>OY813003.1:16526216-17193716 GCA_963681545.1 Germaria angustata | reverse complement strand
CGATCTTACATGTTTTTCTGTTCACGTTTTTTTTGAGCAAAGACATACATAAAATGGCCTGAAGGGCTTTTATACGGCAAAAGTACACCGCTAGGTTTACAACTACATTAACAAATTACCGATACACAATTACATAAGCACATAGTTCAAGCATATTTCTTTAGTAACCGCATTACCACAAAAAATTGATCAAACTTTAGTCGCGTTACCCATTTCATGGTTGCCATCATCAACATCCCACCCCGTGAACTGAACCGGAGGGGAGGCTTCACTACAAGTTGACTCGGAACTAACATCCAAAACTGCTAGCTTGGCTACAGGCCTTCGATAGATTCCGGAGCTAGTACTAACTTTGGCTGTGCGTGCTACACCATCTCGCCCCTTAAACAGCTCGACCACTCTGCCTCGTTTCCATTGCGATCTGGGCATGTCGGGGTCGCAGATAAATACCAAACACCCTATATTAATAGGCTGTGCCGGCAGGCACCATTTAGTCCGACGTGTTAACTCGGGTAAGTATTCCTTTATCCAGCGGTGCCACATACCATTTTTTAAATTTTGGACGATGCGCCACTGCTTTCGCAAGCACATTAGACGGGGCTCGTAGGGTGCCGGCGTTTGTGTAGAGTTTGTGCAGCCCAATAAAAAGTGGTTTGGTGTTAGTGGCTCAGGGTCTTCAGGGGTCATCGCCAAGTGTGTCAAAGGTCTCCCGTTCACTATGTTCTCCGCCTCAATTAAAAAGCTCTGCAGAGTTGGGGCGATTGTTCTTTGAGCATAATTTGTAATGCCCTTTTCACTGACTGGACCAGGCGTTCCCATGCACCTCCTTCTGCTGGGTTTGAAGGTGTGTTAAAGATCCATTTTATGCCCAATGCTGCGAGAGATGAAGCCATTACGTTATTGTCAAAAAGATTACTTACTCCCTGCAACTCCTGGGCGATGCCAACAAAATTAGTGCCATTGTCACTACGAATTACCAGGGGGACCCCTCGCCTGTTCACAAAGTTTCGAATACACAGTAAGCATGAGTCTGTTGAGAGATCTGTGGCTATCTCTAAGTGAATGGCACGAATGGTTAGACAGGTGAATAAAGCAATCCATCGTTTTTCACGTCGGCGACGAATAGTGACAGAAACTGGCCCGAAATAATCTATGCCTGTGTAGGTAAATGGGCGGACGTATGGGGTAACACGTTCATTCGGCAGTGGTGCCATTTGTGGCTGACGGGGTTTAGCACGTTGGATGCGGCAAACTTGACAATGAGACTGAATTGTATTGAGTAGACGGCGAAGAGACGGTATCCAAAAACGTAACCTAATTTCGCTCATAACTGTAGCTAAATTAATATGGCGTAGTTTCGTATGATATGACTCCACTAACAAATAAGTAAAACGATGTTTGGTTGGCAAAATTATTGGGTTTTTTGCTTCAGTAGCTAGACACGTGGCGTTTTTTAGTCTACCGAATGCTCTAATCAGTCCGTCGTTTCCTACCATGGGGTTGAGCGTTTTATAGAACTGGTACTACTAACGAAACCTTGCTGATGTAGGCTTGCTAGTTCATCTGCAAACATTTGTTGTTGTATGTGACGACAAAGATAAACTTCGGCCCATGCTTCTTCCTCAACGGTCAGCTCACCCCTTTTAGCTGGCATAGCCTTCATTTTCCGCCATAAATTTTGAACATATCGCCTTATCCATGCCATGGCTCGCTTTAATCTAATATATTTAGAAAAGCGATTAATTTGAGGTATGTTTGAGCGTATCTGACGAGCTAAAAACACGGTATGTTTGGATCGAAGTTCCATTTTACTGTTATCTATGCAGCTGCCCATTTGCGACTGCGAAGGCCATTGCGATTCATCTAGTTTCAAAAAGTCTGGCCCGATTGTCCACTGCCCATCTACGTTGTACTGTGCAGGGAATTTAGCTCGTGTCGCTGCGTCAGCTGGGTTCTCAACACCAGGACACCATCTCCAGTCGCCGATTTTGCTGCTCTCTAAAATTTCTGAAACCCGATTAGCAACGTATTGTTTATACTTTCTATGGTCCGATCGAATCCATTGTATTACAGTGTGAGAGTCGGTCCAGAAGAAAATTTTACTAACTTTTTTTACGTGATTGCCGACTATAAGTTCTTTTAAGCGAAGTCCCATTACAGCCGCTTGCAACTCCAGCTTGAGTATGGAATGAAATCGCGTAGGTGCACAACTGGTTTTTCCCATTATGAAAACTACATTAATACTACCGTTACTCAGCACACGCCAATACGCCACAGTCGCCATTGCTTCTTCACTGGCATCTGCAAATACGTGCAGCTCGATTTCACCATTAATAAAGTCTTCACAATAGTACCGTGGCACTCTATAAAGTTCAACTTTTGATAGCTCGCCAAGCCACATTTTCCAACGATTGTAAATTTCTACGGGTATTTCTTCGTCCCACTCTATACCCGTTTTCCAAACTTGTTGCATTAGTACCTTTGATGTAACCATAAAGTCACATAAAAAACCAAATGGATCATAAATCGACATGTTTAATGAGAGCATCTCTCGTTTAGTGGGGATCTTTGAAAAACTTAAAATTGACTTTTCGATTTTGTGCAGTTTTAGAACAAAACAAAATACGTCAGGCTTTGGTAGCCAGTGAATGCCAAGTATTCTTTCAATATTATCTTTGTTTAAAAACTCACCGCTATCAATGGTTCCGCTGGCCGATTGTGGACACGACTGGGTCACCCGATCTGAATTAGAAATAATATTTCTCAATTCGAATCCACCGGCTTGATGTATTCTAATGACGTCATTTACTACTTTAATTGCTTCACCCTCACTGTCGAAACAATCGACGTAATCGTCTACATAGTGACGATCGGTAATGCCATATACAGCTCTCGGAAATTCTTTTACATACTCTTTAGCGTTCAGGTTCTTTACAAATTGAGCTACAGTTGGGGAGCATGTTGCTCCGAATATCATTCGCTGCATGACGTATGTTTCGACCTTTTGACTTGTGTCACCATTTCTCCACAGAAATCGTTGACTGTTTTGATCCTCATCAGCAATTATTACCTGATGGAACATTTCTTTGATGTCTCCACAGACAGCGACTGGGCCCTCCCTGAATTTCAGTAAGATTGATATTAACGTGTTATTGAGGTCCGGGCCCGACAGAAGGCTTTTATTTAACGAAACCCCTTGTACCTCAGCGGCAGCATCAAAAACCATACGTATACCCTTTTTATTTAAATTTTTTACAGCGAAATGGGGCAAATAAAAAACGCGCTCGTATTTGGTTGAAATTTCATTTTCATTTAATTTTCTGGCATAGCCTTTTGACAAATAATCATTAATTTTTTGACGATATTCGTTGCTATATTCCCAGTCACGGGACATCTTTTCTTCTACGTTATCTAAGCGATTGAGGGCCATATTATAAGTGTCTGGAAACGGGGGAACATTTTCTTTCCATAATAGTCTGCATTCGAAACGATTTCCGACTCTTTTCGTGGTTTCTTTCAGGATACTTAGTGCGCGTTCATCGTCAGCAGACATCAGTTGCTTCGTATTTGGTTTGATACCAAACGTTTCAATTTCGAAATAGCTTTGCATCATATCGCGCATTTCCTTAAAGAGACGGCAATATTCCGAATTCTGTGGCATAAGAGAGCGAGCGTGAAAAACCTTTTTGATGTTTGTTGGCTCACCAGGTGCCGGTCCATACAAAATTACACCCAAACGAGTAGTGGTAACAATAGGTCCACTTGCTGTCAACAAGCGTGGAACCTCCAGTGGTACTGTTAGAAAACAATGGGAAAGACTTAGTATAAATTTTGGTTGAACATTACTATAATTTTTAAACATGAGCTGTGATGTATTGATACAGCTACTTAAATGACAGCTTTGAATTGGCAGCGATAAATCTTTTGTTGTAAAAACATTACTAATAGTATAACGTTTATCCTTTGTACCCACTCCGCTGATTGTTAAATCAATCCTCTCGGAGTCCTGCGAAACACTTTGTTTGTTGAGCCACTGCAGCGATAATGTTTCTTGTTGGCCGTGCAAGCCTAACTCACGTGCCACGTGAATATCTATCATTGAAACGTTTGCACCGTCATCGACGAAGGCGTACGTAGATAGAGTTTTATTTTTTCCATATAGCTTTACCGGCAAGATTTGAAATAGAATCGCATCAGCACTGGCTACGGCATGACAGTTTCTATTTTCAGTCTGTTGTGTCACTAAATTTGTTTGATTTTGCTCAAAATTTTCAGCAGCAGCGGCTATCGTTTTATGCAACGAACAATGATGAAATCTTTGACAGTGGTTTGTTCCGCACTTACGTAACTTTTTACATTGCTTAAGTTGATGGCCTTTCATTAAACAACCAAAGCAAACTTTAATTTATTTCATTTTATTCCACCTTTCATCGATTGTCATTTCTAAATATTGTTTACAATTTGAAATACTATTACACACACCGTGGCAAACAAGACAATTGTTGACGGCGACGCGTGCAAACTTTCGGTGACTTGGTTGTGTAGTTAAATGGCGGCGGTTAAAAGTAGTAGCTGTTGGCGGCAGAGTATCGTGAATTATGTTGGCGACGCGGCGTAATGTCTCCAGCCAGTTGCTAAAATCCACAACAGTCGGTGCATGTTCAAGAAGCAAACATTTTTCTCCCCACTGCATCTGTCGGTTTATTGGCAATTTCACAACCAACTCACTCAGAAGAGATGGGTTAGACAAATGGTGATCTCCGTGTACATTTTTTAAGAATGTCGCCATATTAGTGACTTTATTGGCAAAACTTACCAGAGCTTCTAAATTATCGTTTGTGATAGGGGGAATTCGTCGGACTTTCTCTATTTGGCTTCTTATGAGCTGCTCCCGACGACCGAAGGTCTCTTGCAGTATTTTCATGATGGTTTTGACATTGGCGGAATTAGACAATATCCACTCGACTGTATCGTGTGCCCGGCCCTTTAAAGCTTCTTGCAGGCGCATTATATTGTGTAAGTCGGAGTACATAAATTCACTGGTGGTAGATTCAAAAGCTTCGGAAAATGTTTGCCATTCCTCTGGAAGACCAGAAAATGTAGGGAGTGGGTATATTTTCTTTTGTGGCATGTTGTGAACAGATGTGTTCGATCCAAAATTTATTGGCGGCTGTAAAGAAGATGTTTGATTTGGTGGGGTGAATAATTGTGCTGGTGGAGACCGTGTAGTTTGCACTGGCGCTAACGGCGTCGTTAAGGGTGGCTGTAAATTAGACATAGCTATTTGCGGTGCTGATAGCGTTTCGCGCATCTCATTTCTTAACTGCTGCACACTATTGCGAATTTGCTCATTATTAATGGCTAGCTGATTCTGCATTTCTTTGGTGTTGTTTAGAAATTGTGTTTGCATAAGAAGCATTTGCTTCTGAATTTCCTCCATTTGATTCCTGAATTCACGCCTACATTCATACAATTCTTTATTGGCGGTAGTGGTGGTAGCTGGGGCATTATTTTGTGGCGTCGCAACATTGCCTTTTTGTGCATTGCTGCTGGAAGTTGTGCATGACTTACTCAGAGGTGAACGTGGTGTACTCATCTCGTGAACGTAGTCTTCCAAACGGGCTGGCGGTACACCTTGTGTTGATCGTTTACTTGACCTTTGTAGGTGCACTTGACTTTCGGACATGAAAACAGTACTTCTCGCACATACACGCAGATGACAAATCCCCGACACGTAGACAGTACAGATTCTTACACAAAATAGTTCTCGTAGCAACGACGGCGTCTCTTGCAGTGAGAAACATAGAATAAAGTTGTCTTCGCTTCGTGACCTGAATAAACCCACCAATCGTAAGGCGTCTTAACCCTTTCGGTACGGAAGACGATTAATTGGTTTTAAACTATTATAATGGGTTTATTTAGCTTAGATATGCATATTAAACTAATATATAGTTTCTTTGTGTGTGTACCTATCGTGGGGGGAGTTTTAAGGGGTGGGACATATATGTCCCATTAGGAGTTTGACATGGGATATATATGTCCCATCAGTCCAAACCATATAAAAAAAGAATATATACATAAATAAATAAAATGCCGCATAATCCAAAGTTTCAAGTAAATGAACACTAGTAAAAGCAAATTGTAACGTCTGGGCGCTTGATGGTCTTGGCTAGGTTGATTACTACACGTTCTCCAAGACTGCCAATAGTAGGTCTCTCTTCCTTACGACAGTAAATATTAAAATCATATACATACCCACTGAGGGAATCACATCTCATCCACATTTTTATTCCTCGTTTCGTAGGTTTCAGTGGCATGTATTGTTTTAGTGATGAACGTCCTTTGAACTTAGTCATAGATTCGTCTATAGATTGAAATGGGCTGGCTATCTTCACGTGCACTTTGAAAACGGGCCTTCAAACATTCGACAATATAGTCCACATAATATGTCTTTGACGCGTCTGCAGGTTTTTCTGGGTGTGCACAATACAGCTTAGATGAAAGAAATAAGTAGCGATCACGTGCGATAGCGGATTTGATTGCATCATTGCCTAATGACTGGTGTTTTGACCAATAATGCTTAGTTGAAGGAACGTGGTTATAGCTCATGATAATCATGCAACCTAAAACTATTTTAATCTCCCCAACATCTGTATGCTTTATACATTTATATTTTTTGTTCGAAGCTTGAAGAATTTTAATTCTATCGTTCGTGCATTGTGTAATATGTATTATAAGGCTCGGAGGAAACATTGTTTCGAAGATTTGTAAAGGTGTATCAGTTCTCTTATAATTTGGTCCTAAAGCGGGTTCGCGGTGGCTGCTAGGTACTTTTCTAGGTGTAAATGATTCATCCGGTGTTGACCATATGTTTACTTCAAAATTAGGAGTTTGTGGTAGAGATGACAATATAGCCACTTCATCTATTTTTTCTTTAATTTCTTCTCCAACTATATCTTTATCTGATGAATCTGAATGATTTATTTAATTTTCTCCATCAATAACACTTTCGGAGTCTGATGGTACGTATTCGTCTCCGCTTCCAGATGAAAAGACATCTTCAGCTGACTCTTCTAAAATACTTGCTACATCAACATTAGATAGTCTTTTCGCCATTTTAGCCTAAATAATTTTTTTAATTTTATAACACTATAGCCCTATTGGGACACATTCGTCCCACTGCAAAAGCCGAATGGGACATATATGTCCCGTAAAAAGAAAATAAATAAAAAATAAAAAGAAGACACCTTATCTCTCCAATAATATTTTTCACTGCTTTTTTGCACTTTTCAATAATGGATTTAACGTTTTTATAAAAAAAGTACGTACACAACTTGATACCTCTGCACTTCGCTTGTGACTGAACAGCACGCGCTATGATAATACACAATAATTGTTTTCAATAACGGTATTTAAACTTGTAAATTACTGAATGGGACATCTACGAACCTTTTAAAGTGAAAAACTTAAATATTAGGGCTCTATGAATATTCAGTGGGATACATATGTCCCAATAGGTGCGAAAGGGTTAAATTAGCAGGGCGACTGTTGAATAAAACACTATTTTTTTTTTGATGAACCGATTGGTGTCACAAGACAGTATAAATGTCTGTGAATGTTTATTCTCTATAAATTGTTACAAGAATTTTATATTAAAAATTAGATTTGAAATAATTATAGAAATGGCGATCTTACATGTTTTTCTGTTCACGTTTTTTTTTGAGCAAAGACATACATAAAATGGCCTGAAGGGCTTTTATACGGCAAAAGTACACCGCTAGGTTTACAACTACATTAACAAATTACCGATACACAATTACATAAGCACATAGTTTAAGCATATTTCTTTAGTAACCGCATTACCACAAAAAATTGATCAAACTTTAGTCGCGTTACCCATTTCATGGTTGCCATCATCAACATCCCACCCCGTGAACTGAACCGGAGGGGAGGCTTCACTACAAGTTGACTCGGAACTAACATCCAAAACTGCTAGCTTGGCTACAGGCCTTCGATAGATTCCGGAGCTAGTACTAACTTTGGCTGTGCGTGCTACACCATCTCGCCCCTTAAACAGCTCGACCACTCTGCCTCGTTTCCATTGCGATCTGGGCATGTCGGGGTCGCAGATAAATACCAAACACCCTATATTAATAGGCTGTGCCGGCAGGCACCATTTAGTCCGACGTGTTAACTCGGGTAAGTATTCCTTTATCCAGCGGTGCCACATACCATTTTTTAAATTTTGGACGATGCGCCACTGCTTTCGCAAGCACATTAGACGGGGCTCGTAGGGTGCCGGCGTTTGTGTAGAGTTTGTGCAGCCCAATAAAAAGTGGTTTGGTGTTAGTGGCTCAGGGTCTTCAGGGGTCACCGCCAAGTGTGTCAAAGGTCTCCCGTTCACTATGTTCTCCGCCTCAATTAAAAAGCTCTGCAGAGTTGGGGCGATTGTTCTTTGAGCATCATTTGTAATGCCCTTTTCACTGACTGGACCAGGCGTTCCCATGCACCTCCTTCTGCTGGGTTTGAAGGTGTGTTAAAGATCCATTTTATGCCCAATGCTGCGAGAGATGAAGCCATTACGTTATTGTCAAAAAGATTACTTACTCCCTGCAACTCCTGGGCGATGCCAACAAAATTAGTGCCATTGTCACTACGAATTACCAGGGGGACCCCTCGCCTGTTCACAAAGTTTCGAATACACAGTAAGCATGAGTCTGTTGAGAGATCTGTGGCTATCTCTAAGTGAATGGCACGAATGGTTAGACAGGTGAATAAAGCAATCCATCGTTTTTCACGTCGGCGACGAATAGTGACAGAAACTGGCCCGAAATAATCTATGCCTGTGTAGGTAAATGGGCGGACGTATGGGGTAACACGTTCATTCGGCAGTGGTGCCATTTGTGGCTGACGGGGTTTAGCACGTTGGATGCGGCAAACTTGACAATGAGACTGAATTGTATTGAGTAGACGGCGAAGAGACGGTATCCAAAAACGTAACCTAATTTCGCTCATAACTGTAGCTAAATTAATATGGCGTAGTTTCGTATGATATGACTCCACTAACAAATAAGTAAAACGATGTTTGGTTGGCAAAATTATTGGGTTTTTTGCTTCAGTAGCTAGACACGTGGCGTTTTTTAGTCTACCGAATGCTCTAATCAGTCCGTCGTTTCCTACCATGGGGTTGAGCGTTTTATAGAACTGGTACTACTAACGAAACCTTGCTGATGTAGGCTTGCTAGTTCATCTGCAAACATTTGTTGTTGTATGTGACGACAAAGATAAACTTCGGCCCATGCTTCTTCCTCAACGGTCAGCTCACCCCTTTTAGCTGGCATAGCCTTCATTTTCCGCCATAAATTTTGAACATATCGCCTTATCCATGCCATGGCTCGCTTTAATCTAATATATTTAGAAAAGCGATTAATTTGAGGTATGTTTGAGCGTATCTGACGAGCTAAAAACACGGTATGTTTGGATCGAAGTTCCATTTTACTGTTATCTATGCAGCTGCCCATTTGCGACTGCGAAGGCCATTGCGATTCATCTAGTTTCAAAAAGTCTGGCCCGATTGTCCACTGCCCATCTACGTTGTACTGTGCAGGGAATTTAGCTCGTGTCGCTGCGTCAGCTGGGTTCTCAACACCAGGACACCATCTCCAGTCGCCGATTTTGCTGCTCTCTAAAATTTCTGAAACCCGATTAGCAACGTATTGTTTATACTTTCTATGGTCCGATCGAATCCATTGTATTACAGTGTGAGAGTCGGTCCAGAAGAAAATTTTACTAACTTTTTTTACGTGATTGCCGACTATAAGTTCTTTTAAGCGAAGTCCCATTACAGCCGCTTGCAACTCCAGCTTGAGTATGGAATGAAATCGCGTAGGTGCACAACTGGTTTTTCCCATTATGAAAACTACATTAATACTACCGTTACTCAGCACACGCCAATACGCCACAGTCGCCATTGCTTCTTCACTGGCATCTGCAAATACGTGCAGCTCGATTTCACCATTAATAAAGTCTTCACAATAGTACCGTGGCACTCTATAAAGTTCAACTTTTGATAGCTCGCCAAGCCACATTTTCCAACGATTGTAAATTTCTACGGGTATTTCTTCGTCCCACTCTATACCCGTTTTCCAAACTTGTTGCATTAGTACCTTTGATGTAACCATAAAGTCACATAAAAAACCAAATGGATCATAAATCGACATGTTTAATGAGAGCATCTCTCGTTTAGTGGGGATCTTTGAAAAACTTAAAATTGACTTTTCGATTTTGTGCAGTTTTAGAACAAAACAAAATACGTCAGGCTTTGGTAGCCAGTGAATGCCAAGTATTCTTTCAATATTATCTTTGTTTAAAAACTCACCGCTATCAATGGTTCCGCTGGCCGATTGTGGACACGACTGGGTCACCCGATCTGAATTAGAAATAATATTTCTCAATTCGAATCCACCGGCTTGATGTATTCTAATGACGTCATTTACTACTTTAATTGCTTCACCCTCACTGTCGAAACAATCGACGTAATCGTCTACATAGTGACGATCGGTAATGCCATATACAGCTCTCGGAAATTCTTTTACATACTCTTTAGCGTTCAGGTTCTTTACAAATTGAGCTACAGTTGGGGAGCATGTTGCTCCGAATATCATTCGCTGCATGACGTATGTTTCGACCTTTTGACTTGTGTCACCATTTCTCCACAGAAATCGTTGACTGTTTTGATCCTCATCAGCAATTATTACCTGATGGAACATTTCTTTGATGTCTCCACAGACAGCGACTGGGCCCTCCCTGAATTTCAGTAAGATTGATATTAACGTGTTATTGAGGTCCGGGCCCGACAGAAGGCTTTTATTTAACGAAACCCCTTGTACCTCAGCGGCAGCATCAAAAACCATACGTATACCCTTTTTATTTAAATTTTTTACAGCGAAATGGGGCAAATAAAAAACGCGCTCGTATTTGGTTGAAATTTCATTTTCATTTAATTTTCTGGCATAGCCTTTTGACAAATAATCATTAATTTTTTGACGATATTCGTTGCTATATTCCCAGTCACGGGACATCTTTTCTTCTACGTTATCTAAGCGATTGAGGGCCATATTATAAGTGTCTGGAAACGGGGGAACATTTTCTTTCCATAATAGTCTGCATTCGAAACGATTTCCGACTCTTTTCGTGGTTTCTTTCAGGATACTTAGTGCGCGTTCATCGTCAGCAGACATCAGTTGCTTCGTATTTGGTTTGATACCAAACGTTTCAATTTCGAAATAGCTTTGCATCATATCGCGCATTTCCTTAAAGAGACGGCAATATTCCGAATTCTGTGGCATAAGAGAGCGAGCGTGAAAAACCTTTTTGATGTTTGTTGGCTCACCAGGTGCCGGTCCATACAAAATTACACCCAAACGAGTAGTGGTAACAATAGGTCCACTTGCTGTCAACAAGCGTGGAACCTCCAGTGGTACTGTTAGAAAACAATGGGAAAGACTTAGTATAAATTTTGGTTGAACATTACTATAATTTTTAAACATGAGCTGTGATGTATTGATACAGCTACTTAAATGACAGCTTTGAATTGGCAGCGATAAATCTTTTGTTGTAAAAACATTACTAATAGTATAACGTTTATCCTTTGTACCCACTCCGCTGATTGTTAAATCAATCCTCTCGGAGTCCTGCGAAACACTTTGTTTGTTGAGCCACTGCAGCGATAATGTTTCTTGTTGGCCGTGCAAGCCTAACTCACGTGCCACGTGAATATCTATCATTGAAACGTTTGCACCGTCATCGACGAAGGCGTACGTAGATAGAGTTTTATTTTTTCCATATAGCTTTACCGGCAAGATTTGAAATAGAATCGCATCAGCACTGGCTACGGCATGACAGTTTCTATTTTCAGTCTGTTGTGTCACTAAATTTGTTTGATTTTGCTCAAAATTTTCAGCAGCAGCGGCTATCGTTTTATGCAACGAACAATGATGAAATCTTTGACAGTGGTTTGTTCCGCACTTACGTAACTTTTTACATTGCTTAAGTTGATGGCCTTTCATTAAACAACCAAAGCAAACTTTAATTTATTTCATTTTATTCCACCTTTCATCGATTGTCATTTCTAAATATTGTTTACAATTTGAAATACTATTACACACACCGTGGCAAACAAGACAATTGTTGACGGCGACGCGTGCAAACTTTCGGTGACTTGGTTGTGTAGTTAAATGGCGGCGGTTAAAAGTAGTAGCTGTTGGCGGCAGAGTATCGTGAATTATGTTGGCGACGCGGCGTAATGTCTCCAGCCAGTTGCTAAAATCCACAACAGTCGGTGCATGTTCAAGAAGCAAACATTTTTCTCCCCACTGCATCTGTCGGTTTATTGGCAATTTCACAACCAACTCACTCAGAAGAGATGGGTTAGACAAATGGTGATCTCCGTGTACATTTTTTAAGAATGTCGCCATATTAGTGACTTTATTGGCAAAACTTACCAGAGCTTCTAAATTATCGTTTGTGATAGGGGGAATTCGTCGGACTTTCTCTATTTAGCTTCATATGAGCTGCTCCGGACGACCGAAGGTCTCTTGCAGTGTTTTCATGATGGTTTTGACATTGGCGGAATTAGACAATATCCACTCGACTGTATCGTGTGCCCGGCCCTTTAAAGCTTCTTGCAGGCGCATTATATTGTGTAAGTCGGAGTACATAAATTCACTGGTGGTAGATTCAAAAGCTTCGGAAAATGTTTGCCATTCCTCTGGAAGACCAGAAAATGTAGGGAGTGGGTATATTTTCTTTTGTGGCATGTTGTGAACAGATGTGTTCGATCCAAAATTTATTGGCGGCTGTAAAGAAGATGTTTGATTTGGTGGGGTGAATAATTGTGCTGGTGGAGACCGTGTAGTTTGCACTGGCGCTAACGGCGTCGTTAAGGGTGGCTGTAAATTAGACATAGCTATTTGCGGTGCTGATAGCGTTTCGCGCATCTCATTTCTTAACTGCTGCACACTATTGCGAATTTGCTCATTATTAATGGCTAGCTGATTCTGCATTTCTTTGATGTTGTTTAGAAATTGTGTTTGCATAAGAAGCATTTGCTTCTGAATTTCCTCCATTTGATTCCTGAATTCACGCCTACATTCATACAATTCTTTATTGGCGGTAGTGGTGGTAGCTGGGGCATTATTTTGTGGCGTCGCAACATTGCCTTTTTGTGCATTGCTGCTGGAAGTTGTGCATGACTTACTCAGAGGTGAACGTGGTGTACTCATCTCGTGAACGTAGTCTTCCAAACGGGCTGGCGGTACTCCTTGTGTTGATCGTTTACTTGACCTTTGTAGGGGCACTTGACTTTCGGACATGAAAACAGTACTTCTCGCACATACACGCAGATGACAAATCCCCGACACGTAGACAGTACAGATTCTTACACAAAATAGTTCTCGTAGCAACGACGGCGTCTCTTGCAGTGAGAAACATAGAATAAAGTTGTCTTCGCTTCGTGACCTGAATAAACCCACCAATCGTAAGGCGTCTTAAATTAGCAGGGCGACTGTTGAATAAAACACTAATTTTTTTTGATGAACCGATTGGTGTCACAAGACAGTATAAATGTCTGTGAATGTTTATTCTCTATAAATTGTTACAAGAATTTTATATTAAAAATTAGATTTGAAATAATTATAGAAATGGCGATCTTACATGTTTTTCTGTTCACGTTTTTTTTTTGAGCAAAGACATACATAAAATGGTCTGAAGGGCTTTTATACGGCAAAAGTACACCGCTAGGTTTACAACTACATTAACAAATTACCGATACACAATTACATAAGCACATTTCTTTAGTAACCGCATTACCACAAAAAATTGATCAAACTTTAGTCGCGTTACCCATTTCATGGTTGCCATCATCAACATATATATATATATATATATATATATATATATATATATATATATATATATATATATATATATATATATATATATATATGTATATATATATATATATATATATATATATATATATATATATACTATATATACATACATATATACATACATATATATATATATATATATATATATATATATATATATATATATATAAAGTATAGATATATGTCTATACATATATATATATATATATATATATATATATATATATATATATATATATATATATATATATATATATATTTATATATATATACCATACATATATATATACTATATATACATACATATATATATATATATATATATATATATATATATATAGACATATATATATATATATATCTATATATATATATATATATATATATATATATATATATATATATATATATATATATGTATGTAGGTATATATAGTATACTATATATACATACATATATACTATATATACATACATATATACATGCATACATATATACATATATATATATATATATATATATATATATATATATATTATATATATATAGTATAGATATATGTCTATATATATATATATATATATATATATATATATATATATATATATTAGTTTAAAATTTATTTATTGTATCTTCAAAAAAAAAACTGAACTAACAATAAGTATTCAAATCTTAAATATATAAATAATTATTAGGCCCAACCAGTGTCAGACATAAACTTAGTGATAATAATTAATAATACATAAAATTCATGTTACGCACAAAAAATATTTTCAAAGAATTTCATCTGGAGAGTTGCGTACTAAAGACGTAGTATCCCTTTTTTTAAGCGGATGTGTCCAGGAAAGTTCAAGATGTTACGAGCAAGGGGATTAGGATGCGACTCGAGTTTTGTTAAATATTTTCCAGCATATTTTGCAATTTCAGCGGTCACAAGTGGCATATTTAAATCACGATGTAAAATAGAATTTTTCATGTACCAAGGAACCGATGTTATTAACCTTAAAATTTTGTTTTGCATACGTTGTATTCTCTCTACATTGGAAGCTGAAGCAGTGCCCCATAGCTGAATTCCGTAACACCATATGGGTTTCAAAAGCGACTTGTATATTTAAAGTTTACAATCTAGACTGAGGGTAGAATTTCTACCAATCAGCTAATGTATCTGGGTTAATTTAAGTTTCATTTGTGTCAGCTTAGAATCAATGTGGTGTTTCCATGTAAGCCGTCGGTCAAGGTGTATACCAAGGTATTTCACCTGTGAATGTTGCGGAACAACTTGATTGTTGGTTCGAATGGGGGAACAAGTATCTCTTCGTAGCGTAAATGTGAGATGAACACACTTTTGTTCATTTACTCTTATTCTCCATAAGTTCAACCACAGTTCCAACAGGTTTATATGTTCCTGAAGATATCGGGAAGCCTCGTGAGGGTTTTCATTCATACTAAGGCAGGCTGTATCATCGGCAAAAGTAGAAGTTAGGATATTACTGCTCAAAGGCATATCACAGGTATAAATCAAATACAAAACTGGCCCCAGTATACTCCCCTGAGGCACCCCAGATGAAATGGTTTCGGGCACACTCATGAAGTCTCCTTCCACGACTGTGAACTTCCGGGCAAGAATGTAACTTTCCAATAGATTCACAATGTTCATTGGTAGATATGTCCTCAATTTCAAAATCAGGCCCTCATGCCACACTTTATCGAATGCCTGAGAAACATCAATAAAGAGGGAAGAACAATACTTCCTTTCTTCAAATGCTCTTCTTATAAAATGTACCAATCTATGACATTGTTCAATGGTGCTATGCTGACTTCTAAACCCAAATTGATGGTCCGGTATGCACCCGTTATCAGCTAGAATTGGGGACAATTTTGACATGAGCAGTTTTTCGAAGAGTTTTGAAATTGTTGACAGCAAACTTATTGGCCTATATGACTCAGCCTTGGTAAGATCTTTGCCCGCCTTTGGAATCATTTTGACCATGGCTAGTTTCCAGCTGTGTGGATAATACTCCAGTCGTAAAATGCCATTGAAAATAAATAACAGGATTCTAACAGCAACACGAGGCAACTTCATTAGCGTCTTGTTACTAATTCCATCAATACCCGGGGCGTTCTTTGGATTGGTTTCAGCAATTAGTTTTTGTACATCACGCATCTTAAACTTTATGGGTCGAGGGGGTAGAGCAACTACACTCGGCAAATCAACAGCACCAGTACATGTGTTTGGGGTAAATACGTATTTTAAATGCTCAGCAAATATGTTACCTTCTTCAGTACTGTTTCTTGCCCAACCTCCGGTAGAAGTGCGCAGGGGTGGTTTAGACTCAACGGGTGTTTTAAGTTTTTTAGCAGCGCGCCACAAGGAGTAATTAGATGCTGCTGTGACATCGAGACCTTCCAGATAGTTCTTAAGAAAAGCAGATTTTTCAGATGCAAGCAACTCTTGGAGTCGTTTAGTGCATTCTCTAAGTCTGATTTTATGTTGGGGAGATCTGTGCTGTTGCCATTCCCTTCTAGCTCTTCTTTTTTCACATACGAGACGTTCAATATCCGCAGAATAAATTCTATTAAACCCAGTCTGCGGATGGGAGGTAGTGGCATGTTTAGCGGCCTGTTTAATATTCTCGGTAAGATTGGCAATGTTAAGTTCAATATCATCGGGAGTTCTAAGCCTGAAGTTTTCCGTACAATGACTACTGAGATATTTTTTGAACCCCAGCCAATTTACACGATTTATCATCTTCACATATGGGTGAGGTAAGTCACTTCTTAGTGGGCTACAAATTATAACGATCGTGGGAGAGTGATCGGAGGAGAGATCATGTGAAGCTTCAACATGAATAAAATCCCTAGGGATATTTTTCATGACCCCAAAATCTATAACATCCGGAATCTTATGTATGTCAGTAGGCCAGTAAGTGGGCTCCCCGCTAGAAATGACATCCAAACCCATTTTTGAAATTGCGTTGAACAAAGCTCGACCTCTAGGTGTAATAAGACGCGATCCCCAGAACGTATGTTTTGCATTGTAGTCTCCAGCTGCTACGAAACAAGGGCCAAGAGTTTTGTAAAAAATCCTCGTATTGATCCTCACTGATTGATAATCTGGGAGGGGAGTAAACTGATGATATCACAAGATTTGAACAAAAACTTTCGATGCAAATATTTGTTGCTTGTAGGTGGTCTTTACAAATGTTCTCAAGAATATAGTGCTTGAGTCTTGACTTTATTAGAACTGCTGATCCTCCGCATGCTCTTCCTCTCGGGTCCTTTGTATCATATAAGGTGTAGCCACTAATTTTAAAAAGGCTTCTCGAAGTCAAATGAGTCTCAGATACCAAAAGTCATATTAGTTGTAAAGTTGTTTATAGTTTGCACCAGATTATCAATAGTAGTTTCAAGGCGACTGAAATTAAAGCTTGGGTTAGCATTTGTTGTATTATTTAGTGGTGACACTTTTTGCACTGGAACAGAGTTGATCTTCACAGCGTCAGCATACGATACTTGTGGAGTGATTGGTTGGGCCATTAGAGCATAAGTGGCGGAGTACGTATTTCCTGTTTGAGCTGGGGTTACTTTAGGTTTTTGACACATAGCCTGTTTAACGAAGGAGTATACAGGACATCCTCTGTAGTTAGCAGTGTGATTACCTCCACAATTGCTGCACTTTTTTTCCTTCTGGTCTTTCGATTTATTGCAAATAGCAGTATTATGTAATTCACCACACACAACACAAACAGTAGGTAATTTACAATACGTTTTTGTATGGCCATATTCTTGACAATTATGGCATTGTACGGGTCCTGAACGCTTGTGTGGTTCTTCAACTGTGATTTTCCGGTATAAGAGATATTTCAAATTATAAATGGGATGGGTCTCATTTTTCTTCAATAATTTATCATTTGGCTCAAGTTCAACGCGAAATAAAGGTTAGGGGATCTTCTCCCTGTTTATTATGTTGGATACATTTTTTACCTTGAATCCCTGGAGGGTGAGAGCATCTTTTATTTCAGCAGGGACAACGTAAGAATCTATGCCCTTCAATACGACCTGTAAGCCTTTAGCGCTCTTAAGCTAGGATGTATAAAAACTTGTTTTATTTTTTTCCAATTCATTAACCATTTTGCGGAAATCCTTTTCTTCATATATTTGAATTTTAGTTTCATCAATGTTACCACGTTTTATTGGAACAGTGTAAAATGCCTTTTCACCAATGACCGAGATTAACTTCTTAATAAGTGTGTTAGAATTTTTTTGTCTAAGATAGATTGGTGGTGGTTTTGAGGTTTTTTTCAAGGATGCTTCGGGTTTGTCATTGTCCTCCTGCAATATTTTAAAACGGTTTTGACGGTTAACTGTTGCGACGTCGTTATCCCTGGATATCTTGGGAACCGATGAGATTTTAGATGAATTTGGGCTTCGCCCGCGCTTTACTACTGTGATATATCTGTCCATTCCGACAGGTACTTTAGGTTTCTCAATATTATTGTCTATAGTGATAACTGGGTTCAGTGATGAACACGAGCCCGGAGCGGATAATGGCGCTGATTTAAATAGAGAAGTACTAGGCAGCGGCAATGTTAGAGAATCACTACTTGCCATCGGAGTAAGCGAATTTGATCGCTCACGTAAAATTGGCTTTGCCGTTAGAAAAAGACTGTCATCCGATTTTTTATTTTTATTTTGTGCATTAAGAATATCAGAACTCACAGTAAAATAGGCATTTCTGCCGTTAGAACTCACTTCACGATTTTTTGTTTTTGAGGTACTCATACAGAGTATTCCTCAGTCACTTTGTTTGTGGTTTTTTGTTTGTTTTTGTTGTTTCAGTTTATACGAAAAATATTATTAATGCAAATAAAGCAAATTTAACAAAAACTGTACTTATTACGAATCAGTACTTATTACGAATATTTTTTTTGTTTGTATTTTGGTTTGTTTAGTATGTAAAAAAAACTCCGCTAACACGTCTGTGCACTACGAAGGTTCAACAAGACTGATATATATATATATATATATATATATATATATATATATATATATATATATATATATATATATATATATATATATATATATATATATATATATACATATATATTATATATATTTATATATATATATATATATATATATATATATATATATATATATATAATATATATATATATATATGTGTGTATATATATATATATATATATATATATATAATATATATATATATATATATATATACTATATATACACACATATATATTTATATAGTATATATATATATATATATATATATATATATATATATATATATATATATATATACTATATAAATATATATATGTGTGTATATATAGTATATATATATATATATATATATATATATATATATATATATATATATATATATACTATATATACACACATATATATATTTATATAGTATATATATATATATATATATATATATATATATATATATATATATATATATATATATATTAATATATATATATATGTATATATATATATATATATATATATATATATATATATATATATATCTTGTATATATATATATATATATATATATATATATATATAAATATATATATATATATATATATATATATATATATATATATATATATCTTGTATATATATGTATAAATATATATATATATATATATATATATATATATATATACTATATATATATGTATGTATATATGCCGACGTACATAACTATTACAAAAACCGTAATTACAGTGGGATAGTGGAATACTTATATGCAAACAATTTATATTCGTGTTGTTTACAATAAAAACAGAACGGGTTATAAGCAAGTCACTTATTATTTTATTTGTATTGGTATAGCGAAGAAAGTTCGCAGCGCAGTGTTGCATTTACTAACGCTCCCAGAATTCTCATATTGTGTTTAAATATTTTGACATAAATATATGAGGTTGAATGTTTTCAATATACTTAAACCTCACTCAAGATTTGGTTTAGCGACCAATTAACTGTCGACATACGAAATCTGGTCACTATTTGAATTTCCCGCCTCTTAACTGAACTGCAACACTGCTCTTCTTTAAAAATTTTAGCAACTTGCGTCATTTTGTTTGTGTTTGGCTCCCATTGATAGCAGACTACAGCGTGATTTGACGAGAAAATGGATAAAAGTGATTTTAGTGATTTGCAGGGAAAATGGAACAAGTGAATTTCGTGCGCTCATTAAATATAATTTTTTTGCGAAAACCTCAATACTCAAACCAAGGTTAAGCTTCATAAATATTATGGAAAGTATATCACATGGCTCATTGGTTAACTTTTTGAATGATGAATTTGATATGAGAGAGCTATCCGGAAAATAAGTAGGTGCCGCGTTTGCACCGTGTGACAAATTCGCAATAGTGATTAGCGTTGTTCAACCGCACCGTTTCATAATCGCGGACAAAACAAATATATCAAAGGTTTTATGTCAGTACCTGTCATAAACCTAACCTGACGGTGCTATTCGCACTGGGTGAATAAAGCCGTTCACCACCGTCCCGTCGTCCCTTCCAGAGGCACATACCGGGTGAGGCAATAACATGTGCCCCTAATAGGGACGACATGGCAGCAAATTCTGTATAGGCTACAGAACCATGTACAGACACCTTGCTAGAGTGCTGGAGCTATTTAACCTCCTACTACCCCAATGGCCCAGCAGCAAAATATTGCCCCCATCTTACCTGGGGCTTCGACAACCGCAACCATCAGGGCAGCTCTGCCGAATAGCAACAGCACCTAGAGATATATGGCCTGAAGAGAGCATCTACAATCGGTCACTAGCACCATATTGCAGACACACTCATCCGACCCATACCTCTTCTCGCGTATCTTTGGGTTTTAACCACAGCCACCACGAGATCCCCGAAGGGGCCTCACCAATGACCAGTCTAGGACAAGTCCTAGGGGCTACTGGTTCCCGTGGCACCAGATGGGACTCTGGTCAGCCGCGTGTTAAAAATACCTCAGATTTTAGGTCTCATGCAAACCTGAGGTATCGGTAGCACCTCTACCCAGACAAGCATAGGCAGAGCTACTTCCTTAAATTACCTTTATGCACGCCCGTTACGCTGTTATTTCAGGGATTGGGTAGTAACATATTAAGTTCAAGAGGTAATTGGCCAAAGGTCAAGGTCTGGAAAGACCATATTACCCACTTACCGGACGAGCGTGCGAACCCACTTTCACCTTTTATTTACTTGCATGCGCGCCCGTTGCCCTGTTAATTCAGGGATTGGGTAGCAACATACTAGTTTTTAGGGGTTATTAGCAAAAAGGCCTAGGTCCGGAAACCTGATAACCCCATACCCCAGGAAGCACAACACCAAGCCACCATGACACCATGACAAGATGTCCAAACCGTGCCCTCCGGGGCATCGCGGACAAAACAGCAGTGAAAGCATGAATCGGTGCCGAAGAAGGTCAAGGTGGGTCTGTCAGCCAATAAGTCATGGCGATCGTTTTTGGGATGCACGCGGTACAACCCACATTGAGTACCTTCAAAACGCATATTACTTAAACTTATTGGGTCTATGTAATGAGTATTTGAAAAAAAAACGACCGCATTTAGCCAAGGAAAAAATTATTTTCAGCATTATAATGGGAGGGTGCACATATGTCCAGTTTCCACGCCGAAATTCCATGAATTATTCTACAAATCGCGTCCTCATCCAAATTATTCTCAGATTAAGCCACTGACTTCAACGATGATATCATCACACAAACTATTTTAATGACCTCGACAAACCTTATATTTTTGAAAGGATATAAAAATTGGGTAAACGATAGATAAGGTGTATACACCTCAAGGGAGACAATATTAAAAAAATTGATTTCTTATCCAAAAACCATGTGTCTCATTAAAATAGTCGTGCACTTATCGAGCTACCCTCGTATGAACAGCTAAGTCCACAGCAAATAATAAATTAGAAATATTAAGTATTACGATAAAACTATAAAAAATAATAACATAAATGATAGTGATACTTTCGACTACTTCTTCGAATTGTAACTTTTTCAAATGTTGTTTTAAGAATTATCTATTTTAAAGTTCATTTTTATAAAAAGTGCAATTTACTAAGGAAAATAAAAATAAATTCCTGTCGTTCCTATAAGGAGCATATTTACATAAGGATATAGGCTTTAAAAATATACTTTTATGAAATGTATCCAAAGATATATAAAGGAATAATTACACTCGATAAAATAGCTGAAAAATAACTGTTTTGAAAATACTAAGAAGTAGCTCTTTTAAAATAGATCTCTTTGAAAAACGTTTCTCACAGTTGCCTGAATTAATTGCCTTGTGTGGGCATGTACATATGGATACGTATATGTATATGTGTGTATTTCTATCGTTTCAGTTGAACTACAAATTACCTTTCCACACCAACCACTTTATTACAAAAACCTGTTTAACCACCTACACGTATCGCACGACTTATGTCCAGGATGGCCGTACAACAGTGGAAAGTCGGGAAAAGGTGATTTCAAATATTGCCACGGAAGAGAGAAATTATCCGAAAATCACGCCAACTCAACCTGTAGGTGTAACATTAACGAAGGTAAGCACGAATGCATTGGCCAACTTTGGTTGAGGTTTTGAGGAAGAAATCTAACTATAAGTATTCCTAAGTTTGATGACGGTAATGTATATAAGCGTACTTGTTTCACCATGTCTACGGCCCCTCTCGTGTTAAGTTCGCCAACATATGAGTATATGTATACATACATACATACATACATACATATAACGCATATTTCGCACTTTTTGCTAATGTAAATTTGATTTTGTTTTAAGTTCCTGATTCCAATTTTGATGGGTAAACGTTTTCCACAATTAAGTTAAATGATGATGATTTACACTGTACAACAATTTTTTAAAGTAACAAGGCTCTAACGACTGATTCCGGTAGGGGGCTCCAAAAGATATATATGTGCATCGGCATTTTGAAAGATTATAACTGGGATTCATTTTAGAGAGGGGTATAAGTTCCCGCCCTCTTCTACACATAGTTATATTGACTCGCCATAGGATGTCTTGTAAGCGATACGTTTCAGGAAAGGATGTGTTCAGCACAAGGGGTTTGGTTACTGAAAATGAAAGCTAGTTTTTTCTGTGTATTTCCACGATGAACCCAAATGTCTAATAGAATTCCAACTGGCATTCTTAACCAAATCTAATCTAATGTCGAGCTCAAGAGGTGTTCGTATGAAATTTGTAGGTAGTATTTGCTAAATTCAGATTTTTCCAATACGCCTTACAAACAACCAGCTTTAGTTCCAATAACAAGCAACAATTAAAAATGTTTCACAGGAATTATTTCAAATGAAGATGTAGGAATATTTTTCTCCATATGTCACTTTAAAAAATTTTTCCATCACCATTAATGGATAATCCATAACATTGGAACACTATTTGTGCCAATGCCCCGCCTTCTCACAAATAAGATCCCGATATCTTGGGGGTGGCATCTTACCGGACATAAGCCGATTACGGGGAATATGCTGGAGGAAATTAAGGAACTTTGTGAGTGACACGGAGTTTCTCTAGACCTTTGGGTCAATATGTTATGGTTAAATTCGAAGGAGCGCACAAAAAGCCTTCACTGGCTTAGGTGTATGTCGTGTGACATGGGCTGACATACCCCTCCAATCAACCTAACCTAACCTAACCTAATGGATAATCCATAGTTGCATTTGTCTTTGCAGTGATGCAATGGATTTTTTTTCAATACAGTGAAACTTAGAAGTATTCTAACAAGACGGCGTTTACAAAACATAATCAATGCTGATGAGTAAAAATCCTTTAAGCTCAATATCGTAACAATCTGAAGAACGATGTGATGATTAACTCTCTACTTATTTTTTTATTCAAAAGTCAAACACGCTCGAAAGATGAAAGTAGTCATTCTTAAGCAACAACAAATTTTATATCCATATACATACATTCGCCTAAGGAGAGAGAGAAAAATTTCATTTGTTTAAACATATCATAGTTTAGTAGCCAATGGAAGGGGAAAATGGTAATGGTTCCTAACGAATTACATTTTCATTACTTCCAAAGGATGATTACATATTATTTTGACTTTTTTTCTAAAGGGAAATACCTCTCAGGCAATTAATGCTTACTACTTAAAATGTTACTGCTTTGGGAAAGGTATAGTAAAGAGAGGACATGTGGTAAACTAGAAAGCTTAATTAATTTTACAACTCTGCTATAGCAGTAATCGGTAGTAATCTTTTAATTGAAATTGATTAGAGGGATCCAAAGCACGTGAGAATTTTTGTAGACAGACGGGGGTCTAACCTTTAGAGAAGAGGGAAATTATGTACTTTATTAGAAATTTCATAAAAAGGAAAAACATTCTGTGGGGTGATATTTTTTGGGATTTTTTAGTATCGACCAGGTATTAGGCATACCTAATAGACTAGTAGAGAAGGTCTCTGGTTCGATTCCTACCGAAGACTATGAGTGTTTCTGCAGACAAGCCAAGTAGTTTCGCAGTTTGTGTTTCTTAACTTAAAAAAGAAAACAAGCCAGTGTTAAAATGAGCAGAATTTTAAAATTATCAGCATTTGCTCGGTATTTTCATGACTTCCTTTGAAGTTCGTCCCCTATTTTGTCTAACTCTCAAAAACTTTCAGAGTTCAACTCAAAGTTATTATAACTTCTTGGCGGTGTTGATTTTTCCAATGATGATGTGGTTGAAGTGGTAACCGCTTTAATCTTAAAACATCTCATGCTGACATCGCGTCCCCAGTCCGAGCCATTACTCGTGCCAGTCGCCAAAAACATTAAAAATATAATATTTTGGGTTACTTCCAAAAATCGTCCCATATGAATATCGCAAGAAATGATGCGAACTCGGCACTACTTCCGAATTACTTTTTCTGGATCTTTAATGGATAACTTTAACCCATTTTATAATTATTTCACTTACCTATAACGTAGTAGATAATCAAAAAATTATCTTTCTGTTCTCTCTTTTTTCATAAAGACACCAGAACTAGCTGTCGGAATATTTCCCACCATTTACTCGTACTTCAATACGTTCAAGGATAATAACGATAAACTACAAGTGATGAGTAGTGAATACACTGTCGTAAATACCATAACGGGACCCAACGACTATGTGGCTTATCTGCAACCGACAGCGAAAGCTACTCCAGCCCTAAAAACGAACACCTATTATAACGAAGTCACTTTCAGCCAACAGATAAAATCAAAAATGTACACAGTCAAAAGAAATTTAACTCAAGTGGTTGTAACGAAGTCTTATACGCCCGAGCATAGCACTTCAGTTACAACTTCTTATTATGCGTACGACGACATTAGTTCGGCAGACATTAAGGGACATTCAGTAACAGCTGGATTTGAATTTTCACATAACGAAGAAGGAGAGGCACAAGCTGCAAGTCCAAATGATACTAAAACAAAATTGGTAGATGATATCCATATATACGCCACCAAAATATTTTCAACCACCTTTACATATTATACTACAACGGTACTGAATAGCTTTTCGCAAGAAAATAACAAAACCGATTTGGACATTAAGCCTATGTCAACAGTTTTCAACTATTACACACGTGTAATCGAAAATGTTATAACAGACAGTGTGCCGGCCACTTTGTTGCCAAATAAATTGCTAACGAAAATGAAGCTCCAACTGGGAAAGGAAAGACCTAATCAACGTCGTCGCCTAGTCATTGTTACAACAGCCACATTGAAAGATGGTCAAACTGTTAAAATTTCAGCAATAAGAATTTATAAGGGGAACTTAGCATCAGTTCCACCTTCACTCACTCCAACTCCTTTAAGTCCTACTGCACTGCCGCTATTACAGACTGAAAAAGCGTCTTTAGATCATAATTCGCAGGAAGGATTCAAAGAAGAACATTATTTGAACCAAGAGAGCGATGAAGTAGTGAGCGGCGACTTCCAGCCTGAGGAGAGTTCCTCCCCAAATTTTGAAACATCTTTTGAAAATTTTAAACATCCAGAAAATCATGAAGAAGGAGCAGAAGATAACAATGACATTGCTTCTCTGTCGTCCGAGCAAATTCTGACTGTTGTCGACGTGCCAAATAAACAAGCAACATCAAATGCACATGTTCCGGAAGCCACCAATGAAATACCATCGACTACAGCAGGGGCCAATCAACTAATTCAACGTCTTACAGCATTGAAACCCATGTTCAATGCCATGGCGGACTTGTTGCAGAACAATTTCAAAGCAACACGCGAGTCCATCAAGCCCCTGCCAATGAAGAATATTGAAAGTAAGCAGGCCACAAACAAAAAAATTAATTCCTCTTCCTTGGACTCAGTTGCAAGTGATCTAAAACATCCTATTTATATTCCTGTACAGAAATCACCGCTAAGAAAAAGTCCCACCGAGTATGCAAACTATACCGAATTCATACCACAAAGCCTGCACATTAAACCTCCCCCCTTGTTAGTAAATAACGAGGACGATTTCGAAATGAATTACAACGAAAAGACAAGCATAATACCGTTGGGAGTTTTGACTGCTCCCAGACAGGAGCAGCCTTTACATAATGGTGGCATCTACATAAGACCTGGAGAGGTAATAACAGCCAATTCGGATGTCATAATTGGGAAACCCAATGGCATTGAGTACGCTCAGATACCCAATCATCTGCAGATCGTTAAAAATACCTCTAAGTCTCCTTTTCTTCCTCACCCTTTAGACAACCGACAGTTTAAAGTCACTTACTACCACAATAAGGTTCAACATACGTATAAAAAGAAATCACCGTCGGCATTGACGTCGTTTAGCCATAAGCATCCGCTTATACCCATTAATAATAGCAACAACAACTTAATTCTACATCCGCCAGCATACGGATTAAGACCTCCGAATGAACAACATTTTAATAAAAATATCCTTAAGCCACCACCAGCACCCTCTTCACCAACTCCAATACTTCACACATCTATACCAATACATTCACAGCCGCAAGGTCTATCGGTAATATTGACGGCCCCACCAGATAAGACAGCAAGGACCCGAAGCAAGCTACCAACTTCAACAGGCGCATATTTTTCAGCTGAATCGAATTTACGTTTGCCCCCACAATCTTTATTGTACATGATGCCAGACTTTTCTCCATCCTCGGTAACACCTCCTCCACCTCCTGATCCTCCCAGTGGAAAACCAAATTTTTACAAACTTAACAGTGAGTTAAAAAATAATGAAATATTGGAAATCCAACAAATACCACAAGTACTTAGTGTCGATATAATACCAAGTTCCATGCAAAATCTATATCCAGCCCAACTATCAAATACAAATCGAAAGCCCTTACACCAACCCCAATCGCAGTCTAAGTTGTCATCACACAAAAAGATGAATTCGGAACAAACTTCTTTCATTTGGCCAAATAAACGAGAACCACAAAATCTTTCAACTTATATAAGATGGCAAAAGCCGCAATCAAATAATATACAACAAAGAGAAAAAGAGGCACTTCCTTCAGAACATTCGCCAAAATTTGTGACAATTTCCAATGGAAAAACTGGCGAAGAATTGGTTCTAACAACAAAGCCCTCCACTACCTCTAATTCCTCAATCTCAATAAATTTAGATCAAGAAACACGCTTGAATGATCTAACCAAAAATCCTCAATCAGCAACTAATTCGCAAGGATCAACGTTTTACTGGAACTTGGAAAATGATCGCCAGCCCCAAAACAAAATCAAACAATTTCCCTTCTCATATACAGAAAAAGGAGAAATCCCACCCCATCTACAAAGAAGGCCCCCTCATCCTACCGCTGTTTCAACTAGCCTACCATACAAGGAAATGTATTTCCAAGACTTACCACCCGCTCCACATATTAAATTAAATTTCAAGTCGTCGTCTAACCCGATGCTAAGCAATGATAATAAAGTCTCCAAGCAAACCAATGAATCTGCCACTAAAAATCGCCAGAATGTTAGTTTAAACCATTATAGTCTTAGCCACACGGTAGATGTAAATGTGCCTCCACTAACATTCAAACGAGAGGATCATGACTATCCAAAACAGGCGGCCACAGCCGTAATGGGCCAAATACCACCTGCTACTATTAAAGAACTAAAGACGCCAGCGGATAATGCATACAAGTACATGCCCCTAATAACAATACCAGCGCATGAGCAACAAGTACAAGTGAGCCTGACACCAATAGGACTTCAGAACGGACCAGACTGGATCAAATTGGAAACAGCAGCTAGCAGCGATAATGTCAACACTAATATCTTACACAAGATCTCTCTGTTGAACGACAATCACAAACGTATAAACGATCAGGACCAGAAAACCTTTGCAACGAACAATATTTTGCACAATAAGCCAAAAACAACCGACGAGAATGTCAGCGCTAAGCAATCGCATCAACATCCAAGAAAACAACAGCCAAATAACAGCTATGGCCGCTTAAGCAATAAATCACACTTGCCGATCACTACCACTAGGCCTGGAGACAGCCACGCGACCTCGATGCAAAAAACAAAAGAGCAAAAATCTAAAATAGAACAGGATTTAAAATCAAATCAGAAACCAAAAGCGTCGTCGTCAAGGACAACTAGTAACCAAACCAAACAAAACCAAACCTTAATTTCAAAGCAAACGTCGGTCTACAAGTACCCTTCAGTACATCTAACCCAACACCAATCACTTGCCACAAGTGCCTTGAAAATAATCAACAATCACACACAATCACACCAAATGGAGGGAAATAAGTCGCGATGGTCCGTCTCACAAGGTCATCATGGCGAAAAGAAAAATCATTATAGTTTCCCATCAACGGAGCACGAAATGCAAACAAAAAATTACCATGAACAAAAGCAACCAGAAACAACAACAACAGCAACCGCCATACAAGAAATGGGCCAACTCAACCATAATATAAACTATCGACCAACAGTACCATCACCCCCTCCTACAACCCCCACCATGAAAAGCGAACTTACTTTGCAGGATATCGGCAAGATAGTGAGACATGATCAGCAGCCGACACAAATTACGCAACTATTGGCTCATGGCGAACCATTCAGGAAACCAAGCCACCACCACAACAACAGGAAAGAGGGCGTCATTACAAATCAACAAAATAAAACAACGGCCGCTATTTTCATAGCACCTGGTGAAACATTCCGAACATCATCATCAAATACAGAAAATGCAATTGTCAAGATAACAACAAAGCAATCAGCTCAGGTGCCAACAAATAAAATCTCATCCAATGAACAGAGCACATTGGCAAATGAGATTTTCGTCTCACGAGAGACTCAATACGCTCTATCTCACAGTAAAAAAACACCAACAACATCCGCAAGAACTCCACTGGATATGCCATCAGAGCCTTCAAGGACAACGACATCGAAAGTAAACAACACTTCTACTCAAATTATATTTGACCTTTATACTCCTCCTCCAAAAATAGCGACAAATTCAAACACAACAACACAAATTGTTATGCCAACTTACTCACTGTCGAATGGCGACGAAAAATCGTATACATTGAACACTTCCACTGCCACTAGCAGGCGTCAAACAAATATGACGAGCCAGGTAGAACCGAATATAGTCAGCAAAATGTCCCCAGGACAACTGAAAGTTACAAACACTACTGTTGTTGCAGCGCAACAACACACCAACTTCGAAGGGCAAATAAGCAACCTTGAGGCGGCCAAATCGCACAACTATCACAGTCAGACTGCAACGGAACATTTTCAAAATGGAAACCAAAAGCCAAGAGAGTCCTTTACCCTCTCAATTTTGCAGCCGTCCGAGTACTATGAGGCAAAAGTATTGACCACAACGACTTCTACCGCTTCCACTTCACCGCTAGTGGCGGTAAAATCTGTACAGACATTAACAACCACTACGACAATCAATCGCATAATACTACCAACCAAATATATAACGAACAAACGCGTTTACACCGTAACAACGACAGCAACTGCAGCCCCTCTACCAACGCCACCACTCTCGTCGATATATTTGCAGACGACCAGTTACTTGTCAACTACAGAAACGACTACTGAAGTGACCACTCTCTTCCTGACGCACACGAAAATTAATACAATTGTTGATACTGTGACCTCGGTAAAAACCCTTGATCCCGTAACAATAACAACAACTACGACATTAAAACCATCCTCCTCCCACTCCATTGAAAATGAGTTCACTTCGGTGAGGCCTTCTTCGCCCGTCCTCGTCAGCCAAAGCTCATCATCACCAACATTCCCATCAATGGCAATCGAGCCAAAAATGCCCGAAATAATTCAAGACTTAACGTATTCGCCGTATCCTTCAGTCGAAGTTGTGTCAACAAACATAACAAGCCATGAAACTGCCGGCCTCAATCCAGATGAAAATAGTATATTCATAATTATGACCAACCATAAGAATAAAAAAAATTCACTTTTCCATAACCGTGCCTCCTCACACGCCGCTGCAGCCGAACACAATAATAATATCGGTTCAATAGATGGAACGAACGATGTCATGATTGAATATGACAACGGGCTCTCATTTGACGACATCTATATAAGGGACGAGGAACCTGGACAAATTGTGAACGGAAAATCTGTCAAGTCATCCGCATTTGTTAACAACAACAATAACGTAGTAAACGTGAAAGACAGCTCATCCGGTGACCATGTTATTTTGGGTGGTGTTTTAATTGCCACCCCTCCCAAGCTTCCGCCCATCCATTACAATTTCACAAATGAAAGCGTTCTCACTAACTCTGGCTGCCATCCCAAGTGCAAGGCCTCCCGCAACGAACAATGTGGTCTAGTAGACAATCATTGGTCTTGCCACTGTAGACCAGGATTTGCCCGCATGTTCCCGGATCGACCATGTAAACGTAAGTGCATACATTTTTTAAGCAAACTTCCTCGTAGATCGCTCATACCAAAATTTTAACCAATACGATAACAGTTGCTATCATATGCATTCATTATCTATACAAATAGACTTTGTAGCCTATTCAGGCTGACCCGAGATTAAATAGTTACGTGAGTACAGCCGAAATCCAGTTCAATTACTAAATAATTTCCCATACATTTTGGCAATTGTTTAATCAACTCATTTTCTTCATTTCGGTGAAATCAATAGGTAACAATGTTTTGTAAAATGAACTCCATTTTTGTCCAACCATGAACACATTTACAACCCTGGGACGTTACACATTTGTGTTTCCAAAAAAGCAGAAAAATTTGATAAAAAAAAGTTTGACAAACATTTTTCAGTGATCATTTGATTATTAAATGCCTCCAACTTAATCAAAACTAATCGTTTTTTCTTCCACTTTATATTAAAAAAGGAACAGCTGTGCGCGAAAACAATTCAAGTGTCATTTATTGGCAGCACGAACACTTTATATTCCATTTGTAATGTCGGCTTGAAATTACTTATATTCGTGTCAGGGCTATTATGAAAAGGTCTTTATATATAATTCTATACAGATCTACAATAAATAATCCATAACTTCTTCTCGCTTATGTTTTTTTCATATGAAGTTTGACAATGTCAAAATACCATAGTGCACACGGATCAGCTGTTGACTTGCTGTCCATATTTAATAGACCTTGGTAATCGTATTTCAATTATATTAATATCTTTCCATTCAGTGCTGCTTAACAACAGTTGAGGACGACATCCCTGGATCCAATTAATAAAGTTGTAATTTAAAATAGGAACTACTTCTACAAATCTTCCGTGTGTGCAAAGAACTATTAAAAAGCTGCTTGGAATATAAAAGCATCCGCTATGCTCCTACTCTCTATTGAAAGAAGACAACGTGCTAAATGACATTTATTCTCATGAGTTATTTACCTTGACATTAGTTTGGGATAATTGCAAAAGTTTTAGTTATATATATATATATATATATATATATATATATATATATATATATATATATATATATATATATATATATATATATATATATAAATGTTTAGTCAAACACAAAGTGCTTGAATCGGTGACGTATGACCAATGTTTACTTTACAATTTATGAAATATTGCTCATACGTTGACAGTTATAACAACTGTTGCACATATATCGCTCCTTTAATACCGGTAGCTGCCGCAGACGATTAAATAAACACGACAAGTGTGTGTGTGCGTGTAGTCGTGCTTTTTCCGCACGGCAACACGTACTCGTACGCGTTATCGGATGAAAATTAAAATATTTTGATTGTTTCATGTGACTGAGTGATTATTATTTGATCGCCTCCAATTCTGAAGCAATTGAGATTGAAGAACAATCTCAGTTGCCTCCTGATTGTCGTGATAGACAAGTTTACCGATGAAAAGCAATTTGTTTTCGCTTCATTAAAATGCTTGCCACCTTTATTGAACGAAAAGAAAGTAATATGAAATATTGTAGGAAGCGTATAAAAACAAATGAATAAAAATAAGTCATCATTTGATGAAGACATGCTTGACGTTATTTTTCACGTCTGTGGTTAAGTGTCAAAGGCAGAACACTCACACATATGCAATATGTGATGTGGTTATTTGATCGTAACCAGGGTATTTTATTTATTTATTTATTTATTGGTTTACTTCCTTTACAACAAGAATTGATCTTATATTTATAGTACAGGAACGGAATGCGTTATACATAAAAGCGTTTGCAATAATTAAAAAGGTACTAAAAAATATACTTATATGTATAGTACATAGAAAATTGCACATAATGTAAAAGAATTAACTACAAAATTTTATTTAAAAGAGTTCACTACAAATTTTTTGAAATTATTAGCATTGCTGTTTAGTTGCTGACATAGTGGAAGATTATTCCAAAGTCTAGCAGAATGTACATAAAATTGCCATTCAGAGACTAGGCATTGATGTCGAGGTATAATAATGTTTCGGTTTCGTGGCGATTGGAAAAAACGTATATTTTCAAATATGTATTTGGGAGTTTGAGTATGTATTATTTTATGCAAAAAAATCAGAGTACGGATTTTTAATAGATTATCGAAACTGACTCTATAAAGTCTTTTAGATACGGAGGAAACATGATCGGAACTTCTCAATCCGTACACATACCGTACAATATTGTTAAATAAAACATTTAGTTTATTTCGACTAACAGAATCACAGTTAGAAAATAATTCACACCCATACAATAAGGAAGGAACCAAGTAAGTCTTCGCAAGTAGGATTCTAATTCTGTAGGGTGTGAAGTATTGTGTATACCAAAGCGCTCGTAATTTAAAATACATTTGGCCAACCAGTGAGTTTACATGATCTGTCCAAGTCAAATGATTATTAAAAATTATGCCTAGATTTTTCGCTCTATTAACGATTTCAATTTTTTCCCCATTTAAAACGATATCCCCAGAAATAAAAGGAGTCATACTTTTTTTGCAGATTACAATACATTTTGATTTTTTAGGGTTCAAACAGAGTCCATTTGCACTAGCCCAGAGATAAATTTGTTTTAATTCATTATTTAACTGTAAGACACCTGTGGCAATGTTTTCAGCTGCGGTATTTAAAGTAAGTTGTATGTCATCTGCATAAAGATGGATGTGACACTTTGAAAGCATTCTTGGCAAGTCATTTGCATATATTGAAAATAGAAGCGGGCCTAATATGGAGCCCTGAGGCACTCCTCTTTTAAGGGTCAGTTTATCAGACCAAACATTGTTTATAAAAACCGATTGTGTTCTATTTGAAAGGTATGATGAAATAAGGTTAATTGATGTACTCGAGAATCTGAAAAAATATTTTAATTTGTTAATTAATGTGGCATGGTCTACCGTGTCAAATGCTTTGGAGTGGTCAAGAAGTACTAAGAAATTTATGTTCCCATTCTCCAATCCCTGCCGTATGTGTTCACTTACTTCCACAAGAGCCGTAACGCAGCTATGATTCTCGCGGGAACCAGATTGTTTGCTATAAAGCATGTTGTTAATATTTATATGTGAAATCATTTGCTTATACAATATTTTTTCCAATATTTTCGAAAGAAAACACAATATGGCTATTGGTCTATATTCACCATTACCTTTGGGTAATGGAACGATTTTTGCATGTTTCCAATTCGAAGGAAACGTAGAAGACATAATAATATTGTTTAAAAGGTAAGTGACGTATGGGAGAATTAGAGGCATAAGTATTCTAATAAATTTGGGATGTAAGTTATCAGTTCCAACTGCGTTTGATTTTATTATTGAGCATGTAGACATTACATCAAATTGTGATATGCATGAGAAGCGAAAATAATTACCGTTGAATTCATTATCTGTATTTATTGCGGATGAGGAAAAATTATAAAAAGACGGATTTGTTTGGATCACAGGAGCATTAGTGAACGTTTTATTAAGCATATTTGCATCTACATTTAAGTCTATGTTGTTCAACTGCCTGCCAATACCTATTTCACGAATAGTATTCCAGGTTTGTCTAGAATCAATTGCAGTGCTGAAACGTGTGGAATAGTATTCAGTTTTAGCAAGTCTTATGCGTTTATTAACATTTTTCCTAGCAGTTGTGTATTGCAGTTTCAGGTCAAAAGTTTTATACCTTTTCCACCTGGCATATGCTAAGTCCCTTTGATATATAGCTTGTTTTATAGTGTTTGAAAACCATGGTTTATGTTTATGTGCTATTTTTTTATGTTTGATTGGTGCTGTTAAATCAAAAAGACATTGAATGTTGTGTTCTAAGAAGTAAGACCGCTCATCAATGGTTGGCATAAAGTAGATATTATTCCAGGCAATGTTTGATGAATATTCAGATAAACGGGTGAAATCAAGGCTGTTAAAATCACGGTAAGTGAAACTCTGCTCAAAATCATGAATGACAAAGTTGTAACTTAACGGTCTAATTCATAAACGCACAATAACAGCTTTATAAGAAATTAATAAGAGAAATTTGAAAAAAGAGTATTCATAAACGTTTAATAGTCTATTAATCGCTTCATAACACTGTTTGAAATTAGGAATTTTTATTGTAGCCATTACCCTACTTTAACAGTTCAATAGAGTGAAATAATGAGAGACTTCAGAGCAATTAAAAACTTTCCTGGCGTTATTGGTGTAATTGATGGGACTCACGTTCGCATCAAAAAACCCGAAGATGACTTATCCCAATATTATATTAACAGGAAGGGCTACTATTCCACTCGGAGTGACGACGAAGTATGTGTAGTTAAATGGATGGATACAAAAGCAGTCACGCTGCTATCCACTTGTTCAGGTAGCGCCCCTGCTGATACCTGCAAGTGTTGGTGCAAAAAAGAAAACAAAAAAAAAATTGAAATAACCCGCCCAGCTGCTGTGGGGAATTATAACACATGCATGGGTGGCAGATTAATAGCTTACTATCGAAGCAGGATGCGTACAAAAAAATGGACTCTATGATCCTTTGCTCACTTTTTGTGGTTAACTGTTGGATAATGTACATCCGCTGTTGTGCCCAAGAAAACATAAATGCTGTACATTTTCCACTACTTCAAATAAAAAATTAAAACAAAATCACATAGAACTATTTCATTTGCTGCCCAAAGAGTAAACAAAATATACAAAATATGAAAAAAATACTTGAAACATTATAGTGATAAACAAACAAATGCAATCAGGTGGGTACCTAAATAATCGTTCAACGATGAAAAAAACTAACGTGTTTAGGTACATTTTTTATAAGAGATTTGTACTTTATAATTTCGTTTGTAGAAAATTATTTCTAAAACTTTGTTTTTTTAGCTTAATATATGTAATTACAATCGATTCCAAATATTTTTTGTTAAGTTTTGTTGTATTTGAACCAAATACTCGTATAACCCATTTAAATTATTTGTATCACTAAACATAAAATGAGAGAGGATTTTGTACATGGTTGCCAACAGCATAGATAAATCTGATAAGAGAGTTTAATTGCTAACGCAGCGTTACTAATCGTTTATGAATATAAAATTTTATTGCATGTTAATAAATCGAAATCTGTTTAATAACTATTCTACAGTTTAAGGCTGAAATAAAGAATTTTTATGAATTAGACCGTAAAAATATAAGGTCATGTTTGGAAAAACATGACGCAGATATCTGGTCATATAAATTAATGTTCGTAATACTAGACACGAAGTAAAGGTCAATGAGGGTACTAGTTGTAGATGTATGATGTGTCGGATTTTCAGTATTAGCGGGAAAAAGTCCAAATGACAACATATTGTCAGCAAGATTCGTCTCCATTAATATATTGGAATTAAAATCGCCAGTAATGATAATATCATCGTATTGTGGGGCAAGAGTTTCAAGTATAGAATACAGAGGCGAAAATTGTATTCTTTTATTAGGCCGATATACACAACCCACTAAGAGTTTTTTGCAGCATATTTTGCAGGAAATACTGCTTTTCACGAATATAGCCACACCACCACCATGGCTTGCTCTATCACACCTAAAAACTTTAAAGCCATATGGACATATCAAGCTATCAGGTGTTGATTCTGAGAGCCATGATTCCGAAACACAAACTACATCAATGCCAGAGTTCTCAAAAATAAATTTAAATTCGTCAGTTTTATTATTAATGCTTTGCGCATTTATATGCACAACTTTAAAACCTTTTTTATATTTAGCAAAAATCCTGACCATATTCATTGTTATGTCTTTGGAACTTCCACGTTCATTACCATTAAATGTCATTAAATCGAATTTTAAGAAGTGCAATGCTAATAGAAGCAAAAATTGTAGTGCACAACGAGTAATTAAAATTTAAAATTTTTAACAATGAAGTATTAAAAAAAGAAAGGAAATATAGTAGTGTAGTCAAACAAATAAAAAAATTTAAGACAATTAAAAATATTAGTATAAAAAATAGATTTAAACTTTTAAAAGAGGAAATTAATTTAAAAATAGTATAAAAAACACAATGGTGAGGGAAACTAGAATTTATTGCGACAATAAAAAAGGACAGATATAATAAATGTTGATTGTGAAAAATGTTATATTATTGTTGAAAAATATGTTGTAGCTGATCAATAAGTTCAACTTGTGTTACATCCTGAGATCCATACATTTGTATATACACTAACCCACGCGAAGTGTATGCTGTTTTAATTTTTTTAGCTTTTTTCATCGTGAGTGCTTCTCTAAAAATTTTATAATTATACGGCGTTAAGTCTTCATTTATATAAATAGGTTGTGCGCTGTCAAAACCGGCATGCCTAAGACATAAGTTAGATTTGTTATCACGCCTATATCTTGATATTGACTTCAAGAAAAAGTTTTTCTCATACGGAGAGTGAAATTTTACGATAATAACGTCATCGTTTGGTTTGTACGTTGTATTATTTTTGTAAATTTTATTAAGTCTATATATTTTTTCAACTTGTGGTGGTGAGTGATTAATATTCGTACATATTGATTTAAATATATTTGACAGATTTTCATTTTGATTACACGGTACACCACGTATTCGAACACTACTAGCCACTGTTGAGTTTTCACGTTTATTAAGTTTTCTTTTTATTTCAGTTATTTCGCTTTTTAAATATTTGATCTCCGAAGCTTCAAATTCTAGGTTATTTAATTTGTCCTTTATTGAACATATAGTGGTTGTTTCCAGCAATGTTATACGATCACTCAATACGCGCATATCGGATTGAATTAAATTTAATCTTTTGTCTATCTCACTTAGAAGTTCATCTTTGTATTCTTTAAATTTAGATTCTAGGTTGTTTAACAATTGCTCGGTGAGTTTATCGAAACGTTTGTCCATAATTGTTAGCAGCTTGAATGGTGATTCTATATTTGGAATAACTTCCCTTAAGCGGTTTGAGACTGGAGTTGTAAAAGATGTTGTTGTTTGTTCTATGTTGTTATTTGGTTCATGCATTGTGTCTTTACTGATTTTTATTTTGTTCGTTGTATTTTTCTTTGAGTTTTTGTTACGGAGTTTTGAGGAATACATTTGATATTGGTGTAGAATTTAAAAATAACAGTCAAGTAGTAACTTGGTAGCACAACACCCAACACCTGGTATAACTACTTTAATGATCAACCAGTATATCTGGAAGTAGATCAGCTGTTATTGTTATTTATTCTCAGGCTAAGCTTTTTACTTTGTTTTATTTATATTTATGTAAAATATTTGAGTTGATAATTGTCCAAGAAGTTAGCGGGATTTGTATTGTTGTTGTCTTATTTAATTATTAGCTCTCTTGTTGTTGATGTAGTTGTTATTATGGTATATTTCTATATTTGTTTTAGTATTGATTTTCGTTTTATCAACTTATGTTTTTATTTTTGTAATGATAAGTATTTTCAGATCAAATTATTAGCTCTCTTGGGTTTATTATTACCGGACACTATTATTGTTGTTGTAACAAGATGTGTAAAAGAAATTCCTTTTATTTTTGTTTGTTTTTATTTATCTGTTTTTTGAACTGTGTCTCGTTTTAGTTTTGTATAAAGTTTTAATCTAAAGCCTTTGTTTTTTTCGAACCAACAAACTTTTCATATTATAACAAATCAATTTCACTTTTTACAACAAGCAGACTTATTATTTCACTTTTATATATTATTTGCACAATATTTTAATAATTAAAAGTCAAATTTCACGGAACAACGATGTGATGCGAACCAAATTTGATGTTTATATATATACGCATTAAACACTTTATTTTTTTTATCTAAAATCGTCTACCAAAAGCAAGTAAACCAAATATTGCTAATAATCTGGGTGTGAAATTCTTTCGAGCGCTCAACAAGGACATTTATATATATCGAAATCTATCATCGTCGTAATAACAAATAATTTAACAAGATCCTTGTATTTGGACCCCAAAGTTATGAGTGGAATTAAATCTTATATCAGAAGATCTTGTTCTCTTCCATTTTTTTTTAAGTATTGTTGATCCCCTTCATCCATGTGAAACCAAACTATTTCGTAATTAACTGCTAATCACGGTAAAATTTTTGAATAAAATAAATTTAAAAAAGATTTACACCTTTGATTTTCCAATATGTAAAACTCATTAAATTTTCGACTTTTTAGACAAAAAGTCTTTGTTGTTTTCCACAAGCTTACTAATTTTTCAAAAACTACTCATTTTGGCCAATTTGTAAATTTTAAATTTTCAAATTTAACTGGTAAATGATGACAGAGCCTTTGTAAAATAATCGTATTTTTAACATATAATTCACATGAAATTCAAATGAAACTTCTCAGAAACCAACTATTGATGCTCGTTCTACATTAAAAAGGGACAGGAAATGGGAGAAAAACACTCCTAGGTGTGTCTGGGTGATTTTTCTTCAAAATACAATAAAAATATAATCTCTTTTAGGCCAATTTTGCTTTCTTCCGACCATTGAATGCAATTGCTTGAAGAATGAATATTCTCTTTTGACTTTAATTTAAGATATCCAGATAGACACATATATTTACTATAGCCCTCACTAGCTCTAGATGCAATTACACCTTATGTTGGATTAATTCAAATGTTTTTTCGTAGAATGAAAGCTTGAAAGAATGGAGTTATTTCATGAAGATTGAGTCGAAATCGAGTGAAAATCCTTTAATTATTATTGCTTTATTAACGCAACAATTAAGTAAATATTTTGTAACGTGTAGAATGAAATTATAATTATTTCGATTGAAGTTTTTGTTGTTATACATACACAAAGTTGTTATACATACATACACATTAATGTGTGTATGTAGGTATATATATATATATATATATATATATATATATATATATATATATATATATATATATATATATATATATATATATATATATATATATATATATATATATATAGTTTCCCTCAATTTGTTGAGTTTGTGATCATTTCCAGCAACCTACACATATGACCTGCTGATGCATGCCGAGCGCGTTGGAAACTATCCGCTGCAATATGTCAATGAACTCAAGAATCACAAGACGGAACACTTTAAGCAATTGACAAAATTAATCAATAATGCTTTAGACCGCATGATCATGCAGTCGGACTTACGAGATGCCTATCATGGTGTTGAAGTCACACATTTTGCTGACGTAAATAAGGACGACCATGGAATATTGATTAATATTCTTTTACAGGTACAGTCATATATATAATTATCATATATATACGAGTATGCGAGGGCGTCTCAATGAATCTGTGAATTTTTTAATGAAACACAGATTATTGGATGAGCAATCATTTAATTTTTCAACGTAGTATTTCTTTCTCTCTCTCTCTCTCTCTCTCTCTGTCTATTTGAGTTCCCCCAAATTTTTTATCCCTTTCAAAAAATAAGATTTGTCGACTTTGTGAGACGAGTCAAATGTCTTTCGCCGAGCAATTTCCTTAAATTTGGAAACAAGAAAAAGTCACTCAGAACTCAATTCGGAGAATAGAGCAGATGAGGGAGCAATTCGTAGCCCCATTCATTAACTTTTGGCATGGAAACAATAGATGTGTGCATTGTCCTGGTAGAAAAGAAAATTTTTCTTCGCCAAATGCGGTAATTTTTTAAATCCTCCTTTAAGGGACCCAATAAACGTTGGCATATATTCGCCATTTATTATTTTTCCCTTTCGAAGGTGCTCAATGTGGATTATACCGCGTACATTCCAATAAATAGTTACCATGACTTTTTTGGCTGACAGACTCACTTTGGCCTTCTTTGGCGCCGTTTCACCCAGAGAAATCCACTGCTTTGGTGTGATGTGGAGGAACGGCGTTTCATCCACGGTTAAAAAAGTACATCTTCGTGTACGGCTGTATAAGGCCACAACGAAATTCACTTCGAAACCACTTTTTTACCATTGATGATCCAATATTTCCATAGTATTTATAAAGCTTGGCCTTGGTTTGAGCCTTTTCCGAAAACCATAATGGTTAATGAGCACACGAAATTTACTTTTTCCCCATTTTTCTATCAATGGATGTCAAACGCAAACTAAATGACGCACTTTTTTAAAATTCTGAGGGAAGCAGTGTTGCCCTTTTATTTAAAAGCAGGGAAATTCAAAAATTCACAGACTTATTGAGCCACCATCGTATATACATACATATTAATACTTTGGACAAGACAGAAAAATATTTTTACAATCACTGCAGCTCTCCGACAATAGCAATGATAAACGTTTGGAAGAAGTGTTGAAGAAAAATTTGAGATTGAGCAATTACAGCATTGGAGGAACTGATCTATTTACCAACAAAATTGGTGTAGATACTCTAGCTATAAAAGGTATTTATGAACGAACATCATCCGTTTATGTTTTGTGTGCCAGTACGTTGTAATACGTCTTTTCCACCAGGCAATTTTAATGCAGCCGGGAGAAAGATGGAAAGATGAATTCCAGTTTTCCTTATCTTCCTCCCAACTGGATTCAAATGTGCGCAATTGAAATTGTTTAGTGAAAAACACGCGTAACTTCGCACACGTCAATTTCTCTTGCTCAAGTTTTAATTCGGCTGGAAGAAAAATAGCAAAAGTTCTTTATCTTTCTCCCAGCTGAATTGAAGCTTTAGCAAGTAAACTTGACTTGTGTGAACTAGGTATAATTGTTTTATTTGCTTGCCATTTCATATATATATATACGTTTGCATATATTTTTTAAGATTTCAACGAATGTTTGAGCAGAAAACTTCATGATTGTTCAGAAAATGCTCATTGCTTTAATTTGCCTGGTACATATACATGCAGCTGTGTGGAAGGGTTTGTAGATTTATCTGACAATCCCATTTATCCGGGCCGCATATGCTCTGCCGAACAAATTGGCTGTGAATTGTGCCACTATCATGGACAGTGTTCAACCTTGATAGCCAACCCTAGTGATAGAAACTATTGCGAGTGCTTCCCCTGGTATGCGGGCTCCAACTGTCAAGTCAATTTGAAAATTTTGTTAATTGTCCTCTTGGGCATTGGCACGTTATTATTTATATTACTCTTGTTTTGCATATTAATAACGTGCACTAAACGCAGAAATCATCTGCAACACACGGTGCTGGCGCCATCTACTCTGACATCAACCAGCAGCGAAGGTTTACAAAAAAATTCTAAACTCGCTGCCAATATGGTGATTGAAAGTGTCGGATTGAGGGGCTCTATACGTGGTGTTCGTTTGAAAACCAACAACAACAATAACAACAGTAAGCGGCACAAAACTATAAAAATTGACAAACGTTCAATGATTAAGGACTCCAGCAGTGAAGCAAGTCATAGTTCATTGCCATATATATTGAAAAATGTAAGTACGCCTACATGCACTAACAAAGAACTAAACTTGGCTGAAGAAGTCTTTTAAAATAAAACTAAAATTTTCCAAAAACCAGGAAAATTATATTTAAATCACGCAACAATACACTAATATTAATCTAACACGTATGAATTGCGTTCTGCTCTTTCCCTAAACGAGAGTGTTTGTGCCAAAACTTTTAAATACAATATGAGAATTATCTATCGTTTAAAAGTATTATGAAAAACGTAATCACAGTAGTCTAATGTATTCTAAATGCATTTAGTTCGGTAGAATATACTAAATAATAAATTAAAAAAATTTTATGATTATATTTGTCATAAAACTGCTAAATTCTATGAATTGTAACCAAAAATTGTCGCCGGCCGCACATTTGCCTGTGTGCCAAAAAATAAATCATCAAAATCATATGGTCATTTTAAATAGACTTTAAATAAGTAACATCAATTTATCTTTAAATATGCAACTTTGGCTATTAAATTATCATTTAAGTTTCATGTGAAAAAGCACGGAGAAACTGAATTTTCTATTTGAGTAGAGATTTTAATAAACAGTTCACTTTAGCCTAAAAGTGAGCGATAAATTGAAGGCAAATTCATACCACCCGTAACTTTAATCGCAAGGTTTAGTCCTTTAAAGTTGCCACATTATCATAAGCTGCGATTCTTCTATTAATTACAGCCGTATAATTTTTGGACCACCATCTCGCTGAATAAGCGAAATCAACTAAAAAATATTTTTTTTACAAATAGTTAAAAAGTATAATTGTATGACGTTTCCATTGCCTTTTTTAAGAATTTATTTAACCATTCAGAAGTAGAGACAAACCTAAACACGAGCAGCAAGCGTTTTATAGCCCATACAATTTGTATGAAGCAAACCAAAATAAGGCACACGTCCACTCTAAGCGATTGGAAAATCTGATTTTGATAGGACATTATGAAGCGAAGTTAGCTGCAGAAAGCAAAAATCCGTATATAAATAGTGTTGGACCTACTAAAAACTTTTCGCAGCAAAAATGATTTAAAAATCTAATCAAGTGAGAAAAAACCTAACGAAATTCTTTTTCTTTTATGTAAAAAGATTCACGATTGGTATTCAGAAAACCTTAAAAAACAGCTGTTGTGTGTTTGTGAAATGAGAGTGTGTAAAAAATTTAATACTATTAAAGAAATCATAAGTGTTTGTTAACTTTAAAAACAGAAGCAAAATATTTAATTGAAGATAATAAATTACTCTTAAACAATGTATAGTTTATGCCAAATGTGTTCAGAATATTGTAGTTTTTTAACAGCAATTGTAAATGGTACATAGTCCAGATTGCATTTAAAAATATCATTGAAATATAAATATTTTTCTTAAATTTAGGAACACCATTAAAAAATTTTTTGAACAGCTGAATCAAGCAGAGTGCAGCTACTTTAGTCACATATTGTTACCAGTAAAGATATCGTTTATTTTTCTCTACTTTTGAGAATTCTGAGGGTTAATTTTGCTCTCGTCATCAGATAGTAACTAATTCAATTGAATGACTCTTTTTATAGAAATAATCGAGAAAGTCACTCACAAAATAGTTCCAATTGCATGAATTAAAATACGCGTTGATTAATTTGTACTAGAATTAACTAAAATGGCTTTGTAGGTTAAGCTGAAAGTCCATACTATCTGTTCTATGCGTCGATGCGTTTTATGCGTCTGTCAAAAAGTAGATTCTGGGTAATTGTATGTCACAAGTTACAGAGCAAAACGTATAGAACGCATGAAGCTGAAAAAAGGTCAGCTGTTTTTGTTAACCAGGGATGACAAATTATATTTTATTTTCAATGATAACGATTAAAAATTTGTGTGGTGGATTTTAATTTTCCTTTTGCATTAAAAAAGTTTTTAATAAAAGAAGAATCTTTCACACTAGAGTTTACAACTACTTTTAATACTAAAATAATAAAAATAAAATAAGGTCAATTTTTAACATATTTTTTTCATTAACAAAATTTTCGTTCTAGTTATCGATTACTTTTATAGATTGGTTAATATTAGAAAATTATTTAAGTCCGCTTTAACAGTACGGAAACTGAAAGACAGACAGACGAAATTTGCCCGGGGGGGAGCGAAGGCGTAGAGTGTGTATTGCACGAAGGAATTGACAAAAAATTATGTCTGTCTATTAATTTCTCAATTTTCATTATGTAAATGGGAAGAAGCTCGTATCAGAGAAGGTACTTTCTAAGCACACCACAGACGATCGAAGCAGGGACCACAAAAGGCAACACGTCCAGCACACAAAATAAACAAAAAATTAACGAATGTGAGCGATAGTCTGCTGAGTGATGCATTAATAAGTAAATACAATGTACAGGAAGGTGCAAAGTAATGTCATAATTTGAATTGGATGTCATCTTTTGCAAATGGCGCCAAATCTCACAGTGCTGTGATATATATATATATATATATATATATATATATATATATATATATATATATATATATATATACTATATATATATATATATATATATATATATATATATATATATATATAAATATATATATATATATATATATATATATATATATATATATGTATGTATATATATATATATATATATATATATATATATATATATATATATATATATATATATATATATATACATATATATATATATATGTGTGTAGAAAATTATATAATATTAGTAAGCCCTAGAACTGGCCTTCGTGGACAAATAGGTAGTGTACTAGACTCGTAGTGCGAAGGTCGCAAGTTCGAATCCTGCCGCAGAACTCTGGCAGTTTGTGTTTGATAATTCAAGCGACAGCACAACAAGCCTTCGCTGGCTTAAGTGTATGTCGTATGACATGGGCTATCACGCCCCTCCAATCAACCTAACCTAACCTAAGCCCTAGGACGCTACACACCTTAAAAATGTGCAGTTGTTTTTACTGCTTTTTTTACAAACTTTCAGTCAGTTATTTTCACATTATCAAGTTGTGATAATACTTTCGCGCAACTCGTTATAAGAGCAGTTGTATGTAAAAATAACTTATTAAAGGTACCAAGAGACGACATGTTTTTTATACGTGTTTTTTAAGCTTTCGATTCGTATGTTTTTCTTTATGTCTGTCAATATTGGTTAATTTACATAAGGTTTATAATTTTTAGTCACAAACGTACATGTAGTATCACAAATGACATCGCTCATGTTTATTGAGAACAGCTGATTACATAAATATCCATGTCGTTTGTGTGATAAATGGCTTGCAGCCGTCGAAATATTTTTGTTTCCGTGGCTGAAGTACTGGCGACGCAAATGTGTTTTTTTAATTTTTTCTTTTTAAACAAGACGTTGAGGTTGTATCTAAAAATCTATACATTTTTGGACTTATTTTAATAAAACGACAACGTTAAATTAAAAAAATATATATAGTTTATTTGTGTTGCAAAATACTTCATTCAGACGGTTAATGATAGTGCACATAATCAACCGCCGACGAATTAGTTCGCATGAGCTGTATGTTTAACATAAGAAAATAGAGCACACTCTAAATTTTGAAACATACAATGTGAAAAACATGTCGTCTGTTGGTACCTTAAGAAAGTTACATGGAACCTATTTGGCCCTTCGCTGGTCTTAATATAATCTTTATAAATTTTTTTGATGGCTTTCAAAAAGTTTTTAATTGCACTTTTTTTATTTTTTTTAGCGAGAATCTATTGCAAGCAGCTGTAACAAGAAAAAACTTTGTCTGCTTAAACATTGCAAAAAATATAGAAACTATGGCTCCCAGATTAATACAATAGAAAAGTACTCTGTATCTCTGCCCACCACAAATATTCAAATAGAAAATCAAAGCGATTTGAACACAGTCGTAACGACGTCGTCGTCATTTAAAAGAAACAATCAGCAAATGGATCAAAAGAACTTGTTAGGAAATGCCAATGATTACGAGGGTCACTACTGTGAGCAATCTGATCGTAGCTTAACAGTGATGATTCCGCGCGCCAAGTATCACTCATCCGTATTGTCACAGGCCCAACTAATGCATCACCAGCTGACAATGGAGCGAGTGCAAAAAACAGGGAAGCCTGAGAATAAATTAGAAAATACTGAGAAGGAAGCAGAGGTCAAAAGAAATCATGTAAGTAAATTTTTAGGGAGACTTATTCTCAGGCCGCATATATAGAAATGAAAAATGATGAGGTGTGATCAAAAAGTAAGGTGAAGTTTTGTTCTTATGAAAACTTTTGCTCTTATTTGGAACAAATCTACAATTTTTGTTGAAACGATGATCAAATGTGGATCGATATGGATCATTTTGAATGAAATATGGCTCATATTGTTTAAAACATATTTGCCTACACGCTTAAAGAAAAAAATGGGATTTTTGATTTTATGAATTTCTAAAAACAAAAAAATTTTTGGACATAAACGTCATGATATCTCTGAAATTAACAAGTAGATCTAGTGGCAATATTAAAACAGTTTAAAGATAATTTTTTATTCAGTTTAACAGGACGAACCGTTGTCCAGAAATGAGAATATTGATCTTGCAACTGTTTCGTTGTCGACATAACAGCATATCTCGAAAACTAGATTCAATTCGAAACTGAGTGCAGATTCGAGTTTAACACGTCAATTTACATAAGAAACCATTTCCATATTTCTCCAGCCTATTACGTTCTTCGACACAATTTTAAAAATCCAAAAACAACAAAGAACTTAGAAAACCGATTTGACAATAGTTTTCGGATTTAAAAAAAAGTAAAAGCCCATAAGATTTTGGGTTTAACCCAATCTTATTATTATTAAAAAAAACTGCACTTTTTGTAAAAATAATAAAATCCCGAATAACCCCGTGAAACGCACTCAAAATTATACGAGATCTAATCAAGATTAAACCTTCAGAACACCGACTGTTGCAGCCGTTCGAAACTTTTGAGAAGGTTACATGTATACGTACATACACATGCAAAAACTCACACATTTATTTATATTCATATGAATATCATCGTAAAAGTCATCGATCCTAGGATCTATATACAATGCGACTTGATGAAAATCCATTATTCCAAAATCGGCATGAAATCTGTAGCTCCACATCCGTTGAAATTATTGATTACTATGGTTACCTTCCATTAAAAAGTCATTGCCATACACATGTACATGCATGCACACATTGTAATTATTCAAGGTCTAATCAATACGGTCAATGCAAGTCAACAGCTGACCACACGTACGCTAAAGTGACATTGTCAAACCCCATATGAAAAAATAGTACACGACATTTTCCATGTATAGAGTTTGACAATTTCACGAGGTAATGTATGCTGTTTGCTGTAGTGTTGCTTATACCTTTATAAATAGGCGCTGGTAATTGGTGAAATTAAAATTTTTAACACACTTAACTCTTTTCCTCACAAAAAATTTTAGAAAACCAACTCATCTACTGTAAAAGTGGCAGCAAATGAAGAAAGACGTTTAGAAACGCCCACGAATCCTGGCGCTTTAATATCAGCCGGCTTTGAAGTTTCAGCCATTGTTAGAGATAACATGGCCGTCAAATCCGGGGAACAGCAGCACAATGATTACAATCATCGATTTAATTCAGTGCCACAAAATTATATAACCAATTCGGATCCTGCAACATCTCTTGAGTCGAATCCTACTCAAAAACATCTGCCAAGTGAAGGAAGACAGCAGCAATATATGTCAAGCAAAAAATTCTCCACCACTGAATCAGACTACAATGGATATAAGTGTGAAAAAGAGTAAGTACAAATGGATAAAACTCTAATGATTAAGTCGTTAAGAATAGCGAAAGGGCTCTTAGCCCCATCAATGACGCACAGTGACATATTTCGCGAGAAGGCGGTCAAAACATTTGAAAAAAAATTATGTCACCAATTTCAAAAATTTTTCGAAATTGTATTCCCTAGTTTCATTATCTCAACAAATAGGGTGATACGAAATTAGATTTTTCAAAAGAAAGCTAAAATTCAAGATTTTGTAGAAACATTTTTTTTTTTTTTTTTGGTTTTATGCCAGTAAGTTTTTTGGGTGATTTTCTTTTTTGCACAATTTAACCTTTTAGCTTCGAAATTAATAAAGAAAATTATAAATTATATTATAATTATATATAAATTATTTTAAAAGAGGTCTAAGATGTACCCAAATTTCACTGCTGCCTGTGGCGCAATTTTTTTTCTTCAAAAAACTTCGCCATAATGTGCCTATTTTATTTATTTATGTTTGCTGGTTTAGGAACTACAACGATTTTACTATTTCCAACTCCGATATTTTTTTGTATATGACTTGGATATTTTCAATCAAGTTTGAAAAAAGAGAGGAGGAAAAACAAATAATTGGCTTTATATAAAAAATTTCCAAGTCTAACATATTGTCTGGTATCGCAAAGGCACAAAAAATGTTTGGTGTGGGATTTCTAGTACATGACACAATTGTCCCCTTCTTTACAGGGCTATAGCCCTACTAGAAAAATTTTCTAGTTGCGCTAATGGATCTGGGGCGGGCGATTTTCGAAGCAAAGTCGTGCTATTAAACTACAAGCAAACGCTTTCAAACAAAAAAAAAAGCTATTTCCAAAATCAGTTCACAAATAATTAAGTACAAACATTAAAAAATACACACCTCCTCCTTTTTGCACTCGACTAAGAATAATTTTGAAATATTTAAATAGTAGTTGTTGATAGGAAGCCTATTTAAAAAAAGGTTACATACTCGTACACAATGTGAAGAATAAAATAGCTCCAGCTATTGGGATATTATATAAGTTTAAAAACAAGCTAAGCATCAAATCTAAGTTAATGATTTATAATGGTTTGATACAATCTCATCTAAGTTATTTAGCATGTGTCTATGCTTTTAATAAAAGGAATATTTCTCAACATTCATTACAATGTTGTCAGAATAAAGCACTAAAAGTCGTCTACAACTTGCCAAGAACCTACCCAACAACATCGCTATATAGAGATGTAAGCAAAACTGTTTTGCCTATTTATGGCTTACATAAATATCAGGCTTTATTGTTCGTTTTTAAAAGTGTTCACAGCACATCTGAGCAAGCAATTTCTTTTTCACAAAACCAGTCTTATTTCAATACAAGGAACATATCTAATCTTAGAGTACCGAGGTGCAGATTCGAAAAGACTAAGCAACGTATTGACTACGTAGGTGGTAATATGTATAATAGTTTGCCGGCTAATTTAAAATCTATTTATAGAATATCGACGTTTAAGTCGTCATGCAAAGAATATCTTTGTAGCTTAATTGAAACGCTTCTTATGTGACAGAATTTTAGATTTAAATGTACCATACATTATCATATCTTAAAGTTTATAATTCTCAAATATTTCTAATATTTTAACATTGATGTACATACTTGTATATTTGTATAAAAATAATTGCCAACCTGCCTCAAAAATGCCTCCGTGGCGCTGAGGCCAACATTAAAATTAATGTAAATGTTATGTACAATAAAAAAAAAAAAAGTCAGGGACATGAAATTTTCTTAAACTGTTTATGATGGGGTTTCCTTTTATTATAGAAACATTGTTGCATTTCCACTAATTATATTGGAAAATAGAAATTTTATGGTTGTCTCTACATTCATAATAAAATTGTTGTGCATTTAGGTGGCTGCCGTTAATAAAAGGGTTGAAAGATGAGATAAGGAGAGAGAATACTAATCTGTACTTCCTTTTCTCCCACAAAAATCTAGATTTGTTTGTAAATGTAGTTTAGCAATGATATTTTTTGTACTCAAGTTGAAGATTTGTATCACTATTGTTTGGCTCAAATTCGAGGCTTTTAGTATTTTTTCGGATATGGGTCTTTATTGTATTATGGACCCATGTTCAAAATGTCACGTTGAGCATTTTATAATAATAGTTAATTCTTCCGAATTTCCTTATTAGTAGTATTGGAATTTTCTTGTTAGTGAATCATGATCAAATCAATCTACATATATTCGAATGTTGGACTTACATTGAACCTATGACTAAATATGGACCGAATGCTTTAAAATTTTATACGGCAATTAATGTTTATATTGTAATTTATTGCCAAATTTTATGTTAATATCAATATATATTCATAATATCTATTAGTTTCTATGTTTTGTTCCGGAAAGTTATTTGCACAGTCAAATAATATAAGACAAACCACAGTCAATTTCATTACATTATATTAATAATTGTGGTCTCTAGATAATATAACAATTATACAAATGAACGAAATAAAATGGAGCCGGGAAGACGCTCTGATTTCGTTTAGTTCATTTTACGTTACTTCTTATAGAATACAATGTAACATTACTACATGTGCAAATAAGTGTTCCTATTAATGCCGATAACTACCTTAAATTTAAAAACTATTTTACAAACCCTCTCAACTGTACTTTGCTTAAGTTAGATTTTAAAGTAAATATGTAAAATTAATGCATAAAGTGTCTTCTATCCAACAACAACAAAAACTGCATTAAAGAATTCTAAATATATCAAAAGTTATAGAATTTCGAAGTCCTTCTCACGAGATGGGTCAATGTGCGACGTGGGCAAATCGGCCATTGAAAACTTTTAATGTCGCTGAGTTATACAAATACGAGAGGGACTTAATAAGTCCGTGACTTTTTGAATGACATATAGGTTTTTGGATGTGTAATCATTTAATTTTTCAACATAGACTCCTTTGAGCTCTACACACTTTGTCCAATGTTTCTCCAATTTCATTAGCCCTTCCAAAAAATAAGATTTATCGAGGTCATCAACATAGATATTTGTTTGTGAGATGATTTCATTGCTTGAGTCAAATCTCTTTCCGTCGAGCAATTTCTTCAGGTTTAGAAACAAGAAATAGTCATTCAAGATTAAATCCTAAGAATAATTTGGATAAGGGAGCAGTTTATAGAATAATTCATGGAACTTCGGCGTGGAAACTGGATATGTGTGTACCCTCACATTATTCTGTTGAAAGAGAACTTTTACTATTCACCATTGATTGTCTTTCTCTTTCGAAGGTACTCAATGTGGATTATACCGCGTGTATCCCAAAAAACGTTAGCCATGACTTTATTGGCTAACAGACCCACTTTAGCCTTCTTTGGCACCGAATCACCTCGAAAAAAAACTGTTTAGAACTCTTATGTGTTGTGGCGGACCCACGTTTTGTCTGCGATTACGAAAAGGCACATAAGCTCGTCCATTTTGCGGTGGAAAAACGCCAAACACTCCTGCAAAGTTGTCACACGGTTGAACCGTCATCTTGCCGAAGACTTTCCCATGCCCAATTGATCAAATTGAAACCACTGAGCCATGTGATTTGCCTATGATTTTCACAATCTCTCGCACTTTTAACTTACTATCGGTCAACACCATATCTTGAATTTTGTAATTGTTGCGTGCGTAGAAACCTTAACTCGACGTCCAGAACGTTTGGCATCTTCCGTGCCGGGTACGGACACTATGAAATTCAGTGAGCTACTTGAAATTGATGATGTAGAATTCCCAGAGCTTAGCCCTGGTTCGAGTGATGGTTTTTTTTTCTTCTAAAAATAATGCTTAATGAGCACACGAAATTCACTTCTTCCATTTTCTCCTCAAACACAAACTAAATGACGCAAATCGTTAAAATTTTGCAACGAGTCATCTGACCGATATCTCTTAACAGGAGCAATATTGCCCTTTCAGTTAAGAGGCGAGAAATTCAAAGTCACGGATTTGTTGAGCCATCCTTGTATTATTTCTCATGTAGACTGCATATAAGTATTTATAATTTTTTAGATTGGAGCGGTAAATAGATCTTATTTTTTATAAATTGATCAACAAAATATTACATTTCTTTCAGGAAAGAAAACGTCATGAGGCGCACTAAAAATTTTTCTAATTTTTCATTTCTTTATTTATTTGTTTACTTCACTAGCCTCATTGAAACTATGGACGAATGGTTGGGAAACGTAAAGCGTAATGAACTGTAAGTTGGATACATACATACTTATATACGAGCATACATATCGTACATACCAGTTGGTCACGTTTTTCACACATACATATATAACGACGGGTGCGAGAACGTAAGTAAGTCGTAAATGACAGATTAGGAAACTTTTATGCAAATGGCAGCGTGGTCATACAAGACCAAAAAAATCAATTCATCAGATCGGTGACCTTTCACCAATGACATATTCAACGATTACTATATACACGACAATATCTCCTTATTGTCAATGACTACCATACCGTGTCTCAAAGAGCCTAAGGGACAAACACAACATTTTTCAAAAGTATTTTTATTAAATGCTTTTGCACTTATATGTAGGAGGTACTGCAAAATTAATTTTAATCTAAATTTGAGATGCCACTTGTAACGATTATAAACGATTTAATTTAATGATCGCGAATTATCGATTGGGATGAAAAAATTAAAAACTAAAATTATGATGGCACGACATACTCGTATCTGACAATAAGCTTTGCCTTGTCATCGATTACGGCTACACAAGCGATGAAGCTACAATTTGATCGTCAATGGCTCTAAGAGCGTATTTTATTTAAGTATGGCCATGGGTGTAGATAGGCCTGTCTAGGTGGCTTCAACACCAAACATCGTAAATTGATGGGCAAGGACATTGTCGCTTACTATAATTTGGCCAACTGGGTACTTGCGTAGCACATACTCGTACACAAAACAATCAATAAGTTTGCTTTATTTGCAAACTTGCCTCTTAATAAAAACATTATGTATTTTTCAGTTCTGCCGAAGCCCGATCTTTTGATGAGACAACAATAAGAGCGTCTACAAAACCACTTCACGTTTTTGTTGATGGAAGTCAAACGCACCAACTGCATGACGTTAGTAATACACAGTGACATATTCTGGACACTAGGAGCCACTTTTTGGGTTCGAGATTAAACTTACTATCACTGTTTAGTTAACTAACCTGCATATTAATTTAAACTCGTATTAAATGACTTTGATTTTTTTTGGGTGAAGTAGTCAGCGCGTTGATTGCAAGCCAAATTATGACAGACAACGTGGGTTCGATCCCTGTTTAGCAGTGCGATTCAGTAACTTTATTTCAAGACCGACGAGTTGATTTAAAAATGTAACAGCAAAATTAACGATTTCGCTATTCAGTAACATTTATAATGATTTTCACTGACACTTTCTTAACGTGAATAATTTTTGTGTGGCTACTGAAACGATTAATGTAAATTTTCCAGTGGAAACATGACTTTTTTGCAAATAGCTGATGTTATTTTACAACAAATATGCAAAATTAAGTACATTTATATGTAAAACATTATTTATATTATTTTCGTATATTATTTTCGAAATATTGTTATGCACTCCTTGGCCGACACACATTCTTTTGTTTTTTCTTTTCTATTCCGCTTTGTGTTTTACTCTTATTTTAGCAGAGATGCCACTTGATATCAAATTATAACAAAGTTGATAAAGAGAAATTAGATATTATCACACAGTCGTTAGTACAAACCATAGTAATTGTTGATAAATTTAGCTTTCGTCCAATCTTTAAAAGTAAATGAATCGCAACATAGATCAAGTCATATCAACATCACAAATTTTTCTGATGTGCACTAGTATGCTACACTAGTTGTTGTTAGTTGTTGTTGGACTGTTCAAGAGGTGAAAACATATCATTTGTCATTGAACAGTACCGACAGCGATTGTTACTCTTCTATGCTTGATCTACATCATCATCAATGATGGCAGAATAGCCGGCAAACTATAATAATTAATAAAATGGCTATAACAACACATACCGCTTAAGAAAGCTAGTGCGCCTACTTAACACCAGAGGCGCTGCAAATCTGCTATAAAAACTTATTGAAAGTACGCAGTAACATAATTAGATAAGGGTGTAACCTTTTTGTCTCTCATTTCCATCACCTGTCTCCTCTCCTACACTATCCCTTTCACAAAGAAGTAGTACTTTTAGCAGTAGGCATCAATTATCTGAGTGTTACCTGGCTAAACGACCAGAGTCTGCTTCATTTCTTACAACTACAAGGTTACACTGTGATTTGACATACACATATGATGTAGAGAACTAGTTGTCAGCATGGCATTCCTTTTGCTCCACCTTGTATTACACACGTAATTGTGCTGTCGAAGCAATTTGTTGTCTTTTTTAACAAGAAGAAGAGAAAGCTCATAATTTGTATTGAGTATAAAGTGATTTTTCGTGTAAGTGTTAAAAGAGTGGACAATTTTAGAAATGTGAAGGGAGCCATTAAGATCTTCATCACTAAAGAAATTCACTTTAATTGAATTTTCTCAAAATTTAAATTAAATTTTCTTAAAACTCTTTTTTGTTTATATTATTTGAACAGCTGTTCATATGTATGTATGTATGTGTATATGACAGTTTGCATTAGAGATTCAACCATCAACATTGGCCCTTTTAACTAGCAACTAATAGTAAATAAACGACAACTCGAAAAGTGGCTTAAAGTTTATTTAATCTCTGATTTTAAACCCAAAAACTGGACCCAAGTTGTTAAAAAAAATTTAATTACCATGTCATTTATATTTATAAATCGAAAATCGTATTTTATTTGTAGGAGGTGAATACAATGGCTGAGCGAGATCTGGGTTCCACATTTTTGCTACCCCACACGCATCTTTACAAGCCGGAAAGAGTAAGTATCAATATAAAATTAATGTACTTAATATAATTTTCCTGAATATATTTCTTGTCTTTAGCAGGAAAGCGAACTATCTGGGTTTGACTCGTTTTAGACAAATGTTAATTGATATTATTTATTCAAATGTATGTATATATCTGTTATGCTAGAGACAGATGACAGTTAGATTTTTTAAATATTTTTGTAAACAAATTGGAAATGAGCGATATTTCTGCATCAAATAATTTATCACGCTGTTAATATTCGCCTCTTTCAAATACTCGTATACAAATACTCTTATCATTTTGCGCCCATTATTTTTTCTTATTTATGTATATAGTGGCGAAATAAATTCACAAACGTTTGTAATGAACTTAACGGCACCAGGCAGTTTAGTTTGTTATTTTTTCCAACACAAACAATTTACAACTTTGAAATAACTTTAACTTTTCTTATTTTGTAATATGTTTATAAGACATGTTGTATGTCCATTCACAAATTTCATTCATTTCATTCAAATTATATATTATACATTATACATTATATATTATATATTATATATTATATATTATATATTATATATTATATATTATATATTATATATTATATATTATATATTATATATTATATATTATATATTATATATTATATATTATATATTATATATTATATATTATATATTATATATTATATATTATATATTATATATTATATATTATATATTATATATTATATATTATATATTATATATTATATATTATATATTATATATTATATATTATATATTATATATTATATATTATATATTATATATTATATATTATATATTATATATTATATATTATATATTATATATTATATATTATATATTATATATTATATATTATATATTATATATTATATATTATATATTATATATTATATATTATATATTATATATTATATATTATATATTATATATTATATATTATATATTATATATTATATATTATATATTATATATTATATATTATATATTATATATTATATATTATATATTATATATTATATATTATATATTATATATTATATATTATATATTATATATTATATATTATATATTATATATTATATATTATATATTATATATTATATATTATATATTATATATTATATATTATATATTATATATTATATATTATATATTATATATTATATATTATATATTATATATTATATATTATATATTATATATTATATATTATATATTATATATTATATATTATATATTATATATTATATATTATATATTATATATTATATATTATATATTATATATTATATATTATATATTATATATTATATATTATATATTATATATTATATATTATATATTATATATTATATATTATATATTATATATTATATATTATATATTAGGTTAGGTTAGGTTAGGTTGATTGGAGGGGTGTGATAGCCCATGTCATGCGACATACACTTAAGCCAGTGAAGGGCTTGTTGTGCGCTCCCTTTATTTATCAAACACAAACTGCCAGTTCTGCGGCAGGATTCGAACCTGGGACCTTCGCACTACGAGTCTAGTACACTACCTACTAGTCTACGAAGGTCAGTTTATTATATATTATATATTATATATTATATATTATATATTATATATTATATATTATATATTATATATTATATATTATATATTATATATTATATATTATATATTATATATTATATATTATATATTATATATTATATATTATATATTATATATTATATATTATATATTATATATTATATATTATATATTATATATTATATATTATATATTATATATTATATATTATATATTATATATTATATATTATATATTATATATTATATATTATATATTATATATTATATATTATATATTATATATTATATATTATATATTATATATTATATATTAGGTTAGGTTAGGTTAGGTTGATTGGAGGGGTGTGATAGCCCATGTCATGCGACATACACTTAAGCCAGTGAAGGGCTTGTTGTGCGCTCCCTTTATTTATCAAACACAAACTGCCAGTTCTGCGGCAGGATTCGAACCTGGGACCTTCGCACTACGAGTCTAGTACACTACCTACTAGTCTACGAAGGTCAGTTTATTATATATTATATATTATATATTATATATTATATATTATATATTATATATTATATATTATATATTATATATTATATATTATATATTATATATTATATATTATATATTATATATTATATATTATATATTATATATTATATATTATATATTATTATATTATATATTATATATTATATATTATATATTATATATTATATATTATATATTATATATTATATATATTATATATTATATATCATATATATTATATATTATATATTATATATTATATATTATATATTATATATTATATATTATATATTATATATTATATATTATATATTATATATTATATATTATATATTATATATTATATATTATATATTATATATTATATATTATATATTATATATTATATATTATATATTATATATTATATATTATATATTATATATTATATATTATATATTATATATTATATATTATATATTATATATTATATATTATATATTATATATTATATATTATATATTATATATTATATATTATATATTATATATTATATATTATATATTATATATTATATATTATATATTATATATTATATATTATATATTATATATTATATATTATATATTATATATTATATATTATATATTATATATTATATATTATATATTATATATTATATATTATATATTATATATTATATATTATATATTATATATTATATATTATATATTATATATTATATATTATATATTATATATTATATATTATATATTATATATTATATATTATATATTATATATTATATATTATATATTATATATTATATATTATATATTATATATTATATATTATATATTATATATTATATATTATATATTATATATTATATATTATATATTATATATTATATATTATATATTATATATTATATATTATATATTATATATTATATATTATATATTATATATTATATATTATATATTATATATTATATATTATATATTATATATTATATATTATATATTATATATTATATATTATATATTATATATTATATATTATATATTATATATTATATATTATATATTATATATTATATATTATATATTATATATTATATATTATATATTATATATTATATATTATATATTATATATTATATATTATATATTATATATTATATATTATATATTATATATTATATATTATATATTATATATTATATATTATATATTATATATTATATATTATATATTATATATTATATATTATATATTATATATTATATATTATATATTATATATTATATATTATATATTATATATTATATATTATATATTATATATTATATATTATATATTATATATTATATATTATATATTATATATTATATATTATATATTATATATTATATATTATATATTATATATTATATATTATATATTATATATTATATATTATATATTATATATTATATATTATATATTATATATTATATATTATATATTATATATTATATATTATATATTATATATTATATATTATATATTATATATTATATATTATATATTATATATTATATATTATATATTATATATTATATATTATATATTATATATTATATATTATATATTATATATTATATATTATATATTATATATTATATATTATATATTATATATTATATATTATATATTATATATTATATATTATATATTATATATTATATATTATATATTATATATTATATATTATATATTATATATTATATATTATATATTATATATTATATATTATATATTATATATTATATATTATATATTATATATTATATATTATATATTATATATTATATATTATATATTATATATTATATATTATATATTATATATTATATATTATATATTATATATTATATATTATATATTATATATTATATATTATATATTATATATTATATATTATATATTATATATTATATATTATATATTATATATTATATATTATATATTATATATTATATATTATATATTATATATTATATATTATATATTATATATTATATATTATATATTATATATTATATATTATATATTATATATTATATATTATATATTATATATTATATATTATATATTATATATTATATATTATATATTATATATTATATATTATATATTATATATTATATATTATATATTATATATTATATATTATATATTATATATTATATATTATATATTATATATTATATATTATATATTATATATTATATATTATATATTATATATTATATATTATATATTATATATTATATATTATATATTATATATTATATATTATATATTATATATTATATATTATATATTATATATTATATATTATATATTATATATTATATATTATATATTATATATTATATATTATATATTATATATTATATATTATATATTATATATTATATATTATATATTATATATTATATATTATATATTATATATTATATATTATATATTATATATTATATATTATATATTATATATTATATATTATATATTATATATTATATATTATATATTATATATTATATATTATATATTATATATTATATATTATATATTATATATTATATATTATATATTATATATTATATATTATATATTATATATTATATATTATATATATATTATATATTATATATTATATATTATATATTATATATTATATATTATATATTATATATTATATATTATATATTATATATTATATATTATATATTATATATTATATATTATATATTATATATTATATATTATATATTATATATTATATATTATATATTATATATTATATATTATATATTATATATTATATATTATATATTATATATTATATATTATATATTATATATTATATATTATATATTATATATTATATATTATATATTATATATTATATATTATATATTATATATTATATATTATATATTATATATTATATATTATATATTATATATTATATATTATATATATTATATATTATATTATTATATATTATATATTATATATTATATATTATATATTATATATTATATATTATATATTATATATTATATATTATATATTATATATTATATATTATATATTATATATTATATATTATATATTATATATTATATATTATATATTATATATTATATATTATATATTATATATTATATATTATATATTATATATTATATATTATATATTATATATTATATATTATATATTATATATTATATATTATATATTATATATTATATATTATATATTATATATTATATATTATATATTATATATTATATATTATATATTATATATTATATATTATATATTATATATTATATATTATATATTATATATTATATATTATATATTATATATTATATATTATATATTATATATTATATATTATATATTATATATTATATATTATATATTATATATTATATATTATATATTATATATTATATATTATATATTATATATTATATATTATATATTATATATTATATATTATATATTATATATTATATATTATATTATATTTATATATTATATATTATATATTATATATTATATATTATATATTATATATTATATATTATATATTATATATTATATATTATATATTATATATTATATATTATATATTATATATTATATATTATATATTATATATTATATATTATATATTATATATTATATATTATATATTATATATTATATATTATATATTATATATTATATATTATATATTATATATTATATATTATATATTATATATTATATATTATATATTATATATTATATATTATATATTATATATTATATATTATATATTATATATTATATATTATATATTATATATTATATATTATATATTATATATTATATATTATATATTATATATTATATATTATATATTATATATTATATATTATATATTATATATTATATATTATATATTATATATTATATATTATATATTATATATTATATATTATATATTATATATTATATATTATATATTATATATTATATATTATATATTATATATTATATATTATATATTATATATTATATATTATATATTATATATTATATATTATATATTATATATTATATATTATATATTATATATTATATATTATATATTATATATTATATATTATATATTATATATTATATATTATATATTATATATTATATATTATATATTATATATTATATATTATATATTATATATTATATATTATATATTATATATTATATATTATATATTATATATTATATATTATATATTATATATTATATATTATATATTATATATTATATATTATATATTATATATTATATATTATATATTATATATTATATATTATATATTATATATTATATATTATATATTATATATTATATATTATATATTATATATTATATATTATATATTATATATTATATATTATATATTATATATTATATATTATATATTATATATTATATATTATATATTATATATTATATATTATATATTATATATTATATATTATATATTATATATTATATATTATATATTATATATTATATATTATATATTATATATTATATATTATATATTATATATTATATATTATATATTATATATTATATATTATATATTATATATTATATATTATATATTATATATTATATATTATATATTATATATTATATATTATATATTATATATTATATATTATATATTATATATTATATATTATATATTATATATTATATATTATATATTATATATTATATATTATATATTATATATTATATATTATATATTATATATTATATATTATATATTATATATTATATATTATATATTATATATTATATATTATATATTATATATTATATATTATATATTATATATTATATATTATATATTATATATTATATATTATATATTATATATTATATATTATATATTATATATTATATATTATATATTATATATTATATATTATATATTATATATTATATATTATATATTATATATTATATATTATATATTATATATTATATATTATATATTATATATTATATATTATATATTATATATTATATATTATATATTATATATTATATATTATATATTATATATTATATATTATATATTATATATTATATATTATATATTATATATTATATATTATATATTATATATTATATATTATATATTATATATTATATATTATATATTATATATTATATATTATATATTATATATTATATATTATATATTATATATTATATATTATATATTATATATTATATATTATATATTATATATTATATATTATATATTATATATTATATATTATATATTATATATTATATATTATATATTATATATTATATATTATATATTATATATTATATATTATATATTATATATTATATATTATATATTATATATTATATATTATATATTATATATTATATATTATATATTATATATTATATATTATATATTATATATTATATATTATATATTATATATTATATATTATATATTATATATTATATATTATATATTATATATTATATATTATATATTATATATTATATATTATATATTATATATTATATATTATATATTATATATTATATATTATATATTATATATTATATATTATATATTATATATTATATATTATATATTATATATTATATATTATATATTATATATTATATATTATATATTATATATTATATATTATATATTATATATTATATATTATATATTATATATTATATATTATATATTATATATTATATATTATATATTATATATTATATATTATATATTATATATTATATATTATATATTATATATTATATATTATATATTATATATTATATATTATATATTATATATTATATATTATATATTATATATTATATATTATATATTATATATTATATATTATATATTATATATTATATATTATATATTATATATTATATATTATATATTATATATTATATATTATATATTATATATTATATATTATATATTATATATTATATATTATATATTATATATTATATATTATATATTATATATTATATATTATATATTATATATTATATATTATATATTATATATTATATATTATATATTATATATTATATATTATATATTATATATTATATATTATATATTATATATTATATATTATATATTATATATTATATATTATATATTATATATTATATATTATATATTATATATTATATATTATATATTATATATTATATATTATATATTATATATTATATATTATATATTATATATTATATATTATATATTATATATTATATATTATATATTATATATTATATATTATATATTATATATTATATATTATATATTATATATTATATATTATATATTATATATTATATATTATATATTATATATTATATATTATATATTATATATTATATATTATATATTATATATTATATATTATATATTATATATTATATATTATATATTATATATTATATATTATATATTATATATTATATATTATATATTATATATTATATATTATATATTATATATTATATATTATATATTATATATTATATATTATATATTATATATTATATATTATATATTATATATTATATATTATATATTATATATTATATATTATATATTATATATTATATATTATATATTATATATTATATATTATATATTATATATTATATATTATATATTATATATTATATATTATATATTATATATTATATATTATATATTATATATTATATATTATATATTATATATTATATATTATATATTATATATTATATATTATATATTATATATTATATATTATATATTATATATTATATATTATATATTATATATTATATATTATATATTATATATTATATATTATATATTATATATTATATATTATATATTATATATTATATATTATATATTATATATTATATATTATATATTATATATTATATATTATATATTATATATTATATATTATATATTATATATTATATATTATATATTATATATTATATATTATATATTATATATTATATATTATATATTATATATTATATATTATATATTATATATTATATATTATATATTATATATTATATATTATATATTATATATTATATATTATATATTATATATTATATATTATATATTATATATTATATATTATATATTATATATTATATATTATATATTATATATTATATATTATATATTATATATTATATATTATATATTATATATTATATATTATATATTATATATTATATATTATATATTATATATTATATATTATATATTATATATTATATATTATATATTATATATTATATATTATATATTATATATTATATATTATATATTATATATTATATATTATATATTATATATTATATATTATATATTATATATTATATATTATATATTATATATTATATATTATATATTATATATTATATATTATATATTATATATTATATATTATATATTATATATTATATATTATATATTATATATTATATATTATATATTATATATTATATATTATATATTATATATTATATATTATATATTATATATTATATATTATATATTATATATTATATATTATATATTATATATTATATATTATATATTATATATTATATATTATATATTATATATTATATATTATATATTATATATTATATATTATATATTATATATTATATATTATATATTATATATTATATATTATATATTATATATTATATATTATATATTATATATTATATATTATATATTATATATTATATATTATATATTATATATTATATATTATATATTATATATTATATATTATATATTATATATTATATATTATATATTATATATTATATATTATATATTATATATTATATATTATATATTATATATTATATATTATATATTATATATTATATATTATATATTATATATTATATATTATATATTATATATTATATATTATATATTATATATTATATATTATATATTATATATTATATATTATATATTATATATTATATATTATATATTATATATTATATATTATATATTATATATTATATATTATATATTATATATTATATATTATATATTATATATTATATATTATATATTATATATTATATATTATATATTATATATTATATATTATATATTATATATTATATATTATATATTATATATTATATATTATATATTATATATTATATATTATATATTATATATTATATATTATATATTATATATTATATATTATATATTATATATTATATATTATATATTATATATTATATATTATATATTATATATTATATATTATATATTATATATTATATATTATATATTATATATTATATATTATATATTATATATTATATATTATATATTATATATTATATATTATATATTATATATTATATATTATATATTATATATTATATATTATATATTATATATTATATATTATATATTATATATTATATATTATATATTATATATTATATATTATATATTATATATTATATATTATATATTATATATTATATATTATATATTATATATTATATATTATATATTATATATTATATATTATATATTATATATTATATATTATATATTATATATTATATATTATATATTATATATTATATATTATATATTATATATTATATATTATATATTATATATTATATATTATATATTATATATTATATATTATATATTATATATTATATATTATATATTATATATTATATATTATATATTATATATTATATATTATATATTATATATTATATATTATATATTATATATTATATATTATATATTATATATTATATATTATATATTATATATTATATATTATATATTATATATTATATATTATATATTATATATTATATATTATATATTATATATTATATATTATATATTATATATTATATATTATATATTATATATTATATATTATATATTATATATTATATATTATATATTATATATTATATATTATATATTATATATTATATATTATATATTATATATTATATATTATATATTATATATTATATATTATATATTATATATTATATATTATATATTATATATTATATATTATATATTATATATTATATATTATATATTATATATTATATATTATATATTATATATTATATATTATATATTATATATTATATATTATATATTATATATTATATATTATATATTATATATTATATATTATATATTATATATTATATATTATATATTATATATTATATATTATATATTATATATTATATATTATATATTATATATTATATATTATATATTATATATTATATATTATATATTATATATTATATATTATATATTATATATTATATATTATATATTATATATTATATATTATATATTATATATTATATATTATATATTATATATTATATATTATATATTATATATTATATATATTATATATTATATATTATATATTATATATTATATATTATATATTATATATTATATATTATATATTATATATTATATATTATATATTATATATTATATATTATATATTATATATTATATATTATATATTATATATTTTATATTATATATTTTATATTATATATTATATATTATATTATATATTACTCTTATTAAAGAAAATGTAAAAAAATGCGATTTTCATTATATGCCTAAAAATGTTCAATAATTTTTGTAGTTGGTACTCATTATAAGCGAAAATTCTCTATAAACGTAGAACTTTGTTATTGTCAAAATTTCTGTGAAATGTTTGCACGAAACTATTGGGACCGGAGAAGTTGTAAGATGAACGCAATAATTCGTCATAGCCGAACTTCTGTTTTTTACCTTCACACAGGCAAATAAAACAGGATAAACGATAACTTCGACAAAATCAATATGTCCATATAAGGCTAAACCTGCAAGATATCCATGGAATTTTTTGAAGAATGAAAACAATTTGCGATATTTTTTTCCAATTAATGCATTTATATAAAATTTACCTTATTTGAAAAAGTTTTAAAAGTTAAAAAATATATATCGATTCGACCAGATTTTTTTAAACTTTTGGTTTTGATTACTTTCAGTCAAAACAATTGTTATTTTTGTATCCTATTTTATATTTTGGAGGAAAAAATTGCCATTTTTATTTAAATGTATTACTTATTTATTTTTTCCGCAGATATAGTTTCATTTAATCGTAAGGAACTTTTTTCTATTATTTTCTTTGTAGTGGAAATAGCTGTTCTCTAACTTTAATATATTTTTTGTTCTTATAGAAAAAAATATTTTGATTTTTATATTTTTTTTTAAATTTATAGTATTTTTTTCAGAAATAAATATTATATCTGTATTTAAAAATTTTTTTCATTAAAAATTGCTGTTTTTTACTTTTTCATTTCAATTTGGCAGAAATAATTGTTATTATTTTTATTTCAAGGCAAAAGTATTAAATAATTGGTGATTTGTATTGCTTCCAGAGAGAAACTGAAATTGTTTTTTATATTAGCTTCATTCGACATTTGGAACAAATGTCTTGCGAAAATGCAAGTGCAAAACTACCGTAGCTTTTATTTTGCATTGCAACAACAACATACGAAAAACACTGGCATCGAGTGACATCGGCTAATGCCTAATGCATTTTTCGTTTCCCTTGAATATTCCTATTTTTAAAATATTATGGCCCGTTTTTCAACATCAATTTTTTTTAGTTGATAAAACAATTTTAGAATAATTATTTCAACGCAACTGTGTTTTTTTGTATGTACAAATTTATAACCCATATAATATAAATATTTTAATGAGTTTACAGCACTTAAAATCATACAAATTGCTATTGCATAAAATTCACATTGCCTTGCAAGTGAATAAAAAAAGACATTCGTAATTTGACGCTTTAGCATCTTGAGGCATTTTTTGGAGCAAATTAAATTAATATAAACTTATTTAAGCAATTTAATTAAGTAAAGAAATTTAAGAAGAGGATAAATAAATTTAAAAAATCACAACTGCAAACAATTCCAACATAAAATGCATTAAACGCCGAGTTCCTCTATTTATTTATTTTCCCACTAGCTGGGAACAGCTCAGTGCTCAATTTGTGATTATTAAGCAGTAATAAAAGTGCAATATTTAAATTTGAACCCTAAAAATATAAAAGTGCTGCAAAAAGCGATAAAAATTAGAACGTTATTTTTCTATACAAAATTTTAATATAATAATAAGTTCTAAAAAAGTACCAGTTATTTAAATTTTATTCATGGAAATATGTTTATTCTAGCAGCAAATCTTTTTAATTTTTCCTGACGATGTCAGTAAAAATTCTGGGAAAATATTGAAAAAATAATATTAAAAAATCTTTTCAAATTTACCTGATGATGCCAGTTTAAATTCCGGCAAAATATTGAAAAAATAATATTGAAAATATTTCTTTAAATGAAAAAGGCTTTTGGACCAAAAAAATTATTTATACCAAAAAAAATATTATTTCTAAGGATTAATTTTTGGAAAAAATAAAATATAATAAATAATGTTGGAGAATTTCTATTCCAATTTTCCAACTTACGTAGCAGAAGTGTAAGCATGTACAAGTAGACAAAATCTTCAATTCAATTCAGTATAATTTTCCAAAAACAAAAATTTTAAAAATGCAGCAATTTCGTAATTCAAATTATAAAAAAATTTTACCCGCAGATATTATTAGAAGCAAATTGTGAAAAACCTAAAAATAATAGTTATTTCTATACGAAGTCACAATAATTATTTTTGCTAAAAAAAAAAACAAATAATTTTTTCACAAAAACAAAAAAGTTTTAAATAGCAGCAATTTGTTAACTTAAAATATAAAAATTATCGTTCCCAAGGATATTATTATTTTTGAAAAAAATGTTACCACTTATATATTCACTTTTATAAGAAAAGTTATAATTGTTAAAAAGATTCTTGCTCTATATGTTCGTTTCATTCAAACTTAAATGTAAGAGACTATAATGCATCATCCATCTAAAATTGTTTTGTTCGACAAATGACATTAACTGAAGGATGTTCTGAAAATAAAGTCCATTTCGATCGCTCATTTCTGAATCAGATCTTTAAGCTACACAAGCAAAATTTTTAATGCATTTAAAATTAATTTATACGATTATTTATTTATTTATTATTATAATTATTATTAATATTATTATTTATTATGATTTTTATTATTTATAACATAACTCATATGTATGCATTTAATGGCACATGACATTGACGGTAGCAGAGGTGCCTATAAACTACACAACTCCCAATCAAATTGAAATCTTTGTACAGGGTGGCGCAAAGTAATATCATAGTTTCCATTGGTTGCCCTTTTCGCGCAAAAGCAATAACAAAAAATTCAATAACGGATCCTTTGGAAGCTATGGAAATGTCATTCCTGAAGAAACTGGGAAGTTTTCCTTTATACAAATACAAGGTGGCGCAAAAGTAATGTTACAATTTGAATTGGATGCCATTTTTGCTGATGGCTCAAAATGTCACTGTCGGTTGACGTTTCTAATGTAGACACATAGAGAATTAGTTCTCAACAGACCATAGAGCGACACACACCTCATGAATATGGAGTTATTGTTGCTGCTTATTTGACAAATTTTCAGTTTGTTGTTTTACGACATTATTAATTTATAACATTGTTTTTGCGCTACGTTAGAAATCTTTTTACATTAGATGATAGAAGTATTTCATTTAAAAACATTTAAAACTTTATGTGGCAACGGAATGTATTGCCAGTAGTAAAATAGCTTTTGTGGACGGCAAGATGATTAGGATTTCTAACCAGTTACATACACAGATGTGCATTAAAATAGTTTACGCGGCCCTTACATTGTGCAATATTATTGAATATTTTATTATTAACAGACTGTACAATTAAATAGTGGAATCACAATAGCGCTTTGTAGGCGAAAAGAATTTATGAGAATATAAGGATATGAATTGTATTAAAAAATATCGCATGACACTCTCTATCGCCAATGTTTGAATAACGACGATGTTTAGAAATGGTATGTTTTAAGTTAGTAAGACCATGAAAATCAATTACTTAAAGTCACAAAAGATAATATAATAGCCCTACACGTGACGCTTCGCTACCCCAATCGCCATAACATAAAATAAACATTATAAAAGTATTACGACTTTTGCTTTAACAGAAGCCAACACGATAACGTCACGCACACTGTTGCAGTTCTCGATCTTCTTCATAGAGCAACCTTCTCTCCGCTTCTATCCAAATAGTTTTCTGCTCGAACATGCGCTTTCTTTTTAAAGTAACGTCAACAACATTGTATCACCCAGTTTTCCAGATTTCCATAATATAGGATATTTTTTCATTAGGAATGCTACTCCAAGGATATCCCCTACTTGTGCAAAGTAATGTACAGGAACTGGGACAATTGATAATGGCAAGGAGAATAAAGGGAGTAGTGTTCGTGGATATTCGATTTAAACTTTCACACGTTGGAGCTGACAGAGAGGACCTCTGCTAGGCGTTTGTTCCACATACGAGTTGTCCAACTAAATACCGAATTTTCTCTGTAATGCAAAGTGCGTTTCATTGGCATATCGAGAACGAAGGGATGCATGTAATCTTAATGAACAACGTAATGTTCGTGAAATATATCGGGTTTCGGGAACCAGTTCCCTAATCTCATTAAAGCTTTTTTAACATTTCTCTCACTCGGTCGAGCTACTTCAAATTAGAATTTCAAACACCGACCCTTACATGAGACTTGTATTAAATTTTCGGTCGGATATAGGTGGCATATGGTCGGATATATGTTCTAGTTTTTTTTTTGCAGTTTTATTTGAATTAGTAAATTTTAATTCATTTTACTTTATTTATCGATATTTCGATACTTTGCGATTACCATTTTAAATTAAAAAATTTATATAAAATAAACAACATGAACATGGTACCGATAAACAAAACAAAATAGGAGAGACTTTAAGCTTAAAAATAAATTAATATTAATAAATAAATATTGATGACATCAGGAGGACTGATCGTCTTAAATAACCGAGGGAATGCACTTGCATGCTTCTTTAGCGATATGAATAATGCGCTCCGGCCATCGAACATCATTGGTTATTCTTGCCAAGAACATCAAAAGCTACTGATTCCTCAATACTTACATATATCACTCAAAATTACATATTACGTTTATGCAAAAGCATACGACAACTAATTCAACCCTGTTTGCGTGACCTCATTCAGAGGTTGTAAAAAGATGATAATGAAGTGTTATTCATATCTTGACTTATGGTGGAGTTGGTATGATCCTTGAGGAAGATCAAAATAAATCGGGAGAATTCATCGCCTATACCAAAAGCAATAAATCTTGACAGAAGTGCACCATGCCACAATCTATCAACCACACACACTTTCTATCAACCATACACACTTTTACCCCATGGTAACGTAAATCAAATTTGGAATCTCGCTATTGTACTTTTCTAGATATAGAATAATTATTATTTATTTGGTTAGGTCCCCTCTTCTAAGCCACCTTGATTTTTTTTTGGACATACACTTTATGACCAGGGCTGCCGAATGTTTACCTACATCGCCAAAACCGCAATCGAAAATGCTCAAATTTTTTTGGAATTTATAACAATTTTCCGCCATCCCATGTAAAATTTGGTTTCTAAACAGCCCGGTTTCGCTTATGTGTTCTAATGCAAGGCCATTTTATTCACAGAACTCTTTTAACAAAAAGGTTCTGATTGGCACTATAGCTTTACATATACTTGTGTATTGCAAACGCAAGAATAATCATGTAATTATTTTCAATAATATTAGTTACAGATAAACATCTAAGAGGGCATAAATTTCACCCTTACCCGTTTCATTTATGTCGTTTTAAATATCATACATAATATTGCCATATTTTCGGCTCAAATGTATTGCAGGAAATCTTATTTACAGACATATAAATATATTGTAATTAAGGCTTCTTAAAGGTTCGCCAAAGCTCGTAATTAAAAAAAAACACTCCTTCAACGCCAATGTTGCCGCCTCATGGCTGCGCAAGGCCAAAAAACTAGTAAATTTATGGATTAGTCTTGCGTCCTCAAAATTGTATTTTCAATCAATGTGGTATAATTTCGGCCCACCGAGATTTTTGGACACTTTTTAATATAAAATTTGTCTTGTATTCTATTTTCGAAAAATTCTTTATAAACGGTAAATGGTTCAACATTTCCTTTTAAATTTTTCTTTCAAAATTGTCATGTGACCTGACGTTAAATGTCCATTTGTTAGTTCGAAATCTATTGCTTTCAAACAGAGCCAACAAAAAAAAAGAACTTGCATAGAAGTCAATAAGATCCAAAATTTGTGATCCGGGCGTAGTATAAATGTTTATCTTTTCCAATAATTGTAATATAGGCTTATCATTGAACGATTTTCTCTTTTTTGGTATTTAACTCACTGAATTTGAAGTCATGTTCAAGATGTTATGAAAATACGATCTCTTAAAAGTACTTAAAATGCTATTTGTCCCATAATACATTTATACATCGCTCTTACGTGCGAACCACGCGTTCTTCATTAATGACACATTCATTTGCGATCGATATGACTGTGTATCTCACTACTCGGTACAAGGAAAATTCGTTCTATGGTTTAACGGCTCGCATATGGAACGATAGATATCTTTCCTGTCACTCCAGGTGTGTAAAAAATCAAGTCGAATGTCCACAAACACTACTCCTTATCTCTATCCTTCCTAACATAACCTGTCTTCTTAGTATCAGCACAGTTCATTGCATGGTGTAATTGAGAGAAAAAAATACATTTTAACGTATACGAAAAATCATCGTCATTAGATTTTTATATTTTATTTACACAATTAAATTGTGTTACTGATTAATTTTGTCGACTGCATTCGAACTCGAACATGTGAATCAATAGTTCATCATGACATAATAGTCAGGGCGTCTACCACCTCAGACTCAATAGAGAGCTGTGGGACAAAATTTATGTGTAAAACAGCTTCTAAAGAAGTCATAAAAAAGCAGAAAATTTCAAGTGCAGTTTTAACTTGTATCCAAATGATTTCATTTAGAATTTTTATTGCAAAACTATTTTTTAGTGCCTTCAACTTCATTACAACGTATCCTCAGCATATTAAAAAGAGAAGTATTTTTAGTTTTTCTTCTTGTACTGCAAAGAAAATTATGTTTCAATTAAAAATTTCTGAAAATTACAGGTTTTCTTAACTTAACTTCCTAAAAAGTTGAAACAATACACTAGCGGTTACAATGAAAGCAATAAAAACGAAACTCTTCAAGAACAACTTCCATTGCTTTTTTTTTGCGGTGGGTAAGAAAGAAACCGATATGTGTATCTATAGCTGAGCTTAACATGATCAACCATTTGTCTATATTTCAATACCATTTGAATATGAAGGTCTAAAATTTTTTGATAAAAAATTATTATCATAGAGGATAACCTTCACGCATACTTCCTACGATCACACTGGAATTTCAGGCTTAAGTGATGCATTTTGGAAAAAATTGACGATTTTTTCCGCATATAATTCAAGTAATGTCAAGATTTAATAATAGCATAAAACAACAGACTGAAAACTTGTCAAATAAGCAGTGACTATAATTCGACAGTCTTGAGGTATTTATCCCTCAATGGCTTAATGGCAACTAGTACTCCATATATCTACATCATATATGGCAACGTACAGTGACATTTGGCGCTATCTGTAAAAAATAGCAGCCAATACAAATTATAGCATTATTTCTGCACCACCTCGTAAATGCTTTGAGCATTCTTATAATTTTAGCAGTTTATATTAACTAAATCGTCACATCTGAAAGCTCTTATAGTAACGTATTTTGTGGTGTTCCATACTACTTTAATAGAAGTATCCTTTCCCATACACGCTTCAAAAAAATAATTGTGGGCCAAGTAAACTACACAAACCGCTTGTCAAGCACGCAGTCAGATTTCTTTAATATTTCAACTAAAATATCATAATTGACTATTGCATTGATCTTATCTATTCACATTCAAACACAACAAAACAAGTGACAGTGATGGCAATAAATATTTTTAAATTCTCACATATCTAAGAAGACATCCCTGCAACCACACTTTTCCTTATACGGAAACATGTTATTTGTAGCATGATATATATATATATATATATATATATATATATATATATATATATATATATATATATATATATATCGTTCGTTCTTTTCACGCCAATTTACCAGATTTACTCTACCGAGTAATTGGCCTTGGTCATCACTATAAAAATGACATTCGCTACAAAATTTTCGTAAATTTTCTTGAGAGCTGTTGTTTAATTTTTTTTATCAAATGTAATTTTTATTATATTAAAATAATTATGAACGAGAATACTCAATTCAATAGGTGTAACTCTTGGAGACTAATAAGTTGTTTCATTAAAAAAAAGTTTTCCATATATTGAATATGTACATACAACAAAACATTTGTAAAATGATGCTAGATGCTATAAATTGGAAATATAAACATACATACATGCTAATGGAATATTCATATGATCAATGCAGCAAATTTTGTAAATTTAAAATAATTTTTCTATTCTATTATAACTATTACATTAATTAAATGATTTATAGGTACTGTTGCATACAATTTTATTGATGTATTTTGAGTTTATAAAATTATATATTTATAAAAAATTAGAACAAAATGGGTTTTGAAGATATTTTATAAAACGATGTAGACTTTTAATTTCTGCAGATATTGTAATATCTCGAAAAATTCTGCCACCAGTGCCCCAAGTTTTAATTCGTCGGTTCGCAAGTTAAAACACAATATTTCGATTGACAATCTTCATAGCACGCGTACGTACGTACGGTACAAAATTTTGCTGCAGTGACGAATAAAAATGTCTGATAAATGCGTTAAGGAATATTCACTTATTGCTTTGTTGACTTGTCAACAACGAGAATCATTCGCTCTTTGTGGAAGACCTTTTTATAAAAAAAATTAAAATCTTTCATTACTTTGCCATACTATCGAACTCTATACATAAAAAAATTAGGAATTCCGATTGCGATTGCTTCCAATATCCTTATCTATTTATTTAATAATAGTTGTTTAATCAATTTTTATTTGACGAAAACTTCAAAGTTTTTTTTATTAAATAGTAAATGAATATTGTAAATGAATATTGCAGAATATTTGATAAAAGTTCAGAAAATTTTATTTTTTAAAGTATATTTCTTAACTCTTTCATTTTATTTGGAAGAATAAAGACTTGACAAAAATCAAGAATCTTCATATCAAATCAAAACATGTGCCATCCCGAAACATTTATTCTCAAGAGAATAAAAACTTTAATTAAAATTTTAATATCAATTTCAGTCTGGGGTTGATATCAAGTAATAAAAATATCATCGTCTCGAAAGTTTCGCCCTGTGTTTGTTAGAAGACAGTGGAGTAACCAAGGCCCATTTATAAGGTCTAAGCCTTCGGTTTCGGCAGCATCGGCAAATTCAATTCGCCTTCAATATCATAAATTATATAAGTATGTGTTTTAATTTTGTCATTAAGAGCAAATGTGCCACTCTCATTACATAAACTAATATTTAAAAATCTCAAATTTATGTAACAAAAACTACTTATACCATTAAGCAAGAAACTGTGTATTTAGAAGCATTTATATGTATGTATGTATATCAAATATCGTGTCATAAGTTTACATAATTAATACTTTTTTTTATTATATAACTAATATTTTTTTAAAGAAAATGTAATTTAAAAATAAACACATTAAAAATTAACTAAAACACATACAACATATGTACGTATATATATTTTTGAAAATATAAATAAAAAGCATTAAAAAACAAATAATATTAATATTAGTTTCATTCACGAGCCGTCCGTTCACATCAGACATGAAATTACTGACATTAACATTAAAAGTGACATCATGTTAATGTTAAATGTGGATCTACGGTGTTACAGTGATGGTAATGTTGTAACATGGTTGTTAAAACATAATCGCACATACGAAGGCAGTAGTTTGAAAAAAAATTACTTTGATGAAAAGTGACGCCGTTATTAAAATTTTTACAGCGCCACGTTGTTTAGTAGTTTTTTAAGCCATCAAAAATAAACGATCTCAGAGAATTTGTAAACATGGAAAAAATAGTCACCGTTGTGTAATTGAAAAGCATGTGAAAGAAAAAGAGGCTCCCTCAACTTCACAAATGCTGTAGAAAATATTTACTCAAATACAGAGAGCAACACTGATAATGAAAATAAAAATAAAATTCTACCTTTGCATAAGATGTAGATCCTACGTCTCTTATTGAATTTGTAAAAACTGGTCTCAATATAACTGAATTGAAAATAATAATATAATTCAATTATTCACATTATCAATAGATGACCACTCCAAAATTAAAGCATATCAGGAGAAAACTGAAGGAAAATTTTTTACATACACGCCAAAAGATCTAAAAACAAAAACTTATTTATTAAAGGACCTAAGTGCCGATATAGACACAGAAATAACTTTGAATAACCTCAAAATATTTGAAAATGACACCTCAAGTTTATTAAAGTAAACTCTTTTACAACAAAAAGGGCGGAGAATAATGGTCATAAATTACCAATTTATATGGCACAGATAAGCGGCGATAGTAAAGTTAACGAACTTAAAATCATCAATACACTCCTTCACCGATGCATCAGATGGGAAGGACCCAGAAAAAGAGAAATATCACAATGCAGAAACTGTCAAAGTTTTCAACACAGCGCATCCTCTACCTCGACGATGTCTGAAATGCAATAAGTTCCAGTAAACGAGAGGGAAAATACTTTTTGTGTACTATGTGGCATATATGGATACCCGGCATCCTATAAAGGTTGCCCAAAATTTAAAAAGCTCCAACGAAAATTACAATTAATTTCGGAAAGAAGACCTATAAATACTTTAACTTATGCAAATTTAGTTAAGAATAGTTTAATTCAAATCACTTCTCATAATAACCCAATTAATAATGCATTAGAACAACTAAACAACACCTTTCAAAGCCTAGCAAACCAAATCATTAATTTAAACAAACACCTGTAAATACAAACGTACCAAATCGACACTATTTTCTCTATACTAGAACCTTAAATTTTCACAATGGCTAGAGCAATTGTAAGAGAACTAAATATAATTCAAATGAATTTAAACTCCTTCATTAAATTAAGTAGAAGATATGATTTCGATATATTTTTGAGAAAACACAACCCCGACATTGTACTACTCAATGAAATCAAAATTAATTTTCGGCACAAGCCAAAATTTGAAAACTTTTCATTCATACGGAATGATAGAAAAGATGCGAAAATGGGGCAGAGGAACAGCAATTCCAGTTAAAAATGGAATAAAATTCAGTCACTATGGCAATATGACTATTAAAACATTTAAATATTTAGAATTATCGATTGCTCTCTAACAGAATGCTTCTTGTAATTTCTGCTTATTATCCATCGGGAAATAAAATTGTAGTTTTTTTTAAATCAGGAGCAGGAGAATATGGCCATACAAAAACGTATTGCAAATTACCTACTGTTTGTGTTGTGTGTGGTGAATTACACAACACTGCTATCTGCAATAAGCCAAAGGATCAAAAGGAAAAAAAGTGCAGTAATTGTGGAGGTAATCACACTGCTAACTACAGAGGATGTCCTGTATACTCTTTCGTAAAACAGGCTATGAGTCAAAAGCCTAAAGTAACCCCAGCTCAAGCAGGAAATACGTACTCCGCTACTTATCCTCCTATGGCCCAACCAATCTCTACACAAGTATCGTATGCTGACGCTGTGAAGATCAACTCAGTTCCCATGCAAAAAGTGTCACCACCAAATAACACAACAAATGCAAACGCAAGCTTTAATTTCAATCGCCTTGAAGCTACTATTGATAATCTGGTGCAAACTATAAACAATTTTACAACAAATATGACTAGCATGATGCAAGAAATGTTGCGAATGCAGAACACTCTGCTTCTAGCATTAGTTAACAAGCCATGAACACGTTAAAGTTATGTTTCTGGAACGCAAACGGCATTCGCCAACACAGATATGAACTTGAGCACTTCCTCTCGGCGAAGAATATTGATATAATGTTGGTATCTGAGACTCATTTGACTCCGAGAAGCCTTTTTAAAATGAGTGGCTACACCTTATATGATACAAAGGACCCGAGAGGAAGAGCATGCGGAGGATCGGCAATTCTAATAAAGTCAAGACTCAAACACTACATTCTTGAGAACATTTGTGAGGACCATCTGCAGGCAACAAATATTTGCATCGAAAATTTTTGTACAAATTTTGTGATATCATCAATTTACTCCCCTCCCAGATTTTCAATCACTGAGGATCAATATGAGGATTTTTACAAAACTCTTGGACCTTGTTTCATAGCAGCTGGGGACTACAATGCAAAACATACGTTTTGGGGATCGCGTCTTATTACACCTAGAGGTCGAGCATTGTTCAACGCTATTTCAAAAATGGGTTTGGATGTCATTTCGAGCGGGGAACCCACTTACTGGCCTACTGACACACAAAAAACGACGGATGTTATAGATTTTGGCGTCATGAAAAATATCTCTAGGGATGTAATTCATGTTGAAGCTTCTCATGATCTGTCCTCCGATCATTCTCCCACGATCGTTACAATTTGTAGCCCACTAAGAAGTGAATTACCTCACCCATATGTGAAGATGATAAACCATGTTAATTGGCTGGGGTTCAAAAAATATCTCAGTAGTCATTGTTCGGAAAACATCAAGCTTAGAACTCCCGATGATATTGAACTTAATATTGCCAATCTTACCGATAATATTAAACAGGCTGCTAAACATGCCACTACCTCCCATCCGCAGACTGGGTTTAATAGAATTTATTCTGCGGATATTGAACGTCTCGTATGTGAAAAAAGAAGAGCTAGAAGGGAATGGCAACAGCACAGATCGCCCCAACATAAAATCAGACTTAGAGAATACACTAAACGACTCCAAGAGTTGCTTGCATCTGAAAAATCTGCTTCTCTCAAGAACTATCTGGAAGGTCTCGATGTCACAGCAGCATCTAATTACTCCTTGTGGCGTGCTGCTAGGAAACTTAAAACACCCGTTGAGTTTAAACCACCCCTGCGCACTTCGACCGGAGGTTGGGCAAGAACCAATACTGAAAAAGGTAACATATTTGCTGAGCATTTAAAACACGTATTTACCCCAAACTCATGTACTGGTGCTGTTGATTTGCCGAGTGTAGTTGCTCTACCCCCTCGACCCATAAAGTTTAAGATGCGTGATGTACAAAAACTAATTGCTGAAACCAACCCGAAGAAGGCCCCGCGTATTGATGGAATTAGTAACAAGATGCTGATGAAGTTGCCTCGTATTGCTATTAGAATCCTCTTGTTCATTTTTAATGGCATTTTACGAGTGGAGTATTATCCACACAGCTGGAAACTTGCCATGGTCAAAATGATTCCAAAGGCGGGCAAAGATCTTACCAAGGCTGAGTCATATAGGCCAATAAGTTTATTGTCAACAATTTCAAAGCTCTTCGAAAAGCTGCTCATGACAAAATTGTCCCCAATTCTAGCTGATAATGGATGCATACCGGACCATCAATTTGGTTTTAGAAGTCAGCATAGCACCATTGAACAATGTCATAGATTGGTCCATTTCATAAGAAGAACATTTGAAGAAAAAAAGTATTGTTCTTCCCTCTTTATTGATGTTTCTCAGGCATTTGATAAAGTGTGGCATGAAGGCCTAATTCTAAAACTGAAGACATATTTACCAATAAACATTGTAAATCTTTTGGAAAGTTACATTCTTGCCCGGAAGTTCACTGTTGTGGAAGAAGACTTCATGAGTGTGCCTGAAACTATCTCATCAGGTGTGCCACAGGGGAGTATACTGGGGCCAGTTTTGTATTTGATTTATACCTGTGATATGCCTCTGAGCAGTAATATACTCACTTCTACATTTGCCGATGATACAGCCTGCCTTAGTATGCATGAAAACCCTCTCGAGGCATCCCGATATCTTCAGGAACATATTAACCTGTTGGAGCTGTGGTTGAACTTATGGAGAATAAAAGTAAATGAACAAAAGTGTGTTCATGTTACATTTACCCTACGAAGAGATACTTGTTCCCCCATTCAAATCAACAATCAAGTTGTTCCTCAACATTCACATGTGAAATATCTTGGTATTCACCTCGACCGACGGCTTACATGGAAACACCACATTGACTCTAAGCCTGCACAAATGAAGCTTAAATTAACCCAGATACATTGGCTGATTGGTAGAAATTCTACCCTCAGTCTAGATTGTAAACTTTTAATATACAAGTCGCTTTTGAAGCCGATATGGTGTTACGGAATTCAGCTATGGGGCACTGCTTCAGCTTCCAATGTAGAGAGAATCCAACGAATGCAAAACAAAATATTAAGGTTAATAACTACGGCTCCATGGTACTTGAAAAATTCTATTTTACATCGTGATTTAAATATGCCACTTGTGACCGCTGAAATTGCAAAATATGCTGGAAAATATTTAACAAAACTCGAGTTCCATCCTAATCCCCTTGCTCGTAACATCTTGAACTTTCCTGGACACATCCGCTTAAAAAAGAGGGACACTACGGCATTAATACGCAACTCTCCAGATGAAATTCTTTGAAAATATTTTTTGTGCGTAACATGAATTTTATGTATTATTAATTATTATCACTAAGTTTATGTCCGACACTGGTTGGGCCTAATAATTATTTATATATTTAAGATTTGAACACTTATTGTTAGTTCAATTATTTGAAGATACAATAAACATATATTAGCGTGAAAAAAAAAAAAAAAAATAACATCGGCTCCATGGTACATGAAAAATTCAATTTTACATCGTGATTTAAATATGCCACTTGTGTCCGCTGAAATTGCAAAATATGCAGGCAAATATTTAACAAAACTCGAGTTCCATCCTAATCCCCTTGCTCGTAACATCTTGAACTTTCCTGGACACATCCGCTTAAAAAAGAGGGATTTTACGGCCTTAATACGCCACACTTCAGATAAAATTTTTTGAATATTTTTGTGCTTAACACATTTATGTATTATTAATTACTATCACTAAGTTTATGTCCGACACTGGTTGGGCCTAATTATAATATTTATACTTAAGATTTGAACACTTATTGTTAGTTCAGTTTTTGAAGATACAATAAATAAATTTTAGCAAAAAAAAAAAAAAAAAAAAAAGGAGCAGGAGATTTAAACTGCAAACACAGTAACTGGGGAAACGACGTTTCTAACTCCAAGGGAAATAAACTGAGAGAATTGATGTAAATTATATGCATCGCATTCATCTCCATACTCCCGATGTAATTCTTACCTGGATTTATGTATATCTGACTCTAGACCAGTAATCCATAAGCTTGAGAGTTCTATAAATTGTTTGGAAAATCTTGATTATGACAGCGAACACAATGCGATCAAAATGAATTTGTTCACTTTAGTGACCAATTTCATTAAAAAAAACAAATTGGAGAAAATTTAAAAACTGTTTATTACATTATACAAATGAAAATGTCATGATCCCAAATCACAGAAACTACGAAATAGATTTTTATTTAAAAAAAATTTACCAATCTATAAATAATGCTATGGACTTATCAGTTCCGAAATATAAAAGCAACAGTCCTCTTGACAATTTTACAAATACAATAATTAGAAAATTACAAGCTGAGAAGAGTAAAATAGTCACAATTTTAAAACGTAAGCAGATCTTAATTTTGTTAGAACTAAACTAAAACTAATTAGAAAAATACTAAATGACAACTTTAGAATTTCAGTTAATAAATATTTGCAAAACAAATTAAAGGAAATTAATCCAAAAGACCCCCCAAAAAATGTTCAGCAATATCAAGCAACAATATAAGCACTTGACTTGAAAACTTTAAAAATACCATATGAAAACGAGTATTTAATTAGGAATGCATGAATATTCCTGCAAGATCTGGAAAGAGACGATAATACCAACAATTATTTCATTAACGATCATACTCGAAAACTGAATGTAATTGGATCCTACTTGAAATCAGTTCACTCTCATAAGGATATTGATCCATATAATTATTTGCAAGTGGAAGTAAATCCTTGTTTCACCGAATTTTTAGAAGAAAATATTCAGTATGAATGCAACAACTCAAAGTTATTGTGTTGCCCAAAAAGGATAAGGACACTACTAACCCAAAGAATATATGGCCAATTATCTTATTACCAAACATAAGGAAGGGTTTCGAAACATGTACAAACAATATTATTGTCACGGTTTGTCATAAAAACAACATTATTAATGGCAGACAATTTGGTTTTCAGTACAAATATTCGACAATCCTTACATTTAGTTTGCTCGTTTCAGACATTCAATGGAGTCTAGCAAATCCGAATACACTGGAGCGTCTCTAATAGACTTTGAAAAAGCTTTTAAAAATATTTGGATACCTGAACTAAGTAGTATAAATATGGGGATTCCGTATCAAAAATCCCATACATTTTTGGGATCATGTCATAACCCAGCAAACCATATAGTCTGATAACGATAATAATTTGTATGCAAACATTTCCAATAGCCTGCTGTATGGTTAGCTGGGTTATTTCTATTAGGGCGTATCCGATCGCTGAGCAGCTGTGTACATACATATGTATGTACATATTTCTAAACACGCGTACATATGTATGTATGTATGATTATCTTTTTGACGAGCGCCTCTCGGGCACATTTTTGGCAACTGGGCTGGCACGACTTGGCTTGGTTTGGCTTGCCTGGAGTTGGGTGGGGGGGGGGGGGTTTGGGTGGGGGTTTGGCTGAGGTTTGGGTGGGGTTTGGCTGGGGTTGGTTGGTTAGGATTTGTATTATAATTTTGTATGAGAAAACTAACAACGATGATATAAGTGCCACCCTATTGTATTGTTGTTCTGTTGTGGTTTTTTCATTGATATATATGAATGTGTTTGAAACAGTTGATTTAATTAAGTTGTTTGAATACAAAAGCTTGATTCTAACCATACACAACAAAGTTGATTAGAAATAAAAATCAAAAAAATACTATTTATGTATATACATATATTATTTATTAATTTGTTTGAAAATTTTATAACATAATAAAAAATAGTAAAAAAGAAAAAAATAAATCTCATATTGAAGTATATATAATATTATTGAAGTTCATCTTTATTGATCCAAGAATTATGTTGATTGGAAAATCCCAACCATTTTACGTACGCCTGGTGCCCCTTAATTTTAATAACATTTTCAATCAAGTATGTATTTGGAAAATGTGTCTTTAATAGTTCATGTTCATAGAATCCACCAACAATCGGATTCCTTTGATAGTCTTCCAATAAATAGGTAATGGGGTTTGTGTTCTGTAAAGTACGAATTTTAAAAATTTCAGTTGTCCAGTTTGGAGTATATCCTTTTGAAAAAATATGTTTATATTTGCTAATTCGAACGTGATCTCCAACTTTTAGTTTACCAGATTTATATATTTTGGGATGATTATAGACTTGTTTTAGTATAGAACTTTCATTTTCTGCGTTAACAGACTTTGGTGTCATTCCAATTGTTCTATGCTTTTTATTATTATATTGATTAATTAAATCCTTGCATATATGTATCCATTGATAATTTCCTTGTAGACTAAAATTTTTCCACATCATTCCTTTTAGAGTTCTATTAAATCGTTCTACAATAGACGCTTTCATGATACTATATGTAGAATAGTGGTTGATATTATGTTTTTTCATCAAGTTCTGAAATATTTTATTATAGAACTCTTTACCATTATCGGTTTGCAAGTTTTTTGGAATTCTCTTTAGCGAAAAAATAGATTGCATAGCATTGGTTATATCTTCACTACTTTTAGATTTTACAGGTACAGCCCAAGCAAACTTTGAAAATGTATCTATAACTGTTAAAATAAATCTATAGCCTTTGTTATATTTTGAGTAAGCACCCATTTCAACAAGATCTGCTTGCCAAAGATCATCAATTCCCTTGACCACCACTCGACGTCGAATGAAATTTCTACGTGCTTGCTTATGAAGCTCCTGAACCACTTCTTGTCGCTCCATTTCTAACGTCTATCTTACAGATTACATCAATTTTAATGCTGTTGATATTGAATTTAAATCAAAAACGATTTATATTTCTATGTTTAAATGTTTTGTAATGAGTTTCGTTTTTTCATTTAGACGTTCTTCAACTGAATCAATTTTGTAATTAAATAATGATCTCATTTCTTTTAGTGATTGATTGAGATTATCTAGTATTATACTTTGATCACGTATTAATTTACTTAAACGTGTTTCTACATTATCAAATTTTTCTGTATGCAACACGTTTTGTTGTTGTATTATTTCGTTAAAAAAATCCTCCATTCCCTTAATTCTCTCCATATACATTGTATCCAGTTGTTTCTTTATTTCACTTAAATAACTTTTCATGTAAATTTTGTTTACAGCATCGTTTTCCAATACAGGACTAGCAATATTTTTTATTCTCCGCAAGTTAAAGTTGAAATTACGATCACTATCCAAATGAATCTTGAAATGTTGATTTTGGTATCTAGCAGATTTTTCAATATAATGTCCAAACTTATCGATAGGCATTTTATGAATATGAGTTGTTAAACATTTTTAAGTCTATTTATATAATAATTTTTGCTTCTCTCAATTCCTCAATAATTGATATAATTTCATTATTATGATTTGAGTGACCAGCTGTTGTTGATGAAATCAAAAGACGCAATCTATCAACCAACCAAAGGATCATCCCAATAAACATAATTAGACTTTTTTCTATTCAATTTCATTAAACCTTTTCCCTTATGAATTTTCTGTTGTTTAAATAGGTTTTTAATAATTGTTGTATATTTAATTGAACGATTTCCTTTAATCTGGCCATTAATACTGTTATTTCGTTTATGGACATTAGTCATCTCCAATATTTGTTTATAATTATTTAAATCTGTTTTATTATAACTGATTGGTTTCTTATAAACTAACAATTCATATAAGCCTGATGTGAAGGGCCATTTTAAATTACCTACAGTAATATTGGTTGAATTGAAAGCGATGGGTTCATTACACAGTCTCCATATTTGATTTTTATCCTTATGAGGACCATAGGTTTTATCATATATATTTAAGTTAACTTTTGGTAAATTATATTGAACACTTTGATTGGGATGTATTGTAATGGTGTTATCATCATCATTGTTATCATCCTCATTATCAACATTAACATTATTATTATCATCATCATCATCATCATCATAGTCATCATGATCATTTTCATCATCAAATGATTGAAACGTGTTTGAACTTTCCTCGATTTTCTTGTTATTAAAGTTTGGAGAAAACGTGTTATAATCAAGCTTACTCTTTTTATATGGTGTACTGAAGGCAACTTTATTATTCTCAAGATCATGTTTAAAAGAGATATTTTTCATGTTTTATAATGTTATTATTAGTTGATTGAACTAATTCTTTTAATGGTTTTGATATTGGTTTAAATGTCTTTTCCAACAATTCATCATTTGCTATTTCTCCAAGCAAAATATTCTTATATTTCTTTTTTAAAATATTTCGAGTTTTAATAAGATTATTAACTAGATTTGTATTCATAGTTATAGATTGAATTAGAAACAGATTCAAAAACAGATCAGTTTAGCAGTTAGCGGTTTAATAGTTGAGAAGCTATTAGTTTAATAATTAATCTTGTACTGATTTTAAAATATCTGTAATATTTCTTTTATAGATTTATAAATATATCGAAACCTTTTCTATATCGACCATTATTCATAGAATCATCTTTGTTAATAACTAGAAAACCATATTTTTCTTTCCAACACTCGGCACATAACTTATGAAATGTTTTTAAAGTCATATCAGAACCAACATGATCATTGTAAATATGCTTAATATTCATTACATCCTGTTTAAAAATTATAATCATATTTGCATTATCGCGTATCAAGTGTTTTGGTATACGTGTATAAGTTTGACATAAATAAAAACTATCAATATCTTTATGACGACCCATACAGAAGTAAGAACGTACATGATTTTGTTTCTCACAAGCTATATCGTCGAATATAAATACTGAATTTGGTTTAACTTCGTCTGGCGATAGAACATTATTATTATTGGAAAATGATGAAAAATTTATTTCCTTGATAGGTTTAATTAGATTTTCTAAGTACTTATATTTCGGTTGTTGTGTTGACTTTGAATATAAGTAAATATTTTTAAATTTCAATCCATGAGGACTTTCAATAAGACTGATCATCACATTTGTTTTTCCACAATTTGATGGGCCCACAATAAGAGCTCGAATAGAATTCGGTAGTAGTGAACTATGACGAATTTTATTAGATGAATCAAACTTTGATTCGATATTCTTTACATCAATCCTTTTATGTTGTTTAAAAAAACGCATTCTGAAATCTAATGATACCATAATATATAAACCAGTCTCTTTTATTTGTTTTCAATCAATTTGATTTTAATCTTTAATCGATAAAGTATCAATAGATATGACAATCATTTATAAAAAGATATTCAGTCGTCATCCATACTTCATCGGTAAAGGTTTTCTGAATAAAATAATTAATAAACTTCCCATTGAACTTCATCTACCCGGTTATCAATTTTGCGGACCTGGTACAAAATTAAAGAAACGTTTAGCTAGAGGTGATCAAGGAATCAATCCATTGGATACTGCTTGCAGAGAGCACGATATAGCATACTCAAACAATAAAGATTTAGAGAAAAGACATATTGCTGATAGAATTTTAACTGAAAAGGCTTGGCAAAGGGTCAAAGCAAGCGATAGTAGTTTGGGTGAAAAATCAAACGCTTGGTTTGTTGCTACTGCAATGAAAGCAAAAACAAAATTCGGTATGGGTAACGTTATTAGTAAAACTAAAAAGTCGTCTCCAGTAAATACCCACAAACTATTTAGACATGCATTAAAAGTGCAAGAAAGAATATAAAGAAAAGTGAAAACTTGAAAGATGCTATAAAGATTTCACGAAAAGTTGTAAACAATATTTTCAAGGGGAAGAAAAAATCGTTAATAAAAACACCTCGAATAATACCGCTACCAAAATCTGGAGGTTTTCTTCCACTTGCCCCTATATTTGCTGCACTGGGTGCACTTGGTGGTTTAGCTGGTGGTGTATCTGGCATTACAAAAGCAATCAATGCAGTCAAAAATGGAAAGGAACAATTGGCTGAAGCAAAACGACATAATAGTACAATCGAAGCCATTGCGATGGGAAAAGGCATGTTCTTAAAACCTTATAAAAAAGGTTTTGGATTATATTTAAAACCTTATCAACAAAATTTTTAATGAAGCTACCTAAAAGAGCTCTTTCTGATGTAGACTTGAGAAAATATGCAAAACATATTCCAAATTTTAGAGATGTGTTTATGTGTAACACCCTTCCAAGCAAACCATTTAAAAAAGAATGTGGAATAATCAATCTGGATACTTCAAAGGGACCTGGCACACATTGGGTAGCATACTGGAAAAACAACAATCAAATCGAATATTTTGATAGCTTTGGCAATTTGCAACCACCAAAACAATTAATAAAATATTTAGGAAAAAACATTAATTATAATTATGATAGATATCAAAATTTTAATACAATAAATTGTGGTCATTTATGTTTAAAATTTTTGTTTTCGAAGCTAAACTAAAAAGAAAGCTATAAATGTTTTAATAAAATACATTGATTAAGAATTAAAAAGATCTTGTTTTATTTATATATATAAAAAATTTTTTTTTTTTCATTTATTAAAAATTTTAAAAGAAATATTATAATTAAATAATTTTTCTAATTTCACTTGTTAGAGGTGAGTATTCGATTAAGCGATCATGAATAACTAAACAGTATGCTGATGTTTTTTCTGGAATTGGTTTGTTTGCTTCAGTATCAAATTCAATTCGTACATCAATAGGTCCAATTTTAACAGTCTCATTTTGATGTGAAACATCAACAACAATAAGCGGTGCGTAAGACTTGTAATCATTAACATCCAGCAATGGTTCAGGTTCTCGCATGTAAAAGCTTTGTTGAAATTTTGCATACATATTATATAGTACAGAATACTGGCCATTTTCAAAACGATTCTTTAAATCGTCATATGGATATGATTCTGAGTTTAGATATACTTTTAAATTAGAGATATTACAATGGTCAAATATATTTCCTTGTTCTTTACTTTTCTCTTTTTGTAAACCAATTATAAGAAATCGTGGTCTTTCGTTTTGTGGAGAAAGCTTCACATTCCATAAAACCTTTGTATTCGTTGGTAGTGCAGGATTTACATGACAATCCCAACTACGAAATGCAATTGGTATAGAATTTTTGCTGTTGATTATCTTAAACATTTCCAATTTTGCAAAGTCTGATAGTTGAATATGTGGCATTTTCCATGTTATATCCAGAATTGTTAATTTCAACTGATCAGTTGTATTTGTAGAATAATATGATCTTTCATCGGATGTAGAACGTTGAAGAACGAGCTCATGTTTCGAATTTAATAGTATTTTGTTATAATCTTCAGCAAACCCCATCAACATTTTCAGAGGTATACAACAACTAAAATGACTTTTTTCTAAAACAAAAGTTTCGTTAAGACACCAACCAGCGTTTTTTAGTGTAGCACTTTCAGCCTTATTCAATGATACAAAATTTTTCATGGTGGATGAAATTCCAAGTTTGCGTGTACGATCAACTTCAAAACCATTAATTTCATAACGAATTTCATCAAACAAATATGAAACAAAGTTGTTTTTAAATTTCACATCTATAGCTGGAACCTCTTTGTTTGCTTCCTGCTTTACTATAAAACCATGAATGTAAATCATACTCTCACTTGGTAAGACAAAGAGATCTTGATTTTGAATTGGTATACGAATTTCATCATTGTTGTTGAATGATTTTAGATATGGAGAGTAACTATGATATTCTCTTTTTACAATACTCTCATCATATATAGGTTTTTGAAGGACATTTAGTATTTCATTCATGGTTGAAGATTAAATCCTAATGATATTAAGTATTCTGTATTATATGATGTTAACGGTTTTTTATTTTTTATACTTTCTCGCATGTGAGTTGATGAGGTATTGAATGGAAATCCTCTTTGCATTACGTTTTTATTGTAAATGATCATTATTCTGGTTTGAAGTGGAGTCTAAGAGTGATTTTTTCTCCTCTAAAATTTATAAGTTCACCGTCTTGATTTAAGATTCTAATCGTTATGTTGTTTATTTGCTGACAGTTGACGGGTAAATAAATAACATTTCGAGGTTTTTCGCTTATTTTATATCCTGGAGGAACATCAAGAGGAAATTCATGAATAACATGATTCGAAGTATTATTAATAAATGATCCGGTTGTTAAGTTGCTTTCAATGCGTATTGTATTAACATCCGTAATATGTGCAGGTAAGTCAGATTCAAATAACCTTGTAGTATTCAATTGATTAATATCTACAATCATCACTTCCACAGATTTATCATTTGGAAGATTTTGATCAGTGTTATAATATTCAGTTGAATTTACTTCTAATTTTCTTTTGCTAAATCCGAGCAAATTTCCTATACTGTTTGGTTGTGAAAAATCTATATCCATTGATGAGGTTATTTCAGTTTTAAGTGTATTATTGTTAGCTTCAATTATTAGATAAATTGATTCATCAATATCTTTTAAGCTTGAGTTTAAGAAAAAACCAATATCCTCAAGTTCATATGAACCAACCGGAATAGTAATAATATGATTTCCTATATGAAACAAATTGTTGTGAACATCTACATTGGGTATGGAATTGAATGTTACAAAATCAATAAGTCCACAAACATATTTTGTAGGGAGTTCAATTGGAGGAAAATATTCTCCAACCAGAGTTGAAGTGTTTCCGTTTAAAGATATTGTTATTGACATTTCAAGTATTCAGAATGAACTGATGATGTTTGATGATTATTCTATCTGATTTAAGTGTTAAATAATAAATCAAAAAATTTCTTTTATAATTTTATGTTTTCTTTATTAATATTTGATTTAATAAACTTTCTTAAGAGTATTACATTTTTTTGAGCACATATACAATATTTTCTATGATAACAACAAACATTTACAGATTTATCATTTTGATATAATGTTTTTAAATTTGGACAATTTAGATCATCTAGGTTATAAAACTTAATTTTATCCTTAAAAATATTTTGAATCCACTTAATTTTTTCTAATCCTTTAGCATAACAAATAAAATTTTTATCTTTAACATGCTCAATATAATATTCCACAATATTTGCTAAGGTTGAATCGCCATCTTTCCATTTTAATCCATGATGATGATTATAAAGCCAATTGATTGAATATTTTTCTTTTGTTGTCAACAATGAATATGGAAAAGGTGGTTTAATAATAAATGTTTGCACTTGTATATCGTTAATTGAAATACTCAGTTCTTTTCCGATGAATTTATTGTTGAGATAGAAACCCTGTACATCTACAACTAATATTCTCTCCTCAGACATTGTGTAATACAAATCAAGTCACAACGACGACTGTAGAACTGTTTATAAAGTCTATGTTTTTAAATTACATAGACTGTTCCAACTAGTGATATCATACCACCGATAACCTCAATTTTTATATGTTGATTGTGACTAAATTGAAATATTGGAATATTTGTTGGCATTTGTTGTCCTCTATTAAGAGAAAAAATTTGAGTTCTAGTCCCTCCTTCTGCGGTTAGAAACACCTGCATTATAATATCCAAAACTATTGCATTTATTATTTGAAAAGTTTTCCACTGTGCATGACAAGTACAATATTTATCACCAGTTTTTAAAAATTGACCCCAATACATATTTATCAAAGTTTTTAATTCAACTGAATCTCTTTATATATATATATATATATATATATATATATATATATATATATATATATATATATATATATATATATATATATGCATACATGTATACTTAACCGCAATTGATAAGAAGTTATTGAAATAACTAAAAACGTCTTATACTATCAATTACTGAATATAAAGAATCAGTTTGAAAGTTCGTTTTACGGTGAAAAGGTGAAAGCAAAAAAAAAATGAGGGCAAGCTTAAGAAAATTGTTTCAAAATCCTAATATTACATACTTACCTTTAAAGGATATGGAAGAAAATACTATATATGAAATCAACAAGATAGATCGAGTAGATACAAAATATGGTGAAAGTATAAGATGTGATCTAAATAACGAATATTACATTTATTTACCTAAACGATTTCTGATTATTACTAAAAATCAGATGGATTATCTAAACACAACTCCACACATTTTAAAGAAAGTTAAGGAAGTGAAGGGATTATATACTCTAATCCTTAAAAAGAAGAAGCAATATGTATTCTACAACAACAACTTGTATGACAGTACTGAAGAAGAAGATGATGATGATGGTGATCATGATGATGAAATAAAAAACACATTTTAAATAAACCTCGAAACAGAAACTTTTTTAAAATTATGAAAACATATGTAACAATAAAAGCCTCCAAAATCTAAAATTTCTCACGTATTTAATAAATTAGGAACTTTATAAAAATGAAAAACCGCAACGGAAACTTTTTAAAATTAAATTCTCACAACATTAAAATTTTAACCACATTTTTCCTGTTTAGAAACAAAATTACATTTCAGAATTTTGTATAAAAACCCTCTCTAGTTCTACTTTAATTACTATTCAAGTAATGGAAGCACACCTAAAAACAATATTTAAAATGATTTCTTCATTTATGTTGTTAACTTTATATGATGAACATCTATTGGTATTCAAATCAACTGGATAAAGTGTTGATATTATAGCCCACTTAAAACAATATATATCAGTATTTTGGACATTGATGCAAGCAAACTTTCTCTGTATTGTTTGATGATATATTTGAACATATGCAGTATTTAATCTCTTTGTCCTGTTTCACACACATCAAGTTTTCTTGATCAAGTTTCAATTCAGCTGGGAGAGAGATAAAGAAAAGAATACATACTCTCCCTATCGCTCTCCCAGCTGAATTGAAACTTGATCAAGAAAACTTGATGTGTGTGAAAAGGGTCTTTCTTAGAGTATACGATTTACATATAACTTTTTTTTTCAGTAATTACAGATAAGAATACATATTTGTGGTTAAATAGTTTTATTTTAAAAAACATTTCTATCCATATATTCATTTCTTATCACAAACGTAAAATTTTTATAATTCTAATTATAAACTTTTTACATAAACTAACATACACACACACACACACATACATATATTTTCAAAAACATACATACATACACACGCGCACCCCCTCCACAACAAAATCAAAACCCTACAATCGTCACACCATCTTTGCGGTTTGACACCCTACCTAAAGAACATCGGTAATGGTCGATTTTCACACAACATACCCCTACTCCATACAACACAATGTAGCAAACCAATCAACTAACTTAAATGCCTAAAAATGAAAAACCGCAACGGAAACTTTTTAAAATTAAATTCTCACAACATTAAAATTTTAACCACATTTTTCCTGTTTAGAAACAAAATTACATTTCTGAATTTTGTATAAAAACCTCCACTAATTTTACTTTAAGTGTCATTCAAGTTAAGTAAATCATCAAAAATGGAATCACATTTAAAAAAAATTTTTCAAAAATCACAAAATAAAACCATTCTCCCTATAAAGGAGATGGTTTTTAATCATAATTATAAAATAATAAAGATGGAGCGTGTACAGACACGCTTTGGAATGAAAATTCGGTGTCTGGTAGAGGGAACTCATTATATATACCTACCGAGTATATTTATTGAGACGATAGACGATGATGCTATTGCAGAAGTTAATGTTAATACATACTACATTTCCAAAATAAAGAAAGGAAGCAGTGGGTTATACTATGAATTAACCATTATTGCGGAAACATCAGGTAATTTCTGGTAAAATAATTTTTATTTTTATTTTTTGATTATTAAATATAATAATAATTGATTATTTTCGTTTAAGCTCAAGATACACCAGAGAAATAAATTGAGTATTGAAGACAAAAACAACAACAGCAACAACAACAACAACAACAAACATTACTTTGAATGATGAAGCTGCGATTTTTATAATTTTTTTATTTTCTTTTTTAATAATAATAATATAGTATAACATATTTACTTAAATAAAAATGTTAATGCAATTTTAATTTAACCATTTGTTTGTTTGTTTGTTCATTTTTTATTATTTATACACTTGACCACAACTTTTTATCAAAGTTTTATTTTTTAGCAAAAATAAAAAGTATATAAGAACATTTGTTAATGAGTTTTAATGAAACAATTGATTTTCATCATTCAAAGAAAACGTTTTGCACACAAAAAGTGAAAAAAGAAAAAAAATATTTGTTATTATTTTATTTTTTGTTAGATAGTAAAAACATTATAATTACTCCTACACTTGATTGTAATGTATTAGTTTAATGATGTTCATTTTGAAAATTGTTTTAAATTGAAACAAATTACTACGAGTTGTATTAGAGATATTAATATATACCGCAGTAAATGAATTTTATTTATTAAATACTAGCAAAAAAATCACAGACTTTCGTAAACCTCCCTAATGTAGTTTAATTCATATTGTATTAACCCTCTAACGAACACATTCAATGTTACGACTTCACTTCAACAAAAATAACATCCACCACGATTTCCCCCTTACTTTGAATGATAAAGCTGTTATGATGTTAATAATAATAATATAGTATTTCTATATAATAAATATAATTTAAAATAAAAAGTAAAAATGTTTGTTTTATTATTATTTTATTCTTTATTCTTTTATATTAATTCATTTACAATTATAAATTCTCATCAACTTCTTAATCTATATATTTACATCTAGGAAAATTTGATTATCATCATCATCTCGCATAATATCACTATACAAAATTAAATTTGATGATGATGATGATGGTATTCTATAATGTCCCCATGCATAAGTATTAATACCATTATCTCTTATAAATCTCTTATCATCTAAATAGCTTAACGATAATTTACTAATATGTTGAGTATAAATGTTGTGAACCTTAGATCTAAAGATATACATGGAATCATAATATAATTTTTTATCTAACAAACATTTTCTAAAATCAACTATACTCAATTTGTTAGTGACACACTGCTTAACCCCTTTAATTTTTTTAATTTCTTTTTCTTCTCCATCTTTTTTAACTGAATACATTTTTGCTCTTAAACCAATGAATTCTTTGATAACTTTACCATTACACTCATCCTTCATCACGCCTAAAACTTTCTTATTGAGAAGTGGGATATTGTAGACATTATCTATCGGATATGCAGACGTATCAAAATGAGTATTTATATCGCCTTTAATATCACTGTATAGATCATCTGTTTTAATATCATAAATAAAGGAATCAGTATCCATATAATTAAGTTTAATGTTTTCACGATATTTTGGTTTTATGTAATCATAGTGAAAATTATACATTTTTCATTTAGATATTTCTAAAACAGAAAATCCAATATAAATGGGTTTATTGTACACAGATTTAATTCTTTTCATTTGAATGGCATGCATATTATCATGAATCTGAAGTGAACTATGAAAATTTGGTTTAGCTATAAGAGCCCTAGCTCCTAAACGTTTACCCCTACTCTCCTATTGACATACTATTTTAATATCTTTTCTCTTGTCGACGTTTTCCATAGTCTTTCCATATACTGAATTATTTAACAATTTAAAAAAATTTTCTTCAAATGAATTTTTAGCCAGAGACCTATGATGATTATTTAAATCAATATATTTTTTTATCCAATCTGATTGATTAAATTGAAGAATTCTATATATTTTCTTTAAAATTAGTCCATGCTGTATACACTGCTGCAAATTACGATAATGTATTATGTAGTGGCTTTTATTATTTAAATCAGTTATTAATTTCTTTTGTTTCATGCTTTCGATTTTCTTATTTTCAGAACAAAATGGAAAATCATTATGATAGTCATGCAGCATAGATGGATATTCTAGATCCACTTCTAATATATATCCAAGTGACGAATCTTCTGCTATATTATTAACGTTAAAATTTTCCAAATTCTCAACCCATTTGAAATTCTTATAGGGCAAGTATTGTGACATTGCATAACCATATAAGTTATTAACATCTAAATATATTAGATAATTTGATTCTTTGCTAGAATCATAATCACTAATATATTTATTATTAGCTACTGAATGTCGGTTAGAACACTGTACAATACCACCCCTTATACCTTGAAGAACAAAATTGTAGATATTAATATCTGTCAACAACTCTAATTCTACTTTGGTTGTTTTTAGCATTGCATCCCAGGATAGACCTGGAGTGGTATAATATTGACATGGATCTAAATTATATATGCTTACACAAACTTTACGGAAATTTTCAAATATGTCACAAAGTAAAAGAATATCTACTTTTAGATATAAAAACAAATAATCCTTTAATGTTATACATTTGAATGTTGACCATACTTTTTGTGCATGTTCATAATCCTCTACACTACATGACTCATTACTTAATTTATTGAAGAATTCTGAACGAGGTGGTAATTGAATTTCATCAAGTCGATTAATTGAACTTAAATAGTCGTACGGAAAGACTCCCTTACGTCTCATTAAATTGAATTCTTCAGGATTTGGATAGCTTGACTTTACTCTCGATAAATCACTATCGGACAAATAACTGGCTAGCTTTGATATACTCGATGGCATAAACCTAAATGAATCGAGAAAACGTAACTCAAATGTATCTTTTTTTTCATTGACTGCAATACTCTTTGATATGGATACATAGAGCTCCTTATTTAAAGGTATTATATTTATATCACCTTCAATTGTTGAAAGCTCCCTTACAAAGAGATGACAATCATATGCTGAAAGATTGTGTAAAAATATAGGAATGAATTTTGGTATTTGATATTCTAGATTACAGTGGTTATGGGCTGCACCCCTATATTGACCAGTTAGATGACAATGATCAGCTACTTTAGTCTCATTAGTTAAAGGTTCAGAACAAATATGACAAGTCTTGCTTTCATAATGTTGAATCTGTTGAAGGGTTGTTAAGGGATTCATTGGCTTGACAATACTCAGATGCCCAGTGTAAATCGATAAAATGTCATGAACTAAACTTTTAAAAAAATGTTGCGGTGCATCAACACCACTGTAAATTCTAAAAATATCTAAATCTGAGTTATAAGAACACTTAATGTAGTAGCTATAAGCAAATGGAATATGTTTTTGTACTGATTTAACGCTAAACGAATTTTGTATATTAACTGATTCGAGTATACACTCAAAATCAGCATAGCAGACAAAAGGTATATTCATTTGCTTTTTAAAATTCTTAAAACTAAGCTTACTGTTTTCTGCGACGGGCATATACGTCACTACCCTATTACATTCTTTTTTATGATTGAGCAACGATGATTCCTCATGAAAATGTATTAAACAGCAATTGCATATCCAGACTTTATTTTTATGGGGTGTTAATTGGCTTCTAATTAATCTGTTAAAAGTTAAATATAAAAAGTATAATATATGTATTTACCTTGAAATATTTTTAATCCATATATAATGTGATTTTTCAACGTCCTCAAGCAACAACAAGTTGATATGATCAGATTTTTCCTTTTGTGTAAAATAATATGGACCGATTACTCTTTTATCCACATCTAGACCAAACACGTTAATACTAATATCACTGTTATTGGCTTCAAAGATTTTGATTTCATTAATCTTAAGTGGAAAATTCAAGTTTTTAAAATTTAAAACAATCCCGTTTTCCAACACAAGTACTTCATCTTCAATATTGATTATTTTGTATGATGTACATCTATTTGAATTTAAAACAACTGGATTCAATGCTAATATTAGTGCCCATTTAAAACAATACTCATCGTTATTTTGAACATTAATACAGGCCAACTTCTTCAGTATTGAGGGTGGTAGTGGAATATAGTTCGAGCCTTTTATACACTTGTATTGGTTAATATTCACTTCCAAATGCATAATTTGAATCAATGTCCAACCACTATCTCGCTCCTGGAATTCACTCATCTTTTTCACTATAACATCACATTGTTCATTGTAAATATTAAGAATATGATCTCTTGTTGAATACATTCCAAGAATTATCATTTTAGTCTGATGTGACTTTATATCAATCATAGATGAATTACCAACACCAACATCATCGTCTTCCTTTATCAATATATATTCAGCGAACAACTCAATGTTGAATTTTATGTTTTCATGTTTTTGTATGTGATTACATAATAATCTTATAACCTTTTCTCTGATTGAAGCTAGAAAACTATCAGGTATTAACTCATTTTCATTCTCATTTTCAATCAAATATGTTGCGATACGATTGCTGAATGAAGATTTCATACATTTTAAATTATCAACATCATCATCTTTATCTGATCTCTTAGAACAATTATATTTATGTTCATTTGTTCTTTTATGATAAGACCACTTTTTTCTTAAAATCATTTTTTCACAATCATCACAAAAAATATTTATATTTTCATCATTGTTATAACCTTCTGTTTCAGTGTGTGTGTGTCGGTGCCATTCCTCTCTATCTGAGAAATGTCTTTTACAGGTTGTACACTTAAACGATGAGGAAGGACCATTATGAAACCGTTGAATATGACGTCTTAAATTATTATTCAATGTAAATAATTTTTTACAAAATTCACAAATAAATCTACCGTTCATTTTTTACGTTGGTTTCTTTTTAGAACTTATTACGTGTGTGCGTTAGAAAGAACTTTTCAATAATATTATATATACTTCAATATGAGATTTTATTATTTTTTATTATATTATAAAATTTTCAAGCAAATTAATAAATAAAATATATGTATGTACATATATACACACATAAATAGTATTGCTTTGATTTTTATTTCTAATCAACTTTGTTGGGTGTGTGGTTACAATTATGACACATACCAAACACATTCATACATATCAATGAAAAAAACTCACAACAGAACTTAAAAACCACAACAGAACTTTTAACAACAGAACAACAATACAATAGGGTGGCACTTATATCATCGTTGTTAGTTTTCTCATACAAAATTATAATACAAATCCTAACCAACCAACCCCAGCCAAACCCCACCCAAACCTCAGCCAAACCCCCACCCAAACCCCCCCCACCCAACTCCAGGCAAGCCAAACCAAGCCAAGTCGTGCCAGCCCAGTTGCCAAAAATGTGCCCGAGAGGCGCTCGTCAAAAAGATAATCATACATACATACATATGTACGCGTGTTTAGAAATATGTACATACATATGTATGTACACAGCTGCTCAGCGATCGGATACGCCCTAATAGAAATAACCCAGCTAACCATACAGTAGGCTATTGGAAATGTTTGCATACAAATTATTATCGTTATCAGACTATATGGTTTGCTGGGTTATGACATGATCCCAAAAATGTATGGGATTTTTGATACGGAATCCCCATATTTATACTACTGAACTAATATAAAGTACAAATTAATAAAGTGTAAATTCCCATTGCATTTTATTACGTTGAACAATAGTACCTTTCTCGTATCTAATAACAGAAATAGTAGCACAAAAAAATTTACAATAGTCAACGGTTTACAACCGCGTACTGTGACTTCCCCCGTTCTGTTTAACTTATATATAAATTAATAAACTTTTAAACAAAATGGAAACTATTATAGCATTTGCAAACACTAATGGTTAAATAAATAACGTTTTTTGTTTGTTTTTTTTTTAATTTTATTGTTTTACTTATTTGTAGAACCAGTCTGTATTGAACCTTCGTAGCGAACGGACGTGTTAGTGGAGTTTTTTTTTACATACTAAACCAACAAAAATACAAAAAATATATTCGTAATAGGTACTGATTCGTAATAAGTGCTGATATTGCGAGTAGCTCACCATTTGTCATAACAATTGCATGTGTCTATTGTTTCGCTAAAAGGAAAAATAACAAAGAACCAAAGCGAAAGAAAAGACAATTATTTCTTTTGTCATAAGTATTTGACCAATCTTTATTGATTTTTGATCAGGAATGAATACCAAACGCAAAAAAGCTGGGGTCATACTCCCAGGTTTAAAACTCCTAAGCATTCTTCTGAAAATAGCAACAGGTTTCAAGTTCTTTCTGATATGGAGGATGAAATCACCAGCACAGATGAAGAAGAAACTAGCTTGGAACGCATAAGATTTAAACCAATTATTGCGGACAACTGTCACAGTTTCTCGGACATCATAAAGCTATTGGACTCTACTGCCAAATTCAAAAGAATGTCTATAGGGACAAAAGTTATGCCTAACACACTAAATGATTACGAAGATGCATTAAGAAAACTGAGAACAAAAGATATGAAACATTTCACACATCCTGTAAAAGATGGAAACAAATTTAAATTGATGTTATTTGGCCTACCACAGCTTGATTATAAAACAATTCTTGAAGAATTCAAAAACTACTTCAATATAGAGCCCACTAAATTAACTGAGATTAAAACTAGCAAATCCAACCCAGATGATGCACTGTATATGCTGGAATTTGATAAAAGTCAAGTTTCGAAGAAAGAAGTTACAAAAATTCGTTACTTTCATGGAATTGTTATTCACTGGAAAAACCCGAAACGTAATATTAAAGGTCCAACCCAATGCACAAAGTGTACGATGTTTGGTCACGGCTCGTCAAATTGTTTCAGAAAAGCGGCATGTCTTGGTTGCGGCGGTCCGCACGACTACTCTGTTTGTCAAAGAAATAAAACCTCAGTTGACGGCTCCGTTATACACAAATGCTCTAATTGCATTAAAAACAAACTAAAATATGTTAACCATCGTGCAGATGATATAAGTTGCCCATCTCGTCGCGAATACCTAAATATTCGGCAACGTGTCTCCAGAAAACAACGGCCATGTGGAACTTTTAGAAATATAGAGCCTGAATCGTTCATTTGGGATGATAAGTTTCCAGCTATAGATCAAAACCAATTTAAAAAAGCGGATAGCTCCTTCTCGACAAAGCAACTGCCTGCTTTTAAAAATACTCCTTTTTCAGAAATAGCCAATACTAGCCAGAAAGTGGAGGGTGATGACATATCAAATGAAAAACTTCTTGAAATCTTTTTTAGCGCTATAGATGCATTGGAAAAATGCAAGAACAAGATTGACAAAATGCGCGTACTAGGAATGATGTTAAAGCATGCCATCTGAACAAATTATTTATAGTCTCAATGTCTTGCATTGGAATGCTCAAGGCATAACAAGCCCCTCCAAAATCAGTCAATTGGAACACACCTTAAACCAAAAAAAGATCGATGTGGCATTTATTAATGAAACCTTTTTGAATAATACACATAAATTTAAACTACTAAATTACAAAATTCATAGACAAGATCGCTCAACTCATGGCGGTGGAGTTTTAATAGCAATAAAAAATACAATAGCTCATTATGTTTCACCAACAACATCAACAACATTAATTGAAAATGTCTCAATTACAATATATATAAATAATCGGTCCATAAAATTCACCTCCGCTTATTGCCCACGTTATACAAATACATTCACCGATGATATTAACTTACTGGTAGATCAATCTTCAGAGTTTTTTATTTTTGGAGATTTCAACGCTCAACACATAAGTTGGAACTGCGTCTCAAACAACACAGCTGGAAGAAAATTATATAGTCATCAATTAAACTCAAATTATTATATATATGCTCCTTACAACTTCACCCGTTTTGGGCAACAAAATACAAATATTCAGTCATCAGTTATTGATTTGCTACAAACAAACTCCTCGTTACATATTTCACCAATAGAGACTCACCCAGGACTTCTTAATTTTGATCATGTCCCCATTACCTGTCAAATTTATGGATCTGTAATACAGCGAACGAGGATGGTACCAATATACAAAAACGCCAATTGGAACGAAATTCGAAGCTACGTAGACGCAGAAATTCGACGAAAAAATCTTACATCTGTAAATATAAACGTCGACAATATTGAAACAGTGCTAGAGAAAACTACCTACATCATTCAAAAAGCTTCCAAAAAAGTCCCACACAAACAAATTCAAGTCTGGCAAAGAAGATTATCTCAAACAACAATATTTCTTATCGGGCAAAGAAATAGATATAGGCGTAAGCTGCTAAGATGCAATAACGATGCAGAAAAAATGTATTTCACATGCGTTCTAAAACAACTTAATATACTTATAAATCAGAACGTGTTAAAAGATAGAAATAATAATTGGAACAAATTTCTTACAAGTTTACCAGCTGGTTCGAAAAAAGTGTGGATGGTAAAAAAGGCAATTAAAGAAAACAAAACAAATATCGAAAAATTAACAGTAGATGGCTCTGAAGTAAACGAAAGTGAAAAAATTGCAACTGCAATTGCTAACGAGTTTGAAAACTGCCACTTAACAACACTTAACATGATATCTGCGGTAGACAATTCTGTATCAAAACACATTCAATGGCTTAACAGTCAGCCAATACCATTTTCTGCTATGAACTATTTAACTTCGGCTGAAGAAATAAAATCCATTGTATATAAGCAAAGAAATAAAAAAGCAGCAGGAATAGATGTTTTTAACTGGTGCATCGTAAACGGGTACTTTCCAAATTTATACAAGTCAGCAAAAGTTATACCGATTATCAAGCGTGGAAAAGATCCAAAACTGGCTTCAAGTTATCGTCCCATAAGTATGCTTAATGGCCTAGACAAAATAATGGAAAATATAATCCTAAAAAGACTTAACGAGTTTACCGAAGAACACAACACAATTTGGTTTTAGAAAGGGCCATTCAACTATTCACCAGATCAAGCGAATTGTAAACATGATAACCGACAACAGAAGAAACAGAAAGAGCACTGGCATAGTATTCGTCGATATCGAAAAAGCATTCGACTCAATATGGCACGATGCTGTTATATACAAACTTAACAAATTCGGTTACCCGATTTATATACAAAAACTCGTTAAAAGCTTTTTAACTAACAGAACTTTTAAAGTCTTTATTGGAAATGTACCCTCAGCAGTTAAAAATGTTGAAGCTGGTGTTCCGCAAGGATCAGTTTTGTCACCTACCCTGTATTCCATATACACGTCAGACCACAAGCCGCAAAGAAACCAGCACATAGCTTTCTACGCTGATGATACAGCCATTATGAGTTCAGGAAAGGTTTCTAACGCAATTGTGAAGAATATGAAAAGCGGTCTTGTTCATTCCGGTAAATATTTTAGCAAATGGAAAATCAAAATGAATCAGGGCAAAACACAAGCTTGTCTGTTTCCTTTTAATAAATCACCGAAAAAATGCCTCAAATAAATCAAGAGCTACAAGGGTCAACAGTTCCTATTTTAAATAATGTCAAATATCTTGGCGTTATATTTGACAAATATCTGACATTTAATCAGCATATTTTAGAGTCATCTGAAAAAGCATTGAAGTGTGGTAGAGCTCTTTACCCTCTTCTCAACAGAAGATCTCGTTTATCTGAAAAGAATAAGCTTTTAATATACAAAACATGTATCCGACCAATCATGACATATGGGTGTCAGGTCTGGTTATCAAGATGTGCAAAAACTTATTTAAAGAAATTGCAAATAATACAAAATAAAAATATAAAAGCAATTTTTAATCTCCCTAGAAGATACTCAACTGTCTCTCTTCATACAAACTTTAATCAAGAAATGATAAAATCTGTTATTGAAAAATTAACCTTACGATTTGATATCAGAAATATGGCTTCAAACCATGAAACACTAAGAAATTTGTAAAATCGCAAACCTTTTCTTCTCCTTCTTAAAAGCAGCTGAAGTAAATTTATTGCCATAAAATTTCTTAAAATCTTAAGAGGATGTTTTATCACTATCTTTTCTTTTTTTACCTCAAAACTGCATATAAAAATTAGTGTATAATAAAAATTAATTATGTTATTTATTTGGTGCAATACTATATGTAAATTCTCAAAACTAATGATATTATAGTAATATATATTAAAATATTATAACTGTAGCATTGATAGAATAAATAAATATAAAATAAAAAATAATACTTATTTGTAGAAAACATTGGAACTTGTCTTTTATCAATAAAGTCTACTTCTATATTGATGATGGAGGAAAGCGAAAAAAAAAACAAAAAGAAAGAAGAGGAGAGACCTATCTAATCTTTTCTTAGAGATCGCAGGTGATCTCTTATATGTAGAGTATATTTTTTTCCACTAATTTTTATTTATTGTATCTTCATTAAACTGAACTAACAATAAGTATTCAAATCTTAAATATAGATATAATAATTAGGCCCAACCAGTGTCGGACATAAACTTAGTGATAGTAATTAAAATTACATAAATGTCGTGTTAAGCACAAAAATATTTTCAAAAAGTTTCATCTGGAGTATGGCGTATTAAAGCCGTAGTATCCCTCTTTTTTAATCGGGTGTGTCCAGTAAAGTTCAAGACATTACGAGCAAGGGGATTAGGATGACACTCGAGTTTCGTTAACTATTTGCCAGTATATTTTGCAATTTTAGCGGTCACAAGTGGCATATTTAAATCACGATGTAAAATTGAATTTTTCATTTACCATGGAGCCGATGTTATTAACCTTAAAATTTTGTTTTGCATTCGTTGGATTCTCTCTACATTGGAAGCTGAAGCAGTGCCCCATAGCTGAATTCCGTAACATCATATGGGATTCAAAAGCGAATTTTATATTAAAAGTTTACAATCTAGACTGAGGGTAGAATTTCTACCAATCAGCCAATGTATCTGGGTTAATTTAAGCTTCATTTATGTCAGCTTAGAGTCAATCTGGTGTTTCCATGTAAGCCGTCGGTCAAGATGTATTCCAAGGTATTTCACCTGTGAATGTTGAGGAACAACTTGATTGTTGATTCGAATGGGGGAACAAGTGTCTCTTCGTAGGGTAAATGTGACATGAACACACTTTTGTTCATTTACTTTTATTCTCCATAAGTTCAACTACAGCTCCAATAGGTTAATATGTTCCTGAAGATATCGGGATGCCTCGTGAGGGTTTTCATGCATACCAAGGCAGGCTGTATCATCGGCAAAAGTAGAAGTGAGGATATTACTGCTCAAAGACATATCACAGGTATAAATCAAATACAAAACTGGCCCCAGTATACTTTCTTGTGGCACACCGGGTGAGATAGTTTCGGGCACACTCATGAAGTCTCCTTCCACAACAGTGAACTTCCGGGCAAGAATGTAACTTTCCAAAAGATTTACAATGTTTATTGGCAGATATGTCTTCAATTTTAAAATTAGGCCTTCATGCCACACTTTATCAAATGCCTGAGAGACATCAATAAAGAGGGAAGAACAATACTTTCTTTCTTCAAATGTTCTTCTTATGAAATGAACCAATCTATGATATTGTTCAATGGTGCTGTGCTGACTTCTAAAACCAAATTGATGGTCCGGTATGCAACCAATATCATTTAGAATTGGGGACAATTTTGTCATGAGAAGCTTTTCGAAGAGCTTTGAAATTGTTGACAGTGAACTTATTGGCCTATATGACTCAGCCTTGGTAAGATCTTTGCCCGCCTTTGGAATCATTTCGACCATGGCAAGTTTTCAGCTGTGTGGATAATACTCCAGTCGTAAAATGCCATTAAAAATAAATAAAAGGATTCTAATAGCAATACGAGGCAACTTCATCAGCATCTTATTACTAATTCCATCAATACCCGGGGCCTTTTTTGGGTTGGTTTCAGCAATTAGCTTTTGTACATCACGCATCTTAAACTTCACCTTTTTCCGTATTAGTTCTTGCCCAACCTCCGGTAGAAGTGCGCAGGGGTGGTTTAAACTCAACGGGTTTTTTAAGTTTTTTAGCAGCGCACCACAAGGAGTAGTTAAATGCTGCTGTGACATCGAGACCTTCCAGATAGTTCTTAAGAGAAGCAGAATTTTCAGATACAAGCAACTCTTGGAGTCTTTTAGTGCATTCTCTAAGTCTAATTTTATGTTGGAGTGATCTGTGCTGTTGCCATTCCCTTCTAGCTCTTCTTTTTTCACATACGAGACGTTCAATATCCGCAGAATAAATTCTATTAAACCCAGTCCGCGGATGGGAGGTAATGGCATGTTTAGCAGCCTGTTTAATTTTGTCAGTAAGATTGGCAATGTTTAATTCAATATCATCGGGAGTTCTTAGCTTGATGTTCTCCGTACAATGACTACTGAGATATTTTTTGAACCCCAGCCAATTAACACGATTTATCACGTTAATTTTTCCGACCTAATGATATGTAATTTTTGTTTTATTTTTATTCCGGCTCTAGGTCATATATTAAATAAAACTTCTTTTTTTTTTGTTTTATTTAAATTTTATTTTTTATTCCATATTTCGATCACCATCGGTTCTCTTCTTCAGGAATTTAAGTAAAGCAAACTTTATCATATTTTATAAGGCAAATTACATGTGATAGTTATCAAAGAACAAATTACAACAAAGACAAATGTGTAAATCATTCTGACCAACACAAGCAGAACGGAACAACATGCTGTTTTCGAAAGCCGCTACACTTTCATCATCAGCGTTCTTGTGTTTGGTCCACTTCTGTGGTGTCAGTTGATGTATATTTCAGCTATTCATACAAACCTTCACTGTAAATGTAATACGAGAATTGTTTTTGATTCATCGTATCACAATTTGTGAAAAGTTTTTTTTTTTTTTTTTTTTTTTGTAATGAAGAGCTCAAATTACACCTCACTAACTTACAACAGTCTTACCATTGTTATTTATTCTTTACCAACCATACACATGCTTATTTTTTAATTTGCTTATTTTATTTTTTTTACTTATGACAAACTTGTTTGGTTTGTTACTATAAGTATGTATATTTTATTAATTTTTTAAATTCCTGAAGAAGAGAACCGATGGTGATCGAAATATGGAATAAAAAATAAAATTTAAATAAAACAAAAAAAAAAAGAAGTTTTATTTAATATATGACCTAGAGCCGGAATAAAAATAAAAACAAAAATTACATATCATTAGGTCGGAAAAATTAACAAATATATACTTAACTAACGGAAGGCACGCCGAAGAACATCAATATGAAATTAATAAAATATACATACTTATAGTAACAAACCAAACAAGTTTGTCATAAGTAAAAAATAAAATAAGCAAATTAAAAAATAAGCATAAGAGTATACAGGGCATCCTCTGTAGTTAGCAGTGTGATTACCTCCACAATTACTGCACTTTTTTTCCTTCCGATCTTTCGACTTATTGCAAATAGCAGTATTGTGGTATTCACCGCACACAACACAAACAGTAGGTAATTTACAATAAGTTTTTGTATGGCCATATTCTTGACAATTATGGCACTGTACGGGTCCTGAACGTTTGTGTGGTTCTTCAACTGTGATTTTACGGTATAAGAGATATTTTAAATTATAAATAAGATGTGTCTCATTTTTCTTCAATTTAATATCATTTGGCTCCAGTTCATCGCGAAATAAGGGTTGGGGGATCTTCTCTCTGTTTATTATGTTAGAGACATTCATTACCTTAAATCTTTGGAGGGTGAGAGCATCTTTTATTTCCTCAGGAACAACATAAGAATCTATGACCTTTAATACGATCTGTAGGCATTTAGCACTCTTAAGCTGGAATGTGTAGAAACTTGTTTTATTTTTTTCAAATTCGTTAACCATTTTGCGGAAATCTTTTTCTTCGTATATTTAAATCCTTGTTTCATCAATATTACCACGTTTTATTGGAACAATATGAAATGCCTTTTCACCAAAGACTTATTATTAGGCTCGCAATTTTGTCGCTCACCTCATCTACCAGTCTATTTAGATCCTGCGAAGGATATCTACTTGACTGGTTTACGTTTTGAGAGTCAGAGTTAGTGTTCCCACCTGTCTCTGAAGGGCGGGTATTACCACCTCTTCCTCTCTTTTTGGTGTCGCTGTCCTTGTCCGATTTTCTTTTCCGTTGTTCGTTTGCATGTCCATTGTCGTCATCGTTATTTTTCCGTCCTTGTGTTGTTTGGAGTTGTTTCTTTCTTTCATTTCTGGTCCCACGAGTGTAGGAGATCATAACCCCCGATAACGTGGAGGGGGCGTAGTCTATTTGCTGAGGTGCCCAGGTATCAGCAAAGTTCCGTTTGAATACAGTCTCGCGCCCCCGACTGTAAAGAGAACAGATAGGCACGGGTCGCGTAACACCTCTGTTTGGGCGTGGATAACTTTTAGTATACAGGCTTTTATGCCCACCGCCTTCTTCAGTTAAACTATGGATCCTATAGAGGACCCTCGTACGCCTTTAGAAGAGGTGTGCAATTCAGCCTACACTTAAGCCCTCACACCACGACAAGGTAGTTATCCCAGCTATTGCTTATTATAGTTCAAATATATATGTATTTTCTTTCCGTCAATAAAAAAATAAATAAAAAACAACATAAAGGCAAGAAATGCATCTTTCATGAATAAAAATTTATTTTTCTTGAAAAACCTGCAACCAAAAGTTAAAATTACCATGTGCAAATCATAGTATATGGGTGTCAAATATTTTAATATGTCACCATATTATACGGAAAAAATAAGAGTATTATAAGAAAATGCCTACGATGCTGTTCTGAATTATACAGATCATCATGTAGTGAAAAAAAAAATATATGTATATATATATATATATATATATATATATATATATATATATATATATATATATATATATATATAGTGTTACGAATTTGGAGTGAATAGTCCTATTGTAATTGCTCTAGAATATACCGAATTGTTCTTATTCTTAATTATTGAATTATTGATTCTTATTACTTAGTTGTTTATTATTTGCTGAATTGTTATGTACTGAATATACATACGTGCATACATAGTTACTTGTTTACTAGCAAAGTGACAACAAATAAGATCATAATTATTGCTGTTGTTGTCTGTCGGCATTTGAACATTGGGTACGTGTATGTGTGTATGTGTGTATGGCTTGTGTTTACGTCAGTGATGGACAAAATTGTTTTGCACTTGTGTTAGTGAGATAATTTGAGGGTACAGTGACAAGCAAAACGAACCACATTAAAACACATCACGAAACACATCATTATATTTATTCATATCAGAGTGGAAAGAATCATAATGCCTCTTAATAACATTTTCTCTATACCTTTTAAATATTTGGTGACATAAAAGGCATTGTACATTTCCAAAAGCATTGTTTATCATAAAAAAATCTTTTAAATGCATTGCCATTTATATTAAACACTGTAATTGAGAAAAAATTTGGTTTGCAGGCAAAAAAATTGCTTAAATTTATTTTTCAAGGAATTAAGAAAATGCGAAATCGTTTTATTGAGGGTGCATTCAAAAATAGTGTTTCAAACATCAAGCCCTTGTAACTTCCACAATAAGATTACAATGACGAAAAAGACCTACATTTAGGGTTGCCAGAATTAAAATTTGGTAAAACAGTACATCAACAAAAAAAAACAGTACAATTAAAAAAAAAACAGTACATTTTTTTTAATAAAAACATAACAGTTTATTCCAGTAAACTTATTTAAACATAAGAAATTACATAAAAATAACATAAACAAAACAAAAACATGAGATCATAACTGAAACTACGAAATACTTTAACAAGTATTAATAAACCTTTAAATTTTATTTAGTTAAAAAATATTCGTAAATTCATGAATATAAAAATTGTGTATTATTTAAAAAACTACATAGGTATAATAAATTTTCTCCTTGAATAAAGAATTGTAATAAATCACGAATTAATAAAAAAAAATCAACTACCCAGTTAATTATTAATCGAGTTAAAAATAATATTTGAACATTCAATAAAATAATTGAACATTCAACATTAAAATAAAAAAAAAAGTAATTGAAAATGATTACAGAAAAGGAATACCTAAAATAATAAGTATTATAAAAATATACATATAATATTTGTTTGTAATTTTTTTGATTAAAGAATTGAGAAACATTTAAATTAAAAATGTAAATTTTAAAATAAATAAATAAATAAAAAACACCAGTTAACATCGTTGATTATGTAAAATTGAGACATTCTAATTACCATTATTCAATCCATGATAATGAAAAAAAAAGATTATTTTTTACAGCGCAAATATTGCTACAAGCGTGACAAATAATTTTCAATCAAAAAGAAAAAAATAAAAAATAAAAAATAGCAAAATTAAATTCAGTTATGCCCAAAAAAAATAAGAATTTTAATATCGGCTTGGAATCGGTCTGTCTCAATTATTTAGACTCAATAACTAGTCTTCACTGGGAGATGGTAGGAATATATAGTTTACCTAAATAAAAACACTTTAAAAGTTATCTTATAAATATTTATAATTTTTTGGTACATCTTTTAAAATACCATTTTTTCCATCTTCAGTTTTCAAAAACTTTAAAAATTCGACACAGGTATAATCGTAGTTAGTTTTTATAATAAGTTCACTTTCCAAGTTTTCTATTAAGAGTCTGTTTCTCTCTTTTCTCCAAAATGAAAGCATGCAGCTGAATATTCTTTCCGTAGCGGCATTGGAATGAGGAATGGAAAAAATAAAATTACATATTTTTTCAAAATTGGGAAACGTTCCACTGTTAAAAAACGCTTTCCATTTTTCTTCTACGGTTGTTTCTTTTTTTACGTTTTCAGCAAAAGTTTTTAAAGAAAGGAACTCATCAAAAAGTAGATCCATATCAATATTTTTGATACCGAACAATTTAATCACTTCAGTAAAATCGTGGAAAGATATGTGAGAATTCAAATTGAAGACACTGAGTTTTTCGAATTTATTATTTTTTAAATCGAAATGTTCTTCGATGTATGTTATTATGTATGAAAGAACTGCTTCGGCTCGTCTTTTAAACAATGATATTTCCTGTGGATCATCACAATTTCTGCAGACGGTTTCAGCTAAGTAACCATAAAACTTCTCGCTCTTTTGTTGTTCAAATTTGTCGCGAAGCTGTATAACTATTTTGAACATATCTACGATAACAAGGGTATCCTCCTCCAATTTTTTTATAGACGATGATAATGCAACTCCAATATTGTGTATAAATCCTAAATAAGCTTCGGAACTTTTAGACTCAAAAAATTCCCTTAAAACGGCTGAACAATCATCTTTGGAAAGAAAATATGTTTTTATGGGTGCATAGTTTTTCAATAATCGTTCCACTGCAGGGTTTAAACTAAGCCATCTCGTTGGTACATGGCGAAGCAATTCACTCCATTCTAACTCACAAAATTCAAAAAACTCTTTGAGATTGGATGTTCTTTTTGTCGATGAGATAAACTCATTAAAAACTTTAATTACAATATTCTCTATATCGAACTTCATAAGTTTTAATGCATTTTTAAAAGCATTGTTTATGATGTGACACAAACATCCAACACCTATGATATCTGGGTTACATTTTTTAAGCTCAACAAAGACGCTTTTTTTGCAGCCGAAGTTGACATTAGCATTATCTGCACAAAAACTAGTGACGTTGGCTAAGTTTAAATTGTTATTTTCTAATTTTGACTTTATAGACTCTGCAATATCAATTGACATTTCGGTATTTAAATTATAAAAATTCAACAGTTTTGTATTAACACCCGAATGTTTACAAAAATACCGTAAAACTAAAGGAAACGTTTTTATATTTCCTTTATTTGACGCGTCGGTCGATATAGAAAATGGGCGGTCAAAGGCTAGGTCATCTAACACTGTTTTAATGGCATGCTTCGCCAGGATGTTTGTTGTAATCTTTGACATCTTTGTCCTACCACATTTAAAATTGGACGCCACATTTGAATCGACAAACATCTCCTTAAATAGCTTGCTGCTGCAATCTGCAGATTTGTAGCTGTGACTATGTGACACGGTATGATACGTGAATGCAGCCTCTGCTGCTGAGATAGCCTGTTGTGCTCCTTCTGTACCTTTACTGGAATTATGGGTTAAAAAGCAACTTACAGATTTTTGGTACCTGCTTCCCATATTTCGTATGTGTTTTGCTGTCTTCAAATGGCGTTTGACATCGGCAATACCCCCATTAGCAATAGAAAAACAAACGCCACAAGAAATGCATTTTGCCATAAACTCGTCATTAGCTCTAGTAATCCAATTAAAGTTGCTTTTCCAGCTATCTTGGAATTTGTTTTTACGCCGTGCTCCCTTTTTTTGTTTAGAAGATGATCGACAACTTACTTCAACATCTGTGCTCGAGCTATTTAATAATATATCATCTGAAATATTCTCCTCGCTTTCCATTTCTGAAAATGTATTTTTTAAACTAGGATAAACAAAAATTCGAAATATATCTTACCGTGGTGTAAAATGTCCGTTAAATTAAATCTTCTCGCAATATATACATATATTTATTATTCAGTTGATTGTGCTGTTTCTTTTGTTTGGATTATGATAATAACATAATGTTGTAAACATTTGACGTCTTTTGTAACACGGTGTTTCAAATCATAATTTTTTTTATACACTGAACAAATTTTTGTGATCAAACACTGAAAAATATTTTATTTTGTTTTTTTTTAATAACAAAAAGAAAGCAGTACAAAAAACAGTACAAAGAGTAAAAAACAGTACTTTTTGGTACTGTTTTAGGTGCTATGCAGAAAACAGTACATTTGAAAAAAAACAGTACGTGTACTGCGAAAAACAGTACGTATGGCATCCCTACCTACATTGCAGTTTATTGCAGCTGGTTTTTTAAAAGGTTTTTTCCTGACAAAAAGAAAAAGAAAACATTGGAATTTTATATTATTTTTTATATTTTTAAGGCTTACAGGTCAACTAGAGAAGTAATTGATATATGTACTTTATAAGGCCACACAAATCAACTTGTGAAACATTAAAACCAAATAAAGTTAATTAAGTCATTCTCTTATAATTCATTATCGAAGTTCACATATTAATTTAAATTATAAAACATTACGAGTAAAGACTGCTTAATATATTTTAAATACCTTTTACAAACAATCTTTTTAAGACATTTCATTTACAAAAATAAGAAAACCCTTTAAAATTGATTTAAATTGTTTAACGCTCCCACAAAGTAAAACTATTGGCCAAATTTAAAAGCAGCGTTGCCGCGCAAGAAATTCTTTTCCCACCAAAATTATAAAAAAAAATCTACCAAAACGCTTTTTTGTCTACGAAAATCGAAATTTTAAAATTTATTTGGTTATTAACAAGAACACTGATCCAATTACACTAGTAAGTAAATATAAATATATTAATCATACAAGATAAAAATACAGCCTTAAATGATTTTTAAATACATAGAATAGGCATGGGTTAAACTACGTCATCACTGAGTTCACCTTAAAGAGAGTAAGAAAAAAAGAGGCGTTGATTTTAAAATATTGTTTGTTGAAATGTCCATCAATGGTGTACGATAATGTAAACAACTTTAACAAACAAACATGATGATTATTCGAGAAATGATCATTAAGAGTATAAAAGCTGCGCGCATCAACGTCAGCGAGTCAGTAAAGAGTAAAGAGTCAGTTAAAGTTAAACTCAGTGAGAGTCAGAGTTCAGTAGACAGACAGTGTTGAGTCTGTGATTAGTGAGTTGTTAGACTTTACCGTGATCGTGTAAAGCGTATTAAGTGGTTACTATTGCTTTTGAGCATAGTACAGTGATATTAAATTAAATAAAGTAGTAGCTGTTAAGTACTAAAAATCAAAGAATCGTGCGTTTAATTTCATTGCAATCTAAGAACCCACGGAAAACGTTTTTAAAAAGGTAAAAACGTAACAATATATATATATATATATATATATATATATATATATATATATATATATATATATATATATATATATATATATATATATATATATATATATATATATATATATATATATATATCAAATAAAATTTTTAACAAAAAAGATAAAATCAATAGAATAGACAACTTCATTATACATGTTACAAGAAATCGTATTCTAAGAACCACGAAAATAATCTTATAATGGCTACATTCCATCTGAATCTTTTCTTTATCTTGATAAAAATGGTGGTATCCAAAACGATGATACCCTTCCTATAATTTGCAACATTTATAGAGGAGCTTACACCAGACAATTGTCGTTTTGATACAAGTATTTAAAGCAAATTTAAATGCTCAAAAACACTAGTTGGTTTCTGATCCTTGACCCTTTTATTTTCCTTAATACGGAAGTAAGTTTTTTTTGATTACAAATATAAATACATCCGAATTTATCGTATATTATATGAAGTTAGAAATAATGAAATAATTGATATGGATCATACTTGAGAGCTCGTAATGCCGGGACTTTGTGTATAGATTATGTAATATTTCACACTATTTGTTTATTTTGTAGTAGGGATAATATGGATTTTCAATAAATAAAAATAAAAAAATTAAAAAAGTTTTCACTGCGAGCTAGATTGTATTCTGAGGGAATCTGCTTCTTTCTTTCGGTCTATAAAATTGGGGGCGGCAGAGTTTAAGCGATGCCGTACGAGCTGCCAGGGGAAACACCATAGTGGTCGACCACAATAGAAACGTTTAAGAGAATCCACAAAATGGTATTGAATCATCGAAGGCTGAAGATACGTGAGCTAGCCGAAAAGAGAGGTATTTGAAAAAGTGATTAAAATCGCATAGTGAGCGAAAATTTTAACAGAAGAAAGCTGGGCGCATGATGTGTGTGCCTCGTTTGGTAATTCACAATTGATTTCATTGCTTATGGTCAAAAAGGAAAAAAATCGAATTGCATCACCACGCACCTTATTCGCAAGATTATGCTTCGAAGGACTATTTTCTATTTCCGAACTTGAAAACATGGCTCGAATGCTAAAGATTTGCCAATAATGAAGCGATGTAGTCTGCGATTAATGGCATTGCTTATTATAAACAGGGTGTCGAATCTATTGAATATCGCTGGGAAAAGTGTATCGAGCTAGAAGGAGATAATATTGAAAAACAATGAGCATTTCCCCAATTTTTTTGGTTTTCTTTGTTAAGTTGGCTAATTTTAGGGCCACCTTCGTATACAGTTTGTCAAAAATATCTTTGCAAGGTAAAAAACTGTTCATTACGAATTGCAACAACAAATTCGTTATATATATGTTTTTTTTCACACATTTCATATTACAGTTACGTTGTTCACGACTATAGGACGCCAACACATTAAATAAACTAAAGGTGAATTCACCCATTCATTTTGAACGTTCCGAATGCTTTTTTATATGTAGTTTGAAGTCTCTACTTTTTGAGGGAAAGAAAGAGAGTAAATTTAATGTGGAAAAATGTTTGCTTGAATTGGTTTTTACTCTCTTTCTCTCTCTTTCTCAAAAATAGAGACTTCAAACTACATATAAAAAAGCGTTCGGAACGTTCAAAACGAATGGGTGAATTCACCTTAACGCTCACACATGACAACAACAACAACAAAATGTTCACTCAATATGAATGCTGTAAAAGAAATCTTGTGAATTGTATGATTTTTTAATTAATATTATTTCATGTGAAAGAAGTTACAAAATGTTTTTTTACGAAACAATTGTCCAACGTACGACAAGTGACCGAGCCGCACACTTAATTCATGAAAAGTGCAAGAGAACGTGTTAAACAATTTTTATTCAATTAGTGTATTTCAATTATTTTAAAGGCAAATCAGCCACTACGTCCAATCTAAGAATAAGGACAGTATACAACATCATATCCCGTGCTGAAAAAAAATGTTGAATGCAAAATAATGAGACCATTTATGATAAACCGCAAACCAGAACAAGATGATTAGTTCTTAAATTGAATAATAATTATCGGTTGAGTGTTTCACATGAAATCGTCCGATATGTACTAGAAAAGCACAAATACTCCTCACGGGTAGCTAAAATAGAACCTCTCCTCCGGGTGTAATTCATTAAAAAACGGCTTAAAATCTACTACAAATACATTTTACTTCGTCCAGAGCACTGGGATGAGCATTCCAAAGGTCATTTATTAAATTAAACATTTTATCGATTTAAACTTAAAAGTGTAAATATTTATTTAAAATTATATCAGTGCAAATGTTTTCATTATCCAATAGAATATTTTTATTTTTTTTTTTATTATTATTATTAGTATTAAAAATACTTTATTTGACAAAATATAAATGTATATACGAGTAAGTAGAGAAAAAAAGCAATCTTCACAATATATTTAAATTAATCAGACTAAACTAAATAGGACAAAATTAACACATTTTTTATTAAAAATATTATTGTTTGTTTCATTTTTATATTATTTGGCAAAGAATTGTAAAGCTGAAAACCTTTATAGAACACTGTTCTCTGCATTTGTGTAGACATCACCCTCTGAATTCGAAAGTCGTCTGCATTTCTAAGGCCATAGAGTTGGCTCTCCCCCACATACTTTATTTGTTCGCACATGTATTGAGGCGCATCTCCATTTTTCATTTTCCGTATAAACTTAATAGTGTTGAGTTGTAGTCTTTGTTTTATGGTCATCCATTTAAGACTTTGTAGCATTATGTTTATGTGCGCATATCGATTGCATTTTAAAATTATTCGCATTGCTTTATTTTGAAGTTTTTGCATTCTTGTTACTTGTGTTGTGTTACTACAGGTATATAAAATTGACGATCCAAACTCAAAATGCGGCTTAACAATAGTGTTATATATATTAATAGCAGTTGATTTCGATATTTTACTTCTTATTGGTTTGAGAAAGGCAATTTTTTTACCAATTTTTTTACATGTATAGTCAATATGTTCATTAAAATTTAATTTCTTATCTAAAATGAATCCGAGATATTTAATATAGTTTACTTTTTCTATGATAACGTCATTTATTTTAAATTGGTCGCTTGAATTAAAATTTAGTTCCATTATTTTTGTTTTATTTTCATTTAGCTTAAGCTTATTCATTTTTAACCATCTGTTTATTTCTCTAATATCATACGACATATTTGTTCGACATTCCTCGTCGCTGTCAGCAGAAGTAAATATAAGGGTATCGTCAGCATACATAGTAATTTCACACTTATGCAAAATGTTTGGCATATCATTAATATATAATACAAATAGGAGTGCTCCCAATATTGATCCTTGTGGTACACCAAAATCATTAAATATTTCATGCGATTGCACACCGTTTACCTTAGTCGATTGCCTTCTATTTTTTAAATATGATTGAAACCATTCCAGTTCTTTGTCTCTTATTCCATACATATATAGCTTTTTTATCAGTATTTGCCTGTCTATTGTCTCAAAGGCTCTCTTGAAATCAAGAAAGATTGCCATCACCTTCTTTGTATTTCCCAAACCTTTCCATTTACTGATGACATAATTAACTGTTGCCTCACACGAAAACTTTTTACGAAAACCAGATTGATGTTTAGATAGTATCTTATTGGCGTCGATATATTCTTCAAGCTGCACTTTAACCACTTTTTCCAAAATTTTTTCGCATGTTTTTAATGAGTTAACAGGCCTGTATTCCTCACATTTTTTGGTATTTGCCACTTTTTCAATTGGTGTTATCATTGTATCCTTCCAATTTTCGGGAAATACCCCTTTCTCCAGCGATACGTTTATGATTCTTAAAATTGCGTTACCCATAATACTCCAATTATCAAGAATAATTCTATTTGTTACATTCTCATGGTCATTCTTATTTTTCATTTGCTTTATTATATTCTGTAGTTCTATAATATTTATTGCACGAAATTTAAAAGTATTGGACACACTAATTGTAATTTGATTTACATATTGCACTTCTTCAATCGAATCTCTTATCTCTTTTATGCTATCTACAAAATATGTGTTAAATTTATTAGCTATATCCTTTTCGTCATTGTATTCTCTTTGGGCAAATATCACAGATTTTATAATATTTTTACTTTTATTAAGAACAAGTTCTTTAATTTGTTTCCACATTTGCTTTTGATCTGGAGCGTCACTGATTTTTTTATTTATGTAGTCATTTTTTTTGTTTTCGATTTTTACTTTATATTTATTTCTTATTATTCTATATTCCATCCAGGCGTCAGATGTGCCTGCAGTTTTGGCTCGTAAATATTTTATTATTTTTTCTGTTTTCATTGATTGAAGATCCGTGCTGAACCATTTATTTATATTATTCTTTGCTTGTATGGTTTTTTTGGAGGTGCATTTTTTTATTGCTTCTTTTAAGCTATTATCAAATATTTTTACGTTCTCGTCAATACTTTTATCTTCGTAAAAATTCAAGTTATCCTTAAGTTCTGAGAAAAAAATATTCTTGTTGTATTTAAATTTATCTATTATTTTTCTTTCATCAAAAGATACGTTATTTATATTCCCAATGGTAATATTTATCATTTCGTGGTCAGCTATTTTACTTGTAACGCTATTAGTAGCTTTTATATTATAATTATTTGTTATCACATAGTCTATTATTGTACTTGAGTTTTTTGTGACCCGTGTGCTTTCATTCACAATTTGTTTCAGGCCGTTATCATTAAGTATACTATTAATTTTGGTTTTATATGTCGAGTTCCTTGACCAATCTATATTAAAGTCTTCAGTTAGTAAAATATCACAGTTGTTAAGATTATTATCACAGTTGCTATCACAGATTTCTTCGACTATTTCTTCAAATATGTTACAAAATTCATATTCACTATGACTAGGCGATCTATATATTGCACCAATTATAATACTATATTTGTTGTATGTTGCCCTGCACACCAAGAACCAGAACTTAGTATCCTCGACCTTTTCAATAATTTTGGTTACATTCCATTGTTTTTTAAAATATATTATTACACGCCAGTCCTTTTTGATTTTGATAAAGACATGATATGGTTGTAATTTTTCAAGGCTGTTTCAGATTCATTTATTTCATCTGTTGTATGTGTTTCAGATAATATGAAAAAGTCAGGGTTCTCCATCTTTGCCACAATTTCAACTTGAGTGTAGTTGTTAAGAAGACCTTGCACATTAGTATATAACATACGAATTTCCTTTAATTGTTAAGCGGTTAAGCCAATCCTTCTTAATTTATTTGATAACTTATTTTGGTATACTGGGCATTTCCTATCATTAGTATGATGATTATCGTCTAAGTTTGTTGTTTACTTTCGCACAGTTAATACATTTCATTACTCTTTCATCACTCTGACAGTTTTTTGTACTGTGTTGTCCATGGCATTTGGCGCAGATTTCTTGATTTTTACAGTTTTTTGCTACATGGTTATAACCTCGACATTTCATGCATTGTGTTACTTCGGTTCCGTCATATATTTTGCACCTCTCCCACCCAATATTTACTTTTGACATTTCTATAGCTTTCTTATATGCCTCCATGTCCAATTTTAATTTTACATTATGCAGCGTTTTATTGCCAATTTTGACTTTATATTTTTCAATAAATCTAATATTAGCATTTGCAAGGGCCGGATTTTGTTTTTTCAGTTTTTCAATTATTTCAGTTTCTCCATGATCAAATGACATACCCGTTATTTTTACTTTTAAGTCCATTGGATTTGGCACCTTCACCTCATAATCTTCAGATATCTTTTCCTGGATTGCTCTTCTTATTTTATCTCTTTCCTCGCCATTATCTGTCTGTATAACTACAGTTCCGTTTCTTCTACTTTCAACGTCTGTTATTTTCAAGTCAACTGGATTTACTTTATTTAGTTCTTCTTTTGTTTTTTCGGCTGATTGTTTTTCCTTTGGTTTTACAATTAGGGGAACCCTTTTGCTTGTTTCTGGCAACACTTTGATCGCATCTGCATATGATGTTTTTGTTGTTTTGTTGTTTTTTTCATTTAGTGCTTTTTTTATCTCTTTACACATATTCTGGTTTTTTTCCTCTATTGTTTGACATAGCTGTTTGTTGTTATTTTCTACATCTTGAATATTGATAAACAATTTTTTTACTTCTCCTACATTTTTTTCACAAGACTTTTGACATGAAATTATTTTATTAATTCTTTCGTCATAACGTCTTTCAATAGCTTCCAATAATTGTTTAAATTCATTTTCATTTTCTTTAAGCGCCGCTTTAAATTCATGTTTATATTCGACCAAATTTTGTTTATTTCTATGCACTTCATCTTGAATTTCTTTTAAAACCAAATCGACATTTTGTATATACTGCATGCAGTCATCACAAACAAATCTCAGAAAAGAGTTCTCCACCAACATTCTGGATGCATATTGATCTATTCCACAACACTTGTTGGATGTATGGAACACCTTGTTACAAACACCCATACAATGAATTCCCGTTTCACCACGAATTGCTTGTCTGCATTTGTTGCACTCAGACATTCTGAGCAACTTATAGTTCGTTTTTTTTTATCCAAATAAAGATTATTTTTATATTATTTCAACTCCACGAATACAATGTATTTTTCTACGTTAAAAAAGTTTTTAATCAATTTTTAACAATTTAAATTATTATTTTATTTCGGATTTTTTAAGAGCGGTGTTATTTTCGTCTTTAGTGAAGCCAAGTTTTCACACAAGAATTGAACTTTTTTATTTAACTAAAATTAAAAAAAAATAATAATGAAAATTGGTTAATTGAATTGTTTCTCCGGAAGTTTTTTTCCTGTGGAAATATTTGTTTGACAAACTGTATATTTTTTAACAACTCTTGTGTGCTTCATGTGCAATTGAATCCGTATAAAAATATAAAAATGTGAAAATAGGGCCAAGTTCTTAACCCAAAATTGCGGCTGTTAAAATTACTGACATCAGAATGAAGACCAAGTTCTTGATAGATGGAATACCATCTATCTCTAAACACAATTTCTTGTTTGTTTTGATTTTGTGATCTTTAGCCTGTCAAAAACGATCGATTTAAAGTTCACGATAAACTGCTTAAATACATATTTTATTTATTTTTTTGTTAGGTTAGACATCTTAAATAAAAAAACAAATGAAATTGGAAAAAGAAAGTTGCTAATTCTTATGAGATCCAAGAGCCAGCAAAGCATCTCGAAAAAGTCATTCACTGATTGGTGTAGATTTTTGTTTGGCCGCGCGGGGCCAACGGTCCATATTTGTCTGAGAACAACGCTGGCCAAGACAATACCGCCAACGCCGAGCGCTATTGGTCAATGATTACAAACTTGGATGACATGGACACCAACGACATGAGGATGCGACAGGACGGCGTTACATGCCATACAGCTCATGCCACATTGTACATCGTCATAATGGACTTCTTGGGCTCCGAGCGTACTCACAACACTTGTTGCGAGCTGTTCTAGCAACATTGGACATTCCGCACGAGCGACTTGAGAACATATTTTATATCATATAGAAGTGATGTGAACTGTCCATTGATATCGTGCGATTTGACCACGATAGTATCTTTCTTGTGGGGTGTTCTTAAATTTATATGAATAAGCCACAAAACAGTGGCCCTTAAAGCCAACATATTCCATACCATCGGTGAAATTCTGCCTGATTTATGTACCAGAGTCATGGAAAATTGGCCATTTTAGATGTGTGCCAGCCAGCCGTGTCGGACATTTATATTTCAAAAATAATGGCATCAATAGGGCTTTCAAATGAATAAAAAAAATTAAATGACAACTCACACGCGCTTCGTTTTATTTCAATTTAAGAATATATAGAGCTCAATGAACGACCCTTTACACTTCAAGAGTTCTCGTTCTATTTGCAATTCAGCAAAGCATATATGTAAGTATGTATTCCTATCCTTATCTCTCTACCTGTGAATTGAAACTTAAGCAATACGTCTTTTCCAATCGCCAATTTTATTTTCGCAAATTTTAATTCAGCTGCGACAAAGATATATATATATATATATATATATATATATATATATATATAGAGAGAGAGAGAGAGAGAGAGAGAGAGAGAGGGGAGAGAAGAATACACGTTTGCTCTATTTTTTCCACCTGCTTTAAAACTTGTGCAATTAAAATTTGTCTAGTGGAAAACATTTACAAGCAAAGTTGCCCGTCTTTACTGATACTAGTTCTGTATCATTATCAGTGTTGGAAATGGCTCTGTCAATTATGAGCTTTTAGCACGGTTTTAGTGCTTTTTAAACTTAGAATATATATATATATATATATATATATATATATATATATATATATATATATATATATATATATATATATTTTTTTTTTTTTTTTTTTTTGCACGCTTATATTTATTTATTGTATCTTCACATCTGAACTAACAATAAGTATTCAAATCTTAAATATATAAATAATTATTAGGCCCAACCAGTGTCAGACATAAACTTAGTGATAATAATTAATAATACATTAGAATCGTATTTAGCATAAATATATTTTTAAAAAGTTTCATCTGGAGTGTTGCGTACTAAAGACGTAGTGTCCCTTTTTTTAAGCGGATGTGTCCAGGAAAGTTCAAGATGTTACGAGCAAGGGGATTAGGATGGGACTCTAGTTTCGTTAAATATTTGCCTGCATATTTTGCAATTTCAGCGGTCACAAGTGTCATATTTAAATCACGATGTAAAATTGAATTTTTCATGTACCAAGGAGCCGATGTTATTAACCTTAAAATTTTGTTTTGCATACGTTGTATTCGCTCTACATTGGAAGCTGAAGCAGTGCCCCATAGTTGAATTCCGTAACACCATATGGGTTTCAAAAGCGACTTGTATATTAAAAGTTTACAATCTAGACTGAGGGTAGAATTTGTACCAATCAGCCAATGTATCTGGGTTAATTTAAGCTTCATTTGTGTTAGCTTAGAGTCAATGTGGTGTTTCCATGTAAGCTGTCGGTCAAGATGTATACCAAGGTATTTCACCTGTGAATGTTGAGGAACAACTTGGTTGTTGATTCGAATGGGGGAACAAGTGTCTCTTCGTAGGGTAAATGTGACATGAACACACTTTTCTTCATTTACTTTTATTCTCCATAAGTTCAACCACAGCTCCAACAGGTTAATATGTTCCTGAAGAGATCGGGATGCCTCGTGAGGGTTTTCATGCATACTAAGGCAGGCTGTATCATCGGCAAAAGTAGAAGTTAGGATATTACTGCTCAAAGGCATATCACAGGTATAAATCAAATACAAAACTGGCCCCAGTATACTCCCCTGAGGCACCCCAGATGAAATGGTTTCGGGCACACTCATGAAGTCTCCTTCCACGACAGTGAACTTCCGGGCAAGAATGTAACTTCCCAAAAGATTTACAATGTTTATTGGTAGATATGTCTTCAATTTTAGAATTAGGCCTTCATGCCACACTTTATCAAATGCCTGAGAGACATCAATAAAGAGGGAAGAACAATACTTTCTTTCTTCAAATGTTCTTCTTATGAAATGAACCAATCTATGATATTGTTCAATGGTGCTGTGCTGACTTCTAAAACCAAATTGATGGTCCGGTATGCATCCATTATCAGCTAGAATTGGGGACAATTTTGTCATGAGAAGTTTTTCAAAGAGCTTTGAAATTGTTGACAGCAAACTTATTGGCCTATATGACTCAGCCTTAGTAAGATCTTTACCCGCCTTTGGAATCATTTTGACCATGGCAAGTTTCCAGCTGTGTGGGTAATACTACTCGTAAAATGCCATTAAAAATGAATAACAGGATTCTAATAGCAATACGAGGCAACTGCATCAGCATCTTGTTACTAATTCCATCAATACCCGGGGCCTTCTTTGGATTGGTTTCAGCAATTAGTTTTTGTACATCAAACATCTTAAACTTTATGGGTCGAGGGGGTAGAGCAACTACGTTTTTAAATACGTTTTTTAAATGACCAGCTAATATGTTACCTTTTTCAGTATTAGTTCTTGCCCAACCTCCGGTAGAAGTGCGCAGGGGTGGTTTAGACTCAACGGGTGTTTTAAGTTTTCTAGCAGCGCGCCACAAGGAGTAATTAGATGCTGCTGTGACATCGAGACCTTCCAGATAGTTCTTAAGAAAAGCAGATTTTTCAGATGCAAGCAACTCTTGGAGTCGTTTAGTGCATTCTCTAAGTCTGATTTTATGTTGGGGAGATCTGTGCTGTTGCCATTCCCTTCTAGCTCTTCTTTTTTCACATACGAGACGTTCAATATCCGCAGAATAAATTCTATTAAACCCAGTCTGCGGATGGGAGGTAGTGGCATGTTTAGCAGCCTGTTTAATATTCTCGGTAAGATTGGCAATGTTAAGTTTAATATCATCGGGAGTTCTAAGCCTGATGTTTTCCGTACAATGACTACTGAGATATTTTTTGAACCCCAGCCATTTAACACGATTTATCATCTTCACATATGGGTGAGGTAAGTCACTTCTTAGTGGGCTACAAATTGTAACGATCGTGGGAGAGTGATCGGAGGAGAGATCATGTGAAGCTTCAACATGAATTAAATCCCTAGGGATATTTTCATGACCCCATAATCTGTAACATCCGGAATTTTTTGTAAGTCAGTAGGCCAGTAAGTGGGCTTCCCGGTAGAAATGACATCCAAACCCATTTTTGAAATTGTGTTGAACAATGCTCGACCTCTAGGTGTAATAAGACGCGATCCCCAGAACGTATGTTTTGCATTGTAGTCTCCAGCTGCTACGAAACAAGGGCCAAGAGTTTTGTAAAAAATCCTCGTATTGATCCTCACTGATTGAAAATCTGGGAGGGGAGTAAACTGATGATATCACAAGATTTGAACAAAAATTTTCGATGCAAATATTTATTGCTTGTAGATGGTCTTCACAAGTGTTCTCAAGAATATAGTGCTTGAGTCTTGACTTTATTAGAATTGCTGATCCTCCGCATGCTCTTCCTCTCGGGTCCTTTGTATCATATAAGGTGTAGCCACTCATTTTAAAAAGGCTTCTCGGAGTCAAATGAGTCACTGATACCAACATTATATCAATATTCTTCACCGTGAGGAAGTGCTCTAGTTCGTTTCTATGTTGGCGAATGCCGTTTGCGTTCCAGAAACATAACTTTAACGTGTTCATGGCTTGTTAACTAATGCTAGAAGCAGAGTGTTCTGCATTCGCAGCATTTCTTGCATCATGCTAGTCATATTTGTTGTAAAGTTGTTTATAGTTTGCACCAGGTTATCAATAGTAGCTTCAAGGCGATGACTTAACTAAAGAAAAACTAGGCAACAGTAATGTTAAAGAATTACTATTTGGCATTGGAGTAAGCGAGGTTGATCGCTCGCGTAAAATTGGCTTTGCCGTTAGAAAAAGACTGACATCCGATTTTTTGTTTTTATTGTTTGCATTAAGAGCTTCAGAACTCACAGTAAAATATGCATTTCTGCCGTTAGAACTCACTTCACAATTTTTTGTTTTTGAGATACTCATGCAGAGTATTCCTCAGCAATTTGTTTGTTTTTTTGTTTTTTTTTTTTTTTGTTTTTGTTGTTTCAGATTATATGAAAAATATTATTAGTGCAAATAAAGCAAATTTCACAAAACCAATACTTATTACGAATCAGTACTTATTACGAATATTTTTTTTCTTTATTTTTGTTTGTTTAGTATGAAAAAAATACTCTGCTAATACGCCTGTTCACTACGAAGGTTCAACAGCTTGATATATATATATATATATATATATATATATATATATATATATATATATATATATATATATATATATATATATATATATATATATATATATATATATATATATATATATATATATATATATATATATATATATATATATATATATAAATATTCCCCACCATTTTTGAAAAAAAGGAGACACACCCTCTTTCACGTTCAAACATTTCTTTGTTTCATTAGTTCTGTTCCACATGCATAACGAAACAGTCCGAACTAGCCCAAAGTTACCCAAAACCGTTCCACATAACAATTTTTGTGCAAAAAAGAGAGAAATTGAGAGAGTAATTTTTTTCATTTCCTGTACAAATTTGCACGAACTTTTTCTTTTGGTAAGTTCGGGCAAGAATTTAACATTCAGCTGTTTTTTTGTTTACATATGAAACTGATAGATTATCAGAAAATTTGCAAGCAAAAGAAAAAGTTTAGTTTTTATAAATAAATATATTAATAAGCAAAATGGAGAGTTTCAATCAAAAAATTAAAGTGGTAAATACGTTAGTGCATAAACATTTTCTTTTTTATTTAATATTTAAAATATTTTTATAGCTACGTATGTGAAGAATTTTTTTGTTTTTCAATTATTTTACAGTTGTTGACAATGATGCAAATGTTTTGTTTTTATAATTTGAAGACTTTTAAGCGTCTAAAAGCACTTAAATAGATTTTAGTTTAAAAAGTAAGCAGCATTAGTATTTCAAGAACTACAAAAATGGTTTTTTGCGTTCCAGCTAAGTTGGGTAACTTTGGCAAATTTAGAGAGTATTTTCCATTTTGCTCTCAATAGTCCGAACTTGTCCGAGATCTTGTGGAACAAACCTATTATAATTTCGAAAATGTCAAACTATTAAAGGTTTCGACAAATGAACATTAACAACACTTATTAAAAAGAACTACTAATTCTTTTTAATATTTACTTTTAACACATTTTATGCAATTAAAAAATAAAAGAGAAATGTCCTTTCACACCTTCAAAAATGTTTTTTTTTATTTTTTTATTTCATTGCAATTTCCAAGAAGGCACGCTGTTAGAGGTCTTAAGTCATGCTCTATCTTCCATTCCTTACTATTATTAGGAAAAGGACGTAAATCCTTTCTTTTCAAAATTTCTTTATAGTTTCTAAGCAGCCAAGTTGTTAAAGCCAAATTAAGGATTTCTTTACAAGATATTATTTTAGTATATTCCCCTCCACTTTTGAAAAAATGATGGAAATCCTTTTTCACTTTTATAAATTTTTTAATTTTATTTATTTAATCAAGTTGTTAAACGTTTTGTCTGACGGACATTCATTTACGCACATTTAGAAGTTCTTAACATCATTTATTCTTTATCCATTTCTTTATTTAGTTTCTACGTATGTAAGTCCTGTCAAAAATTCGTGTATTTAATATTTGCTTTCATGTAAAAATTCATATTTCCTCGCCTTGCAAATGGGAGTTTATTTTCTTTGTATAGTATAAGGCTACATCCAGCAGCGGTAAATTTCGAAAAAAAAAATGCAATTGAATGGACTTACAAGGCACGAGAACATGACAAACATTTTTAACACACATCGAATGAACTCACTGGTAAATACGTAAAATAATGGTCACAATACATTAGCATGTTGGCCACATAAAATAATACTGCCAACTAATCTTCAACCCCTTCCTTGCGCTCTCCAGCAACGAACAGCTGTGCTGACTGACCGCATACTTAATATAAGCATAGAGACAGGTACAATTATATTATTATAAATATATAAATAATTATTAGGCCCAACCAGTGTCAGACATAAACTTAGTGATAATAATTAATAATACATTAGAATCGTATTTAGCATAAATATATTTTTAAAAAGTTTCATCTGGAGTGTTGCGTACTAAAGACGTAGTGTCCCTTTTTTTAAGCGGATGTGTCCAGGAAAGTTCAAGATGTTACGAGCAAGGGGATTAGGATGGGACTCTAGTTTCGTTAAATATTTGCCTGCATATTTTGCAATTTCAGCGGTCACAAGTGTCATATTTAAATCACGATGTAAAATTGAATTTTTCATGTACCAAGGAGCCGATGTTATTAACCTTAAAATTTTGTTTTGCATACGTTGTATTCGCTCTACATTGGAAGCTGAAGCAGTGCCCCATAGTTGAATTCCGTAACACCATATGGGTTTCAAAAGCGACTTGTATATTAAAAGTTTACAATCTAGACTGAGGGTAGAATTTGTACCAATCAGCCAATGTATCTGGGTTAATTTAAGCTTCATTTGTGTTAGCTTAGAGTCAATGTGGTGTTTCCATGTAAGCTGTCGGTCAAGATGTATACCAAGGTATTTCACCTGTGAATGTTGAGGAACAACTTGGTTGTTGATTCGAATGGGGGAACAAGTGTCTCTTCGTAGGGTAAATGTGACATGAACACACTTTTCTTCATTTACTTTTATTCTCCATAAGTTCAACCACAGCTCCAACAGGTTAATATGTTCCTGAAGAGATCGGGATGCCTCGTGAGGGTTTTCATGCATACTAAGGCAGGCTGTATCATCGGCAAAAGTAGAAGTTAGGATATTACTGCTCAAAGGCATATCACAGGTATAAATCAAATACAAAACTGGCCCCAGTATACTCCCCTGAGGCACCCCAGATGAAATGGTTTCGGGCACACTCATGAAGTCTCCTTCCACGACAGTGAACTTCCGGGCAAGAATGTAACTTCCCAAAAGATTTACAATGTTTATTGGTAGATATGTCTTCAATTTTAGAATTAGGCCTTCATGCCACACTTTATCAAATGCCTGAGAGACATCAATAAAGAGGGAAGAACAATACTTTCTTTCTTCAAATGTTCTTCTTATGAAATGAACCAATCTATGATATTGTTCAATGGTGCTGTGCTGACTTCTAAAACCAAATTGATGGTCCGGTATGCATCCATTATCAGCTAGAATTGGGGACAATTTTGTCATGAGAAGTTTTTCAAAGAGCTTTGAAATTGTTGACAGCAAACTTATTGGCCTATATGACTCAGCCTTAGTAAGATCTTTACCCGCCTTTGGAATCATTTTGACCATGGCAAGTTTCCAGCTGTGTGGGTAATACTACTCGTAAAATGCCATTAAAAATGAATAACAGGATTCTAATAGCAATACGAGGCAACTGCATCAGCATCTTGTTACTAATTCCATCAATACCCGGGGCCTTCTTTGGATTGGTTTCAGCAATTAGTTTTTGTACATCAAACATCTTAAACTTTATGGGTCGAGGGGGTAGAGCAACTACGTTTTTAAATACGTTTTTTAAATGACCAGCTAATATGTTACCTTTTTCAGTATTAGTTCTTGCCCAACCTCCGGTAGAAGTGCGCAGGGGTGGTTTAGACTCAACGGGTGTTTTAAGTTTTCTAGCAGCGCGCCACAAGGAGTAATTAGATGCTGCTGTGACATCGAGACCTTCCAGATAGTTCTTAAGAAAAGCAGATTTTTCAGATGCAAGCAACTCTTGGAGTCGTTTAGTGCATTCTCTAAGTCTGATTTTATGTTGGGGAGATCTGTGCTGTTGCCATTCCCTTCTAGCTCTTCTTTTTTCACATACGAGACGTTCAATATCCGCAGAATAAATTCTATTAAACCCAGTCTGCGGATGGGAGGTAGTGGCATGTTTAGCAGCCTGTTTAATATTCTCGGTAAGATTGGCAATGTTAAGTTTAATATCATCGGGAGTTCTAAGCCTGATGTTTTCCGTACAATGACTACTGAGATATTTTTTGAACCCCAGCCATTTAACACGATTTATCATCTTCACATATGGGTGAGGTAAGTCACTTCTTAGTGGGCTACAAATTGTAACGATCGTGGGAGAGTGATCGGAGGAGAGATCATGTGAAGCTTCAACATGAATTAAATCCCTAGGGATATTTTCATGACCCCATAATCTGTAACATCCGGAATTTTTTGTAAGTCAGTAGGCCAGTAAGTGGGCTTCCCGGTAGAAATGACATCCAAACCCATTTTTGAAATTGTGTTGAACAATGCTCGACCTCTAGGTGTAATAAGACGCGATCCCCAGAACGTATGTTTTGCATTGTAGTCTCCAGCTGCTACGAAACAAGGGCCAAGAGTTTTGTAAAAAATCCTCGTATTGATCCTCACTGATTGAAAATCTGGGAGGGGAGTAAACTGATGATATCACAAGATTTGAACAAAAATTTTCGATGCAAATATTTATTGCTTGTAGATGGTCTTCACAAGTGTTCTCAAGAATATAGTGCTTGAGTCTTGACTTTATTAGAATTGCTGATCCTCCGCATGCTCTTCCTCTCGGGTCCTTTGTATCATATAAGGTGTAGCCACTCATTTTAAAAAGGCTTCTCGGAGTCAAATGAGTCACTGATACCAACATTATATCAATATTCTTCACCGTGAGGAAGTGCTCTAGTTCGTTTCTATGTTGGCGAATGCCGTTTGCGTTCCAGAAACATAACTTTAACGTGTTCATGGCTTGTTAACTAATGCTAGAAGCAGAGTGTTCTGCATTCGCAGCATTTCTTGCATCATGCTAGTCATATTTGTTGTAAAGTTGTTTATAGTTTGCACCAGGTTATCAATAGTAGCTTCAAGGCGATGACTTAACTAAAGAAAAACTAGGCAACAGTAATGTTAAAGAATTACTATTTGGCATTGGAGTAAGCGAGGTTGATCGCTCGCGTAAAATTGGCTTTGCCGTTAGAAAAAGACTGACATCCGATTTTTTGTTTTTATTGTTTGCATTAAGAGCTTCAGAACTCACAGTAAAATATGCATTTCTGCCGTTAGAACTCACTTCACAATTTTTTGTTTTTGAGATACTCATGCAGAGTATTCCTCAGCAATTTGTTTGTTTTTTTGTTTTTTTTTTTTTTTGTTTTTGTTGTTTCAGATTATATGAAAAATATTATTAGTGCAAATAAAGCAAATTTCACAAAACCAATACTTATTACGAATCAGTACTTATTACGAATATTTTTTTTCTTTATTTTTGTTTGTTTAGTATGAAAAAAATACTCTGCTAATACGCCTGTTCACTACGAAGGTTCAACAGCTTGATATATATATATATATATATATATATATATATATATATATATATATATATATATATATATATATATATATATATATATATATATATATATATATATATATATATATATATATATATATATATATATATATATATATATATATATAAATATTCCCCACCATTTTTGAAAAAAAGGAGACACACCCTCTTTCACGTTCAAACATTTCTTTGTTTCATTAGTTCTGTTCCACATGCATAACGAAACAGTCCGAACTAGCCCAAAGTTACCCAAAACCGTTCCACATAACAATTTTTGTGCAAAAAAGAGAGAAATTGAGAGAGTAATTTTTTTCATTTCCTGTACAAATTTGCACGAACTTTTTCTTTTGGTAAGTTCGGGCAAGAATTTAACATTCAGCTGTTTTTTTGTTTACATATGAAACTGATAGATTATCAGAAAATTTGCAAGCAAAAGAAAAAGTTTAGTTTTTATAAATAAATATATTAATAAGCAAAATGGAGAGTTTCAATCAAAAAATTAAAGTGGTAAATACGTTAGTGCATAAACATTTTCTTTTTTATTTAATATTTAAAATATTTTTATAGCTACGTATGTGAAGAATTTTTTTGTTTTTCAATTATTTTACAGTTGTTGACAATGATGCAAATGTTTTGTTTTTATAATTTGAAGACTTTTAAGCGTCTAAAAGCACTTAAATAGATTTTAGTTTAAAAAGTAAGCAGCATTAGTATTTCAAGAACTACAAAAATGGTTTTTTGCGTTCCAGCTAAGTTGGGTAACTTTGGCAAATTTAGAGAGTATTTTCCATTTTGCTCTCAATAGTCCGAACTTGTCCGAGATCTTGTGGAACAAACCTATTATAATTTCGAAAATGTCAAACTATTAAAGGTTTCGACAAATGAACATTAACAACACTTATTAAAAAGAACTACTAATTCTTTTTAATATTTACTTTTAACACATTTTATGCAATTAAAAAATAAAAGAGAAATGTCCTTTCACACCTTCAAAAATGTTTTTTTTTATTTTTTTATTTCATTGCAATTTCCAAGAAGGCACGCTGTTAGAGGTCTTAAGTCATGCTCTATCTTCCATTCCTTACTATTATTAGGAAAAGGACGTAAATCCTTTCTTTTCAAAATTTCTTTATAGTTTCTAAGCAGCCAAGTTGTTAAAGCCAAATTAAGGATTTCTTTACAAGATATTATTTTAGTATATTCCCCTCCACTTTTGAAAAAATGATGGAAATCCTTTTTCACTTTTATAAATTTTTTAATTTTATTTATTTAATCAAGTTGTTAAACGTTTTGTCTGACGGACATTCATTTACGCACATTTAGAAGTTCTTAACATCATTTATTCTTTATCCATTTCTTTATTTAGTTTCTACGTATGTAAGTCCTGTCAAAAATTCGTGTATTTAATATTTGCTTTCATGTAAAAATTCATATTTCCTCGCCTTGCAAATGGGAGTTTATTTTCTTTGTATAGTATAAGGCTACATCCAGCAGCGGTAAATTTCGAAAAAAAAAATGCAATTGAATGGACTTACAAGGCACGAGAACATGACAAACATTTTTAACACACATCGAATGAACTCACTGGTAAATACGTAAAATAATGGTCACAATACATTAGCATGTTGGCCACATAAAATAATACTGCCAACTAATCTTCAACCCCTTCCTTGCGCTCTCCAGCAACGAACAGCTGTGCTGACTGACCGCATACTTAATATAAGCATAGAGACAGGTACAATTATCCTTGTTGCAACTAAAGGTTTTTCCCTCATGAAGTGGTGGGATATACTATATACACACACACACTTAAGTATGTGTGTGTGTGTGCTTATGTACAATATTTATGAACGTATTCACACCAAAACTGATTTAATAATTACATTTGATAGGGAGGCTAACCAAGTTAGCCAACCCTCCACTAACTGATTTTACCTACCCTGGCTATAAGTAGGCAAGACTGTTGTTTCTCACAACATTTGTTCTAGCCAGCGCTAATGGTCACTCACTTAATATTCTTAGCTCTCAGAATTGAACCTGCTACTCTGGACATTAGAACGACAAGTTTATACGGACGGCAGGGCGTCTTAATACGAAAAACTATCGGATCGATTAGTTTTTATCAAACGTGCGCACTTACACATTCGCTCTACCCACAAAATTAAATTGTAAAATCTTTAAAAGTACCTACTTAATATATTATAAATAAAATATAAAACATTTTTTGCTCAAACAAATTACGCTCAATTAACATAATTTTATAACAATTAGTTTTAAAAAATAGTGCTCAAAGTGTTTGTAAATATAGAATATGTTTTTTAAGGTTATGGTTTCGAAATTTTCTATTGCAGAAATCATTTTCATTAGTGTCTTAAGCCTTCAGCAGTAAGTAAAAATTAACAATAATAACAAATATAATAATAATAAAAATAAAAGAAATCCCAACACATGGCATTATCTTACCATCCCTTCGAATCCGATTCTAAATTTCGATTTTTGTGTGTTGTTGGTTCGGTAAAATTTCCCAGGATAAATTGCGAAATGTATACCCGTGCCATTGATACCAAAATATTTTATTTAAGTGATTTTCCTCAAAAATTATGAAGCAACTAAACAAATAAATCAGCTTTAAATACCAATTGACGTTAATGACAATTACGTCCAATTCAAGAGGTTGAAAATCTTTACGCTTCTGAGGAATAAATTGCAAATAATTCAGGAATATATATATATATATATATATATATATATATATATATATATATATATATATATATATATATATATATATATATATAATACATAAGTATACATAAGTATATGCTTACGTAAAAAAAATAGCTAGCATGGCTTCGTGGGGCCTTAACCCATTATTGCCCAACCGGCAATTTCACTTATCGCTAATTAAAAGAAGTACAGTGGAATTCGTTTACAACGAACTCAATGGGACCTGGCAATTAAGTTCGTTGTAAACGTGGTTCTTTATAGTCGGATTAAATATTTACTTATACATTTTCAATTAATAAAAGTAAAAAAATTTTGTTAAATTTTCTTTCTGAGTTTTTAAAATATTTGTAAACCATGTCACATATTAGTGCTGTGACAGATGTCGGTTTTTAGATATTCGCGCTTACGCATACGAACACTTATTAAAATTTATAGTTATTTATCTATGTTTCGATTTTTACATCTGCAAAATATTTAAAACTTAAATTGGAAAAAAATCTTGTGTACTTTACAGTTTGTAAAAATTATCATAAAATTGTAATTGTTGTCATTCGACTGGCATAAAACATGATTCAACATACAAAATTTCTATCATAATGTTGCTGGATTTTAACTACCGGTATAATACCCGAACAAACCTGATAATCAAGGAGCGAAAATTAAAGTTAATTAAATGAAAAAGAAAAGCAGGTACTTATGTACAAGAAAATATTGGGCCAATACTACGATTTTGTTATTTTCGAATTAGATTTATATAAAATCAAATGATTTTTCAATTTTATTCGAGTAAAAATTCAAAGTTACGCCTTGGTTTTATATTTTCGAGCAGAAATATATATTAGCCCTGTTAAGCGACTCTATCTACAAATATCTCCCTATTTTAAATTGATAATTTAATATCCAACTCACGAAAATAGTTTGTTCAAGCTTTTTTGGGTTTTCTAATTGTGTATCATTCTGTGTTTAATTTACAATCGTCTTGAGCAATATTTCTTTGTTTATATTAAACAGCTGTTTCTCGAAAACTCCGAAAGATTTGTTGCATGGCTGTATTTTCGTAGTATTTAATAATGGTTTCAATTTATGGCTGGTAAACTGAAACTGCATTTAAATCCAACTCGAATTTAAATAAAAACTAACAAAAATCCTCCTATTCTGTATTCCACATTAAATCCAGCAACTAATTCTGATTGACCTATAGCAAAATCAAAAGCCCACGGGAAAAAGTCTAACTGTGTCAAATCGCACGATCTCGGTTGCCAATTTTCATCAACTCCATGATGACCATGACCTAAAATCGCAAAAGCAAAATGTACAACATTGGCAGGGCTGCCCGTAACAAGTGTTGTGAAGATGTCCATTCTGCCATGATAGTCTCGGATTCTCCTGCTGCACACTCGTTGGTCATTGCATATTGAACCAGAGAATGGACTCAAATTTATCCAACATACTCCGAATAGTCCTCTCGGTAGAACGATTTTTTCATTTCTGGAACATAATTATTTTAACGGCTTAGCAAATTTATTACAAACATTTATAACCGCATTCGCATTTGGTATTCATAAAATAGTTCGTTCACTATAACCGCAGTTAATTTTTTCGGTAACAATTTCTAAGATATATTTGCACAAAACTATTTGGACTGAAGAACTTGTTCGTTAAACGCGACAATTCGTTATAAACGATCTCCACTGTATATATTATTTTTTTTGTTATAACAATTCCGTTTAGTGTTTTATAAAATAACAATTTCAAACATACTCTTTTTTGTAGTCCTTTCGCATTTTGGAATCATTCTCGACAAGCTCGCTAAAACGACATTAGATTCCTAAAAAAAATTTACATAAAAATCTATTAAGTGAACTATTTAGTAACTGATTCTGAATCTTCTGCTGTTGTTTTATCAATAATGTAACGTCAAAAATTTAAATTGATATAGATAAAATATTGAAATATCCTTGTACACCAGTATTATAAATGCCATTTGACGAAACATAAAATTTTTTGGCAAAAATAAAATAATGCTGAATTGCATGTACGAGGGCGGTCCAAAAATTTACTAACCTAACAAAGAACACACAACAAATTTAAGGAAATTTTCTGTTTTGCTGTTTCTGCTTGACCTTAATTTTATTTTAAGTAAAAATGCGGAATTTTCCGATACTAGAAGGTATTCCACTAATGTAATGTAAAGATATAGTTCAGAATCTTAAAATGTTACACTGTAGTAAAATTTTCTCTTTAGACTATTTGACTGGTGATCTCTTTACCAAGAAGAAAAAAGCATGTGTGGCGCAAAAGTAATGTTACAATTTGAGCTGGACACCAACTTCAAGGTCGACTGATCTCCCGTTTTGGAGGTTTGAATTGGCTTTTCAGATCGCTAGATCTAACATCATTAGACTTCTTCCTTTAAAATTGTGCACCAACTTGGGCGATATAATTTTTTACAATTAAAACCATAAATTTTACACTTTCAAATTAACTGTTTATGAAAACAGAACTCTTTTTCATTTTTAACAAAATCACAGCCAGGTCAAATTATGAAACTACTCTTGGGCCACCTTGTATTTTTTTACAGAAACTCAGATTTCGGCAACTATAAGCAACATATAAAACGTACTGAGTGCAAGGTCACGTTTAACAGGCAACTTTCGCTCACTTGGGTCCATAATTCGGCTCGGACTCGTGATAAGGAGAGAATTGAAAACTGAAAACAGAGGAAAAAAGAAGACAGAAAGCAGAAATACCTAGAGTCTACAGCAGGAATCGAACCTGCGACCCTCTGACTACTTACCTAGTACACTAGTCACTAGTATGCGAGAGCAAAGTTTTGGAGAAATTGCTTTACGGCTACATAATGGGTTAAGACGTCGAGATCTGGTGGAAACTCGATTTTGAAAAGTGGGATGTTTTATGAAAAATTTAAAAGGGCACATTTGGCCTGTTTTTTTCCAAAGCAACTTCTTACAGCATCGCTTTCTTCTATTTTTGATACCCTTCTTCATGTGGAGCTTATGAAAAACTTAGTCCGAGTTTGCACTGGTCAGTTCTTGTTTGTAAAATTTTTCTGTTTTCTTCTTTGAAGTTGTATTCATTTTTATATTGTCAATTTTGATCGATGAAATATTCCATCTCTTAGAGCTTGCAATATACTACCATTAGTGTGTATGTGGGTGAATATGAACCAATGAGAGAACAAAACGTAACGACAGTACATGCATAAGTAAACTAGTCTCTCTTCGAATCCAAATTAAGAATAGATTCAACAAAGGCTGACAGGTGTAAACACATAGTTAGATGTTTGCATGACATTTTAGAAGATGTTTACAAAAGTAGGCTGTAAAACTATGTATAGGAATTTTGTTTATTTATTTCTTAATGTTTCCTTCTTTACAGCTTAAACGATGATTAAGGCAACTAAAACAAATGATTACCAAAACAACGATCTGATCGCCAGCAGCAATATGTCTGAAGATTCTGCCATATTGATCAATAATAAAATCTTGCAAGGCCTTAATGACGAATGCAAGCAAATCACTTGTGAAGAGATAAAGTTGTTAAAATTTAATGGCGATTTAGTTCAGCTGGAGGAGGAAGAGGATGAAGAGGAGGAGGAGGAAAATGATATTGAAAATAATAATGCTGATGATATTGACGAAGATGAGGACGACGAACGAGATTTAACAAATCTAACTTGGCTAACTGAGCTTCGTAATCAAACTATGGGCTTTGTAAATATACCTCTATATGAAGAAACAAAAAAAGATAATGATATAGGAACAATGGCAATGGAAGAGATTTCAATTCAACAATCACCACAACTACGCCATGTGTCTAATAATGAAATGAACTCAGAAATAAATACACATATGTGCGGACAACAAAATCACAGAATCCACTTGCAAATTCCCCAGCACAAGTCAGATGAACCACGATCTGTAAAAATGTTAAATCAAACGAAGCGGCCGTCGCCTGCGGAACGTTATGAGATGTTTTTAAATAAAATTAAAAGGTATTTATTAAAAGTTACTCTTACTGATCATCTTTCTAATAGAGAAACATGTCCTAAGTTAAGTTTAAAAAATATTTCGTCCATTCTTTCATCTCCTAAAACGGCGTTTTTGAAATAATTTTTTTTTATTTTTTGTACCGGCGCAAAATGCTTTTTTTAATTTTAAACGTATTTCACCACCATTTAAATAAAATCTTACCTCAGCAGGTCCAATCTTGCTGTTTATTTTTTATTTTCTTCTCTTCTTATACAACCTCATCCGACATCATCAACTTCTACCTATTCTAATCGCACCCGCCGAAGTTGGTGAATTTGCACCGTGGCGCAAAAGTAATGTCATAATCGCCGAGTTGGAGACAGACGTTTCACAAGCAACAGTTCAAAATGTAGTAAAACGAGCGGAATTATGCATTAACTCGGGGGTGACCATTTCAGCGATATAACTTTTCCCAATCAATGTCAACAATTTTACACTTTCAAATAAAAATAAATCGATTTTTTGCATTTTCTTAAGAGAAGCAACACTGAGGCAATAAATGCCTACCACTAAGGTGTTACTTCTTTTGCGAAAGGGATATTACAGAGAGGACAGGTGGTGAAATCAGCATATAGCATAGTTGCAGTGCCGCTGCTGTTATGGAGACGCATTAAGTAGACATTTTTATTAATTGTTTTACTTCGCCGATGACTCTGCCAACATTGCTGACGAAGAAGGGCGCCATGATGTATTGTACATTAACGTAAAAGAGTATCAACCGTTGTCGATACTGTTCAGTGACTACTGATATGCCTTCATCACATAAACAGTCCAACAACAATTAACACTCAAACGTGAATAAGAAAAACTAATGATGTTGATGACTTGTCCTAAACAGGGATCGAAACCAGGTTCTCAATCATAAATTGCTTTGTAGTCCACGCTTTAACTACTTTTCTCAACAGCACCTTAATTTATAACAAAATGGAAGCCAGTTTAAATTATGACGTTACTTTGAGCCACCTTGTATATCATTTAAGCGTCTTGGAATAATAAACACTTATTATTATTATTATTATTATTATTATTATTTTGTTAAAGCCAACATTATCAAGTATAATTGTTGTATTACAAACTTTTATTTAATTGAAATATGAAAATGCTCAAATTTTCTACTTTCGTTTCATTTTGTTACTGAGAAAATCACTTGCGAACACAACCGAAAGGAATGTTTATTCTTTCAAAAGGGAGTTTATTTTACGGTAGAGTACAAAAGACCAGTTTAACACGAATATCGTACGTGATACTCCACTCTATTTGATCTCCTCAATATTTATACCACCTATATCCGTCCGAAGATAGATTACAAGTCTTATGTATGTACCGGTGTTTTAAAATCTATTTTGATATTCCTCCACCGCATACAGGAGATGGCGAAGAAGCTCTTCGGTAACAGTAGTACAGCTAACTCAATTGACTCAGTGGAGCATCGTTGCAATGTGGTGGTAGGGGGTTTCGTTATTTTATCGTTACTTCAATGGAGTGTGCTTTAATGAGATAGAGAACTATTTCCGAAACTCACTCCTTTTTACGAACTACAGGTTTTTCATTGAGAGCGCATCCATTAGTGATCATTGTGCACTACACATTGCAAAATAAACACGTCTTTTGACGGAACAATTCGTATGTGGAATAATCTGCCGGCAGAGGTCTTTCCTGTCACTTGCAGCATGCAAAGACACTACTCCCTCTAACGCCTTTCTCACAACCTAAGTAGGGATTCCTTCTTGAGCGTTGGTCCATTAAAAAAAATTAAAAAATAACCCTTGTCTCATTATGACATTTTTCGTATATTAAAGCTAGATGTTGAGGAATAGTCAATAACTGGAAAATTACGGTTTTCGAGATATGACCAAAGGAGCGTTATGTACTTATACTATTTATTTATTTGATCAATACAATACAACAAGAACAAGTCTTATGTTACAGTATTAGGTAGTAATTTGGTAGCTAAGTTTAAATTTAATCAATATTGTAAAAAACAAAGGAAATAAAATTACAAGTATGTTGTTTTGAACAGATATGTAAATAGTGTAATATTTTTAACTAATGTTTTCAAATATGGCAGATTTGAAATGACTTGCATTGTTCATAACTTGAATTTGAGGGGATAGTTGGCTCAGGAGTCGAATGGAATTAATGAAAAAGTGTTGCTCAGAGATTGCTTTGTTATATCTAATGCTGTTAATTTTATTTCCTCTATTCGACCTAGAGAATATTATTCTATAGTATAGGTAGGAAGGTTGTTGACCATATACTATCTTATGCTAAAACAATAGTGTTCGGCACTTTAATAATATTATCAGAGGTAACGTTATATAGTTGCTTTGCATATTCTGAGATGATCCTGTTCCTTTTTATACCAAATACATATCTAGCAATGTTATGGTACGTTACGTTGAGCCTTCGCCTACTTACAGCAGCGCAACTGGAAAATAACTCACAATCATACATTAGCGTAGGCAATAAATAGGTTTTTGCCAGTAGTATTCGGATATCCATCGGTGTATAATGTTGTGACATCCATAGATTTCTTAACATAGAAAAGGTTTTCCCACAGTTTATTTTAACATGGTCAGACCAATTAAGTTGTTTATTAAAAACTACACCAAGATTTTTAGTAGTATCAACATAATTAATAGCCATATTATTAATCACTATTGGTGGAAGACACGTAGGTATATCTTTTGATGGGCCAATAATCATAGTAACTGATTTTTTACCGTAGAATACGTTATACGGTAAGGTAGGGGTGTTGATCTGGAGTACAAAATTTTGAGAAAATGTTTGTCAACTTTCACCCACTTTTACTTATATATTAAAACATATTTTAGCAATTTTTATATGTTACTCAGTTTTGGTAATATGTTTTGTTTCGAATTACATTAAAAAAATTATATGTCTATATATAAAAGTTTTATGTAGTTAAGGAAATAAATATTTTAGAGCATGATATTTTAGACTTTTTTTGTACATGCCGCTGTTGTTGTTGGTTTGTAAATGCCGCTGTTGTTTTTGTTGTTGTTGTGAAATCAAATGATTTTGGATTTGCTGTGCTTTGTTTATTTATCGAGCAGCGTGTAAATGTGTGTGTGTGTGTGTACATTTCGTTTTGTTGGATCGGTCGGTTGTTAGTTCGTTTGGAAGGGAACATAAAATGAAGGGAGGGGAGCGTGGACACTTGTGTGTGCTTGAAAGTTTACAGATATTTGCTGTCGTTTGTTTACTTCTGCGAGCAGCGTGTAAATGTGTGTGTATGTACATTAATACAAAGGATTATAACACATAACTTATCCTATCTAAAATTAACTAACTTTAATACATGAAAACGCCTACTTACATATGTTAGAAAAACTTAATAACTAGCTATCAGCTGTATGCGTATATATTAGATAGATTTAAATCATTTATCATTTATCATTTATCATTTTTCAATGCAGTTGGAGAGAAATTACATATATGTTTTAATTTAAGGCTGAGAATAGAATGATGCGCTGTGTTAAAGGCTTAGGAGTGATCCAGTAGTAATAAGAATGATATCATATGACGTTTGTCAATTTAACGTCTGATTTCCTCCGTGACATCAATCAGAGTAGTAGTACAGGTGTGCTTTGGTCTAAATCCAGATTGTCTATCATTTATTTGTGAATGAATTTTCAAAGACTTCCGAAATATAGGGCAAAATTGCAATTGGTTGGTAACTCTTATCAGGTTTCAGGATAGGTATGTTTTGGCATGTTTCCATTCAGGTGGGAACGTAGATGTTTTTATGACCGTGTTGAAAAATGAGTTAGTGTGTATGGAACAGTAAGCTTGATAAGCTTTGGATGCACAGCATCAAAACCAACAGCGTTAGATTTTATATGAATAAATGCTTCAAGTACGTTTTCTTGAGTAAAGTAGATAAAATTGAAGAAATGTGTTTGATTGCAGTTTAAGCCAAAGTTGTTATAAAAATTAATGTTTATTGGAGGCATAGGCATACTTGAATATTGAGAGTTCAGCTCGTTTACGTCAATGACATGTGTCCCGGCATTAGCATTACTACGATTTACTAAACCCATTTTACGAATTTCCCTCCATTTTCTTCGGGAATTAACAAATGTTTTAAACTTGTAGTGATAAAAAATCGACTTAACCTTTCTTATTTTTGAATTTAAGGCAGCTCTTGCATTTTTAAAGATATTATATAGCTCTGGGGTTCTGAATCGTTTCCACCTTTTGTATGCGTGGTTCCTATCTTCAATAGCACTTTTATTTCGTTTGTAAACCATGGTTTCTCGTTCCGAATAATTTTTCCTTTAACGGGTACATATTTATCATAAAGATAGCTTAACTTTTGATGTAAGAAGTTTAATTGTTCATCAACTGTAGCCATACAAAAAACATCATTCAAATTTAAGGATGACAATTCAATATCGAGTGACTGAAGGTCAATATTCTTGAAGTCTCTATATTCCAGAATTTGGAGTGTTGTGTTATTTACAATATTAAAATCGTAGGACAGAAACAACCAATGAAGTTTGGAGAACATAGATGCTGACAACTGGTCGAATAGAAGTAGGTGCGAGCTGTTACTAATAAAGCAGAGATCCATTAACGTAATTGAAGTTGTTGTAAAATGTGTTGGAATTCTATTCTTAATTATGTGAAGTCCAATTGAACTCAAATCTTTAACTAGGCTACTGTCTTCCAAAATATTTGCATTAAAGTCACCAATTACCACTACATGATCGTATCCAAGAGTACACGTACTCAGCATTTCTAGCATATGATCCATATTGATGCTTCTATTTGGTCTGTACATGGTCCCAACCAGCAGCTTTTCAGTGTTGTTTGAGATTTCGACTAGCATGTACTCGATGTTGTCTGAAGCAAGATTTTTAAATTTTTCTCTACAAGTAATATTTGAACTTATATAAATAGAAACACCACCGGCATTAGGTGATCTGTCAGAACGGAAAGATAACCATTTAAGTTGTACATGTTACTGTTAACGTCCGGGTAGAACCATGTCTCTGAGACACATCTATGTTACTGTTTTCAAAAAGTTGTTGGAACTCATCCATTTTATTGTTCAAACTCTGTGCATTTACGTGACAGATTTTAAGAGCAGGGGGGGTTATTCTCTATTGCGATGCGTAAGCTAGTTCGATGCGTTTGATATTTTGTTAGCGCAAGATATTTAGTTTTAACCAACGATTTTAACATACGCTTTCGTATTACAGAAAGTAAAAGAATTAGATACGAAAGGACGCAATAAAGGGTACCAACTATCCGATTAGGTACCATTTTTCTAACGCGTCGCAATAGAGAATAACCCCCCAGACGCATTTTTAGAGCCAACCCTTATATTATCACAGTTTAAAGTTATAATAAAAAATAGAAAATATTACAATGCAAGCAAATAACATTTTCAAAAGTACCATATAAATTTTGTAAGTAGTACAATCAAGAGGAGCGATTAAAATAAATTTAATAGGAATCATATATTTTGATGACTGACAAAATAAGGCATAACTGACGAAGCAACGTGTAATTGGCAAGGAAACTGGAAGTTTGTATAGCTTATAACATATGTGGTCCATTGTTATGCGACCGAAAAAACCGGTTTAATTCGTTGAATTTATCAATTCGTATTGGCACATCAGTTTCAAAAGTTTTCACATAGGCGATTCCACGATATGTAAATGCTGCTGAAACCACCTTGTCCCTTTTTAGCTTATGTGTACGGAGGAAAATTCTATGATTTTCAGGAGTGAGATTTTCATTTATATAAAATGGCGTCGAGCAATTAAAGACAATTAGATTTGAACGTAGGAGATCTTTTTTTACCTTGATATGACTTTTAATTGATTTAAGTACATAGTTTCTGTCATACGGACAGGTAAATTTTACAATATTTGCAATATCGGCTTTATTAATATTCTGCTTTTTATTTATATAATAATTGTTTTTATTTATTATTACACGATAGATTTCTTTAATATTTGGTGGTCTAAATTGTATTGATTCACATATATTTTGATACATATCGAAAAGATTTTCGTTATTACTGTAGGGAACGCGGATATCATTTGCCACTATTGAATTTTCTTGCTTTCTAGCAAAACTTTTTAAAAGTTCAATTTCTTTTTTTTTAATTCATCATTTTCATTTCTTAGCTCCACAGTTTTGTCCGACTTCTGTATTTTTTTATTTCTTGCAGAGCACATTCAAGAGTTGACACTCTTTCAGTTAAATTGCTTAAGTCACTCATGGTAATGTGTAATCTTTTGTCTATCTCATTTAAGAGACGATCTTCACATTCATGGAACATAGTTTCTATAGTACTTTGTAATTGTTGAGTTAATTTTTCGAAACGTTTATCCATTATCTGTAAAAATTTTAGCGGAGAGTTAGTTGGTGGTTCAGGATTTGCAAGCCGCGGAGTTGTTGGTGTATTTGTAATTAAAGAGGTCTCGATCACATCTCTTAATTGCTTTGGCGCGGGAGTAATTGATTTATCCATAATGTTTAGTTGTTGTTCAGTAACTTTATTAATTTTGTGATGTTTTTATTTTGACTTCTTAGTTTTCTTGGTTTTGTAGAACACATTGATTTCAAGTTTAAGATTTTTGTTTTCTTTTCTGAACGTTCCGAACGCTTTTTTTATATGTAGTTTGACGTCTCTATTTTTGAGAGAGACAAAGAGAGTAAATTTAATGCGGAACAATTTTTGCTTGAATTGGTTTAATTTTAATTATCGTCCCGAACGAATTGAACTGTGCTGCCAGATACAAACATTTTTTATGCAAAATTGAAATGAGCTGCCACATCATATTATATGTACATATTTTTTTTAATGCTAAAATTTATTTATTGTATCTTCAAAAACTGAACTAACAATAAGTATTCAAAACTTAAATATATATATATATATATATATATATATATATATATATATATATATATATATAATTATTACGCCCAACCAGTGTCATACATAAACTTAGTGATGATAAGTAATAATACTTAAATGTCATGTTAAGCACAAAAATATTTTCAAAGAATTTCATCTGCAGTTTGTTAAATATTTTCCACCATATTTTGCAATTTCAGCAGTCACAAGTGGCATATTTAAATCACGCTGTAAAATTGAATTTTTCATGTACCAAGGAGCCGATGTTATTAACCTTAAAATTTTGTTTTGCATACGTGGTATTCGCTCTACATTGGAAGTTGAAGCAGTTGAATTCCGTAACACCATATGGGTTTCAAAAGCGACTTGTATATTAAAAGTTTACAATCTAGACTGAGGGTAGAATTTCTACCAATCAGCCAGTGTATCTGGGTTAATTTAAGCTTCATTTGTGTTAGCTTAGAGTCAATGTGGTGTTTCCATGTAAGCCGTCGGTCAAGATGTATACCAAGGTATTTCACCTGTGAATGTTGAGGAACAACTTGATTGTTGATTCGAATGGGGGAACAAGTGTCTCTTCGTAGGGTAAATGTGACATGAACACACTTTTGTTCATTTACTTTCATTCTCCATAAGTTCAACCACAGCTCCAACAGGTTAATATGTTCCTGAAGAGATCGGGATGCCTCGTGAGGGTTTTCATGCATACTAAGGCAGGCTGTATCATCGGCAAAAGTAGAAGTTAGGATATTACTGCTCAAAGGCATATCACAGGTATAAATCAAATACAAAACTGGCCCCAGTATACTCCCCTGAGGCACCCCAGATGAAATGGTTTCGGGCACACTCATGAAGTCTCCTTCCACGACAGTGAACTTCCGGGCAAGAATGTAACTTTCCAAAAGATTTACACTGTTTATTGGTAGATATGTCTTCAATTTTAGAATTAGGCCTTCATGCCACACTTTATCAAATGCCTGAGAGACATCAATAAAGAGGGAAGAACAATACTTTCTTTCTTCAAATGTTCTTCTTATGAAATGAACCAATCTATGATATTGTTCAATGGTGCTGTGCTGACTTCTAAAACCAAATTGATGGTCCGGTATGCATCCATTATCAGCTAGAATTGGGGACAATTTTGTCATGAGAAGTTTTTCAAAGAGCTTTGAAATTGTTGACAGCAAACTTATTGTCCTATATGACTCAGCCTTAGTAAGATCTTTACCCGCCTTTGGAATCATTTTGACCATGGCAAGTTTCCAACTGTGTGGGTAATACTCCAGTCGTAAAATGCCATTAAAAATGAATAACAGGATTCTAATAGCAATACGAGGCAACTGCATCAGCATCTTGTTAATAATTCCATCAATACCCGGGGCCTTCTTTGGATTGGTTTCAGCAATTAGTTTTTGTACATCACGCATCTTAAACTTTATGGGTCGAGGGGGTAGAGCAACTACACTCGGCAAATCAACAGCACGAGTACATGTGTTTGGGGTAAATACGTATTTTAAATGCTCAGCAAATATGTTACCTTCTTCAGTACTGTTTCTTGCCCAACCTCCGGTAGAAGTGCGCAGGGGTGGTTTAAACTCAACGGGTGTTTTAAGTTTTCTAGCAGCGCGCCACAAGGAGTAATAAGATGCTGCTGTAACATCGAGACCTTCCAGATAGTTCTTAAGAGAAGCAGATTTTTCAGATGCAAGCAACTCTTGGAGTCGTTTAGTGCATTCTCTAAGTCTGATTTTATGTTGTGGTGATCTGTGCTGTTGCCATTCCCTTCTAGCTCTTCTTTTTTTACATACGAGACGTTCAATATCCGCAGAATAAATTCTATTAAATCCAGTCTGCGGATAGGAAGTAGTGGCATGTTTAGCAACCTGTTTAATATCTTCGGTAAGATTGGCAATGTTAAATTCAATATCATCGGAAGTTCTTAGCTTGATGTTCTCCGTACAATGACTACTGAGATATTTTTTGAACCCCAGCCAATTAACACAATTTATCATCTTCACATATGGGTGAGGTAAGTCACTTCTTAGAGGGCTACAAATTGTAACGATCGTTGGAGAGTGATCGGAGGAGAGATCATGAGAAGCTTCAACATGAATTAAATCCCTAGAGATATTTTTCATGACGCCAAAATCTATAACATCCGGAATTTTTTGTATATCAGTAGGCCAGTAAGTGGGCTCCCCGCTCGAAATGACTTCCAAACCCATTTTTGAAATTGAGTTGAACAATGCTCGACCTCTAGGTGTAATAAGACGCGATCCCCAGAACGTACGTTTTGCATTGTAGTCCCCAGCTGCTATGAAACAAGCGCCAAGAGTTTTGAAAAATCCTCGTATTGATTCTCAGTGATTGAAAATCTGGGAGGGGAGTAAATTGATGGTATCACGAGATTTGAACAAAAATTTTCGATGCAAATATTCGTTGCTTGTAGATATTCTTCACAAATGTTCTCAAGAATATAGTGCTTGAGTCTTGAATTTATTAGAATTGCTGATCCTCCGCATGATCTTCCTCTCGGGTCCTTTGAATCATATAAGCTGTAGTCATTCATTTTAAAAAGGCTTCTCGAAGTCAAAAGAGTCTCACATTATATCAATATTTTTTACTGTGAGGAAGTGCTCAAGTTCGTTTTTATGTTGGCGGATGCCGTTTGCGTTCCAGAAACATAATTTTAACGTGTTCATGGCTTGTTAACTAATGCTAGAAGCAGTGTGTTCTGCATTCGCAGCATTTCTTGCATCATGCTAGTCATATTTGTTGTAAAGTTGTTTATAGTTTGCACCAGATTATCAATAGTAGCTTCAAGGCTGTTAAAACTAAAGCTTGCGTTTGCATTTGTTGTGTTTTTTGGTGGTGACACTTTTTGCATGGGAACTGAGTTGATCTTCACAGCATCAGCATACGATAATTGTGTAGAGATTGGTTTGGCCATAGAGGATAAGTAGCGGAGTACGTATTTCCTGTTTGCGCTGGGGTTACTTTAGGCTTTTGACTCATAGCCTGTTTAACGAAAGAGTATACAGGACATCCTCTGTAGTTAGCAGTGTGATTACCTCCACAATTACTGCACTTTTTTTCCTTTTGATCCTTTGACTTATTGTAAATAGCAGTGTTGTGTAATTCACCGCACACAACACAAACAGTAGGTAATTTACAATAAGTTTTTGTATGGCCATATTCTTGACAATTATGGCACTGTACGGGTCCTGAACGCTTGTGTGGTTCTTCAACTGTGATTTTCCGGTATAAGAGATATTTTAAATTATAAATAAGATGTATCTCATTTTTCTTCAATTTAATATCATTTGGCTCCAGTTCATCGCGAGATAAGGGTTGGGGGATCTTCTCCTTGTTTATTATGTTAGAGACAGTCTTTACCTTAAATCTCTGGAGGGTGAGAGCATCTTTTATTTCCTCAGGAACAACATAAGAATCTATGCCCTTTAATACGATCTGTAGGCCTTTAGCACTCTTAAGCTGGAATGTGTAGAAACTTGTTTTATTTTTTTCAAATTCGTTAACCATTTTGCGGAAATCCATTTCTTCATATATTTGAATTTTAGTTTCATCAATGTTACCACGTTTTATTGGAACAATGTGAAATGCCTCCTCACCAATGACCGAGATTAACTTCTGAATAAGTGTGTTAGAAGTTTTTTGTCTAAGATAGATTGGTGGTGGTTTGGAGGTTTTTTTCGAGGATGCTTCGGGTTTGTCATTGTCATCCTGCAATATTTTAAAACGGTTTTGACGGTTAACTGCGGCGGCGTCGTTATCCCTGGATATCTTCGGAACCGATGAGATTTTAGTTGAATTTGGGCTTCGCCCGCGCTTTACTACTGTAATATATCTGTCCATTCCGACAGGCACCTTAGGTTTCTGAATACTATTGTCTATTGTGATAACTTGGTTAAGTGATGAACACGAGCCCGGAGCGGATAATGGCGCTGACTTAAATAAAGATGAACTAGGCAATGGTAATGTTATCGAATCACTACTTTGCATCGGAGTAAGCGAAGTTGATCGCTCGCGTAAAATTGGGCTTCGCCCGCGCTTTACTACTGTAATATATCTGTCCATTCCGACAGGCACCTTAGGTTTCTGAATACTATTGTCTATTGTGATAACTTGGTTAAGTGATGAACACGAGCCCGGAGCGGATAATGGCGCTGACTTAAATAAAGATGAACTAGGCAATGGTAATGTTATCGAATCACTACTTTGCATCGGAGTAAGCGAAGTTGATCGCTCGCGTAAAATTGGGCTTCGCCCGCGCTTTACTACTGTAATATATCTGTCCATTCCGACAGGCACCTTAGGTTTCTGAATACTATTGTCTATTGTGATAACTTGGTTAAGTGATGAACACGAGCCCGGAGCGGATAATGGCGCTGACTTAAATAAAGATGAACTAGGCAATGGTAATGTTATCGAATCACTACTTGGCATCGGAGTAAGCGAAGTTGATCGCTCGCGTAAAATTGGCTTTGCCGTTAGAAAAAGACTGTCATCAAATTTTTTATTTTTGTTGTTTGCATTAAGAGCTTCAGAACTCACAGTAAAATAGGCATTTCTGCCGTTAGAACTCACTTCACAATTGTTTGTTTTTGAGGTACTCATGCAGAGTATCCTCAGTCACTTTGTTTGTGGTTTTTTTTTTTTTTTTGTTTCAGATTATACGAAAAATATTATTAATGCAAATAAAGCAAATTTAACAAAAACTGTACTTATTACGAATCAGTACTTATTACGAATATTTTTTTTGTTTGTATTTTTGATTGTTTAGTATGTAAAAAAAAAAACTCCGCTAACACGTCTGTTCACTACGAAGGTTCAACAAGACTGCATATGTATGTACATATGTACATATGTATAATAATATACAGAGTATATTTGTAAATTTTTTATATTTATTTAACAAAATAGCTATTAGAACATGCACTCGACTCTTATTCATGTGTATATTTTTTATTTTATAAAAATTTGTTTAATTTAGAACACAGCAAATTGCAATCATCTGCCACTGTGCTGCCTGCTTGTAAAAGTAACACACATCATTTACAGAGTTGTTCCATATGGTAGCTTTGCTTTTCCAGAACATTTGTTCGATGTGGGTAAATCTTTTGTGGGCAAACTCTCAGTAAACTAAAATTGTCTCACAACAAAAATTTCGTTTAGAACGAATGGGTGAATTCACCTTTTGCAAATGTAATGCACATTGCAGTCTCAGCGTTAAAATGGGAGAAACTGTTTATTATTGTTTTCTTTTAATTTTGAATTTTATTTTAGATATTTGTTTGTATGTTGTGTTTGTAAATTTTAAACAAAATAGTTTTTTAATGTTTGATCAATATGTCAATTTGATTTCTTTTTCCATAATCGTTTTTATGTAAAGAATTTAATTCTGAACATTTTAATGTACATATATAATAACTTTTTAAGCCACAATTGACTTAGTTAAATATGTATTAAAGCAGAGCTCATCAAAAACAAATATGTATGTATCTGTGTGTATGCATTTTTTTCAGAGACTTGGAAATTTACGAAGAATCAGCCATCAATTACCAATCGGACATTGTTGAAAAGCCTCCATTTAACTACTCTCACATTATCGGTATGGCCATGTTGGAAAACGGCAGGCGTGTGACCCTACAGCAAATTTGCTCGTGGATTGAAAGAAAATTTGCTTTTTTTCGTGTACGAAAAAAGTGGAACGTAAGTGAAAGACGGCGCAAACTTTTTATTACGAATTAGCTATTTTGTTTTTCAGAACTCCATACGGCATAATTTATCACTACACCCATGCTTTCGTAAAATCGGGCGGAATAAGGAGGACAAGGGCAAGGGTGGTTATTGGGAGTTGGGTGTGGACCCAAAAAAATGTGATCGCAAGCGTATTCGTAATCGAAAGTCTACAACACAACCTGCCAAAATGCAAAAGAAACATTTGCAAGCCCATTTTATTAAATCGACGAAACGAAGGCAGCAAAATTTCTCCAACTGCAAAAGGCTAAACCTTAAACACTGCATGGGCTATTTGAGAAATTATAATACATTTGACCAGGACTATGAAGAACTATTGTTAGACGAGATGGATGTACAGCAAAACATTGATGTCATGAGCACAAACACGAACCCAAACCAGGGCAACAACATAACCTCCACCAGCATCTGTTATAAGCAGCCAATATTACAGCAATCGGTAAAGGATAATACCGAAATTATACAAAAAGATGAGGAAGACATGTTAACAAATTTTATTGACGACTGTGATGATGATTTCAGTAAAAGCTGTTCCTTAGCTGGCAATGGCATTTGTCCTGAAAATAAGCACCAGTCTTCAGTGCCAACGTGCCAGCAACATCAACAGCAACAGCAGCTGCAGCAACAATATAAATTAGGCACACTTGTTATAAGTTCAGCAATTGTGGGTGCAAATATGCCAAATATTGAAAGTATAAGCCAGCCTACAACCAATTCGTTCCTAACAGCTAATTCAACCAAAAAATTATTGACAGAGGAGCCACTATGCACAAAAAGTGTTGTGAGTATTAAAAAAATATATCGGGTAGTCCAAATATAAGTATCAGTTTTGAAACTAAATGAGCTGCGATGATATGGTGCGCCCTCCTGCTGACAGCAGGTTACCCGAGTTCATATCTTCCATTTCCGACCATTAAAAGTGCACAATAATGTCTCTGTAGCGCCAGCATTTTCGAAAAAATGGGCCAGTGATTCCACATCCCCAAAATACTTACTAATTTGTCCCTCTCTTTGTATGCATTGGACTCTCGAGAATAACATGCTGGTTTTTTGTTCCCTAGATGCGGCAATTTTGTTTGTTGACACAGCCGGCGAGATGAAAATGGGCCTAGTCCGAAAGGTTAATTTTTCGGCCAAATTCGATGTCCGGTAGAAACTTCTGTAAGGCTCAAACTACAAAATTATCATCATACTAGTGCGTGAAACACCGAGTTGTTGAATACCCCTCTAGACTAGTATCTGGTGTAATAGATCGATAAGAAGTCGACGTTCTTGGATTGAGTTCTACACTTTCGGGCACAGCAGCGCACCGTGCGACCGTGCGCAAAACAGTATCATAAAATTTTTGCTTAAACTTGTGCACAGTACTCACAGTGAGATGCATTATTTCGGTGGAAACTTGGCTTAGCTTGTGCCACAAAGAAGTCCAGAGGTGAAGATTTTGACGTTTAAAAAATTAAAAACTCAGATTTCCTTTCTATGTCGAGGCAAAAAAAGACAACTATACTGACTTATTATGCTTTTTGCTCTTCATATATATTGCCTGGTCTACGAGAGGTTTTCATTTCGCTCACGCGCGTGTTAATGGAATTTCGCTGGTACAACTACAGCGCATTATAGTTGTTTGAGAAATTTGTTAATGGGCGCGTGCAAAGGACCTTCTTTTTGTAACCTCACTGCTTCCTGTCCGATGGTATAGGTCGAATAGCACGTGCCCCTTATGATATAACCTGGTATGCGATTGCGATCGGCCATATTAGTGTGTGTAGCGATATATACAACCTGGCAATGTGAGCAAAAAAGTATTTCGTACGGAAAAAAAATCTATCAGTGTTAAAATAACATATTATTTAAAAAGATGCCGGTACTTGGACCACCCTATATACATAAATACAAACACACAAATGTACATATAATTCTGCTTTGTTTTCATAACTGATATATAATCACAATATTAAATTTTGCCATTGTCCTTTTTCTCTTTTTCTAGCATTATTCTGAAGAGGATAATGGGCCACAAAGTGATAATGTTATTGTATCCTCTTACATATCGAATTTTTCTGATGACTTCAGCAGTTGCGACCACGAGCAGAAACCTATCCAATGTCAAAATCTTATTAGTTCTACTTCATCCATAACATTAGATTTCAGCGCCTTTCCGACGCAATCGATTCAGCAAAAAGCAAATGTCATAGTTGAACAGCTGATTCAACAGCCGTCCGCGAGTTATTCAGCAATAGAATTTTCGCCAGATCGTATGCCACTAACATCATCGCCATCGCCCTCGTCATCATCCACTACGGCAACAATGTGTACGATTGGACCACAAAACGGTGACTACGCAATTGGATTTGTAAATGAACACTTTCGCCCCTACATTGATGGTATAGATGAAGCATTTCAATATTTGCGCAGCATCGATAACGCAAGAAATGAGGATATTTTGGATAATTTGCTTGACATTTCTGTCAGTGATTATTAAATTACATTAATTGCAAAATTCCACAATGGGAAACAAAGAATAAATAATAAATATTCTATTATTATGCGTTGCATATTATTTGTTTGTATCTGGAATGGTGAATTTTTTTATCAATTTAATTTATTTTTATTTTTTTAATCTTAAGGTCTCTATTTTTAAAATTTTATTTATCGCTGTTTCGCTAATCTTCGAGTAGCATCGTCAGAATATTTTTTTAACACTGAAAACTATGAGAACTAACAACATTCTCGTATTAGCGGATCTCGCGGCACAGTGGGGTCTTTTGACTTTTTTCGTTGCAAAAATCATAACTTTTGAACTGATAAAGATATTCAAAAATTTTAAAAACTAATGAAAGAAAACTCCTTTGGCTTTAATATACATGATTTGCATGGTCATAGGTTAGGCGCGGTCTGTTTTCGACTGTTTTTATTACAAACATCATAACTTTTAAGGTAAGAAAGATATTTTAATGAAAATCATTATCATTATTGGCCATAGCTTTGTGGAGGCACTATGCACAGTAGTTTTTTGTTGAAAACATCATAACTTTTGAAGTTACCAAGAAATTTGTAATGGGGAAAAAACACTTGATTTTTAAATCTTTTAGGATCAAAATAAGTGCTCCCTTATTGTGATAGGCATTGGACACGATGTCACTTTTGACATTTCATGTCGCAAAAAGCATATATTTTGAAGTAATGATATTTTTAAAAGTTGTGTTTTAAACATTTAAAACACAACTTTTTGTGCTTTAAATGACATTCTCATAGGAAAGTCTAGAAGAAATGCTACTCTAATATAACGTGTTATATTAATATAATTCTTTTTATTTATATTACAGATAAAAATTATTGAAATATTTTTAATACTAATGTTAATTTATAATATTATTTTATAGTGTGATATATTATAATATGATATTGAGTTATTTTTAATAATTTTTTTAATAGTTAGTTTTTTTCAAAATAGTCATTAACATTTTGAGCGATTTGTAATAGACTTAACATATGGGAGCTATAATTATATTCTTCCAAATCGTTTACTGTAGACTTTATTATTTCTGAAAAATGGACTGACGATGGGCGAGGACTTTTTCAATGCTCAGAGTCGTAAAGGAACTATAGAAGCCATAAACATATTTGCATCTGTAATAGTTATGTCAGTTGTCGATATTGTTTGTTTGTAAGCACCTTGACCAGATGATCCATCACATCCCCACTTGCTTATCAATGTAAGTAAGTAATGCTTTTTCTTTTTCAGGAAAACTTTGAACTAAGCGTTTAGATGTATGATCCATTAAGTCTTGCAGTTCAACTTCTGCTGTTACTTCAGTAACATATACATTACATGGTACTGCTTATTTTTTGGCAGAGGTAACCTTTTTATATCCAGGAAGAACATTCACATTATGATTCTTTAAAGAGCTTCGTAAAGTATTATATTTCTCCTTTGACAATCCCAAGTCCACAAATAACGCTAAGGCTTCTTCTATGCTATACTTTGCGGGTAATGCATTCGAAGAAGTTGGAATACATTACTTAATCCTTCGCAGTCGATCTGATCTAGCAAGCTCCACAGCTTTTGTAATATCAGACCTTGATTTATCCTTATCTTTTACGTACTTAAGACAAAATGCTTCTTACAGATTCGATGTAGATATATCTTTGTAGCATTTTGAAGTTTAAGTTTCTTTGTGTACTCCGAATACTTGTTTATAGTTTTAGCAGGTCTTCCTTTTCTGCTGTCCAAAGATGTATGCGGTTCTTCGATGTTTTCAAAACTTGTTACTCCATTTAGCCAGTCTGAGTACTTTTCCATAAAGGTTTTTGTCGTACGGTTTTGAAATAACATTATGAGTTCTGGTACTGATCACTACTTTTGCAAAGTAAAACCTTAAAGGCCATGTCACAGACAACTTTTGCTTCGCGTTGCGTTACAGCTTCGCTTTGACATTTAAGTTGAAATGTACATACTTATACGAAACATGCCACATACAACACTTTTAACGCAGCGTGACGCAAAAAGTTCGGCAACTCTAAACTTTTTGCGTGCTTTGACAATCAAAGTTATGTACATATGTTAGAATATGATTTGAAAATGTAATGTGATATGAAAAATACTTATTTTTTATTTTTAAAATTTATTTCCTGTTGAAGAATATGAGCTTGTTTTTTTAACTAATTTATAAAACAGTACCTATTTGCATGCTATATGTAAGTATATAGCATAAGATTATTTTATTGTAAAAAATCAGTGGCAGCCTATTATTAATAATATTTTACCTTTTTATATGAATACATATGTATTTGAAAATCCAAATAACAAATGAATTGATGAGAATAAAAAGCTTTATATGGTATAGTGGTGTATTTTCAATAAACTACAGTAGCTAATAACAAAATAAACACACAAAAGCAAATAATATTTTGACTTTCATTTTTATAATAAAAAAATAATTAGCAAAATTCATAACCGCCTTTTTTGTAAACACACAATGCGGGCGTTGTGTCAAAGTTTTCATTGTGTCATACACCTTTTGCGTTACGCTTTTCTGTCAAAGTTAAAAACGTCACGCAACGCTACAAAGTTTTATCTGACACGGCCTTAACTGATTGCATTACACAATTGCAGATTAATTTATACCCAAAAAATAAAAAGGTTCAAACTACCTGATTTGCGAAACATAAATCTAGGCCACAATTAACTGGATTATATACAACTGCAGTTTTTATTTTACTTAGTACAAAAACCAAGTTTTAAAACTACCTGCCTATTTTCATAATGTGTTCTTAAATTTAAATAAATAAACAAATTGTAATAATTATGCCTACCTGATTGACACAGCAAAATATTGTTTATCATTTATATGCGATTCATACCATGACTTTTTATGGTGACTTTTCAAGAATTTATTGACGAATGGTGTACAAAGGCTATCAACTTAAAGGAGAATTAAAGAAAAATGTAGGACAAAGTCACTGCGAAAATTTCGTATTAACGAAAAGCAATAAATATTAGTAGCAAGTGATGCAGTGAAAACAATTGTATAGAGAGAATAATTTCTTTTCATATTTGGAACGCATCTTTGTTTTAGTAATAAAATACATTTTATAACATAAAGTACAAGTTATTTTTCTCTTATTTTTGTAAAAAAAGAAAACTAAGATTTGATCTTTCTATACGATTATATATATTTCAATGAAATAAGGCTACATACATACGTTTTTTTAAGTAGGCACATATGCATACATTAACAAAAATATGTCATTCAGTTCCAGTTCAGGAGTCTTGTTGAACCTTCGTAGTGAACGGACGTATTAGCGGAGTTTTTTCTTACATACTAAACAAACAAAAATTACAAAGAAAATTTTCGTAATAAGTACTGATTTGTAATAAGTACAGTTTTTGTGAAATTTGCACTAATAATATTTTTCATATCATCTGAAACAACAAAAAAAAAACACAAACAAAGTGACTGAGGAATACTCTGCATGAGTACCTCAAAAACAAAAAATTGTGAAGTGAGTTCTAAAGGCAGAAATGCCTATTTTACTGTGAGTTCTGAAGCTCTTAATGCGAACGATAAAAATAAAAAAATTGATGATAGTCTTTTTCTAACAGCAAAGCCAATCTTACGTGAGCGATCAAATTCGCTTACTCCGATGCCAAGTAGTGATTCTATAACATTACCGCTGCCTAGTTCATCTTTATTTAAATCAGCGCCATTATCCGCTCCGGGCTCGTGTTCATCACTTAACCCAGTTATCAATATAGACGATAATATTCAGAAACCTAAAGTGCCTGTCGGAATGGACAGATATATAACAGTAATTAAGCGCGGGCGAAGCCCAAATTCATCTAAAATCTCATCTGTTCCGAAGATATCCAGGGATAACGACGCACTGTGGGGTTTTTGATACCAAAAATGGGAATTAATTGCAAAATTAAATTTAAAAGAACCGAATAAATTTTTGTAGTCGGTAAAAGTACACAACATTCCACATCACTAGTGTAAAAATTTTGTTTTTGACAACTACCGTTATGTCACTATACAATTTTCAAGTTTGAGTTATTTGACGTTTTCCTCGCGTGCAATATAAATTTCAACTTTTTGTGTTTTAAAAATTAGTTTTGAGTGTTTTCTAAAGTGATAATTAAAAATATTTTAATGGAATCTTCAACCTCAGATTAGTAAGATTAATTTGTGTTTTTTATTTCTATGTGCAATTTGTGTTATTATTTTTAATTAATTTTCACGCGTAAGCCTATAAATTAGTGGATTTCGGGAAATATGTCGATAAATAGTTGTGAATAAAGCCAAATTAAGAAAAAAAACTTTTTTCTTTTTAAAATATAAACGCTTTTGAAAATATTTATGAAAAATTTGTCTGCACGTTTTTGCACATTTTAAAATAAAATTTAAATATATTGTTGCACCTACATACATACATATGTATAAAAAATCACCTTTTTATAAAAGCAATACAAACATTAATGTTATTATTGCTTTTGTTTTCACGAGAGCCGGCATTTAATTATTAAATTAGAGTAGATAAAAATATATTAAAAGAAGAAAGGGAAAACAATAACAATTTTAACGATAATAGCAAACGTTTTTAGGTAGTTCTTTATGTCATAAAAGCAATTAACCCTTAATTAGGCGCATGGGGTCCAGAGAAATTAAAGTTTAAAAATAGTTGTAAGAAACTAGTACTGAATTTTATTTATATTTTATATTTTTAAATAAAAAAATTTTATGTTTTTGTTTTTTTATGAAATATTAAAATAAATAACTTTGAAAATTTAACAAAACATACTCGTTTTTAATTTATTTTTGTAACCCAACTCTTGAGACCCCATGCGATTAATTGTGTGATTTTCTTAATGCGCCTAATTAAAGGTTAAAAATAGGTTTTACTTGTTGTGATTTAAAAAGTAGTTATTTGTCTTTGTGCACTAAGTGTAATCGGTCTTCGTGTTGTTTTTTTAAGTTTTGTATAAAATCATAGGACAGTATTTATTTAATCATAGGCACATTGTCGAATACGATTTTTATTTCTCGACGAGAGCTTTTTGAAATAATGATGAAGGCGCATTGTGAAAATATCCATGGACAATTGACCTTTCTTAAAGAACAAATGCTGAAACGTTTATTGCCAAGCGAACATAATATAAAAGTTTTCAATAAAACGATGAATACTTTTTGTTTTCAATTCAGGACTCGCTGGTCTTCATCTTTTCGAATGAATGAACGTTTTGTTCTGAATAATAAGACATGGCTAGATTCTTCAATAGACTTCCCTCGTCAATCTGGTATTAAACGTGGTAGAAAGGAGCTTGATTTCGAAAATTGTGGTGAACGAAGCAAAAACAAGAAGACCATTGCTTTGAGGAAAACCATTCCTTCATCCTTGTTGGCACACGCGACACAAATGAGTCTGAGGGCAGATGGTAAATTGAAAGCTTCAAAAATGGTCAAAGAAATAACAACCAATTCATCACTTGATGTAGACAAAATTTACAAAAGTTTTTCAAAACCTTCTACAGTGACCCAAATGTCTAGAGAGGAAGCATTGGCTGTTTTGGTTGAAGCCAAATTGTCACGACATCAATATAATATTATCAGTGTTTCCGCTCATGAAAGATTTCCATCATCTTTTGGACCATACCGCATTATATCAATCAAAAACGGTATAATTGATTTATTAAAGGATGATGAGTTAAACAGTTTCTGTCTATGCACGAAATGGGGCTTTGATGGTAGCTCTGGTCACACACCTTATAAGCAAGCATTCCACGATCCGAATGCTACTGACTCATCGGTTTTTATTACATCAATCGTGCCAATAAAATTAATGTGCAACAGCATAATCATATGGCAAAATCCTCGTCCAGCATCTCCTAGATATTGTAGGCCATTAAAAGTGGAATTTATAAAAGAAACCACTATTGTTGCTAAGAAAGAAAAAGATAGAGTGGATCAGGAAATAAAAAACCTTAAAGAGTCTGTCATTTCTTATGGAGAAAAACGCTTGAAAGTCAATCATAAGTTGGTCTTATCCATGATTGATGGAAAAATATATAATGCACTTACAGAAACTACTAGTACACAAAAAATGCTTTTTATGTGGTGCTACTTCCAAAGAATTTAATAATATTGACAAAATGATTTCTGTGCAAGTAAAAACAGAAAATTAGAAGTTCGGTTTGTCGATTCTGCATAGATGGATTAGATTTTTTGAATGCCTGCTCCATTTGGCATATAAGCTTCCAATAAAGAAATGGCAAGCTAGATCGGACATCGAAAAACAAGTTGTTGCAAAAAATAAAGCACGTATTCAAGAGGATTTCAAAAATAAAACTGGTCTTATTATTGATCATCCGAAACCTGGCTTTGGAAATTCGAATGACGGTAACACAGCTCGGCGCTTCTTTCAAAATACGGACATTTCAGCGCAAATTACATAATTGGATGCAAAGTTGATAAGAAAACTGCATTCAATTATGGTTACCGTTTCTAGTGGTTTTCAAATAAACACTAATGCCTTTCGAGATTTCGCTCTTAATACCGCAAGGTATTTTGTACAACTGTATCCCTGGTATTATATGTCCTCAACTATCCATAAATTTTTAATCCATGGTCCAGAAATAATAAACCACGCTTTACTACCAATTGGACAGTTGACGGAAGAAGCACAAGAAGCTCGAAACAAAGATTTCAAAAATTTTAGGGAGCATTTTTCGCGAAAATGTTCTAGAGAAAAATCAAATGAAGATATATTTAAAAGACTATTAGTTACTTCAGATCCAGTAATATCAAATATGAGAAAATTGACAGAGAAAAAAACCCATAATTTGCCTATGGAAGCAATTCAATTGTTAATATTTGAATCAAATCTCAATGGTGAAGAAGATGCCAATAATGATGATAATGATACCTATACTAATTATAGTGGTAATGATGATGATGATAAAGAATCGGATAAGGAATAGAAATGTGTGAATAAATATTATTCTTTTTCTTTTTATTTATTTTTTTTTTTTTGGAAATTTTTAGCATTATTAATGGTATGTTTTAAAAAAATTAACTAATGGAAAATAAATAAAATTTGTCTAAATAATATTAAAAAATTAATTAGTTTTACTTCTTAAGGTGAACTTGACTGAAAAAAATTAAAATTATAAACAGGGAAAGTTACATCGAATTAATTCCCACTTTTGGTATCAAAAACCCCACTGTGCGACGCCGCCTTAGCTAACCGACAAAACCGTTTTAAAATATTGCAAGAAGACAACGACAAACCCGAAGTGTCCTCGAAAAAAACCTCCAAACCACCACCAATATATTTGAGGGAAAAGAATTCGAACAGACTTATTACAAAATTAATCTCGGCCATCGGTGAAAAGGCATTTCACATTGTTCCAATAAAACGTGGTAACATTGATTAGACAAAAGTTCAAATATAAGATGAAAAAGACTTCCGCAAAATGGTTAACGAATTTGAAAAAAATAAAACAAGTTTTTACACGTTCCAGCTTAAGAGCGCTAAAGGCCTACAGGTCGTACTGAAGGGCATAGATTCTTACGTTGTCCCTGCTGAAATTAAAGATGCTCTCACCTTCCAAGGATTCAAGGTAAAAAATGTATCCAACATAATAAACAGGGAAAAGATCCCCCAACCTTTATTTCGCGTTGAACTGGAGCCTAATGATATTAAATTGAAGAAAAATGAGACACATCCTATTTATAACTTAAAATATCTCTTATACCGGAAAATCACAGTAGAAGAACCATACAAGCGTTCAGGACCCGTACAGTGCCATAACTGTCAAGAATATGGCCATACGAAAAGTTACTGCAAATTGCCTACTGTTTGTGTTGTATGCGGTGAATTGCATGATACTGCTATTTGTAATAAGTCGAAAGATCAAAAAGAAAAAAAGTGCAGCAATTGTGGAGGTAAACACACTGCTAACTACATGTGATGTCCTGTATACTCTTTCCTTAAAAAGGCTATGAGTCAAAAGCCTAAAGTAGTCCCAGCGCAAACAGGAAATACGTTCTCCACCACTTATCCTGTAATGGCCCAACCAATCACTACTCAAGTATCGTAAGCTGACGCTGTGAAGATCAACTCTGTTCCCATGCAAAAACTGTCACCGCCAAATAATTCAACGAATGCAAACGCAAGCTTTAATTTTAGTCGCCTCGAAAGTACTATTGATAATCTGGTGCAAACTATAAAAAACTTTACAACAAATATGACTAGTATGATGCAAGAAATGCTGCGAATGCAGAACACTCTGCTTCTAGCATTAGTTAACAAGCCATGAACACGTTAAAGTTATGTTTCTGGAACGCAAACGGCATTCGCCAACATAGAAACGAACTAGAGCACTTCCTCACGGTGAAGAATATTGATATAATGTTGGTATCTGAGACTCATTTGACTTCGAGAAGCCTTTTTAAAATGAGTGGCTACACTTTATATGATACAAAGGACCCGAGAGGAAGAGCATGCGGAGGATCAGCAATTCTAATAAAGTCAAGCACTATATTCTTGAGAACACTTGTGAAGACCATCTACAAGCAACAAATATTTGCATCGAAAATTTTTGTTCAAATCTTGTGATATCATCAGTTTACTCCCCTCCCGGTATGCTATGCATACCGGACCCGAGAGGGTCCGGTATGCATAGCACCATTGAACAAACTCATAGATTGGTTCATTTCATAAGAAGAACATTTGAAGAAAGAAAGTATTGTTCTTCCCTCTTTATTGATGTCTCTCAGGCATTTGATAAAGTGTGGCATGAAGGCCTAATTCTAAAATTGAAGACATATCTACCAATAAACATTGTAAATCTTTTGGAAAGTTATATTCTTGCCCGGAAGTTCACTGTCGTGGAAGGAGACTTAATGAGTGTGCCCGAAACCATTTCATCTGGGGTGCCACAGGGGAGTATACTGGGGCTAGTTTTGTATTTGATTTATACCTGTGATATGCCTTTGAGCAGTAATATCCTAACTTCTACTTTTGCCGATGATACAGCCTGCCTTAGTATGAATGAAAACCCTCACGAGGCATCCCGATATCTTCAGGAACATATTAACCTGTTGGAGCTGTAGTTGAACTTATGGAGAATGAAAGTAAATGAACAAAAGTGTGTTCATGTCACATTTACCCTACGAAGAGACACTTGTTCCCCCATTCGAATCAACAATCAAGTTGTTCCTCAACATTCACAGGTGAAATACCTTGGTATACATCTTGACCGACGGCTTACATGGAAACACCACATTGACTCTAAGCTAACACAAATGAAGCTTAAATTAACCCAGATACACTGGCTGATTAGTAGAAATTCGACCCTCAGTCTAGATTGTAAACTTTTAATATACACGTCGCTTTTGAAACCCATATGGTGTCACGGAATTCAACTATGGGGCACTGCTTCAGCTTCCAATGTAGAGAGAATCCAACGAATGCAAAACAAAATTTTAAGGTTAATAACATCGGCTCCTTGATACATGAAAAATTCAATTTTACATCGTGATTTAAATATGCCACTTGTGACCGCTGAAATTGCTAAATATGCAGGCAAATATTTAACGAAACTAGAGTCCCATCCTAATCCCCTTGCTCGTAGCATCTTGAACTTTCCTGGACACATCCGCCTAAAAAAGAGGGATACTACGTCTTTATTACGCAACACTCCAGATGAAACTTTTTAAAAATATATTTATGCTAAATACGATTCTAATGTATTATTAATTATTATCACTAAGTTTATGTCTGACACTGGTTGGGCCTAATAATTATTTATATATTTAAGATTTGTATACTTATTGTTAGTTCAGATGTGAAGATACAATATATAAATATAAGCATGCAAAAAAAAAAAATTCAGTTCCACTTATATTTACATTTTTATGCTGTAAGATAACATAAAATATAAAAAATATTAAAATTTTGGTAGCTTTTTTCCTTATTTGCCAATTCTTTTTAATTTTGGTTGCAAAAATATCTTGGCTGTGGCAACGCTGGCTATAAGATTGTAACATCTTTCTTCCAGTTTCAAGTAAACCTCAAATTTTTTGTGGCCCAATTTAGCTAAATTATTTAAAGTACTGTGTAGTAAATATGCTAAGAAAATATGGGCGTGACAATTTTTGCCCATTTTTAGATGTTCTCTATTTTATTTGTAAAAACTACCTAAATATAGGGTGTCTGAAAACGGCAACTGCCGAAAAAGTAGGGTATCTGGTGGACATTTTCTTACTTTTTTTAATAAACAATATATATACCTTTAAAACAATACCAAAAAAGTAGTGATCACATGGCAATATTTCTGACACTGCAATTCTAAAATGTCTTTTTTTCTCAAAATCACCTTTTTTGGACTTTCTAAAAAACTGTCGACTTTAAGCAGCTCCACCAGCTATAACTCTTATCCAATTAAGAAAAACGTTTTTGATTTCTGATCACTAAAATGGTCATTATACGATGAGTTCATTCATTTTAAAAATTTTCTCATCAAATTTTGTATTTTTGCCACGGTTTTTGGGAAAAGGCGCTAGAGTGCGGCGTTTGGTGCAAATCTCATGCGTAAGTGCAAGTGCGTTCCAACAACAAAATGCAGACTTGCTTTTACAACATTTATACAGTATTTATGCAAGACTAAAAATGGTACATGGAGTGTTTTTTGCAATGAGTGCTGCCTGCGTTTGCAGCCAGGGATGTCAACTTTTAAATTTCAAGCGCACTTAAGTCCAGAAATATCGTCAGTGTTACCAAAAAATTCACTAATACTTAATATATACTTATTTTGTTAATTGTATTTACAGTCGACTCCGCTTTACTGGAAATAACCAAAACCAAATTTTCTTTTCAGTTATCCGATTTTTTTTCTCTATAACGTAGTTCGGATTACTGAAATTTGTTACAGTTAAGCGTACTGCTTAAAATCCGTAAAACAATATTTTTTTAAATACAAATCTGTTATGTATTGATTTATTCTTGCTGTGAAAATTGTGTCATTTGAAATATTATAAGTTTTTGCTTTTTTTCATATTCAGTTCTTATAAGTCGTTATTCTGAATAAATACATTTAATTTTTATAAAATACAAAATTGGTGTCAGAAGTGGGATCCAGAATGAGTATCTCACAGGAGCAACTGTCGTCTGTAATGGAAACGCTTGCTGGAGCAATTCGTGCTGTTGTTACGGATGCTACACAATCTGCAATATCAATGAGGGCTTCAGTATCCACACCTTCTTCGGAATGTTCTACAAAATTTCCACAGTTTTCAATGTGCCAATACAAACAAAGCGATGAAGGACTGTTGCAGATTACTTCACGAGATTTGATTGGGCGTTGCAGCTTTCAAGAATAGAAGAAAACGAGCATGCGAACTACGCTCGTGTACATATGGGCTCGGAACTCAATACAGCCTTAAAGATTCTAATAAGTCCAAGAATTCCAGGAGAATTAAATTACGATGAAATTAAAAATATCCTTATTCAACACTTTGATGGAAAGAAGAATAAATACGCCGAAAGTGTCAAATTTAGGCAGATAAAGCAAGAATCAGCCGAGTCAATAGCTAACTTTAGTTTACGTCTAAAAAATGGTGCAGTTTTCTGCGAATATGGCCAATTTTTAGACAGAATGTTAATCGAGCAGCTGCTAGTGGGCTTAGAAAGCACTAGCATCTGTGATGAATTGGTTGCTAAGCAGCCAAGAACTTTCAACGAAGCTTACGAAATTGCGTATTCGCAAGAGCTGACGCGTAGTGCAACTAGAGAAGTAAATGCTCGAGATAATTTACATACAGAACAAACATTTAAGTTGGGTTTTGCTCCAGTAAAAACTAAAAACAAAAAATTCCTTCCGTGATACTGATATTACCAATAAGCTTAAGTGTTTTGGATGTAATGGTAATCATATGAGGAAGGATTGCAAGTTTAAGAACGCTAAGTGTTTCACATGTGGTAAAATGGGACATATTTCTAAGGTATGTAAATCAAAAACAGGGCAAGTTTATATAGAATGCGATGAGGATAAAGAGTCAATTGTAAAACTGAGTGCCATAAATAACATTAAGCCGTCAAAACCATATGATAAGAAAATGATTTTTGCAAATATCGATGGGAAACCACTAGAAATGGAACTGGATACGGGTGCTCCTTGTAGTATCATAAGCTTGAAGAAGTTACATAAAATAAAGTCTCATTTCAAGTTATATAAGTCCAAAAGGAAATTTGCCAGCTATATTGGACATTCGATTAATTGTATTGGAAGAATTGTTGTAAATGTAAGGATAGGAAAAACTTCTCACACGCTAAACTTATACGTGGTAGATAATGATTTTGACACATTGTTTGGAAGAGAGTGGATAGCCCACTTTGCTAACGAAATTAATTTTTACGAACTTTTCTCACTTTTCAAACTAACAATTCGATTAACAACAGTTTTAACTTAAATACTATTCAATGTAATGATTCGGATCTATCTACCTTGAGTTCAACTCAAAAGGCTGAGCTTAAACGAACTTTAGATCGGTTTGAAGACGTATTTGGAAGTTCGGCAGGGAAGCTTCTAGGTCCCCCTATTAAAGTACACATGAAAGCAACTGCTAGACCGGTTTTTTGCCAGGCCGAGAGAAGTTCCTTTGGTTTTGAAGGATGCATATGCCAAAGAGATTGATGCGAAAATTGCGGCGGGCTATTATAAAAAAGTGGAATTTTCAGAATGGGCATCAACAACCCACATTGTAACTAAAAAGAATGGAGCGCTCTGTATTACTGGTAATTATAAACCAACAGTTAATCCACAAATGATTATCGATGAACACCCAATTCCGAAACCAGAGGATTTATTCAATAGAATTAAAGGCGCTACAATTTTTGCTCATTTGGATATCACCCATGCTTACACGCATTTAGTTATAGATGAAGAGTTTGCTCATGTTCTTACTCTTAACACTATAACTCATGGATTAATTCAACCCACTCGTGCAGTTTATGGTGCTGCAAATATTCCAGCGATTTGGCAACGAAAAATGGAGGAAGTTTTGCATGGTTTGCCTAGCGTTATTAATTTCTTTGACGATATACTCGTGTTTGCAAAAGACTTTAATGAACTAGAGAAGAATTTAGAGCTTACATTAATGCGCATGAGAAAGGTTGGTCTTAAATTTAATAAATCGAAGTGTGTTTTTGGCGCAACTTCAGTAGAATTTCTGGGACACATCATCGATTCGAGAGGGATACACAAATCGAATAAACATGTTGAGTCTATTTTGAATGCTCCAAAGCCAAGTAGTATAGAAGAACTGCAGTTGTTTTTGGGTAAAGCTTCATATTATAGTTCTTTTATTCCAGATCTAGCCACACGTGAAAGACCTTTACGAGACATACTAAAATCTAAGGTTTTTGCTTGGAATGACAAAGCAGAAACCTCTTTTAGAGATATTAAACGACTGTTAGTGTCGCCTCAAGTACTTATGCCATACAATCCTGAGCTTCCACTGTTGTTGGCAACAGATACCAGCAAAACAGGTTTAGGTGCTGTATTATCGCATCGTCTTGCAAATGGTAAAGAACGGCCAATAGCGTACGCCAGTAGAACCATGAATAAGACAGAACAACGTTATTCGCAAATTGACAAGGAAGCCTTGGCTATTGTTTGGACTGTACAAAAATTTTTCAAATACTTGTATGCTCGCCACTGGACCTTGATAACGGATCATAAGCCGCTGACGCAGATTTTTCATTCAAGCAAATCACTTCTAGTACTTTGTATTTCTCGCATGGCAAACTATGCTGATTTCTTAAGTAATTTTGATTTCGATATTATATATAAATCTTCCAAAGAAAACAGTAATGCAGATTATTTGTCGCGAATAATACCGGCAGAGAGGCAAGTTTCACAATGCATCGGAAATATGTCAATTTCAGAATATGACGAGTTTGATACTTTCATTTTTCGACAAATAAATCAAATACCTGTAACAGCTGAGAAAATTGCCATAGAAACTAAAAAAGATCCTGAACTAGGCAAAATAGTCAAACTATTAGAAAAAGGATATAGTTTATTTAAAAATGGGTACAGTGCACCAGAATCAAACTATACACTTTCAGGCTACTGTTTAATTTTTGAGCACAGAGTAGTAATTCCAGCAAAGTTTCGTAGAGATGTGCTTGAAAATTTACATGCGGCACATTTGGGAGTGGTTAAAATGAAAGGCATTGCACGCTCCTTTGTTTATTGGCCAAAAATAGATGCTGACATTGAAGCTATAGCAAAGGATTGCATTGATTGTGCTAGAGTAGCAAATAAACCAAAGAAATACACTGAACACCACTGGGAATACCCAAAAGGGCCTTGGAAGCGTGTGCATATTGATTACGCTGGTCCTTTTGAGGGAACCATGCTTTTAATTATTACAGATGCGTACAGCAAATGGTTAGACGTTAAAATAACGAAGTCTACAACAGCTGCTGCAACAATTGCTTTACTTGATGAGGTTTTCGCTAATTATGGTGTACCGGTCATGATAGTTTCTGATAATGGTACAAATTTTGCATCAACGGATTTCAACAATTATCTGACGGCAGTTGGAGTTAAAATATAAATTTACTGCACCATATCATCCATCCACTAACGGACAAGCTGAACGAAGCGTTCAAACGGTTAAAAATGCTCTGAAATCGATGTGTACGTCAAAGAAAAATTTGCAAGAAAATCTTAATGAATTTCTAAGACAGTATAAGAATGCTCCACATTCTACAACTGGTGTATCTCCTGCACAACTATTTTTGGGCCGACAACTTCGAACACGACTTAATTTATTACAACCAGAAATTGTTTCATCCAAAGTAACAAATAAGCAATTTCTTCGAAGTGGTGAGTCTTTTAGAGAGTTTGCAGTAGGAGATAAGATTTATTTTTTATCCGGTTGTCCAAGTAGAAGCAAATGGCTATCGGGTGTAATTACTAAACGTGTAGGGGATATTCATTACGAGATCTGTTATCAAAATAAATGTATTAGGCGACACATTGATCAAATTCGGGGCCCTTATAATATGAAACTAGAAAACCAAAGTACACAAGAAATAAAACACAACAAGCATAAAAATAACGTTGATGTTGCAAGTAATAGCAATACCACGACTATATATCCTAATACAACTTTAAGTGAATTATATACTGAGAATTCCATGAAACCCATTCAACCTAATGATAGTATATCTATATATCCCAAAGATGGATTGAGTGCCAGTAACACTGATGGCCAAGTGTTAGAAGATAATATATTGAACGACGATGTTGCAAATAGTCCTATAATGGAAAAAAGAAATCATCCTAAGGTTCAACAGTCTAAATCACCACAACTGCTACCACCTGAAACGCCACCAGCAATTCAATTTCAAATTGATCCAGAATTTCTGCAATCTGAAACACCACAACTTGAAGCGGAAAATCATTTCGAAGACTTAAACAGAGAGCCTTCAAATTTGAACCCTGAGCACATACTACGCCGATCCCAAAGAATACGTAAGCCAAGAGTGTTGTTTGAGCAGGAGATTCCAAGAAGGAGGAGATAAATGTTATGTATTGATTTATTCTTGCTGTGAAAATTGTGTCATTTGAAATATTATCAGTTTTTGCTTTTTTTCATATTCAGTTCTTATAAGTCGTTATTCTGAATACAGTCGACTCCGCTTTACTGAAAACAGGCAAAACCAAATTTTCTTTTCAGTTATCCGATTTTTTCCCTAAAACGTAGTTCGGATTACTGAAATTTGTTACAGTTAAGCGTACTGCTTAAAATCTGTAAAACAATATTATTAATATCAAATCTGTATATTTTTTTACGTCATAAAAATTTTATTAAAAAAAATTATTCATAAAAACATATTCATATTTCTTTAATTATTTTTAAAACAAAAAATAAAAGTATTCATAAATTAAAATAATTCAGTTTCACGCATTGAGTATTTACATTTGTATGCATGCAGTTAAAAAAAACATAAAATAATAAGAATTCAGTCTTAGAATGCAATGCATTAAATATGTACTTAACATAACAGTTAATAATCAAAATTATGCATTGCTTTTAAAATAACTTTGAATTTGACTTTGAGTAAAATTGTTTTTCAAATTTTTATGCAATCGATTTCTAATAAATAAATTTGTCATTGTTTATTTTTTCACTAAAGCGAAGTAAGTTTCATACAAAACGTAGTTGTGGGCTTGCTTTTGGTTTTCAGTAATACGATATTTTCAGTAAAACGATGTTTCGCTAACGCGAAGTGAATAAGACTAACTGCGTTTAAAATCAGTGCGGGGATTTGTATCGCTTTCAGTAATCCGATTTTTTTCAGTAAGGCGTGTTGCGCTAAAGCGGATTCGACTGTAAATACATTTAATTTTTATAAAATACAAAAAAATCTGTATATTTTTTTAGGTCAATTTAACGTAAAAATTTAATTAAAAAAATTATTCATATTTTTTAATTATTTTTAGAACAAAAATAAAAGTTTAAAATATAAATTAAAATAATTCAGTTTCACAATGCTGTCCATTTGTACATTTGTATGCATGCAGTTAAAAAAACATAAATTAATAAGAATTCAGTCTCAGAATGCAATGCATTAAATATGTACATATGTACTTAATATAACAGTTAACAATCAAAATCATGCATTGCTTTTAAAATAACTTTGAGTTTGAGTAATTTTCAAAGTTGTATGCAATCGATTTCTAATATGTAAATAAATTTGTCATTGTTTATTTTTTCACTAAAGCGAAGTAAGTTTCATACAAATCGTAGTTGTGGGCTTGCTTTTGGTTTTCAGTAATACGATATTTTCAGTAAAGCGATGTTTCGCTAAAGCGAAGTGAATAAGACTAGCTGCGTTTACAATCAGTGCGGGGATTTGTATCGCTTTCAGTAATCCGATTTTTTTAGTAAAGCGTGTTGCGCTAAAGCGGATTCGACGTATATCTTTTGTTTTATAAACTTTCAATCTACATTTAAAAATTCATTAGGAAAAAATAATCAAACATAACAAAAACATTTTGAGTTTCAGCTTTGTTTTGAGAAACTTGAGAATGAGGAATAATAAGAAAAACAAATGAATAAAATAAAAAATACACAAATAAAAAGCAACTAATTGAATAAATACAAGGTGGCGCAGGAGTAATATCATAATTTTAACTGGCTGCCATTTTGTTATAAATGAAAGAGAAAGATTTCTAAATAAAGATCATTTGAAAAAAATGGTACCGTGAAATAACTGCCAAATGAAATCTCAAAAAAAAAATGAAATAACTCAAAACAAAAAATTCAAAAATCCCATACAAATCGGGAGTTATTTCATAATGAAATAACTCCCAAATGAAATAACACCTAACTGAATTCTGTTGGGAGTTATTTCATTTATTTTGATAATCGGGAGTTATTTCATTTTTATTGGAAGTTATTTCATTTGACTAAAATTGTACAGCCGGCCTTCGGCCGGGTGAAAGATTTCCTCTTCTATGTTATTTCGAACACGGGATTCGCTAACAAAATATTTTCCTACTTCAACCTTCAGGTATGGTATAGAAGTGATTTAATTTTAATTAATTAAAGAGCTATTATTAGGAGTCACCTAATTGAAGCTATTATAATTAGAACTTATTTCATTATTCTGAAGCCGGTGTTTGTATTGGGAGTTATTTAATTTTTGTTGGGACTTATTTCATTGAGAGTTATTTCACGGTACCAAAAAAATTATTTTGCTAATTATTACGAGACTTTGAATTGGCCCTCGCAAAATATCTGACTCTAAATTAGCGATTTCTTCATTAATATTGGTTTTCAAAACTAGCAATTTGCGTGGTTTGTTATGGCAAATGCGATATTTTAAAAAGCCTCAAAAGAAGAAGTCTAGTGCTGTTAGATCTAGCGATTTGAAAAGCCACATCGAACTTCCAACACGGCAGATCACTCGACTTGGAAATCGGTGTCTCATAATCTCCATCGTTGCCCCGAGCAGTGTGAGCGGTTGCACCGTCATATTAAAACCAACAATGTTCGTGACCCAATAACTTGCGGCAAAAAAACCGTGCAATGAATGCGTGCTGATACTTAATTGTCTGCATCGTCGTCGTCTCGTTGATGTTTGTGGATTCTCTCTGACGTCGTCGGCAACGACAGTGATGCTCTCGATCGAACGAGCAATACGAGATCGGCCTCTTCCTGCGATATCTGTATTGAAGCCAGTTTCCACGCATGGAAGAAAACTAGGACGAAATTCACCCTGCGCTCAAAAAACTGACTGAAAGTTTGTCAATAAACATCAAAGAACAATGACATTTAGCGCCATCTGCAAAAGTGACAGCCAATTCAAATTATGACATTACTTTTCCGCCACTTTGTATTTGAGTAAAAAAACTTCCGATTGAAAAAATGGAAGTAGATCTTAAGCAATGACATTTTCATTACTTCCAAGGATCCATAGTGCATTTTTCCGTATTCCTAGGATGCAATTAACAATATTTCAAATTAAAATAGGAATGAGTTTTATAAATTTAAGAAATTATATTGATAAATACTTTTTTTACAATAAAAAAACGTTAAAACGATTTTCACATAACAAAACGAAATCGTGATTACTGCGAACTTTTAGGCTCTACAGATGTACACATAATGGCCAATTGAAAATAATTATTCCTAATGTAATATAAGTTTAGTTTTTATAAATACAAAATCATACCAATTTTGCTTTTCTCAATATAATGAAGACAGCTTCCTAATCGGTGAATAGGAATCGAAAGAGAGAACATAGTACATTGACAAGCGTTTTGTTAAAATGATGGGAAATGATCCAAGTTTGCACAACTTCCGAATCTTAATCTCATCAATTTCATGAATTCTTTGAAAAATATTTTTTTAACTGGGTTACGTTACGTAAGAGCATATACATGTTCTTCCTATTTTTTCCCAGCTGAATTGAAACTTTAGCAAGAAAGCTCGAAGTGTCTGAAGTAGATATTTGCAAGTAGTTTTGCAAGGAAATAAAAAGTAAGTGCTCACGATTAATGGGACAATTTCGCATTTGCAAACAGTTTCAATTTAGAACGCACAAAACAATGAAAAGGAAACTGTCAAGAAAATCAGTAAGATTTACGGTTTATAATACAGTGAATAATTAGACCATTTCTAATAGTTTTAACGAAAATCCTACTTATTGGATTAGGCGACGTTTTAAAAAAAGTAAGTATAAAAGTTGTTAAAAATTAAAAAAAAAATTAAATATGTTGTAAAGAACTTGTGAACATCATGCTTTTTCAATAAAAAATTTAATTTAAAAAATAAATATTTGTAAATATTTTTTTTATATTTCAAATTCGATCCAAGAATTCAGTGAAAACATTACTTTTAAGTCCCCTTGTCATTCGATTCGCACTTACATGACATCGGAATTCAAATTCTTTAGAATACCGCAAAATTAAATTAAAGAGAATCCAAAAGAAATAGATATGAACAGAAATGTAAATATATAATACATATGGTAGGTTTGATAACTGCCGGAGATTCTGGGTATTTTTTCTTCTTCTTGTTTCTTCTGTCTTCTTTTCTCGTCTGTTTCCAATTTCCTATTCCCTCTCTATTTTGGTTATCACAAATTGACCAAAATATAGACCCTGCCTGTTGAATCTAAATATGAGACCTAATTATATTAAAAATAAGAATATTATTTAATAATCTATTTGTTTAATCCTATTTGTTATCGAATTTGTGTCAGTCTTTAACAGAGGTCAATGGCAAACTATCAGCAAATAACAAAATTGGAGAAATTGAAAGGTTATTTCAAATAATATTAATTAATGTAATTTATTTTAATTGAGGATTTGAATTTCCATGACTTTAAATTTTCCACTTGTTAACTGAAAGGACAACACTGATCCTGTCAAAAACAGGCATCTGTCAATTGACTTTTGTCAAAATTTGAACAAGCTTTTTGGTTTAACATCCATTGATAGCAGAATATCGCATGACTTCAGGATAAAATGGAAAAAAATTAATTTCTACATAATTTTTTATGAAAAAAAAAACATAAAAAAGTGATTTACTGAATTTCATGGAAATGCCAAATGTTCTGAACGTCCTGCAACAATTGGGAAAATTCATTATATGGTGTCGGCAGATCAGTCATCGAAATTGCGAGAGATTGCGGAAACCATAGGCATATCACATGGCTCAGTGCTTTCAATTTCGAATTATCACTTGGGTATGAGAAAGCTTTCGGCAAGATGGGAACCGTGTGGCAATTTTGCAGGCGTGTTTGACGTTTCAATCGCAATATGAACGAGTTTTTGTGTTGTTTCGTAATCGTGGACGAAAAGCGGGTCCACCACATCACATAAGAGTCCAAACAGCAGTCAAAAGAGTGGGTTTCTCGTGGTGAATCGGCTCCAAAGAAGGCCAAAGTGGATTTGTCAGTTTTTTTCGAATGCACGCGGTATAATCCACATTCACTACCTTCAAAAGGATAAATAAAACAATCAATGGCAGATATGCCAACTTGTTGGGTCGATTTAATGAGAATTTGATAAAAACAACACGACTTCTTTTTCACCTGGACAATGAAATGCTGCACACAAGTGCACATGTTTCCATGGCAAAATTCCATGAATCAGGCTACGAATCGCTGCCTCGTCCGACCTTTTCTCCCCATTTAGCCACGAGTGACTATTTCTTATTTCCAAACCTAAAAAAATTACTCGGCGGAAAGAGATTTGATTCCAACGATAAAATCATCTGCATGATGTTTTTTGTATTGTTGTATTGTAGTAATAAGGCCACCTAGTATTTAATTCGCTCTACTTATAACTAGTGACAATTTACTAAACCATTTTTGTCTCTCAGATTTTTGCCTTATATTTTCTCAGCCATCAATTAAAAATTTTTCAATTACGTGAACACTTTCCAGAAACATTTTAGGAAAAATATTTAATTGCTAAATAGGCCTAATGAATGCGACAGAAAGGCTAAGAAAGAGGTATTTAGAAAATGGATTGGGTTACTTCTACCAACTTTAAAAAAAATACAGACTGGGGACTAGGAAATTTTTCTATGAACTTTTTTTATATGTAGTTTGAAGTCTCTATTTTTGAGAGAGAGGGAGAAAGGGAGTAAAAACCAATTCAAGCAAAAATTGTTCCGCTTTAAATTTACTCTCTTTCTCTCCTTCAAAAAAATAAAGACTTCAAACTACATATAAAAAAAGCGTTCGGAACGTTCAAAACGAATGGGTGAATTCACTTTAAAATTTTTTGAGGACTTTTTAAAGACTTCTAGTTCAAAGTTGAAGTTTTGATTTTTTTTACTATTGGAGTCAGTCTTGTTGAACCTTCGTAGTGAACAGACGTGTTAGCGGAGTTTTTTTTACATAGTAAACAAACAAAAAATACAAACAAAAAAAATATTCGTAATAAGTACTGATTCGTAATAAGTACAGATTTGGCGAAATTTGCTTTATTTGCATTAATAATTTATCATATAATCTGAAACAAGAAAACAAACAAAAAAAAAAACAACCGTAAACAAAGTGACTGAGGAATACTCTGCATGAGTACCTCAAAAACAAAAAATTGTGAAGTGAGTTCTAACGGCAGAAATGCCTATTTTACTGTGAGTTCTGAAGCTCTTAATGCAAACAACAAAAATAAAAAATTTGATGACAGTCTTTTTCTAACGGCAAAGCCAATTTTACGCGAGCGATCAAATTCGCTTACTCCGATGCCAAGTAGTGATTCTCTAACATTACCGCTGCCTAGTACTTCTTTATTTAAATCAGCGCCATTATCCGCTCCGGGCTCGTGTTCTTCACTTAACCAAGTTATCACAATAGACAACAGTAGTCAAAAACCTAAGGTGCCTGTCGGAATGGACAGATATATTACAGTAGTAAAGCGCGGGCGAAGCCCAAATTCATCTAAAATCTCATCGGTTCCCAAGATATCCAGGGATAACAACGCTGCCTCAGTTAACCGTCAAAACCGTTTTAAAATATTGCAGAATGACAACGAAAAACCCGAAGCATCCTCGAAAAAAACCTCCAAACCACCACCCATCTATTTGAGGCAAAAAAATTCTAACACACTTATCAAAAAACTAATCTCGGTCATTGGTGAAAAGGCATTTCACATTGTTCCAATAAAACGTGGTAACATTGATGAAACAAAAGTTCAAATATATAATGAAAAAGATTTCCGGAAAATGGTTAATGAATTAGAAAAAAATAAAACAAGTTTTTACACATTCCAGCTTAAGAGCGCCAAGGGCCTACAGGTCGTATTGAAGGGCATAGATTCCTACGTTGTCCCTGCTGAAATAAAAGATGCTCTTACTCTCCAGGGATTTAAGGTAAAGAATGTCTCTAACATAATAAACAGGGAGAAGATCCCCCAACCCCTATTTCGCGTTGAACTGGAGCCAAATGATGTAATACTGAAGAAAAACGAGACCCATCCCATTTATAATTTAAAATATCTATTATACCGGAAAATCACAGTTGAAGAACCACACAAGCGTTCAGGACCCGTACAGTGCCATAATTGCCAAGAATATGGCCACACGAAAACTTACTGTAAATTACCTACTGTTTGTGTTGTGTGCGGTGAATTTCACAATACTGCTATTTGCAATAAGTCGAAGGACCAGAAGGATAAAAAGTGCAGTAATTGTGGAGGTAATCACACTGCTAACTACAGGGGATGTCCTGTGTTCTCTTTTGTTAAACAAGCTATGAGTCAGAAGCCTAAAGTAACCCCAGCGCAAACAGGAAATACGTACTCCGCTACTTATCCTCCTATGGCCCAACCAATTTCTACACAAGTATCGTATGCTGACGCTGTGAAGATCAACTCTGTTCCAGTGCAAAAATTGTCACCACCAACTAGTACAACAAATGCAAACCCAAGCTTTAATTTCAATCGCCTTGAAGCTACTATTGATAATCTGGTGTAAACTATAAACAACTTTACAACAAATATGACTAGCATGATGCAAGAAATGCTGCGAATGCAGAACACTCTGCTTCTAGCATTAGTTAGCAAGCCATGAACACGTTAAAGTTATGTTTCTGGAACGCAAACGGCATTCGCCAACATAGAAACGAACTAGAGCACTTCCTCACGGTGAAGAATATTGATATAATGTTGGTATCAGTGACTCATTTGACTCCGAGAAGCCTTTTTAAAATGAGTGGCTACACCTTATATGATACAAAGGACCCGAGAGGAAGAGCATGCGGAGGATCGGCAATTCTAATAAAGTCAAGACTCAAACACTACATTCTTGAGAACATTTGTGAGGACCACCTGCAGGCAACAAATATTTGCATCGAAAATTTTTGTTCAAATCTCGTGATATCATCAATTTACTCCCCTCCCAGATTTTCAATCAGTGAGGATCAATACGAGGATTTTTACAAAACTCTTGGCCCTTGTTTCGTAGCAGCTGGAGACTACAATGCAAAACATACGTTCTGGGGATCGCGTCTTATTACACCTAGAGGTCGGGCGTTGTTCAACACAATTTCAAAAATGGGTTTGGATGTCATTTCTAGCGGGGAGCCCACTTACTGGCCTATTGACCCACAAAAAATTCCAGATGTTATAGATCTTGGCGTCATGAAAAATATATCTAGGGATTTAATTCATGTTGAAGCTTCACATGATCTCTCCTCCGATCACTCGCCAACGATCGTTACAATTTGTAACCCACTAAGAAGTGACTTGCCTCACCCATATGTGAAGATGATAAATCATGTTAATTGGCTGGGGTTCAAAAAATATCTCAGTAGTCATTGTACGGGAAACATCAGGCTTAGAACTCCCGATGATATTGAACTTAACATTGCCAATCTTACCGAGAATATTAAACAGGCTGCTAAACATGCCACTACTTCCTATTCGCAGACTGGGTTTAATAGAATTTATTCTGCGGATATTGAACGTCTCGTATGTGAAAAAAGAAGAGCTAGAAGGGAATGGCAACAGCACAGATCACTTCAACATAAAATTAGACTTAGAGAATGCACAAAACGACTGCAAGAGTTGCTTTCATCTGAAAAATCTGCTTCTCTTAAGAACTATCTGGAAGGTCTCGATGTCACATCAGCATCTAATTACTCCTTGTGGCACGCAGCTAAAAAACTTAAAACACCCGTTGAGTCTAAACCACCCCTGCGCACTTATACCGGAGGTTGGGAAAGAAACAATACTGAAAAAGGTAACATATTTGCTGGGCATTTAAAACACGTATTTACCCCAAACACATGTACTGGTGCTGTTGATTTGCCGAGTGTAGTTGCTCTACCCCCTCGACCCATAAAGTTTAAGATGCGTGATGTACAAAAACTAATTGCTGAAACCAATCCAAAGAAGGCCCCGGGTATTGATGGAATTAGTAACAAGATGCTGATGAATTTGCCTCGTATTGCTATTAGAATCCTGTTATTTATTTTTAACGGCATTTTACGACTGGAGTATTATCCAAACAGCTGGAAACTTGCCATGATCAAAATGATTCCAAAGGCGGGCAAAGATCTTACCAAGGCTGAGTCATATAGGCCAATAAGTTTATTGTCAACAATTTTAAAGCTCTTCGAAAAGCTGCTAATGACTAAATTGTCCCCAATTCTAACTAATAATGGGTGTATACCGGATCATCAATTTGGTTTTAGAAGTCAGCATAGCACCATTGAACAAACTCATAGATTGGTTCATTTCATAAGAAGAACATTTGAAGAAAAGAAGTATTGTTCTTCCCTCTTTATTGATGTTTCTCAGGCATTTGATAAAGTGTGGCATGAGGGCCTGATTTTGAAATTGAGGACATATCTACCAATGAACATTGTAAATCTATTGGAAAGTTACATTCTTGCCCGGAAGTTCACTGGAAGGAGACTTCATGAGTGTGCCCGAAACTATCTCATCTGGGGTGCCACAGGGGAGTATACTGGGGCCAGTTTTGTATTTGATTTATACCAGTGATATGCCTTTGAGCAGTAATATCTTCATTTCTACTTTTGCCGATGATACAGCCTGCCTTAGTATGCATGAAAACCCTCACGAGGCTACCCGTTATCTCCAGGAATATATTAACCTGTTGGAACCGTGGTTGAACTTATGGAGAATAAAAGTAAATGAACAAAAGTGTGTTCATGTCACATTTACGCTACGAAGAGACACTTGTTCCCCCATTCGTATCAACAATCAAGTTGTTCCTCAACATTCACAGGTGAAATACCTTGGTATACACCTTGACCGACGGCTTACTTGGAAACACCACATTGACTCTAAGCTAACACAAATGAAGCTTAAATTAACCCAGTTACATTGGCTGATTGGTAGAAATTCTACCCTCAGTCTAGATTGTAAACTTTTGATATACAAGTCGCTTTTGAAGCCGATATGGTGTTACGGAATTCAGCTATGGGGCACTGCTTCAGCTTCTAATGTAGAGAGAATCCAACGAATGCAAAACAAAATTTTAAGGTTAATGACGTCGGCTCCTTGGTACATGAAAAATTCAATTTTACATCGTGATTTAAATATGCCACTCGTGACCGCAGAAATTGCAAATATGCAGGCAAATATATAACGAAACTCGAGTTCCATCCTAATCCCCTTGCTCGTAACATCTTGAACTTTCCTGGACACATCCGCTTAAAAAAGAGGGATACTGTGGCCTTAATAAGCCACACTTCAGATGGAATTTTTTGAATATTTTTTGTGCTTAACACATTTATGTATTATTAATTACTATCACTAAGTTTATGTCCGACACTGGTTGGGCCTAATTATAATATTTATACTTAAGATTTGAACACTTATTGTTAGTTCAGTTTGAAGATACAATAAATTCATATTTGCAAAAAAAAAAAAAAAAAACTATTGGAGCGAAATATGGATTTCGCTGTTACCACAGAAATTTTTTTTTATTTTTTGCTGTCAAAGTAGGTTCTATTTATTATTATTTTTTACTAATACTATGTTTTTCGTACTTAAATAGCAATGAAAGGCAATTATAATTATTATTCATTTGACACAAGTATTGATTGCAAATATTCTATATTTTGCTCTGTGCTATTTCTGTTCTTTAGTAGTTTTTTGGCTTCTTCATATAAATCCCGATGTTCCACTTTCCATTTATTTCGAATGTTGGAGATGAACGGATCTGACGTTGCCAATAATAAATTAAATAGATCTTCATTTGTGGAATTTCGTGAAATTTTTCTGGTATTGTGCTCTCTATAAAATCTGTAATCCTTGTTCCTTTTTCCTGAGCCTCCTCTGATAGATCTCCAAGTGGCACCAAATGATATTTAATGATATCTTCTTCATGATAAAGGATTTTGTGAACTGTTGCAGACATATTTCTCCGTGGGTAGTTGGTTGTATATATTTTTGCAGTTTCCTTAGCATAATATCCAAATTGCTTAGAGTCAATTTCTTCACTGCACGCAAGTACTTCTAGGATTATTTTAAATCTGAAAATAAGGTTTAAATCCACTCCTGTTATTTCAAATGCTGTTTCTGGATCTGAAAAGAATCTTCGTGCGGTATTGCCATCATTTGTATTGCCTGACCCTTGTTTTGGCTGATCTATAATCAATACAATTTTGCGATATTCATCTTGAACATGTTTCTTTTTTGAACTTCTTAACTCTTTGTTGGTTTCATTGTTTCTTATGGATCCTGAAGACCCGAAATCCAAATCATAACTGATTTTTAGTATATGTTCCATAAGTCGTATTCTTGCATGTAGTGGTGATAATCCAAATTCATATGCATCGGTATTATCTAATGATTTTGTCGGAACTTGGTTTAATTGGGTTGATGCTGCTTGGCATATAATGCAGCTGGATGCAGCCTTCGTGTTCGTCAAAGCCTGACCTACTTTTCCATCTATCATTGTAAGAACTAATTGGTAGCTTACTTCAATTTGGTGCCCATCTAACTGTAATTGTAATGGATGTAGTGTTGCAATTTGGACCTTGATATCACTAATTTCTTTGTTAATGGCATCACGAGTTTCTTTTTTGAATTCAAATTTGATTGGCCTGCAGTATTTCGTAGAAGATGGTGTCTCATTTTTCCAAATATCCATTGTTTGCGTTGTACTAGTCGAAGGCTCTGAATCTTCCAAAATCTTTTTCAATCGCAATGGTACAATTGATACCATGAACATATCCGTCCGAAATATTTTCACATACAACTTGTTTATATTGGTTTTGTCCCGAAGAACCATCACATCCCCATTTGCAAAAATGAATTAGCTTTGTGTTTCCATATTTCTTTAACGCATTTCCTGGTATTGATTGTAGCAAGCGTTCGGCTGTGTGATCAAGTAGAGATTGTAGTTGCACCTCTGCCGAAATTGGTGTGATTGTAATAGTATCCTTTGATGGCAAACAGTCCATTTTAGCAGCAGTTATGTGATGATATGCTGGATAGATATTTGAGCCCTTTTCAATCGCACGCAATCTGAGCTTAATATATTGCTGTTTTGTTAATTTCAAATCCAGAAATAAGTTTAATTTAATTTTATTTTAACAAAGTTTAATTTTATTTTAACGTAACTAAGAACATCTTCCTGGTTTTTATTTCTAAAATACTCTTCGGCGAGTTCTTTATAACCGAAGCTCTCCATATTTTTCTGAATATTTTTATTTGAGTCTGTTATGATTTATCACTTGCAAATATACGTACGTACACGTAAAGGATTAACTTATTATTGAGTAATCCCTTATGGAATCCGTAGTTTTATACATTTTTAGATACATGTTATTCACACATTGATCTTCAATTTCATAGCAGGTAGTACTTAAATTGAACAAAACTGCACTTGTTATCCAGACCTCAATATCAGGTAAAACTAATTAGTACCTCGTCAATATGGGGTTCTTTTTATCTGTAGTGGTTTAATGTCGCGATTATTATTATAAAATTGTTTATGACTTTGGATGACCCTAACAGTTATATTAGAAAGAGATCATATGTTTACTGTAGAACCTAATGTGATATTTTTATTACTGATTTTTTGCTGATCAAAACAAAGCCCTAAAACCCTTTCGCAGGTGTTATATTTAATTATTTTAGTTTTACGTAGTCTAAAGTAAAAAACATAAACCTTTAGAGAAAAAAGTGAAAATTTAATACACCATTGTATACGAGTAATTATAGGGCTGTTTAAATTATCGTAAGAGTAATTTCATTAAAATTAAAAAAGTGTTCTACCCGCGGTTCGTGGCGGGTGCAAAAGTATATATAGGGTTAAAGAAGACACTTTCGCCTTTCTTCGGGAGTTATACGTTTCTTGTTCCCTTTTGTTCCCTAGAAGTTCTAATCCACAAAAAATTAAAATTTCAGAAAAATATAGTAGTTTCATAAATATTTCATAACACCTCTAATATTAAACGTTCTAGCGGTAACCACTTACAACAGCTAGAGACTATACCCCTTCCAACATAATAAAAAAAAGACAGCAGGCCATTATCGATGATAGCTTGCGAGTAGTAACCATTTATTTTTGACAAAAAACAAATAAAAAACACCTTTTTCTGAAATAAAAACAGTTCAGTTTGGCAGCATGCCACTCCCACAATTATCAATAGTTTAACCTAATTTTTTGGCTACCTTAATATGGATATATTAGCTCCAACAATGCGTAGAAATTTAAAAAATCGGTGACAAAAAAATTCGACTTTTGGCCAATGAAAAACGATTTTCAGCCACTGTGCCTCTGCGGTTAAGCGTCAAAGATAGAACACCCACACAAATGCACTATTTGACGTGTTTATTTGATCGCCACCAGGATACTTCATAATATATCAGTGCTGGCCATCGAGAGAATGGAAATAGGAGTATGTGCATGTGTCAGTGGTATGGCACTGAGCAAAATTCACGAATTTAACATAATGGCGATATGGAATTGGTTTGTGCTGGCTTTTCATGCATTAATGTATGAATGGTAATATGAATTCATTTAGCGCGCTTAAACAAAATAAAAAATACTTTCCCACTCTGCATCCTACACGATTACTTTATTTTTATTAAAATTTGATTTATGAAATATGAACTTCAATAAACCACAAAAAAATTTACGTTGTTGTAAATATTCGCTATGTACGTATTAAAGAGAACAATGTATCAATTTCAAGTTAAGGAAACTTGTTCTCAGGGAACGACATTTTCATTGCTTCCAAAGGCTCCGTAACTCATTTTTTGACATTCTGGGATCCATTTGACAAAATGTTAATTTAAAATAAGGAACACTTCTACAAACTTGTGAAAATCGATTGGAAAATACTTCCTTTTTATAAAAAAATATATTTATTTCTTTAAATCTACATGAGAACATTATTTTTCTTCAAACAATAAGTGATAAAATAAGTTTCTCATAAGAAAAACGAAAAGTTGACTACTGGCTAACCTGTAGGCCCTACACATGTAAAGTTTAGTGGTAAATAATTCTACCTAATGTAATATAAAATTAAAATTTTATACAAAAGAATTATGAAAAGTTGACTTTCCTCTAGATATAATAACAGCTTTCAAATCGGTGAATAGAAAAAGAGAACATCTGTAATGACTAGCCGATGTTAAAATCATTAGTATTGAGTGTATGATCTGTTTCAGTAATACAGTCTCCGTCCTTTCATAGATCTCTTCGGTTTTGGGAACAGCTGTGAACCTTGACGCCATTCACTAGCTCCAGGGCTATATTTCTGCAACTATTGCTCTGATCCAAATTAACGAATTTCGGAACTAACTACTCTGGCCGCAGATACGCGGAAAAAATTCTATGTCAGGAGGGGCCATGCAACAAAGCAATCTCATTAGCAACTTCTATAAAAGTCAGTGTGACCACAAGAAAGGGAAGAATCTTTACTTGTAGGTTTTCTTGACAATAAAATAGGAACGTAGGCAAATTACGCTATTCAATATCTACCTAAATTTCAATACATTTCACGAAAATTTTGCGTATTTATCTAAATATTAATTTAAAATAGGAATTACTTCTACAAATCTTTAAATCTTCTCGGTGTGTAACAACCTGGTAAAAATCATTTTAGAATATAAAAACATCCACTATTCTCCTGCCATATCTGTTCTCATGAGTTAGTTGTTTTAAAGTTCGTGTGGAATAATTGCCAATAGCCAACGAAAATTCATGGCTACAGCCGAATGTTGCTAATCTAGAGACTCACAAGAACTGTTGCTGCCGCAGACGATAAAATAAATACGAAAATGCTGTGTGCGTGTAGTCGTGCTTTTCAGGCATGACAACACGTACGCGTTGTCTGTAAAATGATTGATGAAAATCAAAACAGTTTGAATTTTTCATTTTCATACATAACACTCACACATACGCACCATTTGACGTGTTTATTTCATCGTCAACGGGCCAGTCAAGCCTTTTCTACTAGTTCTTTATAAATTTATTTAAGTTAAATGCAAAATGAAGGTACACTTGATGTTAATTGGGTACTATTTTACTATTGAGACGGTACAATATAAACATTTTTATATCTCAACAACGCACAGAGGAGTATTTGACCCAAAAAGCTGGCCAAAAAGGCAAAAATTAATTTGATGAAATCCTAAGAAGTAATTACGCAGATCGATAGAAAACAAAATTCTAAATACATCATATCGTGCATTTTAAAGATTGTAAGTTAAGATTTGTAGTTGTGGGACACTGTTAAAGTCAGGAAAGTGAAGAAAATTGCATGCGTTTTTATTGAATTTTTTCGATTTCAAGATATTTATATGATATTTTTTTGTGGCTAAACGAAAAGAGGTATTACATTGATTTTTTTTTACCTGAAAGATTCCATAAGCAGCTATTTTTAATATTTAAAAAGAAAAAATTATCTCAAATATTTATTTTAAAAATATTAATTATAAAAAAAAATTATGCGTACATATATCTATAAATTCTTACCAAAAAAAAAAGGAAAAGGTTTTTGAAAGTGAATTCAGCTGTTCTACAAATAATGTTATATACCACAATAAAATATGAGATCTCTAATTTAAGAAAAAAGAAAAAAAGTTTGCGCATGTTTGCGCCATTATTTTTGGTGATTTTTTGAAAATTGTATCTTTTTTTCTATTTTTGCTCATAAGGCACTTTTTCTTATACTTTATTGTCGTCATAAACTTTTGTGTTTTTCGAATTATTGATGTGAAATATTATTTAAATCACTTTTAACAACTACCAATGTGATGGATTACCTGCCCTTAAAAAGGGAATTTCTTAAAATTCAGTTCTTAGTTCATAAATTCAAATTTACTAAATGTCTTATCAGGAATAATTATAAGCCAACCACACGCATACACACCTATTAAACTGTTTTTGTATACCTGCGGTCTATATAAGGCTTGATCGTCTCCAGGACACTTTATCTATGTACTACATACCTAATTTAAAAGAGTTACAAATCAAAATTACATTTAAAAACGGTATAGGTATATAAAAAATGCACCCAAGTATCAGGTTGTTAACTAAGTAAGGGGAAATGCACTTTGAAAAACACACATACATATATGGCTTATTGCGCAGAATTCTTATTATAAGAGTTTTGCAACTTTGGGAGATAACATGGAAATGATGTTCTAAATAGGTTATTTTTGAGCAGTGACCCTTTTTTAAGCTGCAATACACAAAAGACACGAAAGATAAAAAAGCCTTTTTCATCAGATACTATTAAATCACTTCTTTCTGATACGGATGATGCCGCCCATAATGAAATACGTATGACATGATCATAATTTGAACTTTTTAATTAGTTAAATTTTTTCATGTGATGAGTATTTAATAATATAAAGTAAATATTAAAAGTTTATTTGGTTGTTTATCCCTTATAGGGAGCTAAGCTACGAGACCAATTTTTTTAATATTTAATATTGGATAAATTATAATTTTGACAAGGGGGACATTGTAACATCCATAAAAAGCTATGTTCTATTTACCTGTATCTACACAACTACAATAGTTCTACTATCTAAATTTAATTTGAGTTGCTATTAGAATAATGTACTGTTGCAAACCAAATTTTGGCGGAATGCGAGGGGGAGACCGGCATACGTAATAATAAATAATTTTTCTAAAAACACACAACAATCGTGGCATACCGTGTACGGATAATAAATTAGTATATATATATATATATATATATATATATATATATATATATATATAATTAAATTCTCTTCAAAAAGAAAAAAATTTAACAAAGTTATAAAAGGTGGGTCGGTGGGTGGTGGGTGGTGGGTGTCAAAAATAACACTAACCCAATAAAACCTGCCAATAAATTTTTTCTATCAAACTAAAGCTAAAACTAGCAAAAAAGTTAAACTTTTAAAACAAAAAACACGCTTAATAATTTTGGCCAGCTTTTTGGGTCAAATACTCCTCTGTGCAACGGTACGTATGTATATACACACATACAGTTTGTCAAAAATATCTCTGCAAAGTAAAAAACTGCAGAAAACTTTTTGTAATTTTTATTTAAAAATTTTAACAAATAATTATTTATATTTATAATTCTTTTACACACATTTCGCGTTATTGTTACGTTGTTCAAGACTATAAAACTCCAGGATATTAAAAAAACAAACAAATGACAACAACAACAGCAGCAGCAACAACAACAACGGAAAAACATTGTTTCAATGTGAATGTTGTCACAAAAATCTGCATAACAAGCGAAAAAAGGTTGCAATTACGAAACAATTGTCCAACGTACAACAACTGACCGAGCCGCACATTTAATTCAAGAAAAGTGCAGGAAAACGTGTTAAACAATTTTTATTCAATTAGTGTATTTAAATTATTTTAAAGGCAAATCAGCCACTACGTCCAATCTAAGAATAAGGACTGTATACAACATCATATCCCGTGCTGAAAAAAAAGATATGTTGAATGCAAAGTAATAAGACCATTTATGATAAACCGTAAACCAGAACAAGATGATTAGTTCTTAAACTGAATAATAATTATCGGTTGAGTGTTTCACATAAAATCGTCCGATATGTACTAGAAAAGCATAAATCCTTCCCACGGGTAGCTAAAATGAAGCCTCTGCTCCCGGCGCAATTCATTGTAAAACAGCTTTAATCTGCTACAGAATACATTTTGCTTCGTCCAAGCACTGGGGTGAAATTTATTTCTGTGATGAGACGAAAATGATGATGATGAACTGCAAAAAGTTTGGCGAAAACCTCTAACAGCATTAGAAAATAAAAATTTAATTTCTACAGTGAAGTTTGCAAAACTTTTAGCTATGGATTTTTAGATGAAATAATCACCCGAACAATGTAAGATTTCACAAGAAGTTGTTTTGTGTATAGTGCTGTGACGACCAAAGACACCTCAGCTTTGTGTTTTAATATGTTTTTTTTTTTCAGATAAGACTTTTATTTTGGCAGCATTTACAATAGCCATTTTTTCTCTATTTATTGAAACATCGAAACTTTTAATACGATTCATTGTTTTCTCACGAATTATGACACACTTTGGTTTGTGAGGGCTTAAGCACAGTATATACGCAGTTGCCCAGCAATATATTTTATTCAGTTCGTCATTAAATTCTGAAATATTTTCAGCGACGGAAATGATGGAATGGCTAAATAAAACTGCACGTCGTCTGCGTACATATGAATTTTGCAATGCAAAAGTTGTTGAGGCAAATCATTTACATAAATAGAAAAAAAGAGTGGTCCAAGGATTGAACCTTGGGGCACAGTTGAAGAGAAGTTAAAAATTTGGAACGATTTTCCGTCATCCCACGTCAAATTTGGTTTATGAACAGACCGGTTTCGGCTTTGTGCCATCTTCAGAAGATGGCACAAAGCCGAAACCGGTCTGTTCATAAACCAAATTTGACGTGGGATGACGGAAAATCGTTCCAAATTCAAAAAAACCCCGTCGGAAGAATATCACAGAAGTTAAAAAGGTGTCGAAGTTTCATGCAAAGGGTTCTGTGGTCAACCAGGCGTTGGAATGATCAAGAAAAACCAAGAAAATTTTTTTTCTTCATCGAGTCCACGTTGTATGCTTTCAGTTGCATCTACTAATGCAAAAACACAGCTATGATTATGGCGAAATCCTGATTGGTTGTCAGACAATAAATTATTATTTTTGATATTTAGTGACATTTGATTATGAAGAATTTATTCAAGAGCCTTGGATAGAAAGCCAAGGATAGTAATTGGCATGAACTCTGAGTAATTTTTCGGTATTGGCATTATTTTTAGAAGGAAAAGTGCTGGTCATTATAATAGTCTTGAATAAATGTGTCATATATGGCAAGATCATTATCAAGATAACGATCCATTTGCATATGTGTAGGTCCTGGTTATTATACAACCCTGCACAGGAAACGTATAATTGTTCTTATACTGCAACGCAACTTATTCTATCGTATCTCAGATATCGTACGCAATCGGTATGTATTAACAACACAGTATCCAATCCAATAAAACTAACAAGTGGTGTGGCTCGAGGATTAATTTTGGGACCACTGCTCTATTAAAAAATCAAAAAAATAAATATATTATTTTTTATAAAAAAGACCTCAAACTCAAAAAAAATAATGCAAGTAATATAAATATTTATTTTTTAAATTAACTTTTTTATAAAAAAAGGTTCACAAATATGTTGAAAATTTCACCGTATCTTTACGATAATTATTATTTAATATTCAAAGTTTTCTACAACTTTTGGAATCAAATAAAAAATTTATTGATTTTTAAAATTAATTTTTTTACTAAGCAAAAATTTAAGCTTTTAGAATAAATTTTCCGAAATATGTTGAGAATTTTCAATAAATCACATGTCTCTTAACATTGTTAAATATTTTTTGCATGTAATTTTAAAAATTGTAAAAATTACCTTATTTTAATTTATGTTGGCGAACTTAATGTACTTTGAAAAAACTAAATCTCGTAATGCAAGGAGATTCAATAAGTAAATAAACAATAATATATATATATATATATATATATATATATATATATATATATATATATATATATATTAAAAATATATATTTGTTGATTAAATCTTCAGATGGAGTTGAATCTTCCAGCTCTGCTTGTAACAAATTTAGAGATGAAAACATAGACTCACAACTTCGTTAAGTCTATTCAAAATCTTGTTTTTCATCGTTATTAGTTTTGCAGAAAACCCTTTAGCGATAGCGATACCATACGACAAAGGTATATGTGGCAAAGGTATACAAATTTTAATATAAATAGAACAAATAGAACTCGTAATTTTTGATTTTCGCCTTTGCCCCGAACTCAATAATTTACGATCGCCAAAATTAAGCATTAAAATTTTATTATCTTTAGAAAAGGCATCACTAATTTAGAACGAAATCAATTTTTCAATAGCCATACTCGGGCAAAAGCAATTAATAAAAACACTTATCCTGGGAAATTGTGTTTGTCCCTTAAGTTTTTTTTTATTTATCTGGAACTAAAACATTTCCTGACTGCCATTTTTTACTAATGAAATAATTCATTATCCATTTTTGTACAACATTTAAATTTTAGGATTTCTAATTTACATTTTTTGCGAGATTTTTATTATATTTAAATATTGAGTTCCCTGCTTCGAGGAAATTTCTGAAAATTTTACTTAGCAAGTCTATTTCTCATATTTTCTTTTATTGTGTGAATACTTTTTTGCAAGATGGTAGTGGTTCTCTCTCGCTATCTGTCTACCTGTTTAGAACAACTCTCTGTCGGCGTATGAGTTTGTAAGTTTGTATTGATGTGTGCATCAAGTTAAAAATAAATATTATAGTCCAAATAAATTCCTAACATAATGATTAGCAAAGGTGTCAAATAAAAATCTAAATAAAGAAAAAAATTTTATTATAAATGAAATATTCAAAATTTTCTTTAATCAACAAGAATTTTTAAAAAAGCGTAGATTGATAAAAATATTTAAAAATAAAATATTGAAATAATATTCTATGACATATTGCATTTTCTTAGTTAAATACATATATAAAAAAAGAAAAAATATTCAAAATTTTAGTGAAATTCACATTTTGTATATATTCTTTCAAACAAAAAAAAAAATGAATAAAGAAAATTTAAGTGTGTGTATTTACGTAAATATTTATACATAAATTGTACGTTCGTGTTTTATAACCATCGATCTATCAACATCACCTGTATTGAGTTTTTCGAATTTTTTGTTTGTTTTCAAAATGCATTTGTTGGAAAAGCCGAGGTGAGTTTTAATTTACTAATTTATTAAATTATTTACTATTTTATAATTGCCTTACTCTATTATAAATATTTTATGTGCTCTCCAACTTTTCCAAAAACAAAAAATTTTGTTCAGTGCTTCCCATAGTGTATACCACATCGACCGATATGATTTTTCATGTGAAAAAAAGTGATTGAGGAGAAAACCAAACACACCCGAAGAAAAACTTTTTTACACTTTATTATTAAAAAAAGTCATATATTTACATATATATATATATATATATATATATATATATATATATATATATATATATATATATATATATATATATATATATATACATGTAGGGCAATAAACTACAAAAGTGTGTGCATGTGCAAGTATATACTCGTATAGATGTGCAATAGATTTTATTGATCTAGATCTTTATGATCTGCTACTGACTGCTTTTTTGAGCACTTTATATTTTTCATACTTATAATTCTTTATTCGCCTTACTGCTGTTCCGTTGTCTAGCCTTAAGTCCCTTTTAAAAATCGAACGTGTTTTGGATTATGAAAAGAAAAGAACTGACATTCAGGCAATTAACGTCTACTACTTCCAGTGCCATATACTTTGGGAAAAGTATGGTGTAGAGAGGACAATTAGTGAAAATGAGAAAGCTTAATAATTTATGCAACCACCGCCTCTGGTGTTGAGTAGACGCAAGCTGTATTATATAGCCAATGTCATTAATTGTTTTATTTCGCGGACGATTCCGCTAATATTAAGGACGAAGGGGGTGTGCTGTGGTGTAAATCCGCATAGGAGAGTATCAATCGTTGCCGCTCCTGTTCAGTGACCAGTGTTACGCCTTCATCAGCTAAAGAATTCCAACAACAATTTGCACTTTGCCGCACTTATGTATTAAATCAAAAAAGTTTTTTATGTTGATATGACTTGTCCCGAAAAGTGATGGAGATCTAACCCACGTTCTTCAAACATAATTTTTTTGTAGTCAACGTGCTAACCACAAGGTGGCGCAAAGTAATGTCATTTTTTATAAATGAAAAAAAGTTGTCATAAAAAGTTTATTTGAAAGCGTAAACTTTATGGTCACCTTCCGAGTTGATGGGTAATTGCGCTCGCTCCAAATTGAGGATTTATTCTTCAATGTTGGCTTTCAAAACTTACAAGATTCGTGGTTTGTTGTGGCATGTTATGTTGTGTATCGCTTCATGATTTTTTTGCAACGAGTTTTCTGTGTATCTACGTCATAAATGTCAATGCACAGTGGCATTTGGCGCGTTTCACAAAAATGACAGCCAATTCAAATTTTGTCATGAATTTGCGCCACCTTGTACTTCAGCCAATAACATCCTCCGTTTTCAGTAGCATTTGCGAAAAAGAAAACGATCCAATGTTGCCACCACTCCAAAATCCACAACAAACTGTCACTCTCTGTGGACGCGTTGACTCATCGACAATCATGCGCGAGTTTTCCGATCCCCAGACCGCAGATGCATACATGTTTGGCAAGTCCGAGTTTGCTTTTGTTGATGAATTTTTTCATCATGAATTTCGGTTGACATCCCTAATCGAACCATAAATCTACCACGTCAAATCGACTTCACATAATCGTCAATATTTTTATTATTATTATTTTATTATTATTATTATTATTATTATTATTATTATTATTATTATTATTTTTTTTTTTTTGATATTGTACAGCGATTTTTTCGACGTTGGTGCGCCGATTTTTAAAATAATTTTCTTATTTGAAAGCATTTACTCCAGAAATGCTCGCTCATATCTGATAGTACAAGAAATAAAAATAGTAAACCCATACAAATTACTGGCTAATTATCGCAAATAGCAATGCGAGTCCTGAAAATCACATTTTGACCATGAGTAACTTAAAAAATTTTGATTTTTAAAGATATAACTATTTTGCCCTAAATGATTGGTATGGTATTGGTGAGCTCAAGCTCATTTTTGATTAGGCTACATCAGAAAATTATATTATAATTCCTAATGTTTTTTTATAATTAGAAAAGACAGAAAAAAATATGTTTGACTATTTTTTTAAGTTTTTATTGTTTTATTTTATATATTTTTATGCTTTTCTGTCGACGCAAAAATAAGTTTTGCATTTCGAAATTTAAGAAAATTTGGAAGAAAAAACGTAATCAATTTCACGATATTGTTTTATATGCGCAGTCAGCCATATTCTGTAAATCGAATCCTTGGTTTTGAAATCGAATAATTTCCCAAAACAAAAAATTGACAAATTGGCGTTCAAGTGCGAATTAAATACTTTAAGTATCAAAAACGTTAATTATGTCAATAAATCAACTGATAGTAATAAAAAGTATACAAATCTTGTTTTAAGATGATTTTTGTTTCCATTTTTTTAAAACTTTGACAAAAGTGATTTCAATTATGCAAGTAATTTGTCTTCATATTTTATTAATATTTTTTAATTATTAGCAATTTCAGAAATATTGATTTACGGGTATTTATATTAAAAAAAAAAATTATTATAAAATTAAAATCGATATTTCATTAAAGTTTCTATAAGTTTACATTTTACTATTTTACAAATAATTTTCTTCTGGGTTTATTAATATTGATAAGGAAGCATTAAAATTTCAATATATTTTTAATAAATAAAATAAATATATTTTTTACTTTCTTTTAATTTCATGTTGTAACAGTTTGAATCCTTTTTGGTTGCAAATTTTTTTATTCTGGCAACACTTTTAGTAAAAAAATTGGATAATTTTGTCTCTTTCTTGCAACAGCACAATTTGTTGAGTTTTTCATTTTCGATACGTCAAATATTTCCGCATGCATTGTGGTTTTAACAAGGCGAATTCGGTTGCCAGGTGGCGTAACGAATCCAATTGACAGCTTTTCGCCCAGTTTTTTGATGTATTGCGTTGTGTTGAAATTTAGAAGAAAAAAAGTTATTTACATTTATAGCACGTGCATGATTTCAAGGCCTATTAATAAGATACATATATGCAACAGATCAGGAGATACTTAAGATGACTGTCAAAAAATTTTAACTTTTCCGTCAACTTTTTTATAAAGAGTTTTACAATCGCTTTGTTGTAATCAATTTGCCTTGTATATAAGTACGTTGTAAATGAGCCTTAATGTAATATTTAATATCTTAAAGAAAAATGTTTGAAAAACCTAATGTTTCGGGTCACAAACCATATTTTTTTTCAAATTGTGCTGCGCTCTAAATTTAAATAAAGAGAGAAATTCATTACTGCCGGTTATACTGTAAAGAGTTGGAAAGAACGAATGGAACCTTCTTCAATGTAACAAAAGATGGTCATGGGACAGTTGAGCACGAGCAAAACAGTCAAATGAGGATTCTCTGCCGTATATGAATATTACAAAATACTCAATCATAGTAGGCTTAGAATGCTTTTATACAAAACAGATTAAAGTTCACTGACCATTTGGTTTAGCGACCAAAAAAGAAACGTCGACATACATATGACAGCTCTAAAGCCACCACAAACTAATTTGAAAAGTTCAAAGAATTTGCAAGATATTTGAATTATTGTTTTAGTTCAATATTTTACTTTTTTAATAATTTTTTTTGGTATGTAAGTATATTAATTCGTGCCACAGCACATGTTGTCAAAAAAATAACAAAAGACGAGTTTTTTTTATTTTTATAGCTCTGTTTTTGCTGTTGACAGAGCGTTGTCGCTCTTATTTAGGTATGTCGCAACGCTTGCCGCGTTAGTATTCCAATAGGAACTTCCGAACTATGACAGTTGATAGCTAAATTGTTGAAGCTACATACGTCGAATCAGACGTTATTTAGCTATTCAGTCTGTTTTTCCAAATGATAAAATTATTTTGTCAAAATGGGTATTTCGTTTGGGCAACGTTCCGCGCGTCAATTTAAGATCACCATAATCGTCATACCTATAGGACTATTCAGAATATGGTGAATAAATTTATGTCCACTATTTCAGTAAACAGCGAACCAATACCCATACTACGATGAAACACAAGATCTGCCGAAAACATCGGCGCTGTTAATGCAGAAGCTGAAGATAAATGACCATAGACAACGACGTGTGTTCGCTGAAGGGGACATGGGGCAGTTGGAAACTGACCCTAATATGAACCAAAAAACTCAACATATAAAATTTTCGAATTTGGACCGATACTTGTCCACGTGAAATTCAAGACCTTCCAAAGCATTTGGAAAAAGTCATTGTTTGGTGTGGATTTTGGGATGGCGGAGTCATCGGGCCATATTTCTTTGAGAACAACATTAGCTATTACAGAATTTGCTACCAAATTCTGTACAGGCTACAGAACCATGTACAGACACCTTGCTAAAGTGCTGGAGCTATCTAACCTCCTACCACACCAATGGCCCAGCAGTAAGATGTCTCCTATCTTAATGGACACTCACCAACCGCAACCATCATTGCAGCTCTGTCGAATAGTAACAGCACATTGAGATATATGGCCTGAAGAGAGCATCTACAACCGGTCACTAGCACCATATTGCGGACACACTCATCCGACCCATACCTCTTCCCGCGTATCTTTGGGTTTTAAGCACAGCCACCACGTGATCCCCGAAGGGTCCTCACCAATAACCAGTCTAGGACAAGTCCTAGGGGCTACTGGTTCCCGTGGTACCAGATGGGATCTCTGGTCGGCCTTGTGTTAAAAACACCTCCGATTTTAGGTCCCGTGCAAACCTGAGGTATCGGTAGCACCTCTACCCAGACAAGCATAGGCAAAGCTACTACCTTAATTACTTATATGCACACCCGTTGCCCTGTTGTTTCAGGGATTGGGTAGTAACATATTAAGTTCTATGGGTAACTGGCTAAAGGTCAAGGTCTGGAAAGACCATGTTACCCACCCGGACGAGCAAGCGAACCCGCCTTTACCTTTAATTTACTTGCATGCGCGCCCGTTGCCCTGTTAATTCAGGGATTGGGTAGCAACATACAAGTTTTTAGGGGTTATCATCAAAAAGGCCTAGTTCCGGAAACCTGATAACCCTATACCCCAGGAAGCACAACACCAAGCCAAGATGTATAATCCGTGCCCCCGGGGGGAGGACACTAACGACAGGTGATGTTAACTGTTAGCTGTTTTCTTAAGTCGGAGGCATATGCGAATAAGCTATAAACCACAGCAGCTCCCAACGCCAAAATAGCCGATGCGCCATCCGACAAATTCAACGTGATTTATAAGCCAGAGTCATGGTAAATTAGACATCTCGAATGCAAGATATATTTTCTTTTCGAATTTTAAATAAAAAATTAATATATTTTTATTTATTGCAAAAACTTTTTGAACGATAGCAAGAAACAACTCGACTTCTCTAATAAACGATAACAAATCATAATCTTTCGCTCCTGTACACTCCTTGATTCTGGACGCTTCTTTTAAAATTTTTGAAAGTGGGATGGGCGATGTATCGGCTGAGGTTGATGACTGCTGTCGTTGTTAATTTAATTTTATTCGGATTCCAGTTAAGTTTTTTATCTTTAGAGGTTTTTGTCACTGCTTTTTTATTTCCAAATAAATGGTTCAGAATCGCTATTTTAATTGTTTGTAACTTTAAGTTTAAATATTTTAAACTTCATTTTTACTGTTAAATATTTTCAATCCTTTTAAGGATATTTGCTCTTTTATAATTCTTAGGAATATCGTTAATCTTTTGATTCTAATCCTTCGGAATGATAATCTGACCTACTGGTATTATCAATAAAAATAAAAAAATCTTATTTTGGTTTTTTATTTATTATTTTTTTGTAGTTCAACCACCAAAAAGTTGAGCTCTAAAGTCTTTATTGAATATTCTTATAACTAATAAATGTGCTTATTGTAAAAAAAATAACAAAAATGCGTAGTTTCGTTATTTCTTAATCTTTCTTAATCTGATCATTGGTTTAAAAATACTTAATTATCAAATATAATGTAAGGTTGGATTATTGACCTTTTTATTGTTTTTTAGTTTTATTTATCAAATTTGTTATTCGAGATATTCAATTATAATTGTTTGTTGTGTTGTGTTTATACAAAAGTTTTCTAAAGCTATTATACTTATATTATACTTATTATTACTATTATACTTATACAAATAGAAAAATATGATTGATTTCTGTTTGGATCCTCATATAGTGTTTGTAGTCTATGGCATAAGTAAGTATACGAGCTTGAATGCTTTTCAATCATGATTTGGCTAAAAGGATACTGATGATTTGGTTAGCGCCAATGAAATGTAGGCATGTACCTCGCTAAGCCAACAGCAAACAATAAAATATTTCTTAATTTTGTTAGCATCGCCGTTAGCTCTGACATAACTTGCGCTCCATCTAGCGAAGCCACGGCTATTTGCTCGATATTATATTCTACACTTACTGCCTGTTTCACGATGTCGAACGACATCGTTCGTTCGCATAAATACATTAAAACCAAAAACAACATTTTAAAATTTGTTGCTGTTTCAAACGTATTTATGCGAACGAACGATGTCGTTCGACATCGTGAAACAGGCAGTTAATGACATCAAAAGGCCTTCAAACAAAAAAAATTAAATCGCATCCTGCACATACTTTATTTTATTTAAATTCATAGATAGGAAGCGCTTAACGAAAGACCCTTTAGAATAGACACACACTTATTTGGAAAAAGCAGGCTATCTTGCAGGGAAATAATTTTTTTAAATACATAAATAGAATTATTTTAAATTAAAAATGTTTCATCTTTTCAAGATAGAAAACGCTATAACTTGGAATACTTCGTGCTCTTACCGAGCAAAAAGCTTAAGTAACATAATTTTTGATTTTCACTTTTTCGTTACAATCGATAACTTGCGATCGCTAAAATTAAATCCTAAAGTTTTATAATCATTAAAAAGGCATAACAAATTTAGAACAAAATCAATTTTGCAATAGCCATACCTGTACATTTGAGTGCAAAAGCAGTTAATAAAAACACTTGTCCTGGGAAAATGTGTGTTTGTCCCTTAAAATTTTGTCTGTGGTTAAGGCACGATATTTCGCTGGGAAGCTTTTAAAGGACTCTTAATGAACGTTAGTTGTTTATTTAATCTGGCAATGTTGTTATTAACCCTGTCAAAATCTTTCACAATAATTTACAAATGTATTGTACAGATTCTGACATAGGAAGACTCCACCCTTATTTCAATAACGTATTGTTACTGTCAAGGGTTGTTACATGCTCGTATCGTCATCCAAACCGTATACGTAATGCTCACAAAGGAAATTACTAGCAAAAAAATCTAACGATAAATCATAGAAGTTCACTAAAAATAATTAGTTTTAAAATTGTACATAAGCCAAGGGAAGAAAAAAGTGATTTTGAAAAACACCAATTGCTCCAAAAGTTTAAATTTTAAAGCTTAAATATCAATATCCAACTACAATAATTTACGGCAACTAGAAAACGTTCGACATATTTACGCACATATAGAGTGTGAAAAATCAATTTATTGGGGTCAATGTGGTAGTAAAAATTCGAATTAATAACAAAAACATATTGTAAAAACGAGTTAATTGTGCAATGAAGCAAAATTAAACAAATACATATATTTAAGCACATTTAAATTTAAGCAAAAGTCGCTAGATTCGCCTTAAATAAAAATTCGAAAGTGTATCGCAACCAGAGGCTCCACGAAACGGTTATAATGCTTTAATAAATAATAATGTCATGTAAGTTTTAATAAAAAGGTGATTAATTAATACTTTAATGTAAGAAAATTTAGGGGCTCGCATTCTTTTCAATTAATTAATGGGTCAAAATAAGAATTGCAATCATTTCGTTTAGGAATTTAAATATTTCGTTTAGGAAATTAAATATTTTAAATGTAAAAAATCATGATTATTGAAGGGATTTGGATTTATTAGAAAAACTTACTTTTAAAGAGAGTTGAAAAGTCCTTGAACTCGAAATGAAAAAAGTCAAGTCCTGAGAAATGATTACATCAGACAAATAAACATTTGTTTCTATTAACATTACTCTTTGTTGGTGTGCATAATATGGAGTTAAAAAATTATAATCAGGGCAAAAAAATATTATGATTATGAATTTCTTTCTGAACGTCGCACAGTGTTCTGTCACCACATCAACAATCAGCAAAATTATCATAGTTGTTGTACAGAAATGATATTTGGTATACTAATACAATTAATTTTTTCAGTTTTGGGAAAAATTGTTGCAAGGACATGCCTGTCCCCCTATATGTTCTTCATTTTAAATGTTTAATTTCAGTGAAAACTGAAAAATAGTTCTAAAATTAAAGCGCTTGGCGATGAGTAAAAAAATTTGGCCTGAGTTGAGACACCAACGGAGGTTCCTCAAATATAACTACATTTTAGGTAATGATAAATAGGAATATGTATGTGCATATGTACTTATGTATAAATAAAATACATTCATTTCTATTTCTCTCATAGATCATACTCACGGTATGAATTACATCAAACAAAAAATTAAATTTTATTTTCAGTAGCCAACTTCTTTGAAATTTTAAATATTCCATAAGCACCCATTAATAATTAAAAGGGGCAATAAAAAAGTCTGGCTGATAAAATAAAATTTACTTTAAACAAAATCTTTTTTTGAACATTTTTTGCCAATAATATTTATAATGAAATATATATAATAAAAAAAAACTCGATTAATTAATTCGGTTTATTGAAACTGAAAGTTCGAAAGAGTCTACAACAAAAGTTTAAATCGAACAATATCATAGCAATGCGGGCAGACATGGGAAATAAAACGTTATTGATCAGCAAGGATGAATATATTGCAAAAAAGGAAAACTCAATTAAGGACACTAAAGATTAGGAAAGATCCTACGGACGAAAACCAGCCAACAATAGAGAAATAACAAAAAGGCAGCTGGTGTGATAAAACCGAAGCTATCATATTCATTGTTGCTCTTCTACTATCACACTTCCGAAGGCTCACAAGCCGAGCACGCCAACCAGATCCATAAGCAATTATAAATCTCCTCCGAGCTATAAACTATCGAAAACCCTAAAAACAATGCCAAGCACATAGTAGCGAATAACACACCATAGCATAGAACTAGTCAATAAACTGGAGGGCGTAAGAATTAAGCAAAATACTAAGCTAGTCTCATTATATAAAGGATTCATATCCATCGATTCAAGTGACGGATACAATAAACATTGTATATAGAAAAATACTCAACAGAACAAAGGATAAAGAATTTTCAATAGAACTCGGAAACATACTAAAAGTGACACTGGAGCAAAATTACTTTAAATTCAATAACAACATGTAAGTATATCGCCAAACCAACGGTATAAAAATGGGAAGTTCAACATCAGCGATCAGAGGAGCTAAAAACAAATTTCGGGGTATCATTCTATGCAAGATACATGGATGATATCATATATATATATATATATATATATATATATATATATATATATATATATATATATATATATATATATATATATATATATATATATATATATATATATATATATGTATACATATATATATATATATATATATATATATATATATATATATATATATATATATATATATATACATATATATAGTTTGAGAAAACTGATATTTTCATACAAATATGGTCCCGACGGGATTCCAAGCTCATTACTTTTAAATTGTGCAGAAGCTTTTACAATACCTTTGACAAATTTATTCAATCTCTCAATCAGGTTTGGTTACTTTCCGACATTGTGGAAGGAATCATTTATTATTCCACTATTTAAATCTGGATGCAAAAATAATATTGAAAATTACAGAGCAATTGCTAAGCTTAGCACATTACCAAAATTATTTGAGAAAATTATTACTGATCATCTTTGCCATTAAGTTTCATCAATTCTATCTCCGATCCAGCACGGTTTTAAAAGAGGTTGTTCAACTATGACAAATCTCCTGCATTTAACCACGTTAGTAAATAGGGGATTTATTCAACAAAAACAAACTGATGTTGTTTACACTGAGTTTAACAAAGATTTTGACAAGATCAACCACAAACTTCTGTGGTGGGATTTACTAAAAATAGCTTTAAATGGATTTTTTTTCGTATTTGACTAATAGAAAGTAAAAAGTTCTTTTCAAGAAGCGACTGACTAAACCAATTGATGTTATATCTGGCGTACCACAAGGAAGTCATCTTGGACCATTGTTGTTTTCTCTGTTTATTAATGAACTGCTAAAAACTATAAAATATTCTAATATTGTTATGTTCGCTGACGACGTTATTGAGAACTCAATCATATGTTTCTATTTGTAATCAACAAAAACACAAAAGTATAATAGCTTTAGAAAGCTTTTGTACAATCACAACACAACAAACAGTTATAATTGACTTGCGTCTTTTTGTTTTTCTTTTTTAAGCCTTTATACAATTAATCGCCCTTTAGTTGATAATGGAAGTATTTCTGTTGGAATTCTCATATATATCTGTATTCTTTTGCTTAAGTATATGAGCTTGAATGCTTTCAATCATGATTTGGCTAAAAGGATACTGATGATTTGGTTAGCGCCAATCAAATGCAAGCATATAAGTACCTAGCTAAGCCAACAACAAACAATAAAATATTAAAATGGTTATTTTGGAGAATATCTTGAATAACAAATTTGATAAGTAATATTATTTTGTTTCTGAATACTTAATATAAGTTTTATGTATTATGCATTTTTTTCATAGTCTGTAACTACTACGTATCCATAGATTTTATATGTAAATAAATAAATAAATCAAAAGTTCGTTGTGGCTTTAGCTCTTCGTATGCCGACATTTCATTGGTTGCTAAAACCAAATCGTCAGTGAAGTTTAAGCAGTTTGAGAACATTCAACCTCGGATGTTTATGCCACATAAATCAAATACAATATGAGAATTTCAATATTGCATATGAATTACAACAAATACATAATCATAGCAGGTTTAGAATGTTTCTATACAAACCAACACAACAAACAATTTACTCAACGTGAGTCTATTTTATTTTTCTCTCAACACCCATACAATTAAACTTCACTGACGATTTGGTTTTAGCAACCAATGAAATGTCGGCATATGAAGAGCTAAAGCCACAACAAACTTTTGATTTTTTGTATGCATTTTGCAAAAGCTCTAATTTTTTCTAACGATTAGTTGGGGAGAATATCCCAAATAATGAATTTTCAATGTTAAATAAATAAATATACACGTATATATATATACATACATATATATATATATATATATATATATATATATATATATATATATATATATATATATATATATATATATATATATATATATATATATATATATATATATACATATATATATATATATATATATATATATATATATATATATATATATATATATATATATATATATATATATATACTATATATATATATATATATACTATATATATATATATATATATATATATATATATACTATATATATATATATATATATATATATATATATATATATATATATATATATATATATGTATATATTTATACATGTCAAAAATGGTTTTTGTCACGTGCCCCAGCCCTCAGACCGAGTATCGAAAACCCAACTACGGTACGTTCTTCCTTGTGGTTAGTTCAATAAATACGCCACTTTTCAGCTTTCTACGCTGATTGGTCACCTTAAAAAGTTATGGAAAGACAAACAGATTAGGCAGGTGAAAAAATTTGCAATTCTCAAAAATGGGGTTTTCCACGCACCGCAACTCCCAGACCGAAAATCAAAACTCCTAATTTGTTAGGTTCTTCGTCGCGGTTAGTACTATAAGTATACCAATTTTCAGCCTTCTTGGCCAACTGGTGGCTTCAGAAAGTTCTGGAAAGACAAAAAAATTTACGGAAATTATATATATATATATATATATATATATATATATATATATATATATATATATATATATATATATATATATATATATATATTGTTACGTTTTTACCCTTTTAAAAACGTTTTCCGTGGGTTCTTAGATTGCAATGAAATTAAACGCACAATTCTTTGATTTTCAGTACTTAACAGCTACTACTTTATTGAATTTAATACCACTGTACTATGCTCAAAAGCAATAGTAACCACTTAATACGCTTTACACGATCACGGTAAAGTCTAACAACTCACTCACTAATTAGTGATTCAATAACTGTCTGTCTACTGACTGACTTTAACTCAACTTTAACTCCAACTGACTCTGCTGACGTTGATGCGCGCAGCTTTTATACTCTTAAAGCCGTGTCACATAAAACTTTGTAGCGTTGCGTGACGTTTTTAACTTTGAGAGAAAAGCGTAACGCAAAAGGTGTATGACACAATGAAAACTTTGACACAACGCGCGCATTGTATGTTTACCAAAAAGGTGGTTATGAATTTTGCTAATTATTTTTTATTATAAAAATTAAAGTCAAAATATTATTTGCTTTTGTGTGTTTATTTTGTTATCACCTATTGTAGTTTATTGAAAATACACCACTATAGCATATAAAGCTTTTTATTGTCATCAATTTCATTTGTTTTTTGGATTTTCAAATACATAAGTACATATGTATGTATTTATTCATATAAAAAGTTAAGATATTATTAATAATACGCTGCCACTGATTTTTTACAATAAAATAATCTTATGCTATATACTTACATATAGCATGCAAATAGGTACTATTTTATAAATTAGTTTTAAAAAAACAAGCTCCTATTCTTTAACAGGAAATAAATTTTAAAAACAAAAAAATAAGTATTTTTCATATCACATCACATTTTCATATCATATTCCAACATACATACATATGTACATACATAAATTTGATTGTCAAAGCACGCAAAAAGTTGAGAGTTGCCGAACTTTTTGCGTCACGCTGCGTTAAAAGTATTTTATGTGACATGTTTCGTATAAGTATGTACATTTCAACTTAAATGTCAAAGCGAAGCTGTAACGCAACGCGAAGCAAAAGTTTTATGTGACATGGCCTTTAATGATCATTTCTCGAATAAGCATCATGTTTGTTAAAGTTGTTTACATTATCGTACACTCAAATTAAACGTAAACACAAGCCATACACACATACACACATACACGTACCCAATGTTCAAATGCCGACAGACAACAACAGCAATAATCATGATCTAATTTTTTGTCGCTTTGCTAGTAAACAAGTAACTATGTATGCATGTATGTATAGCTGTTATATGTTCATTTAAAATGAGTAAACAAAAAGCAAATAAGAATAATAATAATAATAATAATAATAACAATGTAGTTAATAAGAAATAGTAAACAATTCAGTACATAACAATTCAGCAAATAATAAACAACTCAGTATCAAGAATCAATAATTCAATAAGTAAGAATAACAACTATTCGGTATATTCTAGACCAATTACAATAGGACTATTCACTCCAAATTCGTAATAATATATATACATATATATATATATATATATATATATATATATATATATATATATATATATACATATATATATATACATATATATATATATATATATATATATATATATATATATACATATAAGAATTAATTCTTTTACTGAAGCCGAACGCTTGCTACAATCAATACCAGGAAATGCGTTAAAGAAATATGGAAACACAAAGCTAATTCTTTTTTGCAAATGGGGATGTGATGGTTCTTCGGGACAAGACCAATATAAACAAGTTGTATGTGAAAATATTTCGGACTCGGATATGTTCATGGTATCAATTGTACCATTGCGATTGAAAAAGATTTTGGAAGATTCAGAGCCTTCGACTAGTACAACGCAAACAATGGATATTTGGAAAAATGAGACACCATCTTCTACGAAATACTGCAGGCCAATCAAATTTGAATTCAAAAAAGAAACTGGTGATGCCATTAACAAAGAAATTAGTGATATCAAGGCCCAAATTGCAACACTACAGCCATTACAATTACAGTTAGATGGGCAGCAAATTGAAGTCAGCTACCAATTAGTTCTTACAATGATAGATGGAAAAGTAGGTCAGGCTTTGACTAACACGAAGGCTGCATCCAGCTGCATTATATGCCAAGCAGCATCAACCCAATTAAACCAAGTTCCGACAAAATCATTAGATAATACCGATGCATATGAATTTGGATTATCACCACTACATGTAAGAATACGACTTATGGAACATATACTAAAAATCAGTTCTGATTTGGATTTCGGGTCTTCAGGATCCATAAGAGACAATGAAACCAACAAAGAGTTAAGAAGTACCAAAAAGAAACATGTTAAAGATGAATATCGCAAAATTGGATTGATTATAGATCAGCCAAAACAAGGGTCAGGCAATACAAATGATGGCAATACCGCACGAAGATTCTTTTCAGATCCAGAAACAGCATCTGAAATAACAGGAGTGGATTTAAACCTTATTTTCAGATTTAAAATAATCCTAGAAGTACTTGCGTGCAATGAAGAAATTGACTCTAAGCAATTTGGATATTATGCTAAGGAAACTGCAAAAATATATACAACCAACTACCCATGGAGAAATATGTCTGCAACAGTTCACAAAATCCTTTATCATGAAGAAGATATCATTAAATATCATTTGGTGCCACTTGGAGATCTATCAGAGGAGGCTCAGGAAAAAGGAACAAGGATTACAGATTTTATAGAGAGCACAATACCAGAAAAATTTCACGAAATTCCACAAATGAAGATCTATTTAATTTATTATTGGCAACGTCAGATCCGTTCATCTCCAACATTCGAAATAAATGGAAAGTGGAACATCGGGATTTAGATGAAGAAGCCAAAAAACTACTAAAGAACAGAAATAGCACAGAGCAAAATATAGAATATTTGCAATCAATATTTGTGTCAAATGAATAATAATTATAATTGCCTTCCATTGTATTAGTAAAAAATAATAGTATTAGTAAAAAATAATAATAAATAGAACCCACTCTGACAGCAAAAAATAAAAAAATTTTTTGTGGTAACAGCAAAATCTCCAGTTAATTTTACTATTTTTTTTGAGTGTAAAAATTTTTTTGAGTGTAAAAATTTTTTTGAGTGTAACATTAAAAAAATTCCATTATCACAAAAAATAATTACAATTATTATTAAGTTCCAAATATAAAATTTTTTAATATGCAAATAAAAAAAATAAACCCATATTTCACTCCAAAAGTTAAAAAAAAAAATCAAAAGTTCAACTTTGACCTAGAAGTCCTTAAGAAGTACTCAATCAATTTTAATGTAATTAAAACTGAGTCAAGCTGAACTAAATATCTATCCATTAAAAAAAAATTACTTCAATATTTTGATAGGTTCAAAAGTTATAGAATTTTGGCCAATGAAAAACGATTTTCAGCCACTGTGCGTCGGGGTCACCAAATGGTAATGCTTGTGATTAACACTAATGTGAGTCGCCGGCACTTGAACCAGGACTCTTGTAAATCTTTAAAAGTTACTTGAAAATGAATCGCCGGCACTTGAACCAGGATTCGATAATAAGAAAAATACGCGTGTCCTTGATTGTGAATATTACTATATTAATTTATTTTGTATTTTACCTTTTCTTATATAATCATTTTTTGCAAAATCTACAACTTAAATATATAAACAAAAAATACATACAGTGTAATTGAAAATACTCTAATTACAGTTAAACAAACAAATAAAAGAAATTGCAATTCATGCAAAATAATTTAAACCAGCAAAAGGCGAGTGTTATGAGTTCAATGAATTTTGTCGCTGCTAATTAAATGATGTATTAAATTACTATTTTAAGTTCAATGCCGTTTATTTAATTAATAATAAATAAACCTTGAAACTAAAAGAAATTTTAAGCCAACTGCGTATGCAAAATTTAGTCAGGGTTTAATGACTCTTACTTGCTTTTACAAATAAGCAAAAATACAAAGGTAATATTATTTCCCTTTGCAGTCAGAAAAAGAATTAATTCTTATATGTATATATATATATATATATATATATATATATATATATATATATATATATATATATATATATATATATATATATAAGAATTAATTCTTTTTCTGACTGCAAAGGGAAATAATATTACCTTTGTATTTTTGCTTATTTGTAAAAGCAAATAAGCACATGTAGTGGTGATAATCCAAATTCATATGCATCGGTATTATCTAATGATTTTGTCGGAACTTGGTTTAATTGGGTTGATGCTGCTTGGCATATAATGCAGCTGGATGCAGCCTTCGTGTTAGTCAAAGCCTGACCTACTTTTCCATCTATCATTGTAAGAACTAATTGGTAGCTGACTTCAATTTGCTGCCCATCTAACTGTAATTGTAATGGCTGTAGTGTTGCAATTTGGGCCTTGATATCACTAATTTCTTTGTTAATGGCATCACGAGTTTCTTTTTTGAATTCAAATTTGATTGGCCTGCAGTATTTCGTAGAAGATGGTGTCTCATTTTTCCAAATATCCATTGTTTGCGTTGTACTAGTCGAAGGCTCTGAATCTTCCAAAATCTTTTTCAATCGCAATGGTACAATTGATACCATGAACATATCCGTCCGAAATATTTTCACATACAACTTGTTTATATTGGTTTTGTCCCGAAGAACCATCACATCCCCATTTGCAAAAATGAATTAGCTTTGTGTTTCCATATTTCTTTAACGCATTTCCTGGTATTGATTGTAGCAAGCGTTCGGCTGTGTGATCAAGTAGAGATTGTAGTTGTACCTCTGCCGAAATTGGTGTGATTGTAATAGTATTCTTTGATGGCAAACAGTCCATTTTAGCAGCAGTTATGTGATGATATGCTGGATAGATATTTGAGCCCTTTTCAATCGCACGCAATCTGAGCTTAATATATTGCAGTTTTGTTAATTTCAAATCCAGAAATAAGGCTAATGCCTCCTCATTTGTGTACTGTATTGCATCGCTCGGAGTTGGTATACTTTTAAGAATTCGTTTTGTTCTCACTGGACAAGCTTTAATAACTTTTTCAATGATATCCACTTTTGTTAATTGGTTCTGTGATCGTAATTGATGTAGGAAAGATTCTTTTATATTTGTACAACCAATTGCATCGTTAACATCTTTAAGTTTCCGCCTCTTAGATCTATCGCTGCAGTTGTCCAATGATTTGCGTGGTCTTCCAAACTTATCTTGCTTTGCTGTTTCTGCAGCGACAGTAAGTTGCCCTTCTAACCACTTTTCACTTTTTATATAAAACTTTTGTTTACTGTAGATAATTGCTTTTGCATTTCGGTGCTACACGAATTTAAGTTTAATTTTATTTTAACGTAAGTAAGAACATCTTTCTGGTTTTTATTTCTAAAATACTCTTCGGCCAGTTCTTTATAACCGAAGGTCTCCATATTTTTCTGAATATTTTTATATGAGTCTGTTATGATTTATCACTTGCAAATATACGTACGTACACGTAAAGGATTAACTTATTATTGAGTAATCCCTTATGGAATCCGTAGTTTTATACATTTTTAGATACATGTTACTCACACATTGATCTTCAATTTCATAGCAGGTAGTACTTAAATTGAACAAAACTGCACTTGTTATCCAGACCTTAATATCAGGTAAAACTAATTAGTATCTCGTCAATACGGGGTTCTTTTTATTTTTAGCTGTTTAATGTCGCGATTATTATTATAAAATTGTTTATGACTTTGCCTGACCCTAACAGTTATATTAGAAAGAGATCATATGTTTACTGTACCTATTGTGATATTTTTATGACTGATTTTTTTTTTTGCTGATCAAAACAAAGCCATAAAACCCTTTCGCAGGTATTATATTTAATTATTTTAGTTTTATGTAGTCTAAAGTAAAAAACATAAACCTTTAGGGAAAAAAGTGAAAATTTAATACACCATTGTATACGAGTAATTATAGGGCTGTTTAAATTAGAGTAATTTGAATTTATTTGGAGTAATTTCATTAAAATTAAAAAAGTGTTCTACCGGCGGGTCGTGGCGGGTGCAAAAGTATATATGGGGTTAAAGAAGACACCTTCGCCTTTCTTCGGGAGTTATACGTTTCTTGTTCCCTTTTGTTCCCTAGAAGTTCTAATCCACTAAAATTAAAATTTCAGAAAAATATAGTAGTTTCATAAATATTTCATAACACCTCTAATATTAAACGCTAGAGCGGTAACCACTTACAACAACTAAAGACTATAATCCTACCAATATTATAAAAAAGACCGCAGGCCATTATCGATGATAGCTTGCGAGTAGTGATCATTTATTTTTGACAAAAAACTGATAAAAAACACCTTTTACTGAAATAACAAAAAACAGTTGAGTTTGACAGCATGCCACGCCCACAATTATCAATAGTTTAACCTAATTTTTTGGCTACCTTAATATGGATATATTAGCTCCAAAATGGCGTAAAAATCTTAAAAATCGGTGACAAAAAAAATTCGACTTTTGGCTAATGAAAAACGATTTTCAGCCACTGTGCGACGTGATCTTTGATTGTTATCCAACAAGTATCCTACACTGGAAGAACAAGCAGTCCTCCAGGCAGCTAGGAAGATTACAACACAGTCGTCAATCACAGTCTCAACGCCCTATATTCTGCATCAACAAATCTAGTACACTGGAAGAACAAGCAATCCTCCAGGCAGCTAGAAAGATTTCTGCATCAAAAAAATCGTCAAAAATAGTATCTACGACCTACACCCTGCATAATGGAGTTTGAAGAACTAGTGCGCAACCAGCACTACTTGGGAGCTCAAATTGAAACGCTCGCAAGGAACTTCTCAAAGGATCCTAGGGATCGAAAAACACCAGCATATTTTGCCAAAAGGCTGGATGCCTTAACAGAATTGGCTACAGAATTCCACAAAAATCATGAGGTAATCATGGCAATGAAAAACAAGCCCGAGGACGATGATTACCTGGTGGAAGATTACCACAACAAAATCACCCAAATTGTTGTAAAGCATACAAAACTGTTTGAGCACGGATCAATGGATCTGTTGAAACTTACAGATGAAGCACATCCGTCAAGCGAACAAAAACGGCAAGTTTCCAATCAGCAGTCAGCTGAAATCCGTAAAATCCTTCGGAATCAATGAGCATTAATGAAGGCGCTCACTCGAAATATTGATGAAATTTTTGCACAACAGCAACTTGAACATCATTCATCATACTACAACATTAAAGCAAGTATCATCGAAAAATACATGGTCGAATTAGCCAATAATAATGCGGCCTTGTGAGCATCAACTTTTGATGACAACATTGAAGACTACAATATTCAGACGTATTATGAGATGGAAGAAAGGGCAGAAGCAGCCATGATTGAACTGCAACAACATATGCAACTAAATGCAGAAAGTCCTCTTCGTCGCACAGCAATGCCAGGGGACATCGATATACCTCTCCCAAAAATAACGCTACCTATCTTTGATGGAAACTATCAGCGCTGGATGGAATTTAAGGACATCTTCGTAGAGCTCATCCACAATACAAACATAAATGATACAAAGAAAATGCATTACTTGACAACATCATTACAAGGAGAACCAAAAAATCTCATCAAGCACCTACCTGCAGTAGGAATCAATTACGCGGTCGCCTGGTCACTTATCAGTAACAGATACGACAATAAAAGGCTTCTGGTATCCACACTACTGAACAAGCTATTATCGCAGTCATCCATCAAAAGGGAATCTGCATCATCATTAAAGTCACTTCACGACATAACACAAGAATGCATTCATGGGCTGAAGGCACAAGGCATACCAGTGCAACATTGGGACGTCATTCTGGTCCATATTGTATTACAGAAATTGGATTAAGATACCCAAACTGCCTTCGAGCAAAGTCTGACCAACAACAGACGATTGGTCGCTATTGATGAACTATTAAATTTTCCAGAGCGCAGATTTCAATCCTGGGAGACACGGGGAAAATTAGAACGGGTAACATCACGAATTTGCGCCTCGGTGACAGCATCAGAACCAAATAAAACTTGTAAAATATATAACAGGGAGGCTCATAAAATCTACGCTTGTAGAAAATTCATCAATGCCGAATTAAACCAACGATGGAAATGGGTGAAGGACTTAAATCTCTGTGTTAACTGCCTGAAGCCAGGACATCGAGTCAAGGAATGCACTTCACGACATTGTATTAGATGGACTACAACCCATAACACCCTACTACACAATCCCAAGGCGAAGATATTTAACAACAAGGCTGCCTCACAAGGCCAATCAATACTCCATCCGCCAGCTCTTAAAAAGGTAGAAGTGGCTCATGACCACACGTCTAATAAGGTTAGCTTATTAACCAATCACTCCAATAAGAATCCCTATTATGTGTTATTAGGAACCGCAGTCATTCAACTATCATCTGTAACTGGACAGCTAATACAATGTCGAGCCATTCTGGATTCCGGTTCTCAAGTAAACCTAATAACGGACCGTCTATGGAAATCCCTGGGTGGTAGATGCAGACAAACATGCGTGAGCGTCGAAGGTATCGGAGTTAACAAAACCAAGATGCGCCATCGGACAAGCATTCAGTTCCAATCAACAATAAATAGTTATGTTGCTGAAGTAGATGCCCACATCCTGCCGAAAATTGTCTCCGATCAGCCGGTTCATCATTTAAACATTGAATCCTGGGGAATCCCGCAGAATATTCAATTAGCTGATCCAGAATTCAATAAGCCAGGTCGAATTGACTGCTTGCTAGGAGCAGAAATCATTTTTGACCTACTCATGGATGGCCAATTCAGATTGGGAGACAATTTTCCAGTACTACAAAATACCGTCCTTGGGTGGGTAATATCTGGAAGGGTCGAATCACCATCAATCAGTAGCAAGGTCTGCGGAATATGCACAACAAAGGAATTAGAAGAAGTAGTTGCAAAATTTTGGGGGGTTGAGGAACCATAAGATAGTACAACAAAGTTGACAGAAGACGAACTGCATTGTGAATCACACTTTCTTAAATCCACATTTCGAGCGGCAGATGGAAGATTTGTGGTAAAACTTCCATTAAACAATCATCCATCAACGCTGGCAGAGTCAAAAGGAATAGCATACAAAAGATTTAACTCCATCGAAGGGCGCCTCAAAACCAATCCTACACTTAGGGATCAGTATGTGTCATTCATGAGAGAGTACGAATCGTTGGGTCATATGACAAAGGTCAACGCTGAAAAAATTAGCTCTCCTTATTACTTCATACCACACCATTGTGTACTACGACCAGATAGTTCATCAACCAAATTAAGGGTCGTGTTTGACGCTTCAGCACATAAATCCTCGGGGCTATCTCTGAACGACATAATGCATAGTGGTCCTACGGTTCAGAGTGAACTCTTTGCAATCTTGTTACGATTTCGAATGTACAAGTATGTAATTAAGATCGACGTTGAAAAAATGTATCGACAAATATGGATTAACAAGGAAGATAGAAACTTACAGCTAATCCTATGGCGAGAAAATGAAAATCAGCCAATCAACATATATCAACTGAACACAGTAACATACGGCACCAGGGCTGCGCCTTACCTAGCAACACGCTGTATTGTCAAGCTGGCAGATGATTACCAGGAACAATATCCACATGGAGCATTGTCTCTGCGAAGAGATTTTTATGTTGATGATGGTTTAATGGGAGCTGATACAATTCATGAAGCGTTAATAAAACAACAGCAATTGATAACCATTTCGGCCACAGCTGGCATGAAATTCAAGAAGTGGTGTTCAAACCATAAAAGATTATTACATGAAATTGCAGCCGAAGATCAAGAAGTTAATCTCAACTTTGAATCAAAACAAACACAATCAACCAAAACATTAGGACTTTTGTGGCTCCCGAAATCAGATGTATTTTGTATTAAGGTCAATTCTCAACAACACAAAAATACAACAAAACGGACCATGATCTCCGACTTGGCACACATATATGATCCCTTAGGCTTGATTGGTCCTGTGGTGGTAACCGGAAAAATTCAACTTCAAAAAAAATGGCAAATGAAACTTGAGTGGGATGAGAATCTTCCTACGGCAGTCGAAAAGGAATGGACAACCTAGAGGGAAGATCTAATAGAATTGAATAACGTAAGATTTCCAAGGTATATATTTACCAATAAGCAGACAAAAAAGTTGAACTACATGCTTTTGCGGACGCATCAGAAAAGGCTTATGGTGCAGCAGTATATATCAGAATAGTACAAAAGGACAAAACAGTAAAGGTCAATTTTCTATGCTCAAAATCGCGCGTAGCACCCGTAAAACCACAAACAATACCTCGTCTAGAGTTATCCGCAGCACTTTTGGTAGCTGAACTTACGGCAACAGTGAAGGCTGATCTGGGCCGGCAGAACAAAAAAATCCTTCTGCTGTTCTGACTCCCAGATCGTGCTTGGCTGGCTAAGCAATCATCCAGGAAAGTTACCGATATACGTAGCCCATCACATTGTAAAAATTCTTCGAGTAACGGTTCCAGACCAATGGCGACATGTCCCATCTAAACAAAATCCTGCGGACATCTTATCGAGAGGCATCAAACCTCGTGAGTTATCTTCATGTACCATGTGGTTGTACGGGCCATTATTCCTCTACAATCCCAAATCGCTGTGGTCAAGTCCCATCAAACGGGAATCAACAACTGACCTCAACTATACAGCAATTGTTTTAACAACTCAACATTCAGTCCAACAAAATGCTTGGATTTATACAATACCGTCGAAAAATTCTTTTACACATGTACAAAGGGTCATCGCATATACATATGTTGGAATATGAGGAATCTCGAGCAGAACATATTCAGCTTTCTCCAATGGAACTCGACGCAGCGCTCAAGCTAATTGTACGACAAATACAAACATGTACCAAAAAATATGTACCAAAGACGAATCCGCTAAGCTCGCTAACTCCATTTTTGGATGAAGAAGGTATAATTAGAGTAGGTGGACGACTGAGCTCCTCAACACAGCAATTCGATGCAATCCATCAAATGATACTACCAAGCCAAGATCCACTTGTGAAACTCCTGATAGAAAAAATACATAAAGAACACTATCATTGTGGCCCTCAAGCCTTGCTAGCACAAATAAGACTGCGATTTTGGCCCATAAAAGGGAAAAGCTTAACAAGAGCAATTGTTCAACGGTGTGTACGATGTACAAGGGCAAGGCCAAGTATGTATAATCAAATAATGGGAAACCTTCCAAATCATCGAGTGCAACCAGCTCGGCCATTCCTGAATTCGGGAGTGGACTATTGCGGCCCATTTTTTGTACATTTCAAAACGAGAGGAAAACGACCTCAAAAGGCGTACCTTTCGATGTTTTACTGCTTTGCCACTAAGGCAGTGCACTTAGAATTGGTCACTGACTTGACAACAGAAGCATTTATAGGGGCACTGAAGAGGTTCATAGCGAGAAGAGGCCATTGTAGAACACTGTATTGCGACAACGCAACAAATTTTGTTGGTGCCCGAAATCAACTAAGTGAGCTTAATAGCGTCATTCATGCAAAACCAGCACAGGAATCGATCATTGAGGCATGCAGCATAAAGGGAATCGATTTTCAGTTCATCCCTCCAAAGTCACCCCATTTTGGAGGACTGTGGGAGGCAGCAGTAAAGTCAGCAAAGCACATGTTAATGAAAAATGTCTCAATGGCATCACTTACATACGAAGAACTACAAACTGTAATGATCTCGACCTCTCATTCCAAACTCATCAGATGCCAACGATCTAAATGCTATCACTCCAGGGCATTTTCTGATTGGTGAAGAATTAACCTCAAGCGTTGATGTTCGGTCACAATTTCCTAAAGGAAGTTTACAAACCAGATGGCAACTCGTGTCACAACTCAAACATAATTTTTGGCAACGATGGTCCAAGGAATACCTTAACGAATTACAACAGCGGCATAAATGGAAGAGCGCAATCAGCAAGATTCACCCAAACACGTTGGTAATAATTAGGGAAGATAATATTCCAGTGCTACAATGGCCCTTGGGGCGAATAATAAAGGTATATAAGGGCGATGACGGCTTGGTAAGGGTGTGAGATGTAAAAACTCAAAGAGGAACCTTCAAACGACCTATCCACAGATTGGCTCCACTATTTCCGGAAATTAATGAAGCACAAGAGCAATCTGAAGAAATATCACAAGTGGCATCATTGCCCATAATCTGTCCAGCGAAAAAGGTTAAGGCATCAGAGACACTAACCGGCGAAGCAACTCCAACAAAACATTCACGCCTAAACTCAACCTTGCTGCTTACCATATTAACATTGTTGTTTTTTCCTGTAGCCATGGCAAATCAAATAAACATAACCAAGTTCAACAACAAACCTGGCATTTATTTTGAACGGATAAGCATTGTAAGGCTGATGTCCGTGAATTGGAAGATGATTGTGTACTTCGATCTTGAACCATATCAGCATCAGATAAATATTTTGACTGATGGAACAACAATGCTTCAGGATCTATGCAAAAGTACGCTGAACAAGGTGACATGTAAGACTCTGCTGGACTACTTTGATCATGTAAAAGAAGACTTGCAGACAGAATTCAATCTATTCACTGTCAAAAGAAAGAAAAGAGGGGCAATCGACATAGTTGGAAATATTGTCAATTCACTATTTGGCGTTTTAGACCCTAACTACGAAACACAAATGTCAAAAACAATTAGGGAGCTTGAAAGAAATGATGAATATTTAGACAGGCTACTAAGGAATCAAACCTCACTAGTTAATTCCACCATCAACATTATCAAAAGGTATCAGCTGGACGTACAGGATAAATTTGGCGAAACTAGCAATCAACTCCACAATGTTAAGGTCGAACAACGCATACTCATGCTTTTCGTGCAAATGCTCATTGTCACCAATAATGTACAACGCATACACTCGGCAATCATGGACGTTCTAATTGATAGCCATCACGACAAAATTAATCCTTTGTTACTCACTCCTCAACAACTCAATGAAGAAATCAGGAAGATAAAGGCTCATTTACCAGCAAACCTGCAGTTACCGATTCATCAAAACAACTTATTAGAAGTATACAAGCTCATCAAGGTCAATGGAATTATCGCAGAGAACCACGTAATATTCACCATCAATCTAGCCCTTACTGATCCACAAGAGTACCAGCTCTTACACATTGCTCCAATTGTAGCAACAATAAATAAAACACTTTTAGCTGTAGAAACCTCAACAGAATTTCTCGTTATTAGTTTACATCATGACGAATTCTTTCCAATGTCACAACATGAAATTAACACTTGCTGGAAATTGCGCGACGACGAACTAATCTGTCCAGGCATACCAGCAACATATCAAGCAACTCGTAGCCCAATGATCAACAAATGTGAAATTGATATACTAAATGATCAAACTGATCCAAGATGCGTCATCCGTAAGCTGGAAGATACCACAGTATTGCAGCAGCTAAATCGTCCAAATCAATTTGTGTTTTCCTCATCAGATACTATCAAGTTGAATGCAGTATGCGGTAATGACATTATACACATTACATTAGAAACCAGCGGGTTAATAACAATGCGCTCTGACTGTGTCATAAAAAATGACCTCATTACCATACAAGGTCGTCAACAAATTGTCACGTCTCTACAAGCTTCACCAACGAACTTTAATCCCGTAATTGGTTGGATAAAACAGTATGACAGTATGAACTCCAGCGCAAAACAAATCAAGCCAACAGTACATGAACTAGAATTAGTTCAGCAAAAGTTATCCCAAATCTCCAAAACGACGCACCTTGCAAGCGAAGTCAAACATAATAACCATGGGATAATTGTCGGATACGCAGCGCTTGCGTTGATATCGACAACTGTCATCATTACGATCTGCAGGTATAAAAGGTGGAAGACCAGCTTCAGTCCAACTCCAGCCCCTCGGCATCAAACACTGGCCAGGCTTAATCTTCTTATCTATTGAATTCTATAAATCTAATTTGTAATGAATTAGCAAGGGATGTTAGTTGTTATGAGTCAAGCCAGTCATTTGTGCGGGCAGCATGTTAACACATATAAGAATTAATTCTTTTTCTGACTGCAAAGGGAAATAATATTACCTTTGTATTTTTGCTTATTTGTAAAAGCAAGTAAGAGTCATTAAACCCTGACTAAATTTTGCATACGCAGTTGGCTTAAAATTTCTTTTAGTTTAAAGGTTTATTTATTATTAATTAAATAAACGGCATTGAACTTAAAATAGTAATTTAATACATCATTTAATTAGCAGCGACAAAATTCATTGAACTCATAACACTCGCCTTTTGCTGGTTTAAATTATTTTGCATGAATTGCAATTTATTTTATTTGTTTGTTTAACTATAATTAGAGTATTTTCAATTACACTGTATGTATTTTTTGTTTATATTTTTAAGTTATAGATATTGCAAAAAATGATTATATAAGAAAAGGTAAAATACAAAATAAATTAATATAGTAATATTCACAATCAAGGACACGCGTATTTTTCTTATTATCGAATCCTGGTTCAAGTGCCGGCGATTCATTTTCAAGTAACTTTTAAAGATTTACAAGAGTCCTGGTTCAAGTGCCGGCGACTCACATTAATGTTAATCACAAGCATTAACAATATACATATACATATATGTATATATACATATATACAGTACTATCCCGATAATCCGGACACGCGATTTTTCGGACACATCTATAATCTGGACACTGCTACAAGCCGGACAATAGCAATTTTTTTTACTCTACAGTAAATTCTTTTTTATTATTTTTTTTTTTTGTTCATTCATGTGAAGTTCTTTGTAATAATAATTAATAACGGAACTTTTTACCGTAATATCCGTCTACATTTGGAATTTTTGCAATTTTGCTTTATTTAGTTGAGTTTATTTGTTGACATATGTAGTAGGTTCGCAAAATATTCGCTACTTATTAAGGCTTAAGCTACTTACATACAGTGAAGGACTAAAGTCTATATTCATAAAAAAAGTGGAATTAATTAATTTGTCCTTTAACAAAAAACCCACAAAATAACAAAAATATGGGATGGCAAAAGTGTATACATATACAGTTCAGTCTTAAACGGTTACTAATACTATTTAAGTAATACATGGTGTTTTGCTAGTATTTAGTTGGCCCCCACAGTTATCTATTACAGCTTGCAGGCGTCGTGACATGGATGAAGCCAAATTGTTCGTCTCTTCCGGACTTAATTTGTTCCATGCCTCCGTTAATGCTTGTTTAATGATTTGGCATCTGTAATTCGCGTTTGTTGAATTTTTCGCTCCAAAAGCTCCCAAGCTTGCTCTATAGGATTTAAATTCTGATTTTTCAGAGAGGTATTTAGTTGCCTGGGAGCTTGCATTATGCTTGAGGTCATTATTTTGTTGGAACATCCAACCATCCCCAAGATCCAAGCATTCCACAGATGTCTTCAAATTTTGTTCCAATATGATTTTATATTGTTATCGATCATAATATCTTCAACAAAACCTAACTTGTCAACGCCAGATGCCGCTATATCTCCCCAAACCATAACGCTCCCACCCCCTTGCTTTACAGTTTGTAGTAAGTTTTCGAGCAGTATAGCCGCATTTCTATTCCTCCGTATTTTTGCACGGCCATCTCTCCCGAATATTTTGAACTTTGATTCGATCATAAATAAAACCTTGGTCCAGAAATCAACCCCTTTGTCAATATGCGCACGTGCAAACTCAATTCGAAGACGGCGGTTTTTTTTCTGATATTATAGGCTTTTTACGCGTTGTTCTGCAAAAAGAAAAAAAAACATTGTCATTCAGAGCCCTTTTGATAGTTCTTGGATGGACACTGTTATTGGGGACAAGGGCAATATGATCGGCTAATTTTGGGGCACTATTTCGGGGATTTTTCCTTTATAATAGAAGTAATATATCTCCTGGAAAGATTCTTTGGCCTACCTGTTCGCTCTTTGCTATCATAGGAACAAGTTTTAGTGTACTTCTCAATAATTATTTGCACTGTTGCGCTGCTTAAATTTAATATTTTGGCAATTTCAGCGTACGTTTTATTTTCCTTTCTGTGTTTTACCACTAATTTCCTTATGTCAGTCGATATTTCTTTTTTAGATGGGTTTTTTCCACGTTTGATCAGCAAATTATCAAAACATGAACTAAAATATTACATATAATAACTACTATGAAATGTACCATGTATACCAAAAATTTTAAATAATGGTACTTTACTGCTACTTTATCACTGTTTCATTTGTTTGTTTTCGCTGCATGTAGACTTTTGTCATATCATTTTTTTTATTTTTGCGATTGAAATCAAAAGTAGAACAAAATTTTTTTTTAGCTTTTCCAATTAATAAATGGTTAAAAAAATTAACAAAATTGTGGTTGCATGTAGACTTTATTCTTTCACTGTATGTATGTATATATTTACAACTTTCTTCATATTATTGGACATTGTAGAACAATGAAAAGCACAAGCAAGAGATCACATAAAACATTAACAATAAAAAAGAAGTGTGAGCTATTAGATGAACTTGACACAGGGAAATCAATAATATGTGTTGCAGACAAATTTGGCATAAAAAATCGACCGTGTTCGATATTAAAAAAAGTTCGGCTTTAAGAAAATTTATGTCTAACACTTTTAATGGAAGTGATAAGAAAACATTACAAAAATCTTTCTAATTAAATCAAATAAAAAATAATCGTGCCTTATAGGGAAAAGAAAGAACCTGAAAGATGGGGAATGTCCTGCTATGGAAAAAGCATTATTGTCGTAGTTTATTCAGCAAAGAAACCAACATAAGTATGTATCCCTGTGTCAACTGAAATGATCCGATTTTAAGCAAAATTTTTTTACAACAAATTAACTGGGAAGGATAATTTTGTAGCAAGTTTGGGATGGGTGGAAAAGTTCAAGGCACGTCACGGATTTAAAAACTTAAAGTCTGTGATGAAAGAGTTAGCTCCGACATCTCTGCGATAGGTCCGTTTAAAATAAAATTGCAAAAAAATAATTGATGAAATGGGTTTGGACCGCGTTCAAATATATGACGCAGATGAGTCAGCAGCTTTTTTGATTTATTCCTGACAAAACTTGGTTCATCATAAGGAAAAATCAGCTGCAGGCAGGAAAATTCCAAAAGATCGAATTACTTTTATGCCCCCCCGGGGGGCACGGTTTATACATCTTGTTTTTGGCGTGGACTTGATGTTGTGCTTCCTGGGGTATAGGGTTATCAGGTTTCCGGACCTAGGCCTTTTTGCTGATAACCCCTAAAAAACTTGTATGTTGCTACCCAATCCCTGAATTAACAGGGTAACGGGCGCTCATGCAAGTAAATTAAAGGTAAAAGTGGGTTCGCTCCCTCGTCCGGGTGGGTAATATGGTCTTTCCAGACCTTGACCTTTGGCCAATTACCCCTAGAACTTAATATGTTACTACCCAATCCCTGAAATATCAGGGTAACGAGAGTGCATATAAGTAATTAAGGTAGTAGCTTTGCCTATGCTTGTCTGGGTAGAGGTGCTACCGATACCTCAGGTTTGCACGGGACCTAAAATCGGAGGTGTTTTTAACACAAGGCCGACCGAAGATCCCATCTGGTACCACGGGAACCAGTAGCCCCTAGAGTTATATATATTAGCATATATAAATACATAAATATGTACATTTTATTATATTATTTGATAAATCTACTTTACATATACATATATAAGTATTTATTGAAAATTTTAAGAAAACATAATTATTTTTGTCAGTCAGAATTTTTCAATTGATATAAAACATTGAAATTAGTAACATTAAAAAATTGTAAAAAAATATAAAAAATATATTTTAAAAAGAAAATAAATAAATATTTATATAAAAAAAAGGTGAAATAGTACTAATTAAATATATTGTGAGTTCCACCACTATACAAATAATTGGCGCAGTCGGACTTTGAACCTGCTTTTTATTCAAGAAACGAATCCAGAAAAACAGGAAGAAAATATTCAATTTTTTTAAATTTTTCAAATAAAGAGGGCAGCAAAACCAACGAACCAACCAACAAACAAAGCGGAACAGGAACCGAATTATCAATTTCAGGAACCATATAAAAAGATACAAATTTAAATAAAAAATTGATTAAAATATGACTAAAACAATTACAATAATCCCTTTCCAATTACTGGGAGATATTCCAAAGTTTGATGGACAACCAGAAGAGCTAGAAATTTTTATAAAAAATATTGAAGGTCTTCGTCAACATGTTGATGCTACATCTATTGAACTTTTTGATCTTAGAATACGTAACAAAATTGTGGGTGCAGCCAACATTTCATTAATCAACAACAACAATCCAACAAAATGGGAAGAAGTCAAGGTAATATTAAGAATTAACTTTAATATACCAGACAGTTTTTTTTTTTTTTTTTTTTTTTTTTTTTTTTTTTGGGAAGGGTAGGAAAAAATGCGTTACGCATCTAACGAGAATCGTCATTCATCGTCGTATGCCGGACTCCTAAAAAGTTTACCGGCTAAAAACCCCCCTTATATCTCTTGGGATATGTTTACCACCTCGGTACCGCTCTCGCATTGCTTCAAGGTGGATCCCTTTTTTCTGTTCTCAGAACATACATATCTGCTGTGCCTGCGTCCAGGCCCCCGTTTTTTGTTACCCCTTTGGGTCTATCTTTTTTATTTTTATTTTTATTTTGCTTCTCTCGTCATCGTTGCTCTCTATGCCAGATCAATGTCACGCTTTTTTGTGCGTAGTACGTATTCAACGAACCTTGCCGCTGCCTTCCAGTTTTCTTCGCTCTCGACCATTTTATCTACAATGTTTTCGGCTGTAATTTCTCCTATTTGGGTTTCTACTTCCCTCCGAGCCTCAGACCAATGGCAACATTTAAAAAACGTGTGCTCAGCATCGTCTACCTTCTCTTCAGCCTCATAAATGCAAAAGGGTGATTTACACTTTCCCATTTTATGCAGGTACTTCCGGAAGTAGCCGTGTCCAGATAACATCTGTGTTATGTAGTAATTTACATCTCCATTTCGCCTGTTCACCCATTTTTCTATGTGTGGGATGAGTCTGAAAGTCAATCTGCCATGTGTGTCATTTCTCCAGCGTGTTTGCCACTTCTCTTGTGTTTCTCGTTTTATGGCGTCTATTGCTAACGCTGCTTGAGAGTTGTTTTCCCTAGTATTAAATATTTTCATCCGCTCTACCGCTTGCAGATCTATGGGGCTCATTCCAGCTATTACAAGAACAGCGGATGCGGACACGGTACGATATGCTGATGTTACACGTAGTGCCGCCGTTCTCTGTACTGACAATAGTGTGTTTGCCCTGCGCTTGGTTTCCAATGTCTTAGCCCATATTTCGCTTCCGTATAAGAGGACGCTGTTACAGGCCTCCATTAGAAGTTTCCGTTTGCTTGGCAGTGGTCCACCGATATTTGCCATTAGTCGGCTGAGTTGTGATGTTATTCTCGCTGCTTTTGTTGTCGTGTATTGGATTTGACTGGAGTATGTCAGTTTTGAATCCAATCTTACTCCCAGATAGTTGACCCACCTTTTTGTGAGTAGTGTTACGTCTTCTATCCGCATTTCTATTTCGATGGGAATTTGTCGTTTAGTGAGTAACAGCAGCTCTGTTTTGTGCATTGCCAGTTGCAGACCGTGTGAGTCCAACCAGCTCTTGGTTCTTATCATTACTTGCCGCAATCTGCGTTCTGCAATTTCCGTGCTTCGTGCTTTTATAACGGCTGCAATGTCGTCTGCATATCCGACAAGGAAAGTGTCCTCAGGCATTTCTATTTTGAATATTTCATCGTAGCTAGCGTTCCAGAGATCAGGTCCTAGTATGGATCCTTGTGCGGCTCCGGAGGTGACCCTCATTTTCCTAGTGCCCCTGCTTGTATTGTAAACAAGTACTCTATCCTTCAGGTAGTTCCTGATCATTCTCATGAGATACTGTGGTAAATTAAAATTTCTCTCAAGAGCGTGTAGAACATCTATCCATCTAAGGCTGTTAAATGCATTTTTTACGTCCAGAGTAGCTAGGAGTACCACTGGTCTGCTGAAGTGGTTCCTTTGTTGGGCGGCTGCGACAACTTCTACAACGTCTTTTAGAGCTCCTATTGTAGATTTTCCTGGCTGGAAACCGTGTTGCCTCCTTGATAGACCTCCCGCGATAGTAATGGATTCATTAAGTCGGGGCTTTATGAGTCGCTCAAGCAACTTCCCAGCGGTGTCCAGCATACAAAGTGGTCTGTATGAGGATGACAACCCTGGATCTCCCTTCCCTTTATCGATAAGTACTAATCTTTGTTCTTTCCAGGGATTTGGGAATACACCTTCTCTTAAGCAGCTGTTATACATCTTCAGTAGTAGCTGAGGTCGGTTTTCCGCTATCTCTTTTATTACTTCGGCTGGGATGCCGTCTGGCCCAGGCGCTTTTTTGTTTTTGAGACCGCGAGCGGCTATTTGAATTTCTTCATATGTGAATGGAGGGACGTTGATAGTTCGTTCGACTTCTGCCTCATCTTCCCTGGCGTCGTGCTTTGGAAAGAGCGTCTTTACTATGTTTAGCATAGTTTCGTCGTCCATATCCTGCGCAGAGTTCTTCATGCCAAGCTTCTTCATAACTATCTTGTAACCGAGACCCCAGGGATCTCGATTTATATCCTCTCTCAGTTCTTCCCATTTCTCCTTCTTACTCTTATTTATAGCATTTCGAAGCTTCTTTTTTGCGTCCTTATAGTCCCTATGTTCCATTTCCGCTGCGCCACTGCGTTTGGCTCTTGTATATATTCGTCTTTGCCGAATGCAGTTTCGTCTAGCTTCATCGATCGAGCCGTTCCACCAGTGAACCGCGGTTTTGTTGTTTCGAGGTCGTTTCATCTTCGGCATTGCTTTATTGCATCCCTTCACGATAATATCCATAACATTTCTTACGATTGTGTTGGCATCTCCTACGATTTCAGTTGCTACCGTTTGTCTATCGATTTCAGTCAGGAGGGCAGAAGTGTCTAATTTATTCACATTCCACTTGCGGGTAGAAACATTTGTTTTTCTTACAGGCTCGGTGTCACTATCTTTCAGTGAAAATGAGATATATTGGTGGTCGCTGGCCGTATATATCTCAAGAACTTTCCAGTTTTCTATACTGCTTGCGATCCTGTCAGACACTAGGGTGATGTCGGGTATGGTTCCGTCACATCCGGGGCGTCTGAATGTGGGCACATTTCCAGTATTCGCAATCGTTAACCCAGTTCTAGCTGCCATTTCTAATATCCTTCTGCCTCTCGGGTTGGTTGTTTGCATTCCCCATTCTACTGCACGCGAGTTGAAGTCACCCGCGATTATGACCCTTTTACCGGTGTCTCGTGCGGTATCTTCGATCGCGTCAAGCTTTCTCTTAAAATCTTCGATATTATCACTCGGAGTTAGGTAGCAACTTACTAATGTAATTTGCTCCGACTGCAGCCACACAAATCCATTGCCGCTACCTCTATTTTTCACTTGTAGAAGACTGCTATTTGGGATCCATATTGCAGCGGTTCGTGTGTCGTCTTCAAGCCAGAGCCCATTTGTCATTCTTGCATACTGTTCACTTATAATTATGACGTCCACTTTCTGTTCTATAACAATCTGTGGCAGCAAAGCATGCGCCACTTGTCCTCTGTGCATATTTGCTTGTAATATTTTCATAGCGCCTTTTGATTTCCTGCTTTGCAGCTTCTCGAGCCGGACCAGACAGTGTAGAGAGTTTAATTAACAAAATTAAGACAGCTGAATGTAGAAATAGTATAAGTCAATTTTTTAATTATATAGAGTCACTCAAAACAAAATTAAATTTAAAAACTAGTATTGATAATACACAGTGGTATAATTGTAAAAACAATGAGCAAATGATTTTAAAGATTTTTATTAACAAACTTCCAGATGAACCTAAATTAATTTTAAAATCTAGGAATCCCTTTTCAATGTTACAAGCAAAAGAGATTCTTATTGATACTGATTATTTTTATAGTAATATACCAGACAATTTACAACCCTTCTCATCCAAAAATAAATTTTTCCTTAATAATAATTTAAACAAAAATAATTCTCAATATTCAGAACAATCTTCCTTTAGAAACATAAATAGAAATAATTTTAATAAAAACGAACATAGAAATTTTAAAGAAATGGACAATTTTTCAGAACGACGTTATAGAAACCAAAATTTTACGAAAAGAAATTTTAATAATGCTGAAGATTATAACAGAAACTACAGCTATGAATCTTCTAACCGAAATTTTAATAATTACAGAAATTTTAATAACAATAGACACTTTAACACAGAACAAAATTATAACAACACTAATAATTATAATAGTAGTAACTATAATAATTATGATAACAACAATAATAATAATTACAATAATAGTAACAATAATAATATAAGAAACAGAAATATAATTAGTGATAATAATAGTAGATCTACTCAAAATTCTTCAAATAGAACCGTTCAAATGGATATTGATAATATTCAAACAGCAAATTTTCAGTTAACAGCCGAAAAAATTTACCCTGCATAGTAGTGAAAACGCAATCAATTCCATTAAAACTTCTTATAGATACAGGTTCAGGTACTTCTCTAATAAGAAAAGATTTATTTCACTCGTCATTTCAAACAAAACTAGAACGTCCTATAATTTTAAACACTATTTGTTCTAAAACTATTGCTAAGACCTTAAAGACCTTAAAGACCTTAAGACTTTAAAGAATTCAATTTACCGAATTGTAAACTTGAAATGACAGAAACAGAAATATTAAATGATTTTGATGGTATATTAGGATGTAATATTTTGAATCCATTAGGTGCGAAAATTAATTTAAAAGAAAACATTTTAATAACTGATAATGCAAAAATACCACTAATTTTTAATGAAACTGTTGAGCATTATAATGAAAATGATATATCATATTTTAATAGCATAACTATTGATATTAATTTTAATGAACCGCGAATCGAATGCATTATAAACAAATTACAAACAGATAATTTGAATAATGAAGAAATAACTGAATTAATAAAATTGATTAAGGAATTTAATTCTGTATTTTATATTGAAGATGAAAATCTATCGTCTGTCAGTAAATATAAACACAAAATACCTACTATAAATGATATTCCAGTATATAGTAGAGCGTATCGTTTTCCAGAAATTCATAGAGAAGAAGTGGAAAAACAAATGAATGAAATGCTTAAATCAGGCATTATAACTAAATCATGTAGTCCATACAATGCTCCAAGTTGGATTGTTCCAAAAAAGATTGATAATTCTGGTAAACAGAAATGGAGAGTTGTGGTAGATTACCGAAAATTAAATAACGTAACAATTGAAGATAAATTTCCCATTCCTAATATGGAAGACTTATTTGCAAAATTAGGAAACTCATAATATTTTAGTACACTTGATTTAGCAAAAGGATTCCACCAAATTTTAATTTCTCCGGAAGATAGGCACAAAACAGCCTTTTCCACTCCAACAGGACATTATGAGTTCACACGTATGCCTTTCGGATTAAAGAATGCACCTGCATCTTTCCAAGGAATGATGAACGAAATATTACATGACTATATAAATAATATTTGTGTTGTATATCTTGATGATATATTGATATTTTCCACATCACTTCAAGAACATATCAATTCATTAAAGAAAATATTTAAGAGATTATCAGAATATAATCTGAAAGTCCAAATTAATAAATGCAATTTTTTTAAACGTGAATCTGAATATTTAGGACATATTATTACAATAGATGGAATAAAACCAAATCCAGAAAAAATTAAAATCATTAAAAAGATACCATTACCGAAAACAGTAAAGGAAATCAAATCATTTTTAGGTTTAACGGGTTTCTACCGTAAATTCATAAAAGATTACAGTAGAATAGCTCTTCCAATGATTTCCTATTTAAAAAAGAATGCAAGAATTGATCTTGAAAATCAAAACTATATTGATTCTTTTAATAAATTAAAAACAATTTTATGCACTAATCCTGTATTAGCATATCCCAATTTTGATAAACTATTTGTTTTAACAACAGATGCTAGTAACGGAGCCTTAGGAGCAGTTCTTTCACAAAATGGTCATCCTATTTCTTATACATCTCGAACTTTAAGCAAACATGAACAAAATTATAGTGCAATTGAAAAGGAACTATTGGCAATTGTTTGGTCAATTAAATATTTTAGACCATATTTATACGGCAGAAAATTTAAAATCCAAACTGATCATCGACCTTTAATATGGTTAAACGGTTTAAAAGAACCAAATATGAAACTACAAAGGTGGAAAATTCAATTAAATGAATATAATTTTGAAATAGAATATATTAAAGGCAAAACTAATAAAGTACCAGATTATCTCAGTTGTTTAGATGTGAATATTTTAGAACAAGATATTCAAAATCCAAGTTCTACTTTAGCTACAATACATAGCGGAGTTGAAAATTTAAATGATCATATATTTATATCTGAAAAACCAATCAACTTATATAAAAATCAAATAATAATTTCTTTAAAAAATTCTTTTAAATATGAGAAACAAATATTATTCAATAAAAATACAAGGCACACAATTACAATAAAAAATTATTTCGAAGAAAAGATATTAAAATTTTTAAAGAAAATCTTTCCAATAAAAGGAACAATAGGAATTTTTTGCGATAATTTAGATATTTACAAGAATTTACAACAAACATTAATTCGATATTTTTCAAACTTACCGAATATGAAATTTGTACGCTGTACTAAATTTTTAAAAGATATAATAGATAGAGAAAATCTCTTAACTATTTTAGAAAAATTTCATAACGATAAAAATCAGAGAGGTATTGAGGAAACTTTCTTAGAGTTAAAAAATAATATTTATTATCCAAATTTGAAAACTGAAATTCATAAATTTATTAATAACTGCACTTTATGTAATATGTGCAAATACGATAGAAATCCAATTAAAACAAAATTTTGTGTAACTGAAACACCTCTACAATCAAACGAAATAGTTCACATGGATATATGGTTTTTAAATAAAAATACAACATTCCTAACATATATAGATAAATTAACAAAACATGTATCTATACATTATTTAAGTGATAAAAATTCAATAAGTATTGTTGAAAAAATTAGAGAAAGATTTGCAATTTTAGGAAAACCAAACAAAATTATAGCTGATAATGAATTTAATACAGCTTTGATTAAAGAATTTTTACGATCAGAAGAAGTAGATTATCATTTCACATCACCAAATACACACACGGGAAATGCAGACATTGAACGATTCCATCTCACACTTAATGAACACATCAGATTATTTAAACTACTACAAAAAGATCAAGACTTAAACGATAAAGCTATAGTATATAAATGCATTGAACTTTATAATGATACTATACACAGTATAACATGTGTAAAACCTAATGATTTATTACATAATAAATTTGATAAATCAATTTGGAAAAAATTACATAACGTTGTTCATGATAAAAAAGTTAAACGGATTAATAAAATGAATGAAAATAGAAAAGATTGTCACGAATATAGAGAAAGAGAATTTGTTAAAAATCTTGGATTTAATAATTTAAAACAAAAACCAAAATATATAATAAAACAAGTAAAAAATAAAAATAATACACATTTTTTAGATGAAAATGGTTGTAAAAGAGATAGACAGATTGTCAAAAGAACTTTTAAATATCAAAATGAAATACCAAATATTCATTTTGATAGAAAAATAACTGGAAGAAACTATTCCAAGAAATAAATAAATTTGATTAAAAATTTTTTTTTTAAATATGTTCATTGATATTATTACCATTTATCTACTTATATATATATTTAAAATAATAAATACAAAAAAAAAAAAATAATAATATGTTAAAACTAAAAAAAAAAAAACATTTATATTAATATATTTATAAAATTAAAAAAATGTTCAAATATAATGTATACTTAAAACTTTGTTACTTTGTTAATATTTTTGTAATGAATTATTTTTTATGTATTTATATATGCTACATTCCAGGAGTAATGTCTTGTCAAAGGGTGGGGGAGTTATATATATTAGCATATATACATACATAAATATGTACATTTTATTATATTATTTGATAAATCTACTTTACATATACATATATAAGTATTTATTGAAAATTTTAAGAAAACATAATTATTTTTGTCAGTCAGAATTTTTCAATTGATATAAAACATTGAAATTAGTAACATTAAAAAATTGTAAAAAAAATATAAAAAATATATTTTAAAAAGAAAATAAATAAATATTTATATAAAAAAAGGTGAAATAGTACTAATTAAATATATTGTGAGTTCCACCACTATACAAATAATTCTAGGACTTGTCCTAGACTGGTTATTGGTGAGGTCCCTTCGGGGATCACGTGGTAGCTGTGGTTAAAACCCAAAGATACGCGGGAAGAGGTATGGGTCAGATGAGTATGCCTCCAATATGGTGCTGGTGGCCTGTTGTAGATGCTCTCTTCAGGCCATATATCTCTAGGTGTTATTGCTATTCGACAAAGCTGCCCTGATGGTTTCCATTGGGGTGGTAGGAGGTTAGATATCTCCAACACTTCAGCAAAGTGTCTGTACATGATTCTGCATCCTGTACAGAATTTGCTACCATGCCGCCCCTATTGGGGCACATGTAAGGTCCACCCCTGTATGTTCCTCTAAGAGGGGCGACTGGGACGGTGGTGAACGGCTTTATTCACCCTTGTGCAGAAGTGCACCGTCAGATTAGGCCTTCGGGCAGGTACTGACGTGAATCTTTTGCGTAATTACTTTTATGCCATGTTGTAACGCTTATGTCACGTATAAACTACCTGTCATGGTAATAGGAAAGTCAGCTAATCCCAGAGCGTTAAAAAATTTTACACTTCCAGTAATTTATAGAGCAAGTAAGACGGGTTGAATGTTGACATCAATATTTACGGAATGGTATAAAAAGCATTTTTCACTAAATATAAAAAGATTTTTGCAAGAAAAAAACAAACCATTGAAAGCATTGCTTTTAATCGATAATGCACCATGTCATCTTAGTGACAGCGAGCTTGGTTGCGATCCTGATTTTAAAGTCGTATTTCTTCTACCGAATTGCACTACGGTTATTCAGCCAATAGATCAGAATCTTATTCAAAACATTAAAGTATTTTATAGAAAACAACTCTTAAATCACTTTATCAATGAAAATATGGATATTGGAATTGCTTTAAAAATTTCACCTTGCGACATGCGGTTACATTTTAAACAACGCTTGGAAAGGGATTTATGAAAAAAATATACAAAAAAGCTGGAAGCAGCTGTGCAATGACCGGAACGATGAATGGAGTGAGAAAGATTTAACACCTCTTGCGCTTCTTCAAACAGACTTAGATACAATTCACAAATTAATTAATTCAATAGATCCAGATCAGCAACTTGACAATGATATCATTGATGATTGGGCGACGGGTCAGAATGAGTTTGCATACGATTTTTCGGTCGGTTGTGGAAGAAGAAAATCTTGATGAACAAAGTTCAGGTGATTCAGATGCCAGCATATACAGAGCTCAGAATAAAATCAGTAATAATGAGGCTATAACAATTTTTTCAAAATCTATAGAGTGGGCAGAACAAATCAATGGATATGAAAAAGAATTAACAGACCGGACCAGGAGGGTCAAGAGAGCAAGCAAAGGACGGAACATGAAACTGAGACAAGCTAGCAAAAATTTTTAGAGAACACAACATTGACACATTATTCCAAACTGGAAATAGAATATCACGAACGAAACAGAGCCTCTGGACAAAGAAGGAGTATACAAATTAACCTCTTCGTGCCAATATAGTTAGATCGGACAAACAAGACGGAGGATCAGGAAACCAGGATCGGCACCGAAATCGAATTTTGCGAATCACATGTTAGACAAGAAATTTACACAAACACACATAAGAATAACGCCTAAACTGCGAGATTTGGAACATAAAGGACGACGACTGAACATATTGGAAATATTAAAACGGAAAACTAAATAATGGCCCAATGAAAGCCACCAGCACAAAAGCACATAACCAAGGCAAAAAAGAAGGCCAGAAGCGAACAATTACCGATTACTATTTGTATAGGGAAAAACACCACATAACTACATGCTCACGCAATAAAATAGAGATGAAGAAAGAAAGGAATGGTGAGGAGAGTGAGAGAGCCACAGAGACGTATGAGCGGACACACACAACCAAAATACATATATAGGATTTTGTAAAAAAAGAGCACTGTAGATGGCACATAGTTCCAACCGGTCAGCGGTTTGTGGATAGACCTGCGACTTCAGAAAACCACATAAGAATACGTCTAACGGGGTCAAATTACACGATCTCCGTGGCCAGTTCACATCGTTTCTACGCCTTCAAATCGCTCGTGCAAAATATTCAATGTGGTATGTACCGTGTGGTACGTAGCGCCGTCCTGTTGAAACCACATGTCTTTATCATCTAATTTAGGGCAGACGTCGTTCTCAAATAAATATGCACCGATGACGCAACCAGCCCAAAATTAACACCAAAAAGTGACTTTTTCGAGATTTATTGAACGCTTTTGGATCTCATGTGGATTGGTATCCGTCCAAATTCGACAATTTCATTTGTTGACTTACCCATTCATGCAGATATAGGCTTCATCGCTGAAGATGATTTTTTAATAAAACTTAGGATCAGTTTCCAAGTCTCATACCGATTACTCGATTACCTTCAGCTCCAGAATCATTTCAATTTTGTATGGGCTCAGGGACTAGTCACTATATGAAATTCATCAGGCTATGGTCTGCGAAGATGTTTTTGGCATATCTTGTTTTTCGTCAGTATCGTTGGTTCATTCTTTACTCAACAGTGGACTCAAATTTATCCACCATACTGAGTACTCTCAGTGGGACGATTATGGCAACCGTAAAATGAGCGAAGGGCGCGGCAAGCTGCCCGAACAGAACACATATTTTGATATCACAAATCGTGCCATTTGCAGGTGTCGCTTAACGTTATATCCATTCAGAGTGATTTATCTATACAGAGTCAATAAATGAATTCTAGTTTGATCTTCAACAACAATGCTGTCAAAGTTCGAAGACCCGATATAAATAATAGTGGGTAGTTAAGACCGCTAGTTATGGGATAATATCTTCTCAAATTGATGGTAGATGTTGGTCATTGTACTTTGTACCTGCACTTGATAGTTTACAATAAAAATCGGTTAACCACCGAAAATTGTTTTAGCCCCCGTCGTCTAATCAAAATTGTCATCCGACGCCGAGTGTTTGATCGCGGCTTGAATTTCTGTTGTGTTATCGTATCCTAAAAAAAATAATTTTTATAATGTTCAGTTACGTAAAATAATGTCGGTTGTTGAACACAGTTATTTAAACGATGGGAAATGCAATGAAAAGGCCAATTTTTGCCTAAAAGACAAAAGTAACAAAACCAAATTAGAAGTTTTAATTTATATGTAAATAAAATTACGAGTTTTAATTTCGTTTTGTTAAATTTATCTTGCTGTGTTGAACATATCAGGATCTGTGGTGCGATTCAGTAACTTTTAAGGATTGGACAGAAGCTAAATTTATCAATAGCTGCTGTTAAACTATCGGTTGTGTGTTTCGCTAAAGCTGAAAGTCCATACCATCCGTTCCATGCGTTGTTGGGTTTTATACATATCGAGCCTTTGGTGCAATACCGTAGTAACTCAAAATTTGAATTTTTTAAGGTTATATAACGAAATTATTCGCCTTGTCGTCTTTTATATTCTGTAAAAGTTTCATAAAAATATTTTGTATACTCAGCTCTTCAGAAAAGAACCAAATTTTCTTTTACCATTAAGTTGTGTGTAAATTCAAAACTTTAAACTCAATTTCTGCAAAACAACCTTTTTTGAATTATTGCGTTATTGCAGCAAAGGCTCGATATGTATGTCAAAAAAGTAGAATCAGCGTAATTGTATGTGACGAGTTACAGAGCAAAACGCATAGAACGTATAGACATATAGAAAGCATAAAGTACTACTACTACTTTTGTATGCGTCTCATGCATCATGAAGAAATGTCAGCTGTTTTTGATAGCCAAGGATGACAAATTATATTTTATTTTCAATGATATCGATAAAACAATTTGTGTGGTGGATTTAAATTTTCTGTTTTACGCATTAAAAAGTTTTTAATAAAAGAAAAAGCTTTTGTCATAAAGTTTTCAAGAATAAAATCAATTTTTAGCATAGTCCTTTCATTAAATAAATTCACATTCTATTTAAAGTTATTGAATCGCACTACTGATAAGTCGTTATTTCAGACATTCTCTCGAAATTCAGCCCTACTGAGCTAAAGTTGTGTCACTTAACATGCGATCACTGTATCGGTACCATTGATGACCTTTTATACAGGTGAAAAACTATTTATTGATTTGTAGGTGTAACCTAATGAAATAATTATTCCATTTATATAATTGTTGAATTTTATTTAATTCTTAAGTTGTTTGCTTACCTTACTGCCTGATTTTGTAGGTTTAAATGAAAATTTCGCTCGAACGTTTTTGTTGAAGGGAAAGTTTTTGAGTTTTTTTTGTTGTTATTTCCAATATAAATATTCAATAAAAATTATCGTTTATTAATATCAGGCAGCTAGTATAATTTAAAACTTTCATATCTACCAGAAAATATCTTTCTTCACTAATTTTTTCATCTTCTCCATCTGGGAAACTTTTTATCATATTTTTGTACTCTAGCTTGTAAAGTGATATATAGGCATGTCTGATAATTCAAATTTGTGGGACAACAATGACCAAAAATTTTTATATTGAAAACTCGCAAGGAGATAGTAATGCACAAAAATTAACAAAATTAAACTCCACAATTAGAAAATAGTGCTAAAATCTATTTTATCGAAGTAATCCCATTCAAGAGAAGGTAGCAGAACTGAAATAAAATTGATAAAAAAGAATTTGTAAAAAAAATCTGAATGTATTGAGCCACTATTGTTATCAAAGAAAAGCTTTCAAAAATATACTAGGTAGTGCTTTAGGTAGTGCTAATATTTTTTGGAAATCTCGACGCATGAGCCGATGACTTTTCTTTGTTGTAAACGTTAGAGGCATATAATATGCAGGAAACCTCTTGTAAGCGAAGCCAATGTTAGTCATATCATAGATAATATTCTTACGCCCAGCAATATTTTACTAAAAGTTCAAATGACCCTACCACGGACAATTTGGCTTACCATCGTAATAGATTTTTTTCCTTGTTTTTAAAGATTTTTGAGCTATTTCGCTAAACTAAGTTTGTTAGGAAAATAGTAAATAAATTGAGTATCATCTTCAAGATGATACTCAATGAGTATCGAAATATAGATAATATCAAATAAAATTGTTTAACCAAGGCCTCGAGCTTGAATAACATTTTAATTAAATTGTTATAATAAGGTTAAAAAATATAGAGATATTATTAAAAGTTAGAAACATTTCATCGTATTTGTCTTTTTGCATTTGAATATGCATGAAAGATGTATGTAAGTATGTAAAAAAAAAATTATTTGTATTTGCGAAATCCAATATTATTTTACACGTGGTTTGCTGTATGTGCACTTTTCTTTAAAGTGATTTCAAACCACTGAGAAGGTGTTCTGTATACAAAAATGTGTGTAATTTCGTGATTTCGGTTATTTTTGATTTTTATTTAGTTTTGTACCAATATTATGTCTTTTGCACAAAATAATTGTGAAATTTATAAATTTTTAAAGACATTTGAAAAAAGCAAATTAGCTTTGTTCGTGATTTGCTCTTTAATCATCAGCTGTTTTGTAATGTTGGAAAATACATCTGTGGTTATCAGTCACAAAATGTTAAGAGTCATGTGACATGACTAATTTTATGCATTGACCTATTCACTTTAAACCAAACCTAATTAAATATGTTCAGAAAATTTTTAAATGGCCAATGATTTTAAATTATGTTGGGTAAATAAAAACACTTATTTAAGTGAGATAAAAAACTTAAAATATAAATTATTGAAAGCAACAAAAAGTACCTGAGAATTGTGGGAACTTCGCTTCCGCTTGAAGTTTCGTGTATTTACTTAATAGTACGTTTCCACTATGAGCAAATCAAGTTGATTTGGCGAAATTACTTCAAAGTGTTTCCATTATGTTTTAAGTGATTTCATGTTCGAATTTTCGACATCAATTTGACGTTTGTGTGTTTATTTATTGTTGACATAAAATAAACACAACTTTTGTTTAATAGTAATTTGAAGTAGAAAAAAACCTATAAAAATGGAAAATAACATTTAGTTTTTATTAAATTATATTAAACACAAAAACGACTTCAAGTGCTACAATTTTGTGTCAACGCCAAATAGATATGCCTGCAAAGAATCAAGGAATCGCATACAAAAGTATTTGTTAATTCTTATTGCAAACACTATAACAAAATCTCCATGGCTTTGGAAATTGGTGAGCGTTAGCATGTATTTTTGCTAAATAGTTTTTAATCCTGTATGTATTTAAAGGATCGGTCTTCGAGATTTTGGGAACATGACTGCCGAGTAAATGGAGAAGAAATTTTTAAAAACAATTGCAGGATGTCTCATGAAACGTTTAAGGATCATATAACTACGGGATGTTTCAATATCCCTTATATGACAATCAATAATGAATTTCGCATGTTTTTTTTTAAATTCACTAAAATGGGGATGTAGTGGTTTTGGTGCCCAAACGTCTCACACACTTGCACGTATAATTTTTTGTTACGTGACATTTCAATTCACAAAAAAAGATTGGCACTTCACGTATTTTTTAATTATTCAATAAATCAATAACTTGTGAAGATATTATAATTTAATTTATTACTCTTAAATTTCGCATGTATTTTGATACAGTTTCTTCCTTAGGCAAAAGTAGAAATATCATTTATGTAGCTTTTGGTTCTGCTTCAGGTTCTGGTTTTTTTTTTTTTTTTTTTTGTTACAATATCTTTTTCCGGTGTTTGTATGGCCGCTATAGCACCTTTAAGGCCATGTCACATACAACTTTTGCTTCGCGTTGCGTTACAGCTTCGCTTTCACATTTATGATGAAATGTACATACTTATACGAAACATGCCACATAAAACACTTTTAAACCAGCGTGACGCAAAAAGTTCGGCAACTTTTAACTTTTTGAGTGCTTTGACAATCAAAGTTATGTATGTTAGAATAAATGATATGAAAATGTAATGTGATATGAAATATACTTACTTTTTTATTTTTAAAATTTATTTCCTGTTGAAGAATATGAGCTTGTTTTTTTAAACTAATTTATAAAATAGTACCTATTTGCATGCTATATGTAAGTATATAGCATAAGATTATTTTATTGTAAAAAATCAGTGGCAGCCTATTATTAATAATATTTTACCTTTTTATATGAATAAATATGTATTTGAAAATCCAAATAACAAATGAATTGATGAGAATAAAAAGCTTTATATGGTATAGTGGTGTATTTTCAATAAACTACAATAGCTAATAACAAAATAAACACACAAAAGCAAATAATATTTTGACTTTCATTTTTATAATAAAAAATAATTAGCAAAATTCATATCCACCTTTTTGGTAAATACACAATGCGCGCGTTCTGTCAAAGTTTTCATTGTATCATACACCTTTCGCGTTACGCTTTTCTGTCAAAGTTAAAAACGTCACGCAACGCTACAAAGTTTTATCTGACACCACCTTTACAGTTTTCATACTTCTGATTAAAGACCGAGAATATTCTTACTGGTTGCGGATAGTATGGTCCCACTCTGGTCTCTAGAATTGCATGCGCCATTTTCTTATTCAAAAATCTGTAATAAAAAAATTTTGCCTATCTAACTATCAACAACTGAAATGAAAATAATTTTTTATATATTTATGTTTAAGATTTCTCTTTATTTATGAACATTTTCCTTTTGTTTATGTTTTTATTTAAATTTAAACAGGCTACTTCGTTCAATCGTATTTTATAAGCCAAATTACATGTGATAGTTATCAAAGAACAAATTACAACAAAGACAAATGTGTAAATCATTCTGACAAACACTAGCAGAACGGAACAACATGCTGTTTTCGAAAGCCGCCACACTTTCATCATCAGCGTTCTTATGTTTGGTCCACTTCTGTGGTGTCAGTTGATGCATATTTCAGCTATTTATACAAATTTTCACTGTAAATGTAATACGTGAATTGTTTTGATTCATCGTATCACAATTTGTGAACGCTTTTTTTTGTAATGAAAAGCTCAAATTACACATTACTAACTTACAACAGTCTTGCCATTGTTATCTATTCTTTACCAACCATACACATGCTTTTTAATTTGCTTATTTTGTTTTTTTTACTTATGACAAACTTGTTTGGTTTGTTACTATAAGTATGTATATTTATTAATTTTTGCTACAAGCATACTTGTCTTTGTTGTAATTTGTTCTTTGATAACTATCACATGTATTTTGGCTTATAAAATACGATTGAACGAAGTAGCCTGTTTAAATTTAAATAAAAACATAATTTTTATTTGTACTTAATGTCATTTTTTCGGATGTGTAAGTCACTAATAATGGACGCCCCAGAGTTGCATTTGGAATAAAAGCAGCCGCACAGTGTTGCACAGACAATTTTCGACATAATGTGGATGAAATCAACTCATTTGAGGTAATTTCGTCACATGAAATTTGTATGCGAAATAATGTACCAAATTACGTAATTTGGGCAAATCATGTAATTTGGCCGAAATCACGTATATGGAAACGTAATATAAAATTGTTACTGGTTTGAAATGTATTAGCCTCGCAAAACGTCTTTTAAAACGTGTATTCCTTCATTATCAAAAAAGTTTTTGCCAATAAGGTTTATTTATATTAAAATGCATAATTGGTAATTAAAAAAATTCATTTGTACACTTCTGATTTCGAAAAAGAAGTAGAGCACGCCTAAAGTTTTTAAATCGAGTGATATGCAGAACATCACAAAAGCACCAACGGGATTTTTAAATCGTACGTGGTTTGTTGTGGTATGAACAGTGACGGTGTATGTTTCCAAACTGTTTAAAGATCACTGAGTTGGTTTGGCCACCAATAAAATACTGGAATTGAACAGCCCTAAAACCACAATAAATAATTTGAAAAGTTGTTTTTCAAGTATAATTAGGAATATTTAGCTCTACTTTTTTAGTTTATGAGTTGCGAGAAAATAAATAGTTGAATCCCGCCAATAAGTCCTGTTTCACACACATCAAGTTTTCTTGATCAAGTTTCAATTCAGCCGGGAGAGCGATAGGGAGAGTATGTATTCTTTTCTTTATCTCTCTTCCAGCTGAATTGAAACTTGATCAAGAAAACTTGATGTGTGTGAAACAGGACTAACACCTCATGAGATGTAAATTCGCCTTCACTAAACCAAACACAAATTAGTCTACGTTCAGACGCATCATGTCTTATTGACATGATTGCTATTTTATAGGCTAGATCGACGAAGGGAAGAGAATCGAGTACGCAATTTTATGTACTCTGTCAGTACGTTTTGCTTTCTCATTCGTAATGTCAAAAATGCTCAAACAACGTTTTTTATGTACACATATGTACATAAAAACAACTCGTCAACAAGACATGACTTGTGTGAACGCCAAAGAAAGTTCAAAGAAGAAAAAGTAAGAATCATGTCAATAAGACATGATGCGTCTGAACGTAGACTTAAATAGAAAATAATAACGTTCACAGAGTACTCAACCAGAGTACTCAACTTTGACGTATAAAAAGGGTCCGAATCATATTTTGCATAAACTGTATAACGTGCATAAAGTTTGTGTGAAGAGATATCTATATAAAAACAACTAGATTAGCTCTCCCTTTCACACAAACTTTATGCATGTTTACAAAGTTGTCGAGTCTAGTTCTAGTTTATGATAACGTTATATAATATTTTGCTTGAAAAATCTTTTTAACACTTATTTAGTAAATTAAAATTGGCAGCACTAATTTTTTTTCGTTTTCCAACATTGTTAAATTACGACATATTGTGGTTATTACGCAAGTGAAGAAAACAAACTGGGCATCACTGACAAACTTTTTCGGTTTGCTAAAAATTTGTATATATGTGAGCACGTTTTTTTCCCTGAGAGTGTATGTGTAACACGCGCAGGATGAAAATGTAAACATGTACTGAATAAAATATTACTGAATTGAATGCATTAATTTTATATGTATAAATCAATTAATTTAAAACAAAAGTATTAATGTTCGTAGCATGCAGGGTCTTAAATCAAACTTTGTAGTTGTCACTTAAATTATTTGAGGAATTCAGAATATATCTAAGATTTACTTAGACCACTTTTATATCGAGTTTTTCATCAATAATAGGAGAACAAAACTTCCAATTCATATGGTGCTACCTTCGATCGATAGCAAATGATAGTGCACGCAAATCGTAGTAACAGTTTTTGCACGGGCACCTTTAGGATAAAATTTTTGGACCAAGAAATTATGAAAAACGTTGCCGAAAAGTACACATTTAGTTTTACGCCCATAACAGGCAAGAACTTCGGTGGTCACACATCAGGCTACTTGCAATCAAAAGCTAACATTAATGCGCGTCGATTGATACATAGGTTATACCCCGGGAGACTTTCACAAAAAAATTATAGATCCAGCAAACTTTCAAAAATAAAAAAATCGCTGAAAATACTTTTTTTAGTGTTTTACATATTACACACAAACGGTTCTGTGGCCACAAATCACGCTACCTGCTATCAAAAGCTGACAATAATTAAGTGAATTAAGTCCCATTTTCATAAACGAAATAAGTCCCACTTTTTCACTGTTTAATGCGATTTCAAATAAGAAGTACTTATTTGGATCTTCGAAAAAAACACACGTCGAATAATATGAATAATCAAAGCAGAGGAATAATAAAGAAAAATCGTATGCAAGCTTGCAGAAGGCTTCTTAATGGAATGGATATTACGGATTTTGATAGAGTTCCAGAATTTATTATTAATTCTTTTTTCGGTCAAGGAACGTATAGAGAACGCCTACTAGTAACAACGTTTGGATTCGTTAATGGATTAAGTACAGATCAATTTTTCTTATTATTAAGATGGAAACCGTTTCGGAAGGACCATCAGATTAAAATTATCGACCTTTATAAATGGCTTGAAGATCCAGTGCATGGTAGACGGTATTATATATACGTAATTACGTCAACAATTTTTTTTAATATTGTTTTTCCATTAGTTAAGTTCGGTACCTATGTATTTGTACACATTTCTTTAAAGTTTTTTTATTATAGTAAGTATAAAGTAATTAATAACAAAAAAAAGGAGAGCCATGAAAGATAAGGACAAAAAATTATAGTTGTCGCTTTTACGAAATGTCCAATATATGTATGTATAACTTTTTGCATAAGGAAAAAATGAGAAATAAAGCCATAATGGCCTTATATTTCTTGTCTCTATCGCACCCCTCCATAAAAAAATCATTTATTTATCAGATAAATATTTGAAGGGTTTCATGAACTTCTGCACGACAGAATGGACATACTAGTTTACTGGTTTGATAAATTTTGTGAGTTTGCATTGTAAGACAGCATTCACTGCAAATTTTCAAGTGCTTGCAAGGAAAAAATAAGATATTTGGCTGCTTTATGAAACAAACCACGCACATATTATTATTAATTGTATTCTGGTTGGTTTCAATATGGTTTAAAGACTCGTCTTCAATGTCCTCTTCCAAACATGATAATTCTTCAAAAAGATCTTCATCAGGCTCCATTTGTACAATTAAATTATTTTTTGATAACACCAGTTGGTCACGGAATTTAGAAGGAGTTATAGTACCTTGTAAGAGATCATTCTTGAATTTCGAAATCATATCTGCTTTCAAAACACAGGACTTTTTAATACGCTTTTTGCCCACACTACCATTGGTATTCATCAATAGTTCAAATTTTCTTACTTTTTCAAATTCTGGCATCTGTAAAAATGCTACAAATTTGAAAAAAGTAGCCTTGTTTGGAATGCTTTTTCCTATGACGCTATTGTAAGCTTCTATTGCAGACGTAGTGCGGATTTCAGAATCGAAAACTGAAAAGTTATGTGGACCGATCTGTAATAATGAAATCATAACACCTTTTTGTAAATATTATGTAAAAGGGAATATTGTACCTTTTGCATCCATTGATTCTCAAAATATTTTATAAATGATTTGAATCTATCTGAATATAAATTTAGGGGTATGAAATAACTCCCACTTTACAAAACGAATTTATTCCCACTCAAAACGAAATAAGTCCCACTTAAAATAAAAACGGGTAACGAAATAAGTCCCATCAATTGACGAAATAAGTCCCACTTTTAAAAACGAAATAACTCCCACTTTCAAAACAGCAATTTTTTGTGGGACTTATTTCGTTTTTAAAAGTGGGACTTATTTCTTGGGAGTTATTTCATAGACCCGTTATTATACCTATGTAAAGGTGAATTCACCCATTCGGTTTGAACGAAATTTTTGTTGTGAGACAATTTTAGTTTACTGAGAGTTTGGCCCTCATAAGATTCACCTCAGGCGAATTCAATACTAGGTGGAATTGAAAACGCAGCCGTTGTACTTTTTTTCAACATGGAGGCGACTCGCATGTCAAAAGTTGTTTTTGTTATACGTTACTCGCGACTCGCATGTCAAAAGTTGGTTTTATTATACGTTACTCTTGCATTACTTTTTGTTTTTAAATTAAAAATTTTATTTGTGGTAAAGAAAGTATATGTGAAATTTTTTATATATAAAAAGTGAAAATTTTAGCACAAAAGTTGAGAAGTAAAATGAAGACAAAATAAAAGTTAAAATCTTATATTTGTATGTGCGTATTTAGTTAAAAGAAAAAATGAAAAATTGCTGCATATGTAAAAAAAAAAAAGCTGGCAATGGGGCATAAAAATTATATTTTTTTCCTATTTCTTTGTAACTATTTTTGACAAGCGAGTCACTCAAGCAATAACAAAATACAATATTGTTGTTGTATTGTTGTACTTGTAGTAATTTCAATTTCACCTAGTATTTAATTCGCCTTGGATTCAACCAAATTGAACATTGTTCTGTAGAAACAAAGCTCCCATATGGAACAACTCTGTATGTGATGTTACTTTTCCAAGCAGGCAGCACAGTGGCAAATGATTGCAATTTGCTGTGTTCTAAATTAAACAAATTTTTATTAAATAAAAAATATACAAATGAATAAAAGTCGAGTGCATGTTGTAATAGCTATTTTGTTAAATAAATATAAAAAATTATAAATATACTGTGTATAATATTATACATACATATGTACATATAATATGATATGGCAGCTCATTTCAATTTTGCATAAAAAATTTATGTATTCGTTCGGGACGATAATTAAAATTAAACAAAATCAAGCAAAAATTGTTCTGAATTATATTTACTCTCTCTCTCTCTCAAAAATAGAGACGTCAAACTACATATAAAAAAAACGTACGAAGCGGGTGAATTCACCTTACGTATACATAAGTATGGGAATCTCACCATGTTAAAAAAAAACTAATTTTTTATGCATAAAACTTGACATTAAGACAATATAAAGTCTAAATTTTGCTGTAGGGTTTTTGAAAGAAGTCGCTTTAACATTTTCTCTCCTCAGCTGTTCTTGCTTGCTATCATATGGAAAACTAATAGTCTATGCATTTTTCCAAGATGATTGTCAAACTATATATATATATAAATTTACAACATATATTTATATTCAGGTGGTAGCAATCCCATCGATAGGTATGAAAACAATATATAGTACATACTTGTATTTTATTTAAGCTTAAGCTTACTACCACAAGATAAGAAAACTGAGTTATGTTTCTGTAAATTTCGTACTTATGTAACACCATGCCACTTTGATTTTACTTCAAACCAATAATGTAGAGATAAAACATCTAAAAACAAACATTTGTTGTCTTTTCTTAAATATACGTAGAGCATTTTTTGCTTCTTCTTACTACTTGTGCTACAAAAGTAAAGATAAATTTTCGATACAGGTATGAAAAAGTTTTTTGAAGATATTCGTGTTAGTTGGCTTAATGTAAAGAAACGCCGTATAAACATATGGAAATAAGTCCATAGATCTCGCAGTGGTGGATAAATGGTGTGGTTTGTGTTGCTTATATTGCTGGCAATATATATATATATATATATATATATATATATATATATATATATATATATATATATATATATATAGAGAGAGAGAGAGAGTTTTATTTATGTATAATTATGTTGCTGCACATAAGATTATTTCATTCTGCTCAGAAGTAGAGCGGAAAGAATTATGTGTTCTGTTTCTTAGAATTTTTACGTTGTTTCTTAATTTCCAAGATGTGATAAAGAATAATGCCTTTAATAGAAAAATAACATACATCACCTCGGAAACTGTTATACCCTATACAAACAAATTTCTTTAGAAAAATTTCTTATAGAGTTTGACAAATTACCACGTTTATACGCACGTCTTATTTGCAAATAGAACTATTTGCAAATAACTAATTCACTGTTTATACGGGAAATTGCATACAGAACTTATGTTATTATTAGTGATGCCATGTGACGAAAATATGATTGTTTGGTAAGTAAAACACAAAAAACGTTCATGAAGTGGCAACGTCTTACTTTTTATTTGCAAATAGTGTCGTTATTCACGACTTGTTAAGTGAGTTAATAAGTTACAATAAAAAAGTTATACGGCAACATTCTTCTTTTTTATTTGCAAATAAGACGTGCGTATAAACGTAGTAAATGTCACTTTAACAAATACTTACTCAGCTGTTGACCGAGACTATCAGTGCAGTACATATTAGAATATGAAATATAATAAATTGAGGCGGCGCTGTTTTTGTGATATTCATGAGTTAGCAACACTTGTTATACACATAAATAACACAGTTTATGATAAATAATGATACTTCATACTTTTTGTTAATATATATTAAACTTTAGTTAATTGATGTAATGCAATTTAAAATATGTGTTTATAATAAACTGTAATGAAGTAATTATGGTAAAATTAATTTTTTATGTGAATAATTCAACTTTTTAATTAATTTTTTGTCCGTAAGAGAAATTTGTGGCATATAAAATATGAATGTAAACATACATATGTATTTATATATGTACATATATACATACATTCATACATACGTAGATATGTGCATATATTTTTGTTTACTAAAAATTCTTATGGGGTGTTTATGTGTATTTTGTACCATGTTTAAATTGGTCTCTATGAATGAAAAGTTGCTTATCCAATAAATCCAAATATACATAGTGTAGGTCAAAGAACTTGGACACGGTACATGTGCTTGATTTACCGGGGTATTCCAGGGATGGCATGCAATGTCAGCATAAATGTACAATACGCCAAAAAACGTGTAGAACAACATTAAAAACTTTAAAATTTTATATATAATACCAAAAGTGTTCTTAGGAAAGTGGACATCAAGCCATGCTCTATCGTTTATTCCATGGCTGGTAGGCCGTTCCAACTACCACTTCCTCAATCATAAGGGTTATCGTTTAAAAGGAAACACACTGCTAGATTGGTGATAAATTTGCATCTTCTGGGGAATTAACACACCCTTGGCAACAGGAAAGAATATTTTTGCAGCTATTTAAAGATTCTCTTGTTAATTTATCAATTTGATATTACTAAAGGCAGCTTCCGCTTACCTAGTTCCGTTTGTGATATTTAAGTAAAATACATATAATTAATTAACACTATTTTTTCGACCTTTTTGTTTTAATATATATAATTTTTATAATCAAGCGTTAGGTCTTTTTTTTTAAATAATAATTTTATTCAACATTTCGACGCCTCTTTAGGAAAGACGTTATTCTAAAATGACACAATATACAAGCAAATTTTTAACATATATTGAAATTATCGATACCCCTTAAACTTTTGTTGATTAGCGTATATATTTTCAAAATTTTTTAATGGTTTCTTTGTACTCTTTTTTAGAGATGAACATAGTGCACATGACTCTACAGAGCATGGTAGAAATCATTCGAAGCGCCATGAGGAGGGACCTCAACATCAACTACAACAATCTGGCTATCAAAACAGAGCAAATGCACTAAAACGCTCTGCAACTTTGCCAGCAAAAACAAACAATCCATTGAAATCACAACTACGGAATCGTGTCACTTTCAAAGTGACAAATAACTACAAGCTTTCACCAAATAAAAACCTATTTCCTTCAAACAAATTGAGCAGTGATATAAACGAACAACAACAACAGCATTCTAGTAACCAACAGACCTCGGAACATTGCCCTCATCCAGCGTTAGTAGTTAAAATGACTTCTGAAGACCTTCTACAGCCTGGGCATGTAGTTAAAGAGCGGTGGAAGGTAGGTGACGCTAATCTTTTTGGCCTGACGAAAAATGAACAGTATTTACACAACACATTTGCTTATATCAGTTATGCCCATATTCTTAGTTTAATGAGCATGCGTGGAATGGACACATATTTCTGCTACCGCAATATTGCCGTTCAGTCTAAGCAAAAGTCTAATACACACCCTAATTCGGGGGTTTCAAGATATTTATGAAGAAATTTAAAACAAAAATGTATGCCAGTATTTAAGGCATTAATAAACAATTTTATGTGTAAAATAATAAAAGTAAATTAAAAGTAGTCTAAAAACAATAATAAAAAAACAAAAAATTCAAAGAAAACAAGTCTACATACAGCCACAAAATTAGACATTAGGAGAATATTTTCAATGTGAAGAAAAAAAGGTAAACAAGTTTGAGTATTTCTCTGTAACCCCTCGGCATCAATTACTCTTTGACGACTGAGCATTGATGTAACAAAACTATATGTTATATCAGATGTGATATTAGAAAATTCAATAGGAAATGTTGTCTTATTAGAAAATTCATTAATCACCAGCAATCAAGCTATCAACAGATGTCTTCAGATTTTATTCCACTATGTTCTTAAAGTGATAGCGATACATATTGTTTTGAAAGAAAACCCACCGAATCAGTCCAGATTATCCCAAGGCTCCCCAAACCATATTTTACTGCAAGTACAATATTTCTTGAATTAAGCACAATGTTTGGTTTTCTTCAAACCGTGGATTGACCACCGTTTCCAAAAATATAATACCTCCAACAGTAAATATAACACGTTTTCTAAAATCCATACGCTTGTTGACAAATATTATACCTTCATACATGTGTGCATTAAATACTTCGTGCTAATTACGATGAGGAATATTCGGCTTTTAAAAATTATATGTATGTACATGATAGTAAAATATTTAATGAAAATGTGAAGATGATTTTTCGAGAACACAAATGGTTACGCGCAATGCGTGATTTGGTAATGATTTTTACTAAGACAATATTTACACAGGGAAAGTTTACTTTGCAAAGTCTTCAGTTTATTGGAAGGAGCGGAAATACGAATACGGGAGGAAACACACTTCCATGTACTCGGAAATTTCGTAGTTTATATTTTCTGCTTGAGTTTTATATGTTATTTCAAACAATAGAACATAAATTGTGAAAGAAAACTTTTCCTGTCTGAACACGAAATAAACATTAAAAAAGTTTTATCAAATTAATCTTTGCCTGTCTAAATGTAATCTAATTTTCACAATTTCCTTTTTTTCTTTCGACGCCATATGAAAGCGGACATTTTACGATCAAATTACTTAACATCAAACTTGTATACGTGTAGCTGGATGTTTTCACTTACACGTGCTGCATGATTTGTCAAACATTAATTTTGAATTTGATTTTATTTTTCGTAAAGATGTCAGTGGTGGACGAATCAGTTATACACCCCTTTTCTATTCTGCAATTAAACTTGCCATTTTTTTTTATTGATCATTAACATTGTGTATGTGCTTATACAAAAAGCATTTACTTTGTATTTACAAAATTTTTCAATATACATAAAAAAAAATTATTATAGACTTAAAAAATGACAACATTGTATGACAGTAAAACATTCTTTTATAATGACCTAGGCTGCGTAGACGCGTAGTTGAGTAGTTAATTTTGTAATAGATATAAATTTATTTATATATGAACATGTTCTTTTCTATTGATCGTTTTAGGTTGTTCGCAAAATTGGAGGTGGTGGTTTCGGTGAAATTTACGAGGGCCAAGATCTTATAACACGCGAACAAGTGGCATTAAAAGTAGAATCAGCTCGTCAGCCTAAGCAAGTTCTTAAAATGGAGGTGGCTGTGTTGAAAAAATTACAAGGCAAGGAACACGTTTGTCGATTCATCGGATGTGGTCGTAACGATAGATTCAATTATGTTGTAATGCAGTTGCAGGGGAAAAACTTGGCCGAGTTGAGGCGAGCACAACCGCGCGGAGCGTTTTCATTAAGTACTACTCTTCGATTGGGTTTGCAAATATTAAAAGCAATAGAATCCATTCATTCTGTGGGATTCTTACATCGTGATATTAAGCCTGTAAGTATGTAAAATACATACATTATACATATATGTGTTGCAACTATCCAACAAAAATAGAACTTCCAAAGAAGGCAATACCATCTAGAATTTGTTATCTAGAAGTAGTGTAAACTCGGCTCGTTTCTAATGATTTTATCACAGGGTTGTTCTTGGAGATTCCACTCTTTCTTGATTCCTATTTACTGGATTTGAAGTTTTGTTCTCAATGTTACGAAGAAAAAAAAACAAGTTTTCGGAACTATTTCAAAAGATATTCATTACAAGGTATATTATACATCAGTAATGTTAATGAAAAATATCCTAATAATATTATTTTTTCTTGACTCCTACTAAGGGGTTGCAATTGGCTCAAATTGAGAAAACCATATTTGCAAAGAAACTTATTTCATACACGGTGTGTTTCGACAGTATCATCACCATTTTATAAAATAAACGTACATATATAAACATATATACTACGATCCAACATGACAACTTTTCTCACGATTGCAGCTATCCTGTGAATATGAGTAATTTATAATAAACAGCTGTAAGAGCTATTTGCAGTGATACGTTTTCACAAAGTAACAGCTAAAGTTGAACGATGCTGAAAGTTCTTAAATTAAACGGCACGTTTTTTTTACTAACTCTACCTTAAAGATGTGGTTCATTTCTGGATTATTCGCATAGCACTGGCCTTTAACGGCACCCCAGAAAAGAGAGTTTAAAGTTAAAAATTCCAGCTTCGAATCGATCAATTGAAGTCTCCAAGGCGCCTGATAACATGATTACTGAACTTAGTACGTAAAAGATTGATTGTTTGTTGGTCTGTGATCACATGGTTTGACATCCTGCTGGAAATAAAAGTTATAAGAGCTCATATCATCTCTTTCAGGCCATTAAACTTCGTAATCAAGACTTTGTAGCACTCGTCAGTTCCACCAGCGTTCTCTAAAAATAAAAATGGGCCGCTCCAAAATCCACACCCAACTGTCACTTTGTCCGATCCCCAGATGCAGCAATTTTGTTTGTTGACACAGCCGCCGACTTAAGATGCGCCTTGTCAGAAAAGATGACCTTTCAGTCAAATTCGATGTCCGGCTGCAGCTTCTGTAAAACCGTAACAAAGTAGATAGTCATTTGCTAAGTGCTAAGTCAATCGGACCTTCTAAGCGAATAATCTGAGATCTTTCTGCAAAATTCTCATCATGCTGGTGCAGGAAATGTCGAGCTGCTAAGAGCTATGGCGTGTCAACGTTCTTAGATTGATTTGCACACTTTCGGCTACAGCAGCTACGTTTCCATCGGTAAGCATAGCACCGCATTACGACGGCGATCATGAGTGTTGTCTACTAGCAAGCTAGACTCACTGAGTTTTTGCAAAAACTTGCATCCAACACTCGGGGTGGGGTGATTCATTTCGTCAAAACTTCTTTTCAAAAGACGTACAGTGCAACACAGCACTCACTTTAGAAATAAGTTTTCAATATCTCCCAACATCGTTCAAGCGCAAAGCCACTAATTTGGTTCGCGGAGTTATGATATTGACATCTCAGTTTAATAGGTTAATGCTCATAATGGAGGAGGAGGAGGCTGCTGCAACTCCTCTTCAGTGTTCATGCGTATTTTAAACCGACTTCAAAAAAGGAAGAAGTTATCAATTCGTGTGTATTTTTTACTTTATTCAGTGAATGTACACACATAAATTTATCATTTGTGAACCGAAAATGGGACGGGCGATATCCCCCATGAAATATTTATTATTACAGAATTCCCTCAATTATGAACCAATAAAATAAACTATTTGAAAGTGTGGCTTGCAAATTGTTTTCACAGAATGTTAAATGGAAATTGAACAGAGCGAAATAATGATTATAACATAACTCTGCCATATATTAAATTTTTTGTTCGTAAGATATAAACTAACTGAACTAACCTTTAGTTGCTTCAGTTCGATTGGCTTTTAAAGCGGGTTTTTTTGTGTGCCAGAATTATCTACTTATTATCATTTTTACAGTGGCGATGGTGGTATGCGAGCTATAGAAATAGTATATGGGAATTTCTTTAATTCCAAGAATGATTTGAATTCTGTAACTTTATACCTTTTTAATTGTCGTGAAATTACCCTAATCAGTTTATTATTTTGAACTTGTCATAGACTTTTGAAGAAATTATAATTTGTTCGTTATATAATAAAAAAGTATTTTTTAAACACTATATATTGAAAAAAATTCACTAATGAATGCTTTAGCAGCATAAAAATTACTATTTTTCACTCTGCTGTACTATTTGTATAATTAATTCTTTAATAGTAATACAGTATGTATTGTTTTAAAGTGAATTTCGAAATGTATAACCCTAGACACGAACCAGTTCTCATTACAGGGCTCTGTTAAGAGGATAAATTAGAGATGTTACACATGTATAATCGGGAATAACATATTCTAACTAGAATCATGGTTACATTAATGGATTATTACCCTTGCTAATTTTTTAAGATACCTAAATCTGGACACCAGTGTTCCAGATTTTTTAAATTGGAAATTTCTATGGAAGATAAAATGGGCTGGTAAAAATGTACTATATATAAGGATTTAATGCTTCCTTATGATCTCCAATGGGCAGAATGCTCAACAGTACGATTTTTAATTAAAAAAGTCCAGATTTCCAGATTTTTCAAAGTTGAAATTTCTATACAAGATGAATTCCACGTGCACTGTTCCCTTATGATTCCCATTGCTCAGTATATAAATAGTGCGATTTTTATTGAAAAAAATTAGTTTGTCCTGATTTTTCAAATTGGGAATTTCTCTAGAAGATAAATGCCAGGAAAATGAAGATTTATTGCTTCCATATTTCTCGAGTGCTCAGAATATACAATAGCACGATTTTTATTAAAAAAAAACTCGAATTTTCTTGATATTTCAAATTGTGAACTTATATTTATTAAAGATTTAGTGCTCGCTTATGTTTGGCGGTAGATTTCTCATGTGTAACAGCGCTAAGTTATACCCTTAACGGAACCCTGTAATGCCAATTGTTTTGTGTCGGGTTAAAAATTTCCAAATTATTCTCCACACACATCGGTTGTATGTATGTATATTTAGAATAATATTAAACCATCTAAAACTACTTTAAAAGATATGAAGTAATATTGTCAACAATTTCTTATCATAGAGCAACTTCTCCATTGGACGTTTACCATACAATTGTCGGCGTGTTTATATGTTGGACTTTGGTTTAGCAAGACAATATACGACCGGAACAGGAGAAGTGAGATGTCCACGTGTTGCGGCTGGTTTTCGCGGGACAGTTCGCTATGCATCAATAAATGCTCACCGAAACCGGGAGATGGGGCGACACGATGATCTCTGGTCTCTCTTTTATATGCTAGTGGAATTTGTGAATGGTCAACTTCCTTGGCGTAAAATAAAGGACAAGGAACAAGTTGGTTTAACCAAAGAAAAATACGATCATCGCATTCTACTGAAACATTTGCCTTCCGACTTAAAGCAATTTTTGGAACATATACAGGCCTTAACCTACGCCGATCGCCCTGATTATGCGGTAAAGTATTAATTTTTTTGCGTCTAGACAGTGTAAATTCTACTTATTTGGATTTGCTTATAATTTTTTCTTGGGAAGAGTAATATAATGATCTATGAGCCTTAATTCGATGTTCGATTTAAGTGGAAAAGAGTGTAAATCTTTCCAGCGCTCTCTTATGATCTTCAGTTCCAACCATTTACAGATATCTATCAAATATTTGAGTATATCTTGCTTAAAATTACAAATATAATTTTATGCAAATTTGCAATCACGGCAGAAGGAAGTCCTTAGGATTTTTCTTATTATGTCACGGTATATTAACTAAATCAATTACAATTTCAAAAACAATTTCCTGAAGGTGATACTCAATGAGCATCAAAATATCGATACATAATTATAAATCAAATTAAAACTTCAATATTGTACAAATTAGAGTTATTATTTTCGAATAATTTAAAAATCTGTAACACCGAATCGAAAAATAAAAAAAATTCTTCAAAATGCCGCTCAAATTTGGTTCCGGCAAGTTCACATATACAAAAGTTATGAGATGGCTATGCAAATACGCATACACAAATATGGACACCATCGCAAACATATCCAGTGTTGTTTTTCGAAAATCGGGATGAAATCGTTAACTTCGAAGTTTTTCTAGCCTCCTTTTTTACATGTTTGCCATTAGGTTAATCACTGTTACTTCAAATTTATTTTTAGATGCTTATTGGTTTGTTTGAGCGATGTATGAAGCGTCGTGGGGTCAAAGAGTCCGATCCATATGATTGGGAGAAGGTCGACTCCACAGGCAATTCGGCTGTAGCAACTAATATCACTTGTAGTCAATCAAACCAAATTAATCACGCTCAAGTGAAAAATGAATATGTACATGGAAATATAACACAAATGACTGTTGTGGCTTCCAATGCTAGTGGAACTGAATATGTAAGATTTTTTAATTCGAAGAACTCTCTTTATATTATTTTTAATTCGTGCTGTTTTTAGTTGCGGAGAAGGAATGATGTTGAAACAGCACCGGTTGCTACTGCTGAACTCTTACATGTTAAAGACAAGGTAACTTTAAATCGCATAATTAAATGAATTTATTTAAGAATTTATTATTATGAATCATTTCTTTTTTTATTGAAGATTGTAGATAAAAATTGCAATAATACCTCACCACAAGCCGACAACAATTTCCAGAGCCTAAATAGCTGTAATCAAAACAATTCAAATAAGATACCAGTAGTAAATTTATGTGGCAGTGGGGCAGGAATGCGTAACGTTAACATCAATGAACAGCAACAATCCAGTCAAATGATGATAATGCATGGCCAAACGGAAAATGCTCTGACAACACAACAACATATGGGCGTTGCTCCTGCCTTGTTAAAGACCAGCGTAATGGGTGCCAATTATAGGACAGAATCAAACAAGCAGCCTCATAATTTATTTCATAACAAGCACCCAAACCCACAACATGCTGTATTAGCCAATAAAAAAACGACGACAACATCACCGTTCAACCAGAACAATTCGGCACCCGTTCATCATTTAAATGTATGTACATACATATATTCATATATATATTTATTGTTTATACATACATATATAAATTAATACATATGTATTATATGAGTCGTTTATTTCCAATAACCTCTTCAGACGTCTGAGAGAATCAAGAAAACAAACATCATCAATAAAGGCTGTGATATCCGTTCCATTTTTACAATATTTAAAAAACTGGCTGCTAATAGGCAGTAACAAACCAGCTAACCGATTTATATAAAATTCACGGTATTATGCGCTGATTTAAATATCCCTTAAATAATAAACTTAGAAATTTACGGACTACGAACTGGCCTTCGTAGACTAGTAGGTAGTGTACTAGACTCATAGTGCGAAGGTCGCAGGTTCGAATCCTGCCGCAGAACTCTGGCAGTTTGTGTTTGATAATTAAAGGGAGCGCACAACAAGCCTTTACTGGCTTAAGTGTTTGTCGTATGACATGGGCTATCACACCCCTCCACTCAACCTAACCTAACCTAACCCTATAAATTTACGGCATTCGATCGATGCATTCCTAAAATTCGATAAAAGTGATTGAATTAAGAAAACCGATTTGACAAGAATTTTTAGAACTAATTTCAAAATTTTTCAACAACAACATCCCTCGAAGTAATCAGTAGACTCTGAAGAACAAAATTGCAACATGCGAAGCAATTTTTAAAGTTTCGAAAATTTTAGGTTAGGCTCAATATTTATCTTCCGCTCACTTGGGTCCATAATTTGATCCCTTTGTGATACTCGAAATAGACAGAGAATGAAAAATTAGAAACAGAAGAGTAAAGAAGATAGAATGCAGAAAACACCCAGTGTCTACAGCAGGGATCGAACCTGCGACCCTCTGACTACTAGTCTAATGCACTAGCCATTAGTTTACGAGGGCACTCTAAAAAATTTTGAATCTATAAAATCAATACTTTTTCGAAATTTGCTTGACAATAACATGTTTCAAAACAATCAATCGATTCTAAGCTAAATGTAATAATATAATAAAAAAATTATTGAGCTTTAGGTCATTTTCTTTTTTAACCACTTTATTATATTTGGCATTTCAAAGCTTCTTTTAAGAGCCTCCTGCTTCAAGAAAAAATTTTCTCGAGAAAAAATTCTGCCAAATTTAGAATCCGCGTGACCAACAAATTTAATAAGTGGCATCATTAAATGAAAATGTTATTTTGAAAGAGGATTCATCTCATGTCAAAGAAAATACATAAACATAGGCCAGTAAAATCAATGAGTGTGTACTACGAGTAAAATATGCACATGTTGTTTGTTTCCTTAGTCGCTAAACCAAATCATCGGTGAACTTTCAGCAGTTTGTCTTAAAGCATTCTAAGCCTACAATGATCGTGTAGTTTATAATATTGCTATAAATAAGATAGAAAATTATCATGTTGTATTTGATTGTTTTGGCATAAACAAATGAGATTAAAGTTCACTGACAATTTGGTTTATCGGCATATGAACAGCTAACGCTGCAACAAACAAATTTGAAAGATGAAATATTAATATAATATTATAAAAATAAATGTTCGATTTTAAAAATCGCAAAATTTGCTATATCGATTCAATTCATGTTCACATTATATTTATGGAATTGAAACCAAAGCTTTTTCGGAATTCCACAAATTTCGCTTAGACGGATCTACACGTACAAAAATCATGAGGAAGACTCGATTTTCGAAAATCGGCTTGATATCCGTAAACTTCCACATATCAATATGGGCTGTTTAAGAATGCCCTTTCTTTTCAATATTCGCTTTTTTGCGCAAATAGTTTTAAAACTAAAAAAACAGCTTTTACGTTTCACTCAATGGAGGCTTTTGAAACAAAAATTTTATTCAGGCTTTTTGTATGGTGTTTGTAAAAGTTAATGGTTCTACTTCGGAAAGAACACAACCAGGTGCTTGAAAGAAATTTATCAAAATAGGTCCGTGTCTGGGAATGAAATAATCGTCGCTTAGGGCTGTCTTTTTAACGAAATTTAATTTCAAACACAGTTTGGATTCATTTTGAGAGATTTATTGCAAGATATTCCGCTGAAATATGTAGACTTATTTGTATCCTATTTTCTCAACAAATACTTGGCGGTGCGGGACGGTCTTTGGAAATAAACAACACATACGTATCAAATTATTTGTTTTAATATATCTATATATTTTAGAGTCAAAATGTTGCAATGGATACTATGATATTGGGCGAGGATTGTGTTGCAACATCCACATCCCTGAATGGCGGACGTTTACGAAAAGTTAATTCTAGTAAAATCGCAGCAGATGATATAAAGTCTTCTAACATCAGCGTGGCTGAAGAACAACAAAATATAGATGGCACTGCCATAAATAACGGTAGTGGTGGTGGTGGTGGTGGTGGCAATTCCTTGAGTGTAGATGCTACAAATGTAAAGAAAATTTCACAAATTCCTAGTAGCACTAGTCGAGATGGTCACTGCGTTAAGTCCGCACAAGAAAAGCCCTCATCTAATGTGTTAAATAAACGCTGCTGTACCTCGAACACAAACGTTGAGGCAGCAGTTCTTGGTGAAGTACCTAAAACTGCGTTTACAAATCGCTTACAAATAGCAACAAGTAACATAGCAAATCAACAGGAAGCTAACGAATCCAATTGTGCTTTTGAAACGGAATATGATCCTACCGCGTACTCGTTGGAGGTGGCAAATCGCGTACCCCAAGCATCTTCGCAAAGTAAGCACCATTGTGCCATTGAGGTCAATAACTCGGTGGCTACTACGGCTCCTGCTACAGTTCCTGCTCCACCACCCGCCCGTCGCTGTAATACATCTACTAATTTAAGGCCATCATCTGTGGCTGGTTCAACACAACGTCTGAACAGTAGTGCCTGTGCTGTTTCTGGAATGGCTACAATCGCTACAGCAAGAGGAAGTGGTGGCGGAGATCATTCTGTTACACAGTTTGCACTGATCGATGATGAAAATGTTTCAGCATTGCAGCAGGTGACAAAAGGCGGCGGCGCTCTTACATTAGCCAGTCAATGGAAAAGTCAATTCGATGATTCTGAAGATACGACCGATAACGAATGGAAGCAAGAAGCACAAGTATGTTTAAAATAACTAATACACAAATGTTCCCAATGCACAAAATATCGTATTGAGCTGGAAAACATATAAAATATGATAAAAAGTGCCGATAGTAGTGAACTAAAAAACACACACACACACACACACACACACTCCAAGGTGTTTTAATAGGTTATGTTATACAAATATGTATATACTGAAGATAATTGCTGTATCTGTATCTATTGCCTCAGCTATATGTAGGAAAGCGGCAAATCTAAAAATATTTTAAATACTTAACATACATCTACTAATGTATATCCATTTTCCCAATGTCTGTATTGTTGGTGTATTTAATTTTTTGGTTATTATATTCGTTAATCAATAGTTTCTTTTATTATTTTTATTTGTTTTGTGTTTCTACTTTTATATTTTAATACTTCCCCACAGAATCCTGTACAAAAAGCTAAATTAAGTTTCGTCTCGCTGTCTCACCCAAACCTATCTGATGTATCCTTAATGCAACACAAAAAAGAGCAACAGTATCGTATGACGGATGCTGATCGGCGACCAAGTCATGATCAAACGGATACTCTATTAGCCGTTTTGAAAAAAGAATGTTTATGTGGTGATGGTTGTGGGATTGCACCATCTAACGAAGATCAACCACTAATAAAATCGGCCTGTATCTCTCTTAAAGCTATTGCAAGTAAATCTCCTAGTCCTCCCAAAATTACTCCTCATAACCCAAAGAAGTAAGATTTATTTTTTACCTTTTTTATTTCAGTATCGTTAAATACTTATTCATATTTTAAAAATTTTTCTAAATTGATTTTGTTAGGTACAATTTAAATATTGCTGGTATAGAAAACTATGCTCAAATACAGGCCTCAATACCACAATGTTGGTCCGAGCCGGTCATTGGTAATACCTTACGTAGAGGCTTAGAACCACCCATTGTGCAACAAGCAGCATTCGATAATATCGTAAGAAACGTATTTTTTATATGTATTTTTTATTATGATAGTTTAAAGTTAAAACTCTTCCCAGCTTTCCTTGTTAATTTTTTGGGTTATTTATAAACTAATATTCCAGCAAAGTGTAAAATAATAAATACCATAATAAAATAGACATACAATATGATTGACAAATCGATAAATATATAGAAATACCGATAAATAATATAACATCTGAAAGATCCATAAACTTTAATAACACGTGCAGCAAAGTTAACATATTTTTATGACATCTTTTACCAAAACAGTCAAAATTTAAAATTTTATGGATAAGTTTTTTTCTTCTAAAATTTGGGATTTTTGAAGAGTTACTTGATATAACTTGAAAATGACTTGTCTAATTTTGTTTTAAAAGCACGAAAAGACTACGTAGGAATTATTAATTTTTTTTCAAAATATTATTAAAAATCAAAAACGTCTAAAATGTAACATAAATAAATATTCCTGAATCATGAAGTTATATATATATATATATATATATATATATATATATATATATATATATATATATATATATATATATATATATATCCGAAGTGAAACGTTTTTATTTATCTGTTGAAACGACACAAAAAAGTGACTTGTGAAAAACAGCCTTCTGTTCAGCAGGTACAAATAGGTCTGAATAATTCTAAAACCGTTGGGCTTAAGGGTCATATAAATTAAATTCAACAAAATTAGATAAGACCTTCTCAAGTTATGATAAAGTACACATTAACATAAAATAAGATCTACATTTATCCATCAATTTTGTTCAAATATAGTACTGTTAAGCTGAAAATGTTAAAAACATAAATTTTTGCCGTTTTCGATTTTTTATAAATTTTTTAAATATACTTAATATTGAAATTTGTTATTTTGGGATATTGGTCCCAAATAATAAATAAAAAATAGACTCGTAGTGCGAAGGTCCCAGGTTCGAATCCTGCCGTAGAACTCTGGCAGTTTGTGTTTTGATAATTAAAGGGAGCGCACAACAAGCCTTCACTGGCTTAAGTGTATGTCGTATGACATGGGCTATCACACCCCTCCATTCAACCTAACCTAACCTAACCCATCCCCAAATAATTGTTAAAACAATTAGAGTTTTTACAAAATGTTTTGTTTGTTGTGGCTTTCGCTGTTCATATGCCGAAATTTCATTGGTCGCTAAACCAAATCGTTAGTGCACTTTAAGCAGTTTGAAAACATGCAACCTCGTATGCTTGTGCCAAAACAAACAATTTCAATATGATAATTCTATATGGTATATGAATATTATGAAATAATCATAGTATGCTTACAAAGAGCAATTATACTATTTAAATTTTCTTGCAACATGTACTTATATATAATATAATATAATTCCATTATTGCGGTCTAAATAATTTCGAAATCGCTGAGTATATAAAAATTAATATCAGCGTGGCTTAAGGGTTATAAAATTTAAATTTTTTGGTGTCAAGTTCTTTTAAAATTATGGTAAAATCGGTGGAGCAGCCCCTTTAAACACATCAAGTTTTTGAAAGAAAACGAAAACGACAAAGAAACTTATCCATAGCAATTTAAATTTTGACTGTTTCCGTAAATCTAAGACCGCGTACATAACAATATGTAATGATAATCTTTGGATTTCGTCACGATCCATAGTGTAATAAATAAACGCTGTTTCTGAAAAATTTTTCAACAACGGTGTCTCTCCACACAATTAAACGATGTATGTATGTAAATTTTACGCCATTTGACGCAATTTCAATTTGAGTATTCAGTTTTTAATCAATACCCATGTGACAAGATATTTTTTAGTTATAAAAAACGAATTTTTCGGACATTTTCGATTTCAATGTTTCTAAAACAAATCGAACCTTTGGTGCAATACCGTAGTAACTCAAAATTTGAATTTTTTAATGTTACATTACGAAATTATTCGCCTTGTCGTTTTTTGTATTCTGCAAAAGTTTCATAAAAATATTTTGTATACTCCACTCTTGAGAAAAGAACCAAATTTTCTTTTACCATTAAGTTATGTGTAAATTCAAAACTTTAAACTCAATTTCTGCAAAACAACATTTTTTGCAGCAAAGGCTCTAAATGATATGAATTTTGATCAACTTCACTACCATTGTTGCAGTTTCAAAGATTCAAAAGAGTGAGCGAACTCAGAAAAAAATTTAAAAATTGTTGATCGGACTTATTTCAAAATAAAACTTGGATAATACGCTTTTGTTTGTTGAGGGCTTAGCTGTTCACATATCGATAGTTCATTATATATATATATATATATATATATATATATATATATATATATATATATATATATATATATATATATATATTCATTCCTGTAGTTCCATGGTGGAACAAAGGGCCATAACAAAGCTTTTCCATTTTGATCGGTCTTGTGCCAGAAGTTTCACTTCAGACCATGACATTCTGTTGGAGTTCGCTTCAAGTTCAGTTTGTCTTCTCCATGTATTAGCTGGTCTGCCCCTTCTTCTGCTGCCTTGGGGGTTCCATTCAATCGCCAATTTCGCAATATCATCGTCCGCTCTTCTCAGAACGTGGCCAATCCAGCTCCACTTTCGCTTAGCTATTTGTACACGAATAGGGAGCTCTGCTGTTCGTATCCACAGGTCCTTGTTATAGATGACATTTGGCCAAAATATGTTTAGTATTTTTCGCAGGCACCGATTTATAAAGACCTGAAGTGCTTGCATGTCTTTAGCTGACGTGTTCCATGACTCGCACCCATATAATAAAACGGAACGTACATTTGATGAGAAAAGGCGGAGTTTTGTTTTGACATGTATTTGTGACGATTTCCACACTTTCTGTAGAGCTCCGAATGTCTGGTTTGCCTTATTTATACGACTTCTTATGTCTTCACTGGAGCCGCCGGTTGAAGATATGACGCTACCTAAGTATACGAATGACTGAACATCTTCCAGTTCTGCATCATTTAACATAAACTTAGAGGTATTGGTTGTATTTATGCGTAAGACTTTAGTTTTCTCCGTATTGATTTCTAACCCGGCGTTCCTGGCGATATGGTTTATGTGTTGTAGTTTTCCGGACATGTCGGTGAAGTTGTGGGTGAGGAGACATATGTCATCAGCATAGTCTAGGTCTTCTAACCGCCCATTCAGGCCCCATGTTATACCCCGTCTATCGGATGTTGCCTGCAGCATTATAACGTCAAGCACTATGTTGAACAACAGAGGAGACAAAACGCACCCTTGCCGGACTCCGGTATTTACGCTAAATGTGTTTCCAAGGTGATGTTCATGCAACACTCTTGATGTCGAATTACGATACAGGGCACGGATGAGTTCGATTATCTTTTCTGGCACTCCTTTACACTGCAGTGCTTGCCAGATGGCACTGTGATAGAGAGTATCGAAAGCTTTCGCAAAATCGATAAATATGCAATAAAGTGGTGTCCGCCATTCTACTGATTGTTCGACCAGTATTCGTAGGCTATTAATATGGTCTACACAAGAGCGATTTGCTCTGAAGCCAGCCTGATTTTGACGGAGTTCAGACGAGAGTGAATTGGATAGCCTTGAGTGGAGAATGTAGGCTATGATCTTGTTAACCATTGGCAATAATGTTATGCCTCTCCAATTTTTGCAGCTAGTTAGATCCCCTTTCTTTGGTAGTTTGATTATCACTCCTTCGCCAATTTCTGAAGGAAGCAGACCGGATGTCCAGAAATCTTCTATGATGGGTTTGATGATGTTTGCACTTAAAATAGGGTCGGCTTTGAGTAGTTCTGGATTTATGTTGTCCACGCCTGGTGTTTTTCCATTCTTCATTGCTTTTATAGCTTCCATAATTTCTGAGGTGTTTGGACTCATTGTCTCGATATCATATCTCTCCCGATGACTATGGCAATGACAAGGTAGTCCGACTGTGGGTGCCGGTATTGACACTAGACCGGCATAATAGTCGGACCATATTGCCAATTGTCGGTCCATGGAAGAAGTTGTGCCACCTATAGGATCCCTTAGTGGATGGACAGTAGTTTGATTTTTTCCGGCTATACGTTTAACGATTTTGTATAAATCCCTGGTTCTATGCGTCTCCGCGGCCGTCTCAGCATCGTTAGCCAGGTTTTCCATCCATAATCTCTTATCTCTCCGTGCGCTATGTTTAACCATTCTATCTTTAATAGAGTACTGGAGTTGGTGATATGCTTTTGCGTCTTGCGTTCTTGCTGTATTAATTCTATCTTTTAGCAGATTTCTTTCCTCTATTAATGTCCATGTTCCATCAGAGATCCATTCCTTTCGCCTTTTTGCCGAGTTCCAATCTTTACCTTTGCACTCTCTGTGAAAAGCTCTTTTATGGAGCTCCACTGTTTTCTTTCTAGACTATCCATGTTTTTAAAACGTCTCCCAAGTTCTCCAGCGTATTGTTCTCTTATATTTTCAGAATAAAGTTTTCCAACATCAAAACGTCTTCGCATGCTCTGAGCGTTTGGCCGTCGGATTGCTGCGACCTTGAGTCTAATTTCCCCAATGAGCAAGTGATGGTCTGATGCTCCATCAGCACCCCTTTTATTTCGGACATCCAACAATGAGCCACGCCATTTTCTACTTATGGCTATATGGTCAATTTGAGTTTCAGTTTTGTGGTCTGGTGAGACCCAAGTCACTTTATGTCTTGTTTTGTGCGGAAAAATTGTTCCTCCTACAGTGAGATTGTGCTTAGCGCAAATTTCTACAAATAGTTCACCGTTTACATTCATCCGACCTAATGCATGCTTTCCCATCACAGCGTCTAAATTGGCGTTATTTTGGCCCAGTTGTGCGTTAAAGTCTCCTGTAAGTAGTATTATGTCGCCAGCAGGTATATCCTTTAATGTTCGCTCTAGACTACTGTAGAATTCTTCCTTTTCTTTGGGTTCCGCAACTTCTGTTGGGGCATAGCATTGCACACAAGTAATATTTCATTGGCGCTAACCAAATAATCAATGAACTTTAGTCGGCATTCAATCTCGTATATTTATACATAAACTTTCAAATACAATATAAGAATTCTATTATGAAAATTACAAAATATGTATATAGTCGTAGCAATCTTAGAATGGCTTAAGACAAACTGCACAGCAAACAATTTATATTCGATATGAATCGATTTTATTTTTCTTCCAAATGATTAGTTGGAACAATACCGAAATAATACATTTTAATTTAAGTATTTATATGTAAAACATCAAAAGTTTCGCGAGAACGACATCTCTCGGCATTCGAAACAGTTTTGTAAGTTTCGAAAAAGATTAAGCTTATAAAATGGTTTGAAAAGAATAATCGAAAACTTCGAGAACGATTCGACCGATTTTAATAAAATGTTCGAAAATAAATGCCGATTTTTTTATATTTTAATTTCAACACCTGTTTAGATTATGGGTTGGTTTGATTGAAAATCTATCCATCTATCTATCTATCTATCGATTCAAATTCATATGCATTGTCGCAAAAATAAACAGACACGTTCCGATGGCCTCAGAAAATCATTAAGATAGTATACACTTACAATAGCTCTGATGGATGTTTCATCTACAGGACACCACCTTTCACAGCCAAAACAGTTAACGAAAAACCCAGTTGCCTATGCCAATCGGATTTATAACTCGCAATCTTTTTCTTCACTTTAGCCCAATGTGCAGTGGTGTTATGCATATGCATGTGCTTTAATATATTTTAGCAATTGAATTAAGAAAAAAGATTATATTGCAATGAAAGCTCCTATAACGTGGTATATGAATTGTCCTGTTATGAGGAGATGCACATACATATTTTTATTTTATAGCTTACGACGACGAATTCGTCCCGGTCATGGTACCTGTTCGTTATTAAAGCTTTCGCTGTGGTTGTCATTTTACAGTTAAGGCCATCCTTTTTCTATTTAATTATAGATGTAATATAATTTTAAGCCAATTTGGGGTGAGATAAATAAATAAATGAATTAATTAGTCATTGATTAATTGTTCTTCCAGATTTATCGCATGGATATAACACGAAATGTTTGTGTGAGAGAAGTTTTTTCAGAAGCCGCGGCTGCAACTATATTGCCAGCTGAAGCTACTTATAATACGGGATTATATAATGATTCTACACATAATCAAGCTGCTGAAACAGATATGATGGCGGTGGGCGACTCTTCAAATGTAAGCGTTTGCTTAGGAGCGGCCAATAGCAAGGATCTGACAGGCTTAGCAATTAGTAAGCATCGTAATAGCTTGCCGAATGTAGCTCTGTCGAACCTTCTTACTATGAATGGTGCTGAAGGTAAGTCTTTTGTCTGAAAAGCTTATTTAAATATGATTGCTAGGAAATTTGTAATATTCCCAGCCGCATTGAATAGAGATATACAAAATCATCATTCTACAAATAACGGCTTAGACGACAGTGGAATCGCGCAACAGGATGAGGCTTGTGTTAGTGGACGTCTGGAAATACGTGTGATACCTAATGGTAATGTACACACACACACACACACACACACACACACACACACACACACATATATATATATATATATATATATATATATATATATATATATATATATATATATATATATATATATATATATATGTATGTATGTATATATATGTATATATATATATATATATATATATATATATGTACATATATATATATATATATATATATATATATATATGTACATATATATATATATATATATATATATATATATATATATATATATACATGTATATCTATATATATATATATATATATATATATATATATATATATATATATATACATGTATATCTATATATATATATATATATATATATATATATATATATATATATATATATACATGTATATCTATATATATATATATATATATATATATATATATATATATATATATATATATATATACATGTATATCTATATATATATATATATATATATATATATATATATATATATACATATATATATATATATATATATATATATATATATATATATATACTATATATATATATATATATATATATATATATATATATATATATATCATCATAAGTATATATTTAAATATTTTTGATTTGCAACTTGGACAAATATCTCCCCTTTTCCATTCTCTCAATCTGGTTCACTTCTTATTGTACCATATACATATGTATGTATTTCTTTGTACGATCACCATCGGACTTGTACGAAACCCATTGAACTTGGCGTGGGTTACTTCACAGCTAATGTATGAAAAAATGGTGCATAGGAGCACAGAGAGTAGTAGCTCTCATATAAATTAATGCTCAATTGTTGTATATTTCACTATTGTTGTCAACGAAAGTCAACAAATAACCGAAATTTCGCAAAAAACTGTTTTTTTAGTGTGTGAAAAATTACTTTTTAAACCCGGTTTCGAATACAATTTGGGGCAAGAAAACCGGTTAACCGACTTTTGTAAGATATATGGACTTGGGCTTTATTTTGGAACTCATCTAACTCGGTGATGGTTACACCACAGCCAATGCACGCAGTAAAAAATAATGAAAAGGTAGGAGCAAAGGGAGTGGTATGCCCCTATTGCGGTTCACCACTCAACTCAGTTTGGTCGTGTGAGAGTTAACCCAACTTATGCGCAACCACACTCACTTTAGTTATTGCGATACACAATAACTAAAATGAGTTTGGTTGTGCATAAGTTGGGTTGACTCTACACGACCAAACTGAGTTGAGTTGTGAACCGTAATAGGGGCAGTAACTCTTATATAAATTTTGTCGTATTGTTGTCAGTGAGCGTATCCAAACTAGAGTATGCAAAAACCTGACCTTCTCTAAAAATGTGTTTTCAGAATTATTAGAAAAATGTTTTTTTTTAAACGTGTTTGCAAATACGGGTTCTTGCAAAATATATGCGTTTTATTGAAACCGAAAACGAATAAACAGTTCAACAAAGCCAAATATCAAATAAGCCCATATTTATCTTCATTTTTTATGGCCCTTAGCCAGGAGAATATTCGTGCAAAAAATCTTCTTATACAGATCAAAAACAAAACAGCCTGACAAAGGCTTGAGTTTTTCATAAACATGAGGTGTCCTGCTTTGGGCCTTGTGGTGCCGCCCCCTTTGGACACAAAAAAAATCACAGAACCTCATTTAATGCTGCATAAATTTTTATTATAAACTTCAGATTTACTTCCTCTTGTTTCATTTTCAAAATACCCACTGTGCGTCGTACAGGCAGAAATATTAAATTGCATATTTTTGGTTGACCTGGCTATAACCCACATCAAATAATAAACATATCTATTACAAATTGTTTTTTGAACAATTATGACTATTGATTATTATTTAATTATATATATAATATTATTGTTATCATTTTAGAATCAGTCCCACAAAACGAATTGATAACCGCAATCCAAAGATGCCCTAGCCAACAAGTTATAATGGTAAATGCAATACATAATGATAATGAAGTGGATGTTAAAGATGAGGATCTAGTTGTAACAACGAACCAAAATGATATAGCTAGAAATAAGAATGATGCTTGTGATAATAATAAGGACGTGTCAAATGATTTGACCAAAAATTCTCTAGAGGATAGCGGAAAAACAACCAAGGATGCCGAAGGGGCTGCAAATTATGTCTTAAAAGAGGAGAATAAAAGTGATGTAAAAACAGGTGAAGATTCAAACGAAATGACAGAGTTTTATGACAAAAAAGAAAGAATAAATCCTATCGCTTCTAAAGCCCCGACCACCACCGGCACACAAAACTTAAACCAAAATATTTCGGTTACGCCAGTGTCCATGGGTACAAGTGCGATAAGTAAAATACCTATTTTGCAATACAATCTTCGTCAAGCGAAATGCGCTTCGTGGGCCGGTGGTGAGTTAACTGCCCAACAAATTTATTCACATCTCACAAGAAATAGCAGCCAGGGAAGACAAACCCTTAGTACCAATGCCGGTGATATAGTTCATTCTAATGAAGCCTTGCCCACTTCCCTCACTTCCACTAGTGTCAACAACAAACAAACTGCTCCTGATAAGTCTGATGGTGTTGTGTTTCAAAACCCCGATATTACGGATCTAACACCAGGTTTGTTCCTTTCTTACATTCACATGTCCTTTAGAACTACTTATTCCAATATTTCAATTATCCATTGAATATTCAGTTCTTTGGCATTTAACTTAATTGTTATAAAACTAAAAATTTTTTTCATTTTCGTGTTTGATTTGATATGTGATATATGTACATAAACCATTTGTTTGGGAGATTTTAGGTAAATAATTAATAGACATTTGAGCAAGTAAAACACGAGTATGTTGCCTCGTTGCACAGTGCTTTGCAAAAATGGCGGAGTTATCGGCAAAGAGGTGAAATTTGCTATACTCATCCAATGGTGTTTTCGTTACTAAAAAAATTTAAAATTTTGTTGCCCTTTCAAAGAGAAAAATGAAATGTACTGTTCTTTTATCAGCGAAAACTTATTAGGAGTCCTGTAAGAGAGTAATTTAAGTTTTTGTTATTAATTGATCAAAAATTGTTGCATCTTTTATAGAAAATAGAACGCCATAAGATAATTAAAAATATGATATTCTAAAATATTAGTGAGAACTGGTGAAAGGACATATGTACGTGACCCGCCCAAATACTTATGTATGTATCCCAAATTATAAATTTCTGTTACCTGTATTGACTGTAAACACAACAGAGCGAAAATTAACAAATAATTACAATTCTACGACATATTCCCGCCTATATATAATTACATATATTCAAATATAAAATTTTCGCAACCTAATGATCTGAACACTGCCGAAAATTGACAATTATTTATTTAATTACGCTTTTAAGCCTCTCCTAAAATTTCGTTTTATTCTGTACAAGAACATGCCTTCCTAGGATATATGCAGTGTTGCCAATTTAGCCGTTTCTCATTTCCGTTAAGATGGTTTAAATTGTAGCACAATATGGTTTTAAATTGTAGCACAAGTAAGATTTTGTAGAAACATAATGAAATGAAAAATTTATTGTAGGTTAGGTTAGGTTGGCAGGCAAGCTCGCAACAAGTGTTGCAAGGACACTCGGAGGCCATAAGGCCCACTGTGACGCCCATTGGACTAAACTACACCCTACGTGCCCTTAATGATTTAATGTTCTAAATGGAAAAGCATTTGGTTTTCCAATTTGCGACAAAAGGACTTATTCGAAAATGCATTACTGCTATGAATCTGATGCGCATCTGTAATTAGTTTGCAATGCCGATTCAAATCAACTAATGCTTACATCTTAATTACGCTGAAATCATCTCTCTCTTATATGCTTCACAGCTGCAATGGAGTCATGCTTGTGTGCTGGTTTGCTCATACCAGTAAAAATATTTTGTTTTATTAGTTTATATACATATAAATTTTTTGCCGTTCGCGTGTTGACGGTTTAAAATTACAACGTACTGTAAAAATGATTTATGCATTAAACACATTCGAGACAGCAGGCTACCGACTACAACCTGTCCAAAATAGAATACATGTGTGTATATGAAAATGATTATTTTCACAACTGTACGGCTACACGACTGCAGGTTGTTGTCAATGCTACTTTTGTCGTGTAGTCAAATTAAACTAATTTCTGTTTGTGATTTTTTATTTAAATTTAGATAGGCTACTTAGTTCAATCGTATTTTTTAAGCCAAATTACATGTGATAGTTATCAAAGAACAAATTACACCAAAGACACATGTGTAAATCATTCTGACAAACACTAGCAGAATGGAACAACATGCTGTTTTCGAAAGCCGCTACACTTTCATCATCAGCGTTCTTGTGTTTGGTCCACTTCTGTGGTGTCAGTTGATGTATATTTCAGCTATTTATACAAACTTTTTCACTGTAAATAGAATACGTGAATTTTTTTGGATTCATCGTATCACAATTTGTGAAAACTTTTTTTGTAATGGAAAGCCCAAATTACACCTCACTAACTTACAACAGTGTAGCCATTGTTATCTATTCTTTACCAACTATACACATGTTTTTTTAATTTGCTTAGTTTGTTTTTAACTTATGACAAACTTGTTTGGTTTGTTACTATAAGTATGTATATTTATTAATTTTTGCTACAAGCCATTAGCTTTGTTGATTTATATTTTAGGTTTAAGATTTCTCTTTATTTATGAACATTTTTCCTTTCTGTTTGTGATTTTTTATTTAAATTTAGATAGGCTACTTAGTTCAATCGTATTTTATAAGCCAAATTACATGTGATAGTTATCAAAGAACAAATTACACCAAAGACACATGTGTAAATCATTCTGACAAACACTAGCAGAACGGAACAACATGCTGTTTTCGAAAGCCGCTACATTTTCATCATCAGCGTTCTTGTGTTTGTTCATAAATAAAGAGAAATCTTAAACCTAAAATATAAACTAATTTCTGTTTTTGTTGGCTACAAAACAAAACAGTAGAAAAATTTTTTATTGCAAAATAAAAAAGAAAATTCCAAAATTTATATGTTATAAAATATACGCATCAAGAATTTTTAAATAAATAAATTTATTTGTTTTATTGTTATATATCATATTGATTTGAGCCAAAAATACCAACATTGTTGAAGATTAAAAAAAATCATAACATAAAAATTTTAGTGTAATTTTATTCGGTGCTCTTCCTTGATTTCGGAATTACGGCGATAAAAACTTGAATATATTACTGATCATAAGTCATACGATATAGTACGAATAGGCTCTTATGCTCTTTTTTAAGATATTTGATTTTTTGAGAGTTAAAAGCGCTAAATATGCACCACTGTAATATACATAAGTGAATTGTTGCAACAGCTGTTTACTATGTAGCTGTCGTTTTCAAAATAATTAATTAGCTGGCTACAGGGCGACATTTGTAGCCAGCGACATTTGTAGTCGTGTAGCCGTATAGCCTGTTGTCTCGATTGTGTTTAATGCCTTAGTATTTACAAAGTAACAGTCCCTTTCGGCGAAAATAATAGGAAACGGCTATGCTATATATTATTATAAATTGTTGATAGGAGTATCGTTATTGAGTATCGCTAAAATGATTAATATGATGGCAATATTTTTCGATTGGTTTGCTCTTTGCATGATTTCCGCATGGCGTCAATACTTGAACATAAAAGTCGAATTTTAAACAATAATACAGGGTGTCCCTTTTATTACCCCAATGTGTAGATGTGTACATTTTTATCATTTTAGTTGCTTTTTTTCGAAAAAAAAAAATTCATTGTGGACGTCGCACATATGTACCGCTTTTACTTAAAAAAATAATTTTCGTTTAGATAAGTTTTTTTTTACATAACAAATTAGTGAGGCGTAATACAAAATGTCGCTTTCCAAAGAAGTTTCAACTCAATAGACGAGAAAGCGGTCCAAAAATTATGGCAATGTGGCAGTTTATGAAAAAAGGCAATTTCAAATGTTATAACAATGGCCATTAGGGGTCAAGTAACAGTAATTGTTGGCATAAATTTAACGTGTTAAATTTGAAAAAAGCTAAAACCGCTGCTAGTGACACAAGCGTTATTGTTATTGTTAATTGTAGTGAATTCTCGACAAAATCCTCAAAAAACCCCGTGATAAATTTATATATCCTCAGAGAAATCGCTTAACACTAAGCAAAATTTTTTTGTACTAAAAGCACTTTGTGGTCTACCATTTCGAGGAAGGTCGCAGACGTGCAACCAACCGATTTATCATTGCCTCTAGTCTAGTTTGCTATTAAAAAACAAGTGCCTTATGCTCGTTGCATTTCGAAACAAAATTCAATTATTTTGCTTAATTGTTCAATATTACAATATTTTCTTTACAAGAAAAAAATAAAAGAAAATCATATTAAATTAATAAAGTTATAGATCATTTAAAACCTTTCGTTTTTTTCGGAACATCATGTGTTTAAAGGAGATCTACTTAAATACGTAATGTGAGAGAATAATAATAATTCTAACATTTATCAAGTTCTCACTACGATTTTTAAAGGGTTGTGATTTTGCACCGGGTTCATGGCCATGTTTCTCTCTTATTATTAATTTTTTTTTTCATTCTATTTAAGTCAGACATCAAAGTATATCTGAAAGTAATGAGGTTAGATAAAATGATAATCAAAAAAGTGCATTTCGATTTATCTAATAATGTAAAGAAATGTAGAAAAGAGGGCATATAAACTCAGAAAATCTTCAGATATTTATGCTCCAATCTCATTTGGTCTGCTTCTTCACAATATCTATTCCGTTTTGTTTTTAAGTACGGGATATGATCCTGCATGTATTTGATTGTGGTGAGCCTTGAATCCATGCACAGCTTTTTTTCTTCTGAATACGCTTTTCTAGCATTTTCACTTGGAAAAAGTATTTTATAAATAAATGCTACTCCACTCCCTCACATGCAGTGTCAGTTCCAGCTACGCAAAGAAAAACTAAAAAATTTCTTTTATACACTCATTTTGGAAATATTTACTTATTTGACACTATAGAAACTGCGCTATATAATTTCGTTATTGTTTTTGTTGTAATGTGAACATAACATTTCTTTAAAAATGTTTCTACTAGTGTCTAACTAATGTCTACTAGTGTGAAAAAATAAAGTAAAAAATAAGTAAAACTATGAAAAAATCTTTGATATGAAATCGTATTCTTGACAAACTGTACATGTGCGTATATGTACATAAGTATGTATGTACATATGTATGTATGTATGTATTAGAATATATAGTAGAAAAAAAGAAATAAAGAAATTTTGCGTTCCTTTCATTTGATAGTGTTGATTGTTCTGTTTATGTTTGTTTTTGTAATGAAATATATACATACATATTTAATTTGAAATGCTATTTTCATAGAAAAAATGAACATTTTGTTTTCCCCTTCCCCCTCCATCAATTTATTAAATAGGTATGAGGCGTCGCAGAGAAACTACTGACAAATATGTAACGGATCCATCGCAATTACAGTTACGTTTTGCTCGTCCGCGTTCCAGAAATGCTAGTAGGTAAGTGAACAATTTATTTGCTTATGGAAATACTAGGCCTTGTTGCGGTTGGGGAATATTGTCTTCGACTTGGACATTTTATACTCAACCGATTGAAGAAAAATGCTGGAGTCGGAAATCGTCAACCACAATAAGGGTTAATAAATGTTTTGAGTAGAAATCGCTTGATGGTGTAGAAGCAGTTGGGTTCTTAAAGGAATATTAATGTTCAATAATTGTTATTGGACAATAAAACTTAAGTGGCACAATATATGAAATAAATCTCTTGATTTATATATTGCTCAAAAAAGAATATTTTGTAATGTGTTGACAACATTGTGCAATAATGATATACCACCAAAATAGAGGACAACATTATCCCCGTATTATTTGCAATTATTTATTGCCAAATTGTTTAAGTCTTTATATTACACGGAAAATTTATTATTCAATTTGCTTACTTAGCGTTTACACATGCAACTGAACGTTGAAAATACACAATGCTCAAAACACATTCACATTTTTGTTACTTTCAGCTCAGCTTTGAATGAAATTTTCAAGAAAGACATTTTTTTGATACGGTCTGAAAGCAAAATTACAAAGAGCTCAACAGCGCAGCCAATTGCCTACATTTACACGAAACTGCAGTACTTTCGAGAAAGTACTTTCACGTTTAAATGCAGGATTAAATATATGCACATATGCATGTGTGTAGGTTTTGTTTACTTTTACGTATGTGTATTGTAAGAAAAATTGGGCCATATTTTGTTTAAAAATATTGAGCAACTTATTGGTTAGTGAGAAGCAAAACGACAATAATAAAGGCAGTAAAATACTCAATAATATTGTGTAGTCTATGGGTACCTTAAGATTATGTCCGAGGTGCTCGAGTCAGATTTTCAGAAAATCTTTTCTCATATTTTTCACAGAAATTCAAGCCAGAAATAAGGGCTGACTTCCTAAATGTATATTTACAATGTATCAATACAGTATTAATACCAAGTTGATACATTGTGTATATGCTTTTTTAATACTTTGCATACTGTTGATTTGCAACCGTTACATCGTTTAGGAACATTTATATGCATTATATCATAATAAAGCGAACAATGGCAGAAGAGCATATTTTATTGCAAAAAGAAACACAGTTATCAAAAAGGATACCAAAAACAAGGCTTTGTGCAAACAATTGATGCAGTAAATTTTTTTACTAAGCTAATTTATTTTAATTTTTTTAGAAACTTCTGTGTTTGTTAAATGGTTCACACAAAAACCATTATTTTACTTTAATAAAAAATTAAGATAAAAAAGTGAACATAGAAATATGTTAAATTATAAGAAAACCGCTTACTCATCTTCTGCGTCGCCATTGTACCTCGTGTTGTATTCATTTTGCATCTACATTTTTTTGGATGCTTTTCTTGCTTTTTCTTGCGTATTAACTACAACAGTGATGCAAATAGGAACAAAATACATTGTAAAAATTTTTAGGGTTGCATTTAGGAATACGCTGCAATGTATTACTACAAAGCAACATGCGTTTAGGAAGTCAGCCAAGTATAACGACGATTTTTGTGAACTTTTATCCATACAGTCATAATGTAATTATAGTAAATAATCGTAACTAACTATTTTGGAAAACGCCTCGATAAAGTGAAAAACCAAAAAAAAATTTCAACTTTGTTTTTAAATCTAATGGCTCCGATTATGGATGGTAACCGATGCTTTGCTAATCGGCAACCAGAAACTTGTAGCTTAAAATCCGATATAATCAATTTCAAGTTTGTACTTTACTTCCAGGAAAGATTCAAATGCTACGCTTTGAAATAAAAAAAGCTTATGCAAAATCGGTCCATATTTACCAGTAGGTAAACGCACAAATTGACCGTTCGATTTCCGAAAAAAGTTGGAAAAGTTGGAAAATCGGTCCATAAATGACTCGAGAATGATACTCAAGAGTTAACAACCTCCTTCTTTTTTGAAAATCGGTTAAAAATATCACACATTAAACAGTTTGGCGTGTAAACAATGGTAATGAGCTACATTTTTATTTGCAAATGACTAAATCACGAAAGCTCTTCACGATTTATAAAAATATCGTTGTCGGAAAAATGTCTAAAATAGTGTTTTTTAGTTACTCCGAAAACCTTTCAAATCGAGCTTTATTTATATTTACTGGATAATCTAGGAATCGCTAGAAACAACTGAAACTTGTTTTTCGAAACGGCATCCCTGAAGATTTAAAATATTTATATATAGGAAAAAATATATTCAGCATGGGGTTTCTGATGAAAACTCACCGGGGTGAAATCAGAAACTTTATATTTTCTGGTTAATACAATAATCTAGAACATTTCAACAAAGTAGATTTTTTGTGTGAATTCAAATACAAATACAGTGAAAACTCTCATAAGCGGACAGCTTATGGGAATTTCGTTGTCGCAAGCCATATGACTTCCATAACTGTACAAAATTAGCTCGATATTGAGTGTCCCGTTGTGAGAGCTTTCAGTGTATATACATACGAATATACATATACATATGTATATAAGTATGTATATACGAGTATAAATATATGTACATACATACATACTTATGTATGTGTTATTTCTTTATATATGTAATTATTATTCTGACTATATAAATGTGATTTATTAATTTTTTTACAGAACGCGAGGGGTTCCAACTTCTTTATTAGGACATTTTGAAGATAATTCAACCGATACATCAGATGATCAGCAGCATGTGGGTGCCAATCGTAAAAAATGTTCCATTAAAACAAGTACAAGACCTGGCGGGGCCAGTGGTGGTATTAATGCAATAGATACGGATAAAATAGAATCTCCCAGTGGATGTACAGAAAATGAGATGTTAGTTTTTAATTTGGTTAAAGATTTAGACAACATTGAACATTCTGGAACAGCAATACGTAATGATATTACGCCACCTCCCGGTGCACCAAAAATAGAAAATACTGCACGTTTAAGACGTTATAGACATAATGTAGATTAATTTATGTATTTTGAAATAAATTCTTTAATATATATTTATACACATATATATTTTTTACTGCTACTACGACTATTGCTAAAATATTAATACAATGCCATTACATATGCATATACATATGTATGTATGCATATATGTATATATGTATGTATATATTTTTGTATATATGTAAGTACGTGTAGTACTCAATTTTGCCTTAATTTTCTAAAACCTTTTGTTGTTTAATAAACATTAAAACTTCTCTTTAGCAACGAGAGGCTACATCACGGATTATCTTCAACTTCTGCATATGTACGTATTGACCTTAATATGATATTCCCCACTATATACATATGTATGTATGTGTGTATGTATGTAAATAATTAGAACGCATGATTTTAATTAAACATTCGCTGTCGTTATCGACATCGACACTAATATTTCGGCAACTGTAGAATCGATGTCTACAATAATTATATATATGTATTTATAACCTGTTACTATTAGTAAGGCTTACAAAGTGGCAAATGGCCGTCAATAACACTCAATTCTTGTCATCAACGAGCACAGAACTGACATTTATTTTCACGTCGATGACGATGACGACAAATGGAATAAGGGTGATTATCGGGTATGTTCTAGAATCCGATTTCACTCGAAAGTGGATTACTTTAGCATTTTTGGTGTTCTGCAATTCACATTCCCATGTTTTTATTCGTTTTCAATTAGAGTAGGAAGGGGTGGGTGAAAGTAAAACGAATCGTACTTTATTCTTATAAATGCTATTATTATTAAGAAAAATACAATTTTGGTTTTTAGCTTGAAGTGTTTTTTATTGAACTTCATCAAAAAAAATTTAATTTTTCACAGAAATATTAACGCAAACAAATTTTTTTTAAACTTTGCCAAAAATTTCAATTTGGTTTTGGCAGATCTCACTTGACTAACAAAAGCATGTTTTATGTTCAAAAGTTGTACTAGAGCCCCGACTTGCGAGTTGCGTCGTTTTGACACCGATTTCCGTCGGTTCGATTTACATCGTTTTGATTTCGATTTGCGTCGTTTTGATTTCGTTAAATTGTTTACTGCAGCATTTTGGATTACCATTTTTAGCATTTGTAGTGCCTGATATAGCATATTTTCTGTCTTTTAGCATTTTCACAACTTCCGGCCTGTACATTAAGAAGTTTTCAAATTGCGTGAAGTAAGGGGAATTCCCTTTTCTTTGTTATATAAGTGGTGCTAATAACAACTATCTGGTTATGGTAAGAATTTAGTGTGTTATTCCCCAAAATCCATCCAATCAAATGTTGTGTTGTTGATTTAGATTTATCATCTGAAGAGAGATCAATGTAAGCTAAATAAATTAAAATTTTATAATGCATCTACTTTTTATGAATATACATATGTACATATGTAAATGAATGTAATTTTTATTATGTTTTTTATTAATTTATTGTTTTATTTCTTTATAATAATTATAAACATTTGTTGAAGTAAACGAAATAAATAGAAATGTATTCATACTTGTTGTTTTTTTATCAAAAATACAAAATTTTTTGCTTTGTTTTGAATATTTTCCCCAATAAATTAAATTTCAGTGTATTTTTTTTTATATTTTAGGTTTAAGATTTCTCTTTATTTATGAACATTTTTCTTGTTTGTAATCCTTTTATTTAAATTTAAATAGGCTACTTAGTTCAATCGTATTTTTATAAGCCAAATTACATGTGATGTGGTGATTCGATTTGCGTCGTTTCGATTTGCGTCGCGTTTCTCCGATCCCCATTAACGACGCAAGTCGGGTCTCGAATGTATTAATTTTGTTTTTATACGCGTATAAAATTAATTGAAAAATTTTAATATCTTTGTTTTTATACTCTGTAAATTGTTTTACTTTTGTAATTTGTTAATTTTTTTGCAACTTTTTTGTCGACCGCCGTCGATTTTTGCGTAGCTGTAGCCGTTGACATTTAGATTTTTTTTCGAACATAAACTTCGAATGTGGAAAAACATGCTGAATTCAGAACACCAATTTATAAATTATGGGGATTCAAAAAATTTTTCGTTTTCAATCCGAGTCGAAACCTGGAACATACCCGTATATAAATGGCGGTAAATGTCTGTCTCCACATGGAAAACAAAAGTGAAATTTACAAATTGAATTTTGTTTTCCATGTGTGTATTTTAACGCGAGAACTTGTATGACGTCTCTCTTTATTTCGCTCGCTTTTGTAAACTGTACGTGTCTAAAGGTAATTTAAAAATTTTACGATCCACGCTAGACTTCGGACAGCTCAGATTTTGTAAATTTAAATACTTACATACATATATAACGCGTTTATACGTAGCCTATTCACAAATAAAAATTATTTGCAATTACTCAAGTTACTCTAGATGTCACATTGGATACGTAATATGATGTCGGATAAAAATACGAGTATATATAATAAATTTATGATATGAAAGTCACCACCTTAAATTTTTATTATATTCATGTATATTCACAAATATATAACTATTTTTTTTAGCGTAATTATTTTAGTAAATAATTTATTTTTGCTCTGTGATATGGTAAAAGGTGTGCTGCCACATCGACGATAACACTAAGAACGTTAAAACAAATGGCAACGTTTTAGACCTTATTCGCAAATAGTGTCGTTAATCAGGAACTGAGCGAACAAATCGTGCGTATAAACGACTGCCAAGTATATGAAGATGAAATATTTAAAAAACAATTTCCGGATGTCTCCTGGAACGTTTAAGGCTCATATAACTACGGGATGTTTGAATATCCCTTAAATGACAAGCAATAATGAATTTTGCAAGTTTTTAAAATTCACTAAAATGGGGATGTAGTGGTTTTGGTGCCCAAACAATTCAATTCACAAAAAAGAAGATTGGGCACTTCACGTATTTTTTAATTATCCAAATAAATCAAAAGAAATCAATAACTCGTGGAGATATTATAATTTAATTTATTATCCTTAAATTTCGCATGGATTTTGATACCGTTTCTGCCTAAGACAAAGGTGGAAATATCATTTATGCAGCTTTTGGTTCTGCCTCAGGTTCTGGCTTTTTTGTTACAATATCTTTTTCCGGTGTTTGTATGGCCGCTATAGCAGCTTTACAGTTTTCATACTTCTGATTAAAGACCAAGAATTTTCTTACTGGTGGCGGATAGTATGGTCCCAGTCTGGTCTCTAGAATTTCATGTGCCATTTTCTTTTTCAAAAATCTGTAATAAAAATTTAGACTATGCTATTAACTATCAACAACTGAAATGTCATTTTTCCCGATTTGTAAGTCACTAATAACGGATGCCACAGAGTGAATTTGGAATAAAAGCTACCGCGCAGTGTTGCACAGACAATTGTTGACATAATTTGGATGAAATCATCCAAATCATTTGAGGTGATTTCGTCACATGAAAATTGTATGCGAAATCATGTACCAAATTACATAATTTAGGCAAATCATGTAATTTGGCCGAAATCACGTATATGGAAACGTAGTCTAAGTGACATTCTACCATTTCGTCTGCAGTTTTGTAAATCGTTTTGTCCTTAATTTTTTGCACGCCATTTTTCTCAGTCTTTAGCTCAAAAATATTCGAGAACGTGAACAATATTCAGTAACATTTTTGTAAAAACTTTTCTTTAGTGGCTAAACAGTCTTAACGAATGGGGAATGACAATTTTAAAAATCTGGATAATGAAGTATTTTTCTGTCTGCTTTAAATCACAAACTTTGAGAAAGAAAGCTGTATTATATAGTAAATTTTGTTAATTGTTTTACTTAGCCGACGATTCTGCTAATATTAACGAACGAGGGTGCGTTGTAATGCACATCAGCCGCTACTGTTCAGCTACCAGTGTTATGTCTTCATCACTTAAATTATCCCAACAACAAGTAGCAAATTGCCACACTTATGTATTAGATTAGAAAAATTCATGATGTTGATATGACTTGTCCCGAACAGGGATCAAAATCGACTTCACATTCTCAGTCATAATTTTATTTGTAATCAATGCGCTAACTTCTCCAGCCAACAGCTGCGAGAAAGAAAAAGATAACATGTATTCCTAGCAAGTACGAAAAAAAAGTTTGATAACATGTGTTCATCTCTTTCCCTCGCATTCTATCCATCTCTTAGCTTAACTAAAATATGCGCAACTGAAATTGCCTAATGGAACAGACTTGTTGCTTCACGCAAAGTCAACTTTTTTATAGAAGTTTAACACGCATTTTGCTGCTTTAAACGGGTCGCGATATGTACAACTTTGGAGAGCTATAACTTTGGAACCCTGGGTAGTATCCGACTTCATATAAATCACAAAAGAGAACATTAACAAAATGTAAATACACCAAATTTAGTTAAAATCGAACTTATAAAAAATTTCAAATTGTATTTTAAGTCGAAAAAAAAATTAGATTTACCTATTATATAAGTATACAAATGTATATATATATATATATATATATATATATATATATATATATATATATATATATATATATATATATATATATATGTGTATATGTATATACATACATATATATATATATATATATATATATATATATATATATATATATATAAGTATATATACATATACATACATATATGTATAAGTATGTATGTTTACTCGTTATCTTTTAATAAGAACGCTTTCTTTTTATGTTTTTTTTTATTTTTTAAATTAAAATCTATCATAAATTTAAATCTGTATTAATGTTATTGTATAAACTTTATTATTTTTAGATTGTTTGCAAGAAATTTTTAGATTTAAGCTATTTATAAATTATAGTATTTATTTATTTATTCCTTTTTAAGTTATCAACTCGTGGAGTGTTTGTTTAATCCAGGGACTGTGGCAATATGACTGTTTTTTATTTGTAATAAAAGTCAAAATTCGTTGCAATTTTTTGGATTTTTTTCAGCAGAAATAATTGTTATTTATTTATTTTTATATATTCGAGCATAAATAACAGTTATTTATTGATTTTCGTTCTATAAATCACTTATTTTCTTTAAATTATATGCTGTTTTAAAATCACAAATGCGAATTAATTTAGTTCTAGGAATTACACGTTTTCGTGTTTTCCATAATATAATTTCAATTGTCCGAAAACAGTTGGTACGATTGTCTTTATGAAGCACATTTCAACAATTTGAAGGAACCGAGTACAGATTCGAATTCAACGCCCCAAATTATAATTATAATTATACATTTTTAAATTGACCTAGTCCAAAAACGTGTTATACATGTATTATTGGGGCTTATCGGGTTCGGTTAGTTTCGTCTACGACTTTGACGTTTTCTACTGGATTAAAGATATCTTTCACAAAACGTCTAGGTATCGATATCTTTAATATAGTGCAAACTGTCGAACTTACAGTCGAAAGTCGCCAGCAACGATAAGGGGTATTATTAATATATCGAGCAGAAATGATATTTTTATTTGTTCTTGTCAGAAATAAATATTACTTATTATTATTGTCTTCTTTGGAAATAAATTTTAGTTTTTATATTTATCTATTATTGGCAGAAATAATTGTTATTTTATATTTATATACTTATTTTTTTACGAAAATAATTGTTATTTTTTGGTTTTTAATAATTATTTGCTTTAAGTTTTCTATTTGTATATATATATATATATGTATATATATATATATATATATATATATATATATATATATATATATATATATATATATATATATATATATATACATATATATATATATATATATATATATATATATACATACACACACACACACACACACATATATATATATATATATATATATATATATATATATATATATATATATATATATATATATACTTATATATATACATACTTATATGTTTTTTTTGCTTTTTTACTGGACGTACAGTGAATGAACTTCGAGATTAACAACAAATATTTATTTATTATAAAATAAAAAAAAATAATTAAATTTATTTTTAAGCTTAAGGTCTGTCTTCTTTAAGTTTATTTTAAACAATATTTCGGTTCTTTTGAAGTACCATCTTCAGGAACTATCGATAAATAAACTAAAATAAGACAGACTTTAAACTTAAAAGTGAACATATTTTTAAAATTTTTTTTGTAAAGTAATACTCAGACAATTAATACCTGTTAAGGTACCAACAGACGACATGTTTGTCACATTGTATGTGTCAAAATTTACATACTTACATATGTATGTAAACGTAAAAATGTCGTGTGTTACCTTTAAAACATTGCTTGTGTAAAAAACATGACAAAAGTCATAAGACATTATTTGAAATAGAGCGTGCTCTAGTTTCTTATGTTAAACATACAGCTCCAAATGTCTATGTCATGCGAACTAATCCGTCGGCGGTTGATTATGTGTACTATCATTAGCCGTCTGAATGAAGTATTTTGCAACACAAATAAACTATATATATTTTTTAAATTTAACGTTGTCGTTTTATTAAAATGAGTCCAAAAATGTATAGATTTTTAGATACAACCTCAACGTGTTGTTTAAAAAGAAAAAATTAAAAAAACACATTTGCGTCGCCAGTGCTTTAGCGACGGAACCAAAAATATTTCGACGGCTGCAAGCCATTTATCAAACAAACGACATGAATATTTATATACTGAAAAAGAATCAGCTGTTCTCAATATACATGACCGATGTCATGTGTGATACTACATGTACGTTTGTGACCAAAAATTATAAACCTTATGTAAATTAACCAATATTGATAGACATAAAGAAAAACATACGAATCGCAAGTTTAAAAAACACATGTAAAAAACATGTCGTCTGTTGGTACCTTTACTTAAATTAAGGTGTTACTTCTGTTTGTGAGACAGAGAGAGGAGAGAGTGTTTAATTTATGTTTTACAACTCCGCTATTCCGCATTGTTTATTATTAATATTTTATTTTTTAATAGCAGGGTTGCAGCGTCTGTGATGTTAAGTAGACGCATTAAAGTCTCTTAAGCCATGTGTATAGCAATTTTATTAATTGTTTTAGGGGGGCTCTTTGATGTAGTAAACATTAGGGTGAGAGTATCCCAATCGCTGTTACTGTTAAGTGACCAGTGTTATACCTTCATCATTTAAACAGTCCAACAACAATTATGACCTGTCTTGAAACAGGATATGGACACCGGTTGTCAGTCATAAATTGCTTTGTAGTCAACGCGCTAACTACTTCCGCCATCAGCACTCTCATTGATTTTGTTTAAATCTCATTTGAAATAAATATTTGTTGTTAATCTTAAGGTCTTATTTTTTTAAATTTAGTATAAAATTAATTCAGTATTTCAACGCATTTGTGATCGCCTCCTTTAGGAAAAATTTTATATAGATAAACGATAATAACGACAATTTATTATCAAAAAGAGTCTTTTATTAAGTGCTTCCTATCATTTGTGGTCATTTCACGGACATGTGCACCTTACATTGGTTGGGTGTTTGGTTGGTATAGGTCGATGGCTTACACGTGCAGGCAAGCAAGTAGAATCACCTGATTCCGTTTTGACAAACAATATCGCACTCGTCAGAGTCAACCTGAGAAGGCTCGAATAGGGATCTTGGATGTCAACGCGTTTACCATCGTTAAGCGTTTTCTATATTTGAATTTAAATAAAACGGAGTGTGTGAAAGATATCATATAAATTTGTTATTAATTTAAAAGGCTTATCAATGCCATCGCATAGCATATAGCATCGTATCCGATTTTTCATGAATTTCACCGATGGCATGAATTATGTTGGCTTTGAGGGCAGCAATGATCTCCCACTACCCATAAGAAAAAGTTTATCGGGGTCAAATCTCACGACCTCGGACCCCCAGTTCATATCACCTGCACGATTGATGACCAAATGCCCTCGAATTGCTCGTGCAGAATGTCCAATGAGGACATGTTGCCCGCATGTTGGTGTCCATATCATCTGTTGGTATCATTCCATCGCTTAAGATGATTCCTCGATGAAAATTATGGTCAATTTCCAACTGTAATAAATAGAAGATAAAGTCTTAAGCTGCACCATATATATTTATTAATAGAATAATAAATAATTGAAATAAAAAAATCATTATTTTATCTCGAAAAGTAAAGACTTTTAAATAACAACTATTTCTTCTCGAAAAATAGCAATTATTTCTAAAAAATATTTTTTATAACCAATAAATAATAAGTATTGCTGCTGAAAAAAATTATAATAATAAATTATTGACAAAAAATAATATATATATATATATATATATATATATATATATATATATATATATATATATATATATATATATATATATATATATATATATATATATGTATAAAAATAGTAATTATTCTAATATAATAAAAAATTCAGAAAAAATAAAAACAGCAGAACTATTTCTGCTCGAATAAATAAAAATAGTAAATTTTAATATTATGGGATTTAGGATTTAATCTAGTTTAAAGCATCAAAAATTGCCTGCTTGACATGATTTTTAAATATTTCCTTGTATGTGTATTTTTATTTTTTTTAAAACTTAAAAAATCATTATTCTCAATCCCTATTCTCTAACAGTAATAAATGTATTTATCAGCCGCCCTGCAAAAAGTGACATGACGACGTCTGTGTTGATGTACACATGTAGTATATATATGTGTACATATACACATTAGCGACCCTTAACGATGGAAGTAAAAAGTAAAAGAGTGTATTCACTTATTTATTAAATCAGTGGTCGGCAAAGTCATGCTATCATATTTTATGCCAGTTGTTTATTGTTTGATTTTAAACTATTGTTTAATGCATTTTCAAAAATAAATTGAAATAATAATTATAATTGCAAAACTAAAATAATATTATTTATTTCTTATTATTTAGTCAGGCCAGCCAGTGCCTTGCGAAAAAAACTTAGTTTCTACATTTTTTTCTGTGAATGTAGTCGCGTCTATTATGTACGGCTAAGAGCGAGAGTGTGATATCTATAAGTTTCCACTGAAAAAATTTATGTCATACTGAAGGAACGGCATTGCTTCCCAAAATGCAATTGAGCATTTTTCCAGCTTCCTAGGAAGTTAAGTTAGGATAACTTTAATTTGCTTTACTTTAAATCTGTGAATCCCGATTTAAAAATAATTTTTTTTTATAAAAACAAAAAATAAATAAAATACTTAAATCTATAATAGAGTTAAATAACGCACACATGAACTATGATTTTGTTGATACTTTTATTTCATTAAAATGCTGGGACGTTGTCATTACATTCGAAATACAATGTCATTTAAATGACCGCCTCTAGATTGATTGTTGCAGTGGATCCTTTTGAGGTCGTTTTTGACCAGTTTTTCGGGCGGCATCTCGGTGGTAACTTAACGAATGATTGTTTTCAAATGCTCAAATGCTCTAGAGGCTTATCCGCGTAGACACGGTCTTTGACGCAATGACACAAAAAAGTCTATCGGAGTCAAATTGCATGATGTTGGTGGACAGTCAACAACACTACTGAAATCGGTGGTGTTGTGTGGCTTGTGGCACCGTCTTCTTGAAACCACATTTCTTGCAGTTCTGGAAGTCGGTTATCACAGTGCTCTGAATTGCTGTAATGTTTCTTGCAGCCTTGTTTTCTAGCAAATACGGCCGAATGGCACCTCCAAACCAAACAGTCACTTTCCGAATGCAATGGCCTTTGCACAATCACTTCTGGGTACTCTGAGCCCATATGCGACAATTTTGCTTGTTGACGTAACCACTGGGTAAGAAATGAGCTTCATCGCTGCAGAATTTTTTGTTTGTTTTTGCTGATTTTGAAAAATCAGCATTGAAAGCCTATTCCTGTAGCACCCAATTAGTATATCTAAGGTGTTGTGAATGGTCAGCCGGCCCTAATTATTGCGTGAGTTGGACTTTATATATGTAGATGGAGGTGCAAATCTAGATGTAAAATACGCCATAATAATATGTAAGATAGGCCCAATTGCAGAGAATGCCGTGGAATAGACAAATTCGGATTATTCGCCAAACTTTCACTAACAGAAACGATATTTTCGGCAGTGCGCACATTGCGATGATGCACAGGCCCGACCACATCTGTCAAATTTCATTACAATCTTGCCAATTATTTGCGCAGTAGTTCGATTAGGAAGACCATAATCACCACGTAATACTTTAAAAGTGGCCACATCTGAACCACCACTTTTGTAGTAAGTTTTAGCTATTTTACGAGGCTTTTCGATGTTATACGATCCATATTCGTAAATAGCAAACCTTTTACTAGTTAAAAAATTACATTTTATGTGACATTTTATGTGAGTCTTGCAGGACGGTAGTTTTGAAAACAATAAATGGAAAGCCCCGATAGTTTCTATGAATAAATCCTAAAACAGTCCACACAATGAAGACAGTTTCCAAATCGCAGAGAGAGAAGATCCTGCAATGGCCATCTTTTGATAAAATCATTGCAAATGGTCCAAGTTTGCACTATTTCCGGATCCTAATTTAAGCATTTTCAGGACTTCTGTGGAAGCTCCTTTTTTATTGGATTAGAACTTCAGTTAGGTAGGATGTATGAGTGATAGTCAATTTGCTTTATATACACAAAGTGGCGCAAAAGCGATGCCATTATTTAAATTGCCTGCTGAAAATTTCGATTTCCTCTCCAATGTTGAATTTCAAGACTTGTAAGGCTCGTAGTTTGTTGTAGTAAGCGTGAGATCTTAAAGAGCCCCAAAGGAAGAAGTCAGGTGCTGTTAGATCTGGCGATCTGGACGACCAGTTCAAATCTCCAAAACGGGAGATCACTTGACCTGTAAATTTGTGTCTCAAAATCTCCCTCATTGCCCGAGCTATGTAATCGGTTGTTTTATCCTGTTAAAGCTAACAATGATCATGACCCAATGCAGCAACTAGCGGCATAAACACCCCTTAAGGACCTGTCTGTAATACTTACCATTTACAGTTACGGTGTCGCTATGTGCGTCATCAAAAAATTTAGGCCAATCACTCTTTCACTGCAAATACCACACCAAATAGTCACTTTGAGAGGATGCAATGGCTCTTCCTGTATTTCGTATGGATTCTCTGTGCCTAAGAAATGCAAATTTTGCATCTTAACACAACCACTCAAGCGGTAGTAAGTTGACCTAATGCCACGGTCATGAGCACTTGGCAATTTTTGAAGGAAATCTTTCACCAAAATTCGTTGCAATGAACGTCTGCTGATGCCTAATTGTATACATCGTTGTCCTCTCGTTGATGTTTATGGACTCTCTCTGACGTCGTCAGCAATAGCACCGGCATTCTCGTTCGAACCAGCAAAATGAAGACAGTCAGTTCTTGAGACATCTATAGTGGACCCAGTTTGCACGAGGGGTTCAGTCAAGCGCTTAGTTTTTCGAGCACATGGAACAAGGCGACGATATTCACACTGCGTTAAAACAACAGACTGACAGTTTGTCAAATAAGCAGCAACAACAATTCCACGTTCATGAGCTGTGTATCGCTTGCTGACCACTAATTTTCTTTACATCTACATCATAAATGTCAAAGCACTCTGACATTTATTGCCATTTGAGAAAATGGAAGTCAATTCATATTATGAAATTATATATATATATATATATATATATATATATATATATATATATATATATATATATATATATATATTGTTACGTTTTTACCTTCTTAAAACGCTTTCCGTGGGTTCTTTTATTGCAATGAAATTAAACGCACAATTCTTTGATTTTCAGTACTTAACAGCTACTACTTTATTTAATTTAATACCACTGTACTATGCTCAAAAGCAATAGTACGCACTTAATACACTTTACACGATCACGGTAAAGTCTAACAACTCACTCACTAATTACAGACTCAACAATTATAATTAAGAATAACAACAATTCAGTATATTCCAGAGAAAAATTTCTTAATATACAATATTCTCGTAAAAACTCTATGGTCATTGAGTATGTTTCCTTGACCATTTTTATTTGAAATATAAAATTTTAGGCCGTCGAATGAACGAATTCTACTCGCAGCTACATATAATTTTCCATGAGCAAATACAGGTAGTTTCAAAAGGACACCTATCTTTTCAAATGTTTGCCCCTGTGACTTGTTAATGGTCATAGCAAATGGGGGTGTAATTGGAAATTGTGTCCGCTAAAATTTAAATGGAAGAATTGTTCCAGAAAATGGTAAATTTATTCGTGGAATCAAAATTCTTTTATTACGAACTACTCCCGTTAATACTTCGCAATTTATGGTGTTGCGCTGCAAGCATTTTACTCTCACTCGAGTTCAATTTACTATGGCTTGTGCCGTGTTCAAATTACGAATCAGCATAACAATGGAATTTATTTTCAATTTCAATTTATGCGCTGGCATTCCGTTTACGTTCAATGAATTTAAAAATTAAGAAGGATATTCATTTACGTCATTGACATCCTTAGAAACTTTATCAAAACTGTAATAAACCTTCTCCTCCCCTGAAAGACGATTAAATATATCATTATTTATTGAAGCGCAGTCTTCATTGGTAGGAGCTAAAATTACGGAATTAAGAATTTGATCCGATAATATATTCTCACGAATATTACCATAGATATCAGTAAATAAATTATCAAAACAACTAATTATTTGTTGTGGCAATTCAATAATGTCATCTGGATAATTTCTTAATTCAGCATTACAAAGTTTATTTATGAAATTCAACAAATTCTACTTCTTCTGGTCTAGCTCTAATATTTTGTGTTAAGGTAACTTTGTAAAAGGAATTAAATTTCTTCCAACTAATGATGCAATTTTCAGTTAAAGTAAATCGGGTCCCGTGTGGAACAACAGGTAAAATTTGCTTTAAATCGCGCATTAGGAGAATAGTTTTACCACCAAATGGTGGAATAGAATGAACAAATAAAATAAGTTTTTCCTTCTGAGTGTTTACGGTGTTGCCAAGCCTAATTTAATTTAGTTAATTTTGAGTTTTTTGTTGTAATTTTTTTTAGCAAATTAAGAGAGAAAGATAGATCATTGCTTTATGATTGGCTAATATTCTTAACTGTTTTTAACTATCTTAGGCATAAAAATGTAGAATAAAAAATACATTCTGCACTCCTCCTATTGACAATCTATCAAATAAAAAAAAAGAACAAAAATCAAGCGAATACGTTGAGTTTAAGTCAGTTAAAATGGTTCTTAACTTTTCCACTTGCCTATTTATATATAGATTACTTTTTAATGATTACATTTCACGATCGTACTGTACATGTTTTTTCGCAGGTAACGAAAAGTGTAAAAACCAATCATACAAAAGGATTTCACAAAAATAGCGAACAAACAAAATAAATTTGTTACCTATTTTTTACGAATCTATGTTTGTATGTATATATGCAAAGCCTTAAGACTATTTATGTACTTATAGTATTTTCAGTTTAAATTAAACCTTTTTCACATTAAACGAAACCTTTTTCAAATTAAACTAAACCTTTTTCATATTAAACGAAAAAAATTTCAAATTAAACGAAACCTTTTTCAAATTAGACGAAACCTTTTTAAAATTAAACGAAACCTTTTTCAAATTAAACGAAACCTTTTTCAAATAAAGTAAAACATTTTTCAAATTAAATTAAACAAAAAAACATAATACATAGTAAAAAAAATAAAATCATATAATATACATACATATATAGCATTTTCAGTTTAAATTAAACCTTCTCCACATTAAGGTTAATGAAGAGCTTGTCCACTGGCCGCTTTAGGAATTTGGATGATCATGTCCATAACATAGTTCGCAAAATCATTTTGGCTAATTTGTGCGATACTTTCATCAAATATACTAACTATGTTCCGTTCAGTGGTTATATCACTTAATAATGATCGGGCATGGAATTTTAACTTAGAAAATGCCTTCTCTATCGGGTTCAGCATAGGGTTCAAGTTACATCCACTATTGTCCACCATATGTAGTATTTCTTGGGATTTATGTATTCTGGTATTATCCATAATTATAAATGAGTTTTCTAACTCTGAGCTGGTTTCAATTTTATCTAAGAGCTCCCGTAGAAATACCTGGAAACGGGCCGAATTCACAGTGGAAATAGAAATAAGTTTTTGGTGAACAACGCCAGCATTATTCATTGCAGCAATTAGAGAGTCGTCCTTCCCTTACGGTTGGCACAACAACATGAGCTCTCTCACCTACTTTGGCACGTGCTTGTGAACGCCGTAAGTGTAAGTTAATCCCGCACTCATCTATAAAAATTATTTTTTCTTTTTGTTGCGGAGACCAAATTGGAAATTCTGAGGCATACTGTCGACGGTTTTCAATAGTCGTTACACTATATATACGGTTCATTTCGATGGAAGCCATTTTCAGCGTAATCTTGAGTTCTTTCAGGGCATTGAAAATTGTAGACAATTGAATTGTTCAAATAGTTTTCTGCGAATATTTTTCATAGTTATTCCCGGTTCACTTTCCACAATCGTTTCAATTTCTTCCAGAGCGAATTCAGAGTAATGGCTCACAAAATAATGCAAAGCAAAAAATTTTATACAAAATTAAAAAATATTTATTTTAATTTGAAAAATGTTTTACTTTATTTGAAAAAGGTTTCGTTTAATTGGAAAAAAGTTTCGTTTAATTGGAAAAAAGTTTCGTTTAATTTGGAATAATTATGTCGTCTCTCTTGCCAACAAAGTACGATGTTATGCCTGCATAATTGTTCTCGTGTGTTAAGGCTCAATAAGAATAACAACAATTCAGTATGTTTACGGAGTTGAGTTTTTTGTTGTAATTTTGAATTGTTTGTTGTATTTTTTTTAGCAAATTAGGAGAGAAAGAGAGATCATGGCTTTATGATTGGCTAATATTTTTAACTGTTTTTAAATATCTTAGGCATAAAAATGTACAATAAAAAATACATTCTGACAATCTATCAAACAAAAAAAAAATCAAGCGAATACGTTGAGTTTAAGTCAGTTAAAATGGTTCTTAACTTTTTCCACTTGCCTATTTATATATATATATATATATATATATATATATATATATATATATATATATATATATTAGGGTGGTCCTTATTTTTCAACTTTGTTTTTTCGACCGTAACTCCCCCCTAAAATGTTTCATATAGTATAAAAATACGGTGTGCAAAAAATTATCACGATTGCGAGAGGTTAAGACGTGGCGCATTTCTCTTGAAATTTGGTTCAAAAATAGTAAAAATAGAATTTTGTTGGTTGTAAAAAATATATATTTACTTATATTAAAAAATTATTTAAATTAATAATTTTAAATTATTTAAATTAATAAAAAAAATATATTTAATTGTACATATGTATGTATATGCAGACATGTTTCATAAGAAAATAAACGAAAATTAGTAAAAAGATGGAAGAATGGTTTACTTTTGGAAAGCAGAGTTAATAGAAGCAAAACATGAAACATGCACTTATTCCTTGTAGCCACAGATCTGACAATGTTACAAGATTTCTATCTGACAAGGGATAAATAAAAATGCTTTGTTTTTAGTTATTTATATGTATGTTTTTTTTTTCAAAAGAGAATATTTTTTCACATTGGGTTAGAGTTTCCGATAGTCCGCTACAATTTTCACTATCAATTGCTTTTCTTCCTCATTTTTGGACAAGACTGAATTAAAATCTTCCATTAGCTTAACTGCTCGTTCTGCCGAGTCATTCACAACATTCATATTTCGAACGATATTAAGGCCTACGTTAAAACTAGGTTCATTTGCCCACTCTTTTGGATCTTTTGTTAAAAAGTCCGTTGGAATACCAAACCTTTTAAAAAAATTGCGTAATTTTTGGGATATAAAATATTCGATGTCCTTATTAAGGTATTGGCTTATAGTGTGAGGAGTTACCATCAATTTTTTTTAATTTGAAATCAGTCGGGTAATCCAGAGCTTGCACCATAAACTTTTTCGACTCATATGTAACTTCTGAATCAAAAAAAGACAATGCTGCTGCTTCTGGTGTTAAATACCATAAATGATTACTTAATTTGCTTAGCGACGCTCGACTAATCTACTCATCAACGATTTTATAAGAATTTAAATCTTTTAGCAATCTTAAATCCTGCATAGGGGCTTCTGCTGCAACTGGTGCTTGTATCCAGTTTTTTAAATATACCCTTAAAACAAAGATGCAAATGTCTCGAATACTACTTATCTCCAATTGTGTCATTTTAAATTCGTTTCGAAATAAATACAATTTAAGGCAGTATATAGCTTTTGACATCCAACGAGCGTGATAAATTGCTCCAGGCTTTTTAAAGGTAAATTCCGAAACTGTACCACCAAGAAAAACTATACTTAATTGAAGAAGTTCTTTATAGTCATCACGTGGTTGATTTATTTTAAGATTTTGAGCTGCAAATTTTATAATCTCGGATACACTCCCAACTGCATCGTTCACTTCTTGATCTTCAACTCCACTAATAAAGTTAATCTTGTCAATTTTGATCCAAGCGTCTCTAAATCTGCTGAGTATTTGTACGTTAGGGCCTGATGATTTTTGCATTTTTTCATCGAAAACATTCTTAAAATTATTTCGTAGATGTGATGACGGCATGGTAAATACAAAAGATCTTTTCCGATCACTTGCTCTAAAAGAACACAAGCGCCTTGATGTCGGCCTAAGTTAGAAGCTGTGGTATCGCAACATAAAGCTTCTACTTTATCAATTAAGCTCCATTCTTGCAATAGGTCATACACTACTTCGGCTTGTTGCTTTCCCGTTCCAGACGATATTGCTGGGATTCCAAGTAATCGTTCCTTACCATTATATGATATAACCACTGGAATCCGATCGATAGATTCTTTTCCTATTAATGATGGCAATATTTTACTATCCCAGTGAACTGTAATACTACGAACTTCTTCTTCATTAAATTTGTCTTTAATTCTTTGTCCAGCTTCAATTCGAAGTTTTGAACGGATATTGCGAATAGAAGTTTTGTTTATTACTAACTCATCTACTTCGTGATTTAAAGCTTGAGCGGTTGCTACAAGTATTCGCACAGCGTCACGGTCACTAACTTTACATTATATCTGTGTATGCTTGTAAACTATTATCAGGATATATAAATAATTTAGTTGTTGCCTCAATATTTAAAGTTTAATTCCAATTAAATTCTGTGTCAATAAGGAAAAACTGCTTAAGTCTGATTTTTTGGTTTTTAAGTAGAGCTATTTTAAACTTTAAAGCTGATTTTTAAAATCAATTTTTATTGCTGATTAATAATTTGTGAATGAAGTCTTATGGTTTTAAAAAATAGTTTAGAGTTTTTTCTAGCTCCTAGTTCTAAACACAAGTTGAGATAAGTTTTTCTTACATATCATATTGCACATTGAAATAAGATAAGCAAAAAGAATTTTTGCTATAACTTCCTGAAAAATCTAGTAAATTAATTGAAATTTTCCTAGATAGTACTTCTAAATTGGGAAGTCCTAATGGTGTTATTAGCTCAATTTTAGCTTAAGTCGACTTAAGCACTTATTCCTTTTTACCACAGAATTTTTATAATTCAATTCTTGTTACAAATTATAATTAAACTATAATAATAAAGTTATATGTACATTGTAAACTAAAAAAAAGTATAAAAACTTATATTTCTGTTAATTTTCCAATAGGGGTCACCTTGAGAGGCGATGCGCCACTTCTTCCCTTTATCTGATAATAATAATTTTTGGCATACCGTATTTTTACGCAAAAACAAACGTTTCTGGGGAGAGTTACCGTTTATAACTTTAAAAAATTTTTGTCTCATACCTCTAAAGACCACACTAATATATATATATATATATATATATATATATATATATATATATATATATATATATATATATATATATATATATATATGAATCATGACAGTGGAAAAGAACAGTCTCCCCCTACAATTTATGAAATATTGCTCATACGTAGACACTCACAAGAACTGTTGTATACATCTCGCTCCTTTAAACATCGAAGCTGCCTGAGACAATCAAATAAACACGGAGAAGCTCTTAAATGTGCGTGAGTAGTCTTGCTTTTCCGGCACGATAACACGTACGAGTTATTAGCAAAATAAAAAAATAAAAGATGTTTGATTTTCATCAATCAATGAATTTTTCTAAATCTTCTACTAGTCCTTTAAATCCGCAATACGAGTACGATGAAGCGTTATACACCAGAAATTCTTCAAATCACGACTTATACTCAAAATGCAGTTCTTTCTCCTGAACTTTAGTTCATAAATTTCCTAAGTTCTGTCAACTGAACTATTTTTCACTGGAAAAAAGACATCCTGAGGGTATCTGTAGTTTTTTTTAAATAAAGAATAAACTGAATTTTCTTTTCAGTAACCGCATTCATTGAATCTGTAAATATTTTGTGTCAATGTGGACCTGCAAGGAATTTTGCAAATTCAGACAACAATTTAACGAGAAAAAATATAATTTTTCTCGTATTCTAAACACTCAAACTAATAATTAACTGCGGCAAAAAAGTTTGACTGAAAACAAAATTTACTTAAGACAAAATGTCTGTCTTTTTCTCTTCACGCCAAGGAGTTTTAAAACTAATTTTGGTTGTTGAAATTTTCCTCGTAATGGGATCGAACTTACAACCTTCTGCTAAATTGCTCAACACAATGAAATTATTTTATTTTAAGTAAACTTCAAGTTAAAATTTGTTTTTTATAATTTTTAAGCTTAAGGTCTTTTATTTTTTAAAACAATTTAATTAAAAAATAATAATCAATATTTCGATACTCATTGAGTATCATCTTCAGGACAATTCCCTTTTTAATAAAAAATTCTCTTTTTTTAATAAAAAAAAAGAGAATTGTCCTGAAGATGATACTCAATGAGTATCGAAATATTGATTATTATTTTTTAATTAAATTGTTTTAAAAGACCTTAAGCTTAAAAATTATAAAAAACAAATTATTATAAAAAAAGGTCAAAAAATATAGATACATTATTCAAGTTAAAATATTCTTTGAAAGCGCAATGAACTGCTTTTCTAAAGATCCAGCAATTCATGAACTAAGAAATTGCCTTTAGGAAGCTTTTTCTGAATTGTACCAAGTGTTACTAAAGTTGGGGAAAGTGTTAACTAAAATCTTATGAACTATTTGCGTGTGAGTCATTCCCTACTCTAAATTTCTTTTGCTAAAATAAAAATTTCTAAATTTTTTTGCATAATTTCCTCAAGTTTAATAAACTTTTGCTAATTATAATAATAATTTTATGAAAATAATTAATAATTTTATGAAAATACATTTTTTAACGTTACTTAATTTTGCTTTAAGAAATTCGTTGTTCCAGTTTTTATTATATTTTAATTTCTTTCAAATCAAGGCAATTTTAAGAATACGTTTTAGTAATTTTTTCATTTGCATTAAGTATATGTCGGTTTCTTTGAGTGCTACATTCCCTTTCCGTAAAATTGAAAAATACGTTCCTAAGAATTTGACTTTAACTAAATGTCTTGTACAAATACCCATTGCCAAAATGGAAGATGTCCTTGAAGAATGACATACTTATTCTTCAAAGTAGCCGCTAGTGCATTTTTTAGACTTCTTAGGAAGTTAAGTTGAGAGAGTGTGGTTTAAATAAAAAATATATTTCTTCAAATTTACAAGACAGTATTTTTCTTAAATTTTTAATTGAAAAAATGTATTACTTTCGCATAAGAAAAATGTAAATTGTGGCTGTTAGCAACTTTTCAATGTTTTCAGGCGTCGGTTTCAAGTAGGACTGCAAATAACTTATCGCTATTTAATAAAACATTACTTTCCGTGCACAAAATGGAAAAAAACAAAAATCTACTCCTCATGATACCACATAATTCGCTCAAAGGCATGACAAAAGATTATTTTTCAATGCGAAATCTGTAGCAGTCATTTGAAAATGTGCTAAAATTGCATATGACTTCTGCATCAAAAGGACTTCTTGAGAAGCCGTTTTTACTGCGTCTCTCCCAAAGGCAATTACTCTCGCAGCCACTCTCTATGTATATTAACTTAGTGTAGTTGCTATTTTTAATACTGATATGGCTGAGGTGGTAAGCCCGTGACTGTTAAATATATCATGATAAAATAATCATATCATGAATTGCTTTAGTTTCGGATCCTAATCTCAACATTTTCATAAATTATTTGGCAGCTCCCTTTCTTCTATGGATAAATTTATTGAATTCTATTTTACACGAGCAGGGGAGGTGTCCATCCCTTTAGTTGTATCACATACATGTACATATTGGTCAAAGCTGTATCATCTCTGGTGCATACCCTTACATAAAAGGAAAGAATTTTTAAAATCTCAGCACAATTAATTGAAAACCATGTCGCCCCTTTTAATGCAACATAGAAGTATCTCAATAAACTGTGACTTGGATAAATGCGATTGAAGTTTTTAATTGCACAGTGCAACACGAAAAGAAAAATAACCATATACGGACACCACTACGTGATAAAAGACTAAAAAAAGACCCGTGTCTCCCAATTTTTCCCAAAGTCATGCACTTTTTTTATGGGCCGCCAAAGATTTGGGGCCTCGGTATCATTTTCGCAAAAAAGTGATCATTTTCTCGGGCTCATATCTTGCAAACCGTTCCGAATTTCGATTTACTCTCTGAGGCAAACTTGTAGCTCTTGTCATAAAGAACAAAAATTGCGAACATATAAAATCAAAAAAACTTCACCTTCCAGATAAAAATCGCAAAAAACTTAAAAAAATTCGATTTTTTTTACCTTTTTCTCTTGTTCAGGTCCATAGGTAGCAAACCGTTCAAAATTCAAGGAAACAATCAACAACAAAAATTTACCTAAGATCTCAATAAACAAATTTCTACAACATATAAACTTCCTGGGAATAATTATGTTGTAGCACTTTATATAACTTTCACCGCGTCACTTTTTTCACTTTTGCGGCTACCTAAGCGCTACCTAAACGGTGTTCAGAATTATTATTATTATTATGCACCAACTCGCTTGGTGGCCTATTTCTTATTAATGTCATCAATTTTACAATTTCAAATAAACTTTTTATGAAACCATGAAACCTTTTTATTTATAACAAAAGAGAAGCCGGTTCCTTGTATATCACTATTTTTGTCTATGGAACAAAGCACTAGTTCGTAATATGCCTCTTTTCGCCTTTCATTAGGTTAGGTTAGAGTTATCTAAGTTTAGATGAGAACTAATTGCAATATATCGCTTCATATTCAAAGTGTATTCAATATTTTAAATACTTTTTCAGTGCATATCAAATGTCATAATTAACTGCGATCCTAATTTGATCAGTTTCAGATATCTTAATATCATTTTTTAGGCGCGGCGACTTCTAAGAAAATTCTAACTTTTTCAAGCAAAACATTGCTTTACTTTCTATATTAAAAGATGAAATTTTTGTTGCCTTATAATTATGGGACATAATATATACACATATCCATATACATTTATATATATACATAACTAAAAAATAAATACATATAAATATATCCCAACATTTGTAAACACATATTTATTATTAGGCAAATACATTTGCGTACAGAAGCGAGTGGTCGATCCAATAATAGATCCCCAAAGAAAATCCACTTCTGTTTGCTTCTACTCGTACCGCAGTGTGTTCGCAGTCGTGCTCCACAAATTTTACGCTTGCAGCCGCAGTCCAAAATAGTAAAACTTGTGCTGATCATTTTACATAAAAACAAAAAAAAAATAACAATAAAACTATATCTAGAGATATATGCACACATATGTACACACATACACCAATATATGTATTGTACAATTTTAATTCAATTCTTCTTAATTTGCCTAAATTTATTTGTTTTCCACGAAGAAGAGGTATATACACGCAGGCAGTGCTTATACTTTGCCAAGAGAATACGCGTAAAAATATAAATTTTTTAAATTACATGTACGAAAAAAAAATCGATTTCGAAAGAACAACAAAATTTAATCACGACCCATCACGGAACTTACTGGCATTTCTAAGAAACCGCTTTTCCATCCGCACAACTAATCGTAGGTACGACATTCAAATTAACTTTTTCTTATTTATTTTTTTTTTTGCCGATCTTGTCATACATCACATATGAGTGCAGTAATTGTTTGTTTAACGTCAAAAAGAAATATTAATCGGGATGTGGCCGGAAATGATAATTAAGAAACATGCAAAATATAAAAATATACCGTGAATAATACGTACATACATACATAAATATCGCCCATTTGCTGTAATAACGCTATAACTCGAAAAATTTGTAATTTTTTCAAAGTGAATTTAGAGGCGCACAGCCCGAGTGAAAACAAAGAAAAAACAGAAGTCATTCCCAAGGAATAACATTTTCATTGATTCCATTTTTGTGGATAGCGATGTTTTCCGCTTGAATTATATCCCTTAAAGAACAGAAACAGAAAATATAGAAAATATAGCGCAAAAAATTACACAACAATTCAAAATTGCTTTTCAAGTGAAAATTTTTACTCACAGCAGGGATAAATTTCTAAAACAAAAAATTTAAACTACAACATTACGACACAAACTTGTGAAAATTGTTCTCCAGCTGTCATTGTTAGTGATCGTCGAAAATATAAGTATATTAAATCCTAAAATTTATTCAAATAATTTGTTATGACAAGGAATTTCGAAGTTGTTAAGAAGAACACACAAAAACACAGTTTTCAAAATTTTCAAACTTAATATCGCTCGTACGAATTAATCGAAGATAATAGAGGTATCTTTTTCTGGAAACTTTCGAAAACAAAGTTGCGATTTGCAAGACTCAATCACTCTTTTGAACTTTTAAGTCCCCAACAAATGCCGCAACATTTCTTTATAGATGTACATCGATAGGGGTAGGTAGAGGCAGAGCGAATTAATTGGCGGATATTTTTTGAAAAGAGTGCTAATTTAAACAACTCCGAAAATGAGCGCCAAATCGTCTATTTTGGACTTCAAAATGCCCATAAATTGCCATGAAATTTATTTTTAAATGTACACGTATATCGATTAGTTGGATTGATGAGTAATAAGAGAAATAATTGACGGAGGTTTTCAAACATGGCGTTTTTTAAATAGCTCCGAAAATGAGTGGAAAATTGTCTTTTTCGGACTTTAAAATATTTTGCAGTTTCTAACCTCTATCAAATGCCGTAACATATATATTTGTATGTTTATCGATCAGTTGGATAGGGGAGTAGGGAGAGAAATAATTGGCGGAAATTTTCGAAAGCCGTGTTTTTAAATAGCTCCGAACATTTATTGCAATTGTTTTTATATTCATTTGGTTCTGAACTTTAAAATCCGCATTAAATGCCATAAATCTTATCTAAGTCGACAAGTATTCTGGGAGAAGAAGAATGGTATTGTTGTAGATAATTTTTGCATAGTTTTAAATAACTCCAAAAGTTATTGTTAAATTAGATTGCAAGGTTCAATGTTTTCTCGGAATTTTCGGATTAGCTGTAAAGCGGCAAATTTGATCCAATTCTATTAAATGGGCTTGAGAGGTATCTCAAAAACTCTGCCGCGATTTAGATCATAGTCGATTGAGTGGCTGGAAAGGTATTGTTGCCTAAAATGTCCAAATAATTTTATTTTTTTCCGATAATCTAAAGATTTTCGAACGCTTTGAGATTGTTATTATTGAGTGAAGTTGAACAGATGGTCTTCAAGTTCAGCCATATAATTTTCCCCAACATTATACCACTGTACGTGCGCAAGAATATTTGTTAGAAATTGCTTTACTATTTTAAAAATTCAATATGTCTTTAACTCGGATGCAGAGTTATTTCAATTTATGTATGTATGTTAGAAATATGTATGTACATATGTATATACGAGTATGACCACATGTGAATTTCAGACATTTTGTATTTTTTTTATTATTAAAAAAATATTCTTTTATATTTCTTTTGTATATTTTGAATGTAAACACATGCAAATTCTAATACAAACAATTACACGTCTATGTTTACAAATAAAAATAATTATATTTATATATTTATGTGTGTACGTATACAAAGTGCATTCTTTTTGTCCTTTTCAGTTTTTGTTTGAATACTGAAATATCATAAACTTTCTCAACTATAAAAATATAAAATGGAATCATCGTCCGAAGTAATGGTAAGTCCATGTATAAAATTAATCTAAATATTTACTTGTACATATGCCTACACATTTCAATTAATTGCCTTATTAATTTATACATTATTGTAAATACATGTATGTGAACGTACAGTGGGCAGCATAACCGAGTGCATGTTTATTCAATAGAACCCTTAATATAAAACCTCCTTATAGTTTAGTTAAATACGTGCATATGTATGTATATCTGTATGTGTGTATGTATGTTTGTATAGATGTGTGTAAGTTTGGAAGTATCCGTGTATATGTTAATGCCAAAAGTTCATATCTGTTTTTTGGCACTGAAATCAGTGATGAGCAAATATTTGTATTCGCAATCAATAAAATAAATAAATAAATATATATATATATATATATATATATATATATATATATATATATATATATATATATATATATATATATATATATATATATATATACATATATATAGATCAATCCTGATTGGGATTAATATCGAGTGTATGTATGTATTTATTTATTTAGCAATATTTTGCTATTTAAAATAATAAATTTTTACAATTAATAATTTTTACAATTTGTATACGTAGTTAAAAAAATTCTCTAACATAATCTAAAAATAATCTAATCTAATCTAAAAATTGCTTTCGGTTTTAAGTTCTAACGGAATTGAATTATAGAGTTTAAGACCATTATAAAATAAGAGATTCTGATAGAAATTTGTTGTGCTAAAGTTTAATCTAAAATTATTGTTGTTACGAAGATAATATGGTTGTACATCAGCAACATATACCAACTGATTACGCAAATAATTGGGCAGCATTCCATTTTTAATTTTATGTATAAATAACAGTACATTCAATATTATCCTTTGGATGACTGTTAGCCATTGCAACTTATGCAACATGTAAGCTACGTTTGTTAGTCTATGACATCTTAGTATACATCTCATGCCTTTATTTTGTAATTTTTGCAGTCTGCTATTCATTTCTTGACTGCCGAGAAACAGTAGTGTAGAACAATATTCGAAGTGCGGTTTTATAATAGTATTATATATTCTTATACATGTTATTGTAGATACTTTGTCACGAATTCGCTTCATAAACGCTATTTTTTGGAAATCTTTTTACAGATGTAATTAAAATGCGAATCAAACTTCAGTTTGTTGTCGAATATTACACCAAGATATTTAATTTCTTCCACCTTTTCTATTGTTTCCCCATCAATTAGGATATCTTCATTTGTACTTCCATTTATTACCATAGCTTTAGTTTTCTTTGTATTTAACTTCATTTTGTTCATCTTAAGATATAATTCCACGTCCCTCAGCTCACCATTGAGAATACTGGTACATTCATTAACATCTTTGCCGCTTATATAAATAAGGGCATCATCCGCAAACATGCACACCTTAGCTCTTTTTAGCACTTTTCCTAAGTCATTAATGTAAATTAAGAAAAGTAGTGTTCCTAAGACTGCTCCTTGAGGTACTCCTGTATTGACATTTTTTATAGTTGACGTAAACTCTCCACATTTTGTTCGTTGCATTCTATTACTCAAGTAGCTATCGAACCATTTTAATTCAATCCCTTTTATACCGTATTTATTTAATTTATCCAATAATATTTGTCTATTAACCGTTTCAAATGCACGTTTTAAGTCCAAAAAAAAAATTGCTACCACATATCGTTTGTTGTGTACTTCAGTCTTCCACTGCGATATTACCAAGTTAAGAAGTGATTCACAACTATGTTGATTTCTAAATCCGGATTGGGTTTCACTTAATAATTTATTATTTTCCATATACTTATTTAGTTGAGAGTGTACAATTTTCTCCAAGATTTTGCTAATTGTCGTCAGCATGTTCACTGGGCGAATCTCTTGAGGATCGGCAGTATTTTTAACCTTTTGTATAGGCACAATGCAAGATTCTTTTAAGCAATCTGGGAAATTTCCTGTCTGTAGAGATAATTCAATAAGGCGTTGTAACTGCGAACCAAGTATGTCATAATTGTTTAAAAGCATCTTCACCGTTAGATAATTTTGATCTCTTTTATTGTTCATTGTTCTCATAGTATCTTTTAATATTCTACTATTCACACTCTCAAATTTAAAAATTATGTTTGGATTTTCTTCTATAATATTTTTATATTTAATATACGGAATGCTATTTACTATTTCTTCAACACTTGTAGTAAAAAATGAGTTTAATTCATTAGCTATTTCTTGTTCCTCTGATATGACTTTGCCAGCGATTTTTATTTCTTGTATTTTAGAGTTTTCTTGATTAAGAATGAGAGATTTTATTGTTTTCCACATAGCCTTTTGGTCTGTACAATTATTAATTTTGTTATTTATATAATTGTTTTTTGCCATCGATATTTCTGTTTTATATCTATTTCTAACCGCTCTATAATTGCTCCAATGGTAACCATTATTGTACCACAATGCTTTTTGGTACATTTGCTTTTTTATTTCTTTCATGTGCTTCAGACTATTCGAAAACCAGAGGTTTGTAGAAGAAGTTTTTACTATTTTATTGCATATCATCGGAGCAAGTGCGTTGTTTATGCCTGTAACAAATTCATTAGCCTTTTCATGGTAGTTATAGATATTGTATACATTTTTAATACTTTCATATATTAGGTTCTTGCGAAAAAAATTATTATCGTATTTTAACATTTTTATTTTCTTACTAGTTATATCTTTTATTTTTTCTTTTATTGGGATAATAATTTCTAATGATTCGTGATCACTTATTTTCATATTTATGTTATTTGTAGCGGTGGTCTTATCTATATTCGTTAAAACATAGTCAATTAACGACGATTTTGTAGATGAAATCCTGGTTGGATGTGTTACTATTTGTTGAAGATAGTTATCACCTATTATTTCTTCCAATCTGCTTTTGTATATGCTATTATCTAACCAGTCTATATTAAAATCACCCATTATAAGATAATTCTCATCAGCATTTATTTTTTCCATCTCCCCTTCAATAAAATCAAGAAAACCACTTTCTGGCGATTTTTGTTTATCTGGCGATTTGTAAATTCCCATTAGGTAAAATTTATGACATTTATTTTTAATTTCAATTTTTAGCCACCAGTACCTTGTATCAATGGAGTTACTCTCTATTATTTTTATTTGCCAATTATTCTTTATGTAGAAACATACTCCACCTGTATGCCTTGACGAACTGTCACATCTTATCATGTTATAGTTGCTTATTAATAATTCAGCATTTTCAATCCTATCCGTTAAGTGGGTTTCTGTTAAACATATAAAATCTGGCTTTTCTTCAAAACAAATTATCTCCAATTGATCAAAATTTGTCGTCAACCCTCCTATGTTAAGATACATTCCTTTAATCAATATTGGTTGCTAGTAAGCTATTCTTTCAGACTCAAATCTATTTTTGCGTTTTAATACAGGGCAATCTCCGCTTCCGCAATCATGTCTTGTATCAATATCATTTAAATTTAAACGTTCTTTTGCCTTAACGCAGTTTATACATTTTGAACAATTGTTTTTACATTCCTTGTAAGAGTGCCCAACTTTACTACATTTCGCACAAATTTGGCTATCATTATCACATTTCATTGCTGTATGATTAAATCCCCAACATTTGAAGCATCTCAGCACGTTACAACTTTCATAAACCGTGCATCTATCCCATTCAATGTTTAGTTTATTCTTTTTCATTATACTATCAAAACCATTTCCATCTGTTTCTATAATTGCATTATATACTCTAGGGTTTCTGTACGATTTATATACTTTGACACACTGTAGGTAGTTACATTCAATCTCATTCTGTTTTTTTATTGCTTCTATAATTCGAGTTTTTTCTAGTTCTTCACTCATTGCAGTTATTAGTATTTTTGGTTTTCTCATTTTTGGAACTTGTATTTCATATTCATTTCCCATCTTCTCTTTAATCTCTTCAGCTAAAACGTTGCGATCAATATCAGTTAGACATCTTATAGCAACGGCCCCATCATTTCTTTTTGTAATCCCTTTTACATGTAAATTAAGCGATGAAGGTTTAACTTTCTCTTTAACTTCTTTCTCTGTTGATACACTATCTTGTTTGTTTTTGGGCTTAAGTATAACGGGCATATTATTTGTTGCAGATTTTAACTTACTGGCATATGTCTCAGTTCCAGCTATTATTTTATTACTTTTAATTTCTTTTACAATTTCATTTTTTACCTCTTCCGCTCTGTCTTGAACCAATTTATTAGTTTTAATTATCTCTTTAGTAATTTTTTCATCATTCTGTTTAACGATACTTATTAAACTTATATAATTCTCATTAGTAATTTCAATGAAGTTTAAGCAATCATCACAAAAGAAATTAATATTCCTGTGTTTGAACATTGTATCACATTCATACTTGGACAAGTTGAAGCACTTCAAATGAAAATATTTTTTACAAAATCCGCCACACTGCACACTATTTGAATCCCTGCATCCAGAGCCACATCTTCCACAGCTTAGGTCCATTATGCACCATGGACGTTATCAAATTTATGGAAATATATATTCGTTTATTATCTTAATATTGAAATTTATTATTCGGGAGAATATCCCGACCAATCGTTAGAAACAATTAGTTTTTTGCAAAATGCATTGAAAAAATGTTTGCTGTGGCTTTAGCTCTTCAATTATACTCAAAATGAAATAGAGTCATTTTGAGTATAATTGTTTGTTGTGTTGTTTGTATAAAAACATTCTAAGCCTACTATGTTTATGTATTTGTTATAATTCATATGCAATATTGAAATTCTCATATTGTATTTGTTTTGTATGGCATAAAGGTACGAGGTTGAATGTTATCAAACTGCTTAAACTTCACTGACGATTTGGTTTTAGCAACCAATGAAATGTCGGCATATGAAGAGCTAAAGCCACAGCAAACATTTTTTCAATTCGTTTATTATCTGTATACTTTTTGTAAAAAATTTTCTGCGAGAGCACTGAAATAAAACGTCTGCTCTGTTTGAAAGTACAAAATCTAATTTTGATTCCGTTTTATCTCAAGGAATTCTGGTCCTTATTTTTTAATCTATACCGAATTGTAGTCCGTAACTTATAAATAAATTCCATATTTTCATAAAATACTGATAAAATTATTTTCCCATTCATGATTGCATTTCATCATGGGCGTTGATAGGCTGGGAGCTACGGCAGAATAATGTTTGCCTCCCCAAATATAGAAAAACATTTTTTCTTTTTTTGGAATGTCTAATGAATGACATATTTTTCATACAAAAATATTATTATTTTATTTATTATTTACCTCAGTCACTCCGCAATGACAAGGAATTCTGCCTGGAGGACCGTTGTACGGTCAGGCAGGTTATGCTAAAGTTCGTTCTCTGATTCTTTTACGAGTATGAATAATCCTAAGCCGATCTTTTCCCTTAGCAAAGTACCATCCATGTAGCAACATTTTTGTACAGGTGCCTGCCCTAGAGTCCGGTACAGAAATGTTCTTTTTCAGTATCAGTGTCAATTCCTTTTTTAGGGATTCGGTCAGTAATATCCGATATTTCCGCTTGCTTATCCGTTCAGAGTCTATTCGCCCTCTCCTCTGTGTGGTGTCTGTGTCTGTATAATAGCTGCCGATATAGTAGAACTTTTTATTTTATCCTATCGGCTAACAGAATTGTCCGTCACATATGGTAAGGTTCGCCTCGACAAAAAAGGAAAAAACAAATAAAAGTTTTACAGAAAACAAGTTAGAAGTTTTAAATTATAATATGACGATTAATCCCTGAATTATTAGCTGAGAAATAGCATCTTGTGATGTATGAAGTTTTTTTAACAAATGGCTGGCCTGGGTGTCTTACACGACGTTGTCGTCTAAGAGCTCTGCAAGATGAAGTGATAGCGTTACCACAATTCCATTTTTAAAGGAATGTTGGTGGAGAGGGGACCGGTGGGCAAAACGAGAAACTGTATGAGCGGTGAAGTCTTTAAAGATGTGCCTATGAAATCTTTTTAGCGACAATATGACCGACATAGTCACGAATTTGTTCATGCGTTGCCCTTTATTGACGAAAAAATCGGTGACACTGCCTTGAATTTTGTCCCTTATGCAACCTGTTGACGATGAGACTGTCGAAGTTGTCATGCATAAAATTCTATTAAAGGCGAAATGAGCGACAAAAGTTAAATGCTGTTTTCTGTTAAATTCTATTGAAAAAAAGGAGGAGATTATTAATTCGTGTGTATTTTTTATTTCTCGTTTGAAAGAGTTTGCTTGTAGCTTTGTCCCATAATTGTTTTGGCGAAAATCGGACAGGAAATTAAAGGATTTTGTCTTCTACTTAATCACTGAAAACTGCCATATATGTGCGATGTGAACAACATAATGAGCGACATTATCTCCCCTATTTTCTTGCACGATCTCTGTGACGTTTGTATGAAAAAGTCGTCGACGACGAACACTAGATGCCCCTTATTTGTCGTCGATGATATAACATTGTCGTGCACCCATCCCAATGATGATCCCAATGACAGAGACAACTGGGATTGGAAGTTCGACACTTGGTTTGTTGTGATTGTATCTGTGTTCTTATCAACTCTCGTGTACATTGACGTGAGTGTATGTGTACTCGTATGTATGTGCGTGCATACTTATGCAGATGTATTTAATTTAAAACATTTAAAATTACGTTAAGATTTAATATTTACATATTCAATCATTTATAATATTTAATAACGTAGAAAATGCTTTGGATCTTAAAAAAACAATCATTAGGGAAGTTCCTAAAAGTGCTAAAACTTAAAAACAAACCCCCACATTTATTCTTTACATATTTATTTTTTATACTCAAGGACATTGTGGGGAACTAACAAATGATTAATAGCAAAGCAAACAAAAAGATCACTTCCATACGAATACATACATATGTATGTGTGATTATATGCGTTTGTATGTGTGTATTTCTATTTCATATTTGTAAAAAAAATAAAACTAATTTCCATAAATCATATTTTAAGCACGAGCAGCTGTCCACTTCTCATAAGCATGGAATTTCTATTACCCAAAAATATTGCCCATAAAAAAGTTTTTTATCTGCGCACTATGGGTCTAAGACAAAAGCAATTGCAAAACAAATTTGTTTTAAATTCCAGAGAGAAAAATCTAAGTCGTTTTCAAGGAATGACTTCTTCATTGCTTCCAAAGGATCCGCTGGACAATTTTTTCGACCTCCTAGTAAATAATTGACAAAATTTTAATTTAAATTAAGAATTACTTCTATAAATTAAAGAAAATCGACTAGAAAATATTTCCCTTTTATGAAAAATTGTTATTTATTTATTTCAATCCATATGAAAATATTATATTTCTTCAAACAATCAGTGATAAAATTATTTCATTGGCAAATTTGAAGACCCTACAGATGCGAAGTTTATTGGCAATATTAAATAAACAATTCTAATTTGATATAAAATTTGTGTTTATACAAAAAATAATAAAAAGTTTACTTTTCGAAGATAAAATTAAAATTGGTGAACAGTAATTGAAAAAGGAAACATCCTGCAATGACAAATGATCCAAATTTGCACTGGTTCCTGTTCCTAATCTCAACATTTTTATTGCTTTGATGAAAAATATATTTTACTGGGGTCAAAGGAACTTCAGAAAACTTGGTTGATTGTCTGCTAAATTTGCATATTCATTATCAAAATTAATTCTGAAATATTTTTCAACATTAAAATGAAATCTGAAATTAACAGCAAAATCATATTTATAGTATCCCCAGTCAAAAAAAAAAAAAAAACCAAAAGCTGTCAATAAAAGCTCCTCCTCTAAAATTATAAGATTGTCAATTACTTTTTTTTCGCGATTCATCGATTTCTTCTGGTATTATTTTCGGTCCATCGTAGTGATATTAACGTCGGCTGATTTTAGGACCGCCCTTAATAAAAAGAGATTCTCCTCTAAAATTATGTATTTGTCACTTACGTTATTTCTATAAGTATCAACGTTCGTGTATAAGTATCAATATTCTTATATACGACGTCTCTTCAATAGGAAAGGAGCACTTTGAAATTTCTCGATTTTTTTTTAATTTCGCTATTTTTTATGTTGGCAGACTTGTCTTGAACATATGTTGTTAGTTCCATTTGTTTGTTTTGCTTGTTATATATATATATATATATATATTTGTTATTCGAGATATTCTCTAAAATAACTATTTAACATTTTATTGTTTGTTGTTGGCTTAGCTAAGTAGGTATTTATAAAGGCGTAAAGAGAAAAACAAAAAGACGCAAGTCAATTATAGTTGTTTGTTGTGTTGTGGTTTTACAAAAGCTTTCTAAAGTTTTCTAAAGCTATTATGCTATTTTTTGTTGATTACAAATACAAAAATATGATTGAGTTCTGTTTGAGTTCTCATATAGTATTTGGAGTCTATGGCGTAAGTGTACGCGCTTGAATGATTTTCAATCATTACTGATGATTTGGTTAGCGCCAATGAAATGAAGGCATATACCTACCTAAGCCAACAACAAACAATAAAGTATCAAATATATATATATATATATATATATATATATATATATATATATATATATATATATGTATATATATCCTCGTATATATTGTTTCCTCTGGCTCCTATAGGGAGCATAGTGCCTCAAGTTTCATTAATCTTCACTTAATTTAAGATGAGTGGCTGATTGCGCTTCAGCATCCGATTTCAGTGCTGGAGCTGCCAGCAGACACCTAAGAAGGACCCGTTCACTAAACGGTAAAAAACAACAACTAAACTTCCCGCAGTGCACCGCTGTTAGCATGCATTTAAGTGAATTATCACGGTGTTTTTGTATGATTGGCTTTTTGGTGGCGCCAATGACTCGCTGCGTCGCACTGTGGCGCCTTTTCCCAAAAACCGTGGCAAAAATACAAAATTTGATGACAAAATTTTGTAAAATGAATGAACACATCGTATAAAGACCATTTTACTGATCATAATTCAAAAACGTTTTTCTTAATTGGATAAGAATTATAGCTGGTGGAGCTGTTTAACGTGGATAGTTTTTTAGAAAGTCCAAAAAGGTGATTTTCAGAAAAAAAAGACATTTTAGAATTGAAGTGTCAGAAATATTGCCATGTGATCACTACTTTTTTGGTATTGTTTTAAAGGTATATATATATATATATTGTTTATTAAAAAAAGTAAGAAAATGTTCACCAGTTACGTTACTTTTTCGGCAGTTGCCGTTTTTCAGACACCCTATATTTAGGTAGTTTTTACAAATAAAATAGAGAATATCTAAAAATGGGCAAAAATGGTCACACCCATATTTTTTTAGCATATTTACTACACAGTACTTTAAATAATTTAGCTAAATTGGGCCACAAAAATGACAGGTTTTCTTGAAATTGGAAGAAAGATGTTACAATCTTATAGCCAGCGTTGCTACAGCCAAGATATTTTTGCAACCAAAATTAAAAAAAAAATTGCCAAATAAGGAAAAAAGCTACCAAAATTTTAATATATTTTATATTTTATGTTATCTTACAGCACGAAAATGTAAATATAACTGGAACTGAATGACATATTTTTGTTAATGTATGCATATGTGCCTACTTAAAAATACGTATGTATTATTTCATTGAAATATATATAATCGTATAGAAAGATCAAATCTTAGTTTTCTTTTTTTACAAAAAAAAGAGAAAAATAACTTGTACTTTATGTTATACAATGTATTTTATTACTAAAACAAAGATGCGTTCCAAATATGAAAAGAAATTATTCTCTCTATACAATTGTTTTCACTGCATCACCTGTTACTAATATTTATTGCTTTTCGTTAATACGAAATTTTCGCAGTGACTTTGTCCTACATTTTTCTTTAATTCTCCTTTAAGTTGATAGCCTTTGTACACCATTCGTCAATAAATTCTTGAAAAGTCACCATAAAAAGTCATGGTATGAATCGCATATAAATGATAAACAATATTTTGCTGTGTCAATCAGGTAGGCATAATTATTACAATTTGTTTATTTAATTAAATTTAAGAACACATTATGAAAATAGGCAGGTAGTTTTAAAACTTGGTTTTTGTACTAAGTAAAATAAAAACTGCAGTTGTATATAATCCAGTTAATTGTGGCCTAGATTTATGTTTCGCAAATCAGGTAGTTTGAACCTTTTTATTTTTGGGTATAAATTAATCTGCAATTGTGTAATGCAATCAGTTAAGGCCGTGTCAGATAAAACTTTGTAGCGTTGCGTGACGTTTTTAACTTTGACAGAAAAGCGTAACGCAAAAGGTGTATGACACAATGAAAACTTTGACACAACGCCCGCATTGTGTGTTTACAAAAAAGGCGGTTATGAATTTTGCTAATTATTTTTTTATTATAAAAATGAAAGTCAAAATATTATTTGCTTTTGTGTGTTTATTTTGTTATTAGCTACTGTAGTTTATTGAAAATACACCACTATACCATATAAAGCTTTTTATTCTCATCAATTCATTTGTTATTTGGATTTTCAAATACATATGTATTCATATAAAAAGGTAAAATATTATTAATAATAGGCTGCCACTGATTTTTTACAATAAAATAATCTTATGCTATATACTTACATATAGCATGCAAATAGGTACTGTTTTATAAATTAGTTAAAAAAACAAGCTCATATTCTTCAACAGGAAATAAATTTTAAAAATAAAAAAATAAGTATTTTTCATATCACATCACATTTTCAAATAATATTCTAACATACATAACTTTGATTGTCAAACCACGCAAAAAGTTTAGAGTTGCCGAACTTTTTGCGTCACGCTGCGTTAAAAGTGTTGTATGTGGCATGTTTCGTATAAGTATGTACATTTCAACTTAAATGTCAAAGCGAAGCTGTAACGCAACGCGAAGCAAAAGTTGTCTGTGACATGGCCTTTAAGGTTTTACTTTGCAAAAGTAGTGATCAGTACCAGAACTCATAATGTTATTTCAAAATTCGGAAATGTTCGAGTTATTTAGAAAATCACATAATGAAAATGCATTTAATTTGGCTATTGTGGAAAAATTGCACGGTTTACCAGGATACCACGAAAAGGATGTTAGAAACAAAATTCACTTCGTTTTCTTGGATATTCGTAAAAAATGGCTTGCCTTAAACCGTACGACAAAAACCTTTATGGAAAAGTACTCAGACTGGCTAAATGGAGTAACAAGTTTTGAAAACATCGAAGAACCGCATACATCTTTGGACAGCAGAAAAGGAAGACCTGCTAAAACTATAAACAAGTATTCGGAGTACACAAAGAAACTTAAACTTCAAAATGCTACAAAGATATATCTACATCGAATCTGTAAGAAGCATTATGTCTTAAGTACGTAAAAGATAAGGATAAATCAAGGTCTGATATTACAAAAGCTGTGGAGCTTGCTAGACCAGATCGACTGCGAAGGATTAAGTAATGTATTCCAACTTCTTCGAATGCATTACCCGCAAAGTATAGCATAGAAGAAGCCTTAGCGTTATTTGTGGACTTGGGATTGTCAAAGGAGAAATATAATACTTTACGAAGCTCTTTAAAGAATCATAATGTGAATGTTCTTCCTGGATATAAAAAGGTTACCTCTGCCAAAAAAGAAGCAGTACCATGTAATGTATATGTTACTGAAGTAACAGCAGAAGTTGAACTGCAAGACTTAATGGATCATACATCTAAACGCTTAGTTCAAAGTTTTCCTGAAAAAGAAAAAGCATTACTTACTTACATTGATAAGCAAGTGGGGATGTGATGGATCATCTGGTCAAGGTGCTTACAAACAAACAATATCGACAACTGACATAACTATTACAGATGCAAATATGTTTATGGCTTCTATAGTTCCTTTACGACTCTGAGCATTGAAAAAGTCCTCGCCCATCGTCAGTCCATTTTTGCGGTACGATATTTTTTAAATATGCAAAGTAGTCTTCAGAAATAATAAAGTCTACAGTAAACGATTTGGAAGAATATAATTATAGCTCCCATATGTTAAGTCTATTACAAATCGCTCAAAATGTTAATGACTATTTTGAAGAAAACTAACTATTAAAAAAATTATTAAAAATAACTCAATATCATATTATAATATATCACACTATAAAATAATATTATAAATTAACATTAGTATTAAAAATATTTCAATAATTTTTATCTGTAATATAAATAAAAAGAATTATATTAATATAACACGTTATATTAGAGTAGCATTTCTTCTAGACTTTCCTATGAGAATGTCATTTAAAGCACAAAAAGTTGTGTTTTAAATGTTTAAAACACAACTTTTAAAAATATCATTACTTCAAAATATATGCTTTTTGCGACATGAAATGTCAAAAGTGACATCGTGTCCAATGCCTATCACAATAAGGGAGCACTTATTTTGATCCTAAAAGATTTAAAAATCAAGTGTTTTTTCCCCATTACAAATTTCTTGGTAACTTCAAAAGTTATGATGTTTTCAACAAAAAACTACTGTGCATAGTGCCTCCACAAAGCTATGGCCAATAATGATAATGATTTTCATTAAAATATCTTTCTTACCTTAAAAGTTATGATGTTTGTAATAAAAACAGTCGAAAACAGACACTGTGCACAGTGCTGCGCCTAACCTATGACCATGCAAATCATGTATATTAAAGCCAAAGAAGTTTTCGTTCAAATAGTTTTTAAAATTTTTGAATATCTTTATCAGTTCAAAAGTTATGATTTTTTCAACGAAAAAAGTCAAAAGACCCCACTGTGCCGCGAGATCCGCTAATACGAGAATGTTGTTAGTTCTCATAGTTTTCAGTGATAAAAAATATTCTGACGATGCTACTCGAAGATTAGCGAAACAGCGATAAATAAAATTTTAAAAATAGAGACCTTAAGATTAAAAAAATAAAAATAAATTAAATTGATAAAAAAATTCACCATTCCAGACACAAACAAATAATATGCAACGCATAATAATAGAATATTTATTATTTATTCTTTGTTTCCCATTGTGGAATTTTGCAATTAATGTAATTTAATAATCACTGACAGAAATGTCAAGCAAATTATCCAAAATATCCTCATTTCTTGCGTTATCGATGCTGCGCAAATATTGAAATGCTTCATCTATACCATCAATGTAGGGGCGAAAGTGTTCATTTACAAGTCCAATTGCGTAGTCACCGTTTTGTGGTCCAATCGTACACATTGTTGCCGTAGTGGATGATGACGAGGGCGATGGCGATGATGTTAGTGGCATACGATCTGGCGAAAATTCTATTGCTGAATAACTCGCGGACGGCTGTTGAATCAGCTGTTCAACTATGACATTTGCTTTTTGCTGAATCGATTGCGTCGGAAAGGCGCTGAAATCTAATGTTATGGATGAAGTAGAACTAATAAGATTTTGACATTGGATAGGTTTCTGCTCGTGGTCGCAACTGCTGAAGTCATCAGAAAAATTCGATATGTAAGAGGATACAATAACATTATCACTTTGTGGCCCATTATCCTCTTCAGAATAATGCTAGAAAAAGAGAAAAAGGACAATGGCAAAATTTAATATTGTGATTATATATCAGTTATGAAAACAAAGCAGAATTATATGTACATTTGTGTGTATGTATTTATGTATATAGGGTGGTCCAAGTACCGGCATCTTTTTAAATAATATGTTATTTTAACACTGATAGATTTTTTTCCGTACGAAATACTTTTTTGCTCACATTGCCAGGTTGTATATATCGCTACACACACTAATATGGCCGATCGCAATCGCATACCAGGTTATATCATAAGGGGCACGTGCTATTCGACCTATACCATCGGACAGGAAGCAGTGAGGTTACAAAAAGAAGGTCCTTTGCACGCGCCCATTAACAAATTTCTCAAACAACTATAATGCGCTGTAGTTGTACCAGCGAAATTCCATTAACACGCGCGTGAGCGAAATGAAAACCTCTCGTAGACCAGGCAATATATATGAAGAGCAAAAAGCATAATAAGTCAGTATAGTTGTCTTTTTTTGCCTCGACATAGAAAGGAAATCTGAGTTTTTAATTTTTTAAACGTCAAAATCTTCACCTCTGGACTTCTTTGTGGCACAAGCTAAGCCAAGTTTCCACCGAAATAATGCATCTCACTGTGAGTACTGTGCACAAGTTTAAGCAAAAATGATACTGTTTTGCTCACGGTCGCACGGTGCGCTGCTGTGCCCGAAAGTGTAGAACTCAATCCAAGAACGTCGACTTCTTATCGATCTATTACACCAGATACTAGTCTAGAGGGGTATTCAACAACTCGGTGTTTCACGCACTAGTATGATGATAATTTTGTAGTTTGGGCCTTACAGAAATTTCTACCGGACATCGAATTTGGCCGAAAAATTAACCTTTCGGACTAGGCGCATTTTCATCTCGCCGGCTGTGTCAACAAACAAAATTGCCGCATCTAGGGAACAAAAAACCAGCATGTAATTCTCGAGAGTCCAATGCATACAAAGAGAGGGACAAATTAGTAAGTATTTTGGGGATGTGGAATCACTGGCCCATTTTTTCGAAAATGCTGGCGTTACAGAGACATTATTGTGCACTTTTAATGGTCGGAAATGGAAGATATGAACTCGGGTAACCTGCTGTCAGCAGGAGGGCGCACCATATCATCGCAGCTCATTTAGTTTCAAAACTGATACTTATATTTGGACTACCCGATATATTTTTTTAAAACTCACAACACTTTTTGTGCATAGTGGCTCCTCTGTCAATAATTTTTTGGTTGAATTAGCTGTTAGGAACGAATTGGTTGTAGGCTGGCTTATACTTTCAATATTTGGCATATTTGCACCCACAATTGCTGAACTTATAACAAGTGTGCCTAATTTATATTGTTGCTGCAGCTGCTGTTGCTGTTGATGTTGCTGGCACGTTGGCACTGAAGACTGGCATAGAAGGAGCCTTAGCGTTATTTATGGACTTGGGATTGTCAAAGGAGAAATATAATATTTTACGAAGCTCTTTAAAGAATCAAAATGTGAATGTTCTTCCTGGATATAAAAAGGTTACCTCTGCCAAAAAAGAAGCAGTACCATGTAATGTACATATATGTTACTGAAGTATCAGCAGAAGTTGAACTGCAAGACTTAATGGATCATACATCTAAACGCTTAGTTCAAAGTTTTCCTGAAAAAGAAAGAGCATTATTTCCAGATAGGCTTACATTGATAAACAAGTGAGGATGTGATGGGTCATCTGGTCATTTAAATGTCATTTAAAGCACAAAAAGTTGTGTTTTAAATGTTTGAGAAATTTTAAAAATATCATTACTTCAAAATATATGACTTTTGCGACAAGAAAAATCAAAGGTGTCATCGTGTCCAATGCCTATCAAAAATTATGATGTTTTCAACAAAAAACCACTGTGCATAGTGCCTCCACAAAGCTATGGCCAATAATGATACTCATTTTTATTAAAATATCTTTCTTACCTTAAAAGTTATGATGTTTGTAATAAAAACAGTCGAAAACAGACGCTGTGCACAGTGCCGCGCTAAACCTATGATCGTGCAAATCATTATATTAAAGCTAAAGGAGTTTCCTTTCAAATGGTTTTTAAAATTTTTAAATATCTTTATCAGTTCAAAAGTTATGATTTTTGCAACGAAAAAAGTCAAAAGGCCCCACTGTGCGTCGCTACAAGGATCACTGGCAACTTGAAATTTAGTGGGCATTCGAGAAAAACCCTACAAAACTATCCCCTTATAGCCGCTGACTGTCCACGGCAGCAAAAACGGCTACGCACATATCTACAGGACGTACTATTATCCGCAACCAATGCCGCGTCTGGTTGCATAGAGCTTTGCTTCCCATAAGCAGATAATAAGACATACGATATCATTAAAATGACGTTGCGTATTTTTTGTTATCCGCAGTTGGACGGACGTTCTTACGCTCGTATTATTTGATTCAATAAACTAAATTAAATATTTTCTAAATTTTCAAAAAAATTTAAATTAGTTGACATAAAGCAACAATTGTGGAATTTGTTTATAAACTTTTTATTTATTGTTATAATTTTCTTTTTTCAAAAGCAAAATTGAGCGCAAAATTAAATTTATATGACAACAGAAATAGTAAATAGAAAAGATTTCTAGAATTTGTTTTTGTTTTTCATACAAATTTTAAAACTTTTGACAGGCAAGACAACAAATAACGCCTGAATTTTTATACATATGTACGTTTGTTTGGTGAAACAATTGTGTGAGACGCAAAAACGAATTTCTATTTTTTAGATTTTGTTGTTGTTGTTGTACACATAAATTACAATTGGTGACGTTATTAAAAAAATTGGCCCTTAATAAGAAGTTATTTAACTCGACTAAAAATTGTTTTCTTTTTTGGAAATGCTCCAAGAATGAGACGTGCTGCTTAAAGGAAATTGAATGGTGGACCTGCACACACACGCACACACACACACACACACACACATATATATACATATATATATATATATATATATATATATATATATATATATATATATATATATATATATATATATATATATATATATATATATATATACATACATACACTCATACATATATATATATATATATATATATATATATATATATATATATATATATATATATATATATATATATATATATATATATATATGTATATATGTATATATATACATACATACATACATGTATATATACACATATATATATATATATATATATATATATATATATATATATATATACATATATACGAAAAAAAACATGGTGTAAATGTTCGCCGCGGCTTCTTTGGTGGCGTACATCCGAGAAATATCAAAGTTTTCGTTACTCTGTTATAAATTCGTTATAAATCGTGCTGATGGCGCACGAGTTATGCGGGCTTTGAGGCCGCTGTTGCTTGCAGCTTATTTTCATAGACCTGCGGTTTGAAAAAACTCCACAAGAAAAAGTCAAACAGCGTCAAATTGCATCATCACGGTGGCCAATTAACTACATCTGTGCGTGAGATGATAATGCCGTGGCAACTGCCAAAATCGATTGCCAACACAAGATATTTGCGTGTGGACCGCACTAATATATGTTTAAACACATGTTTGGCAATAATTGCTCGAAGATATTGCTGAGCAATTATCTCTGAACACAATCTGTCAAATTCAGTTGTCATAAATGACGTTTATGTTTTGAATAAAAAATACGCTACAAACGTTAAATTATTTACAAAAGTGCAAATAATTATAAAAAGGTGAATATATCAAAGAAAAAAATGAAACCTTTATTTACATACATACATATACATTTTTCAGTTAATTTAAAAAGAGAAATGGAGTGGTCAGAGGTAGACGTATTTAAAGTAATTAATTTGTTTAGTCAATTTCCCTGCCTATGGGATTTTCAAAACCCATTCTACAAAAGGGTGGACAAAAAAAACATGCTTGGGAGGAAATAGTAAAGCATATGGATAAATCTGAAGATGTTGTAAAGAAAAAAATTAAAAATTTAAGATCAGCCTATCTAGTTGAAAAGAAGAAGGTGGTATCGTCTAAAAAGTCGGGATCCTCTGCAGATGCATTATATACTCCACACCTCTACTATTTTAATGAAATGCGTTTCCTAGACCGGGCCATTAGTTTCAGACAAACAACCAGCAGTTTGCCAACAGTAAGTACATTTGTATAAATAATATAAAAAAAAATTTTAGCAACTATTTCCTGTATTTTCATTTTCAGGAAGAAATAGACATTTTGGAATTTAGCCCTACCACCGAACATCCCATCGAATTATCAGTTTTAGATTCGCAGAATTCGTTTGATGTCTATGGTAGCCCAGAATATACTGTAAGCGACTCACCAATAAGTGAAACGCCAACATTGCAGAAGGCATCTTTTTCTTCAAAAAAGAGAAAAGCAGAACGCGATAAAAAGATAAATGTTGCTTTAGATTCTATAATAAGAAAAACCAACGAGGATGAGGAAAAAGATACAATGTTTACTTGCTTCGGCAAATCAGTAGGTCTTCAATAGGAAAAAATGCCTTTGAGCACGGCTGTGGATGCAATGGCTGACATTCAAAAGCTTTTAACCAAAGCAATGAACAAAAAAGATATTTTAGAGGCTTCTATGATAGCGGCTGATATTTAAAGAAAGTAAGTATAGTTTCATCATTTCATTTTATACATTCTAATGTAATTGAAATTTTAATTCCAGATACCTACTTATGATCTACTGAATTAGGACTATTTTAAGTTCTTTGTTTTTTATTATTTTTTTAAACTATCATATACACACACATACATATATATATATATATATATATATATATATATATATATATATATATATGATGTAATTGATCTCCTGAAGAAGAAAGTATTTGAAGAGCCTTATTTTTATTTTAATTATTTACTTTTATTTATATCTATCAAATTCGTTATTCGAGATATTCTCCAAAATAACCATTATTATATTGTTTGTTGTTGGTATATGCCTGCATTTCATTGGCGCTAACCAAATCATCAGTACCCTTTAGCCAAATCATGATTGAAAGCATTCAAACCTTGTATACTTAAGCCACAGACTACAAACAATATATGAGAATTCAAACAGAACTCAATCATATTTTTCTATTTGTAATCAACAAAAACACAAAAGTATAAATAGCTTTAGAATGCTTTTGTACAATCACAACACAACAAACAATTATAATTGACTTTTTTATATATCGTACTCTTATTTATATCGTATATTCGAACAGTTTCATGAATTTATGAAATAGAACCAAGTTATGTTATATTAAAATGTTAATTTTTATTACATTATAAAAATTTTATTAAATAACAATGTTAAATATTATTAATATAGAAAACATTCATATTTTAATAATTATGTTTAAGACAGAAACTCAAAAATATCTCTTTAATGTTTTTGTTGGTTCTGAAAAGAACCGATTGTATTCTTAGGCCCTGAAAAGGACCGATTTGTTATTTAATTAATAGTGACAGAAACCTCATTTGCTACTTGTTTCCTAATTTTAGACCACTGGAATGCAACATCGCCATCGGTAACCAAATAATCTTTAACATTGTTTCTGACACCGTTAGCAAAACGAACAGTTTCTGATTCTTGTTGTGGCAATGCAGACAAAGTTTCTGGAAGTTGAACTTTTTCTCTGTCGACTGTTATAGGCTTTGTCAAGGTTTTTGTCAAAAAGTTGTGTAAAACACAACAAGCATGAACAATTGCATCAGTTGTTGATAGTTCAACTTCGATTGGTCTATGGAAAATTCTAAATCTATTTGCCAATCTCCCAAACGCCATCTCCACCGACATTCTTGCTCTACTTAGTCTGTAGTTGAATATTTCTTCTGGAGTAGATAGTTTTGTGTTGCGATTGTAGGCCTTCATTAAATTCTTATCCAAACCAAAAATGTCATCTCCAATGAAGAAGTAAGGAGTTTTTGATATTTGACCGGGCAATGGTTCCTCTGGTGGTAATTGCAACTTGCCCTGCTTCAAAGCATGGTAGAGCGAGCTGTTTTTAAAAATTACTACATCCGAAGCTCTTCCATTACCACCAACATCTATGTACAAGAATTTGCTATTGGCGTCTACAACGGCTAGAAGCACGGTACTGAAGAATCCTTTGTAATTGTAGAAGTTGGATCCTTCATGATGAGGGTTTTTGATGCGAATATGTTTCCCATCTATTGCACCCAAAGTATGCGGAAACTGCCAGATCTTTTCAAACTCATCAGACACCGCTTTCCACTCTTCTTCATTACAAGGAGTCTATTGGAAATGATATTTGTTTCTCAACATTGAAAATATATAAAAACATGCATATAATGAATTAAATGTGTAAGTATCTAACTTGCCTTCAGATATTGAGGTGCAAGAACTTCAATGATGGAGTTTAAAACTTCCGGAACGATTTTACCAATGGTCCGGCGGGATATACGGGACAAATATTCCAGGGACCTATAAGAGTCGCCAGTAGCCAGAAATCTTAATGTAACCGCAAGGCGGACACGGGAGCTAATTGCGGACCTCATTGTAGTATTTTGCTTTTTAATTTTACAGTCAACCTACATGCAAAAGGAAAACAAAATTAGTAAAAATTGCTAATACATAAGATCTGTGTACGTGTACATGTACATACATTAAACTGAATGTGCTCTTTTACTCATATTTGAAAATAAATTGCTGTAAAAATACGTACCAAATTAAGAAGAACTTCAAACTTTTCAATATTCATCCTGCAAAAATTGTTGTATTCGTTCGTATCCCACATTAAGTCTTTTAGAAGGTGAGATTCTAAATTATGAATCTCCCTTCTTTGAAGAAATGGGTTAACCCAATATCTTCTTTCGGAACACTCTTCCTCTTCTACAATGTCAATTATTTGTTTCAAAGCAATTAAAAGTTTAACACTTTTCTTTGTGGTACTCATTTTTAAAGCAGTAAAAAATATAACACAACTAAACACAAATAAAACACGCACAACCTTCTTTACCAAAATCTGCAAATTTATGTTCTAAGATATTTACATGTTCGCCAGCAATAAAACAATGTTGAAAGTAAGCAATTTGATGACGTAATTCTGCCGACGTTATTGCTAGTATTAAGACACAACAGATTGCCCGTGTGGTCGTACTGTCAAATCGCTCGTGCAGTATGACCACATATCCACATGTTGGTGTCCATATCATCCAATTGGGATCAAAAGAAGTTGGTAAAATCGACCTATAGCACTTACCATTGATGGCCTAGCCCACGTCCTTCATAAAGGAATATGGACGGATAACGCGTCAGCCCGAAACCGATACCGAACAGTGACGCTCTTGGATCTCATGTGAATTGCTATAGTCTCAAATTTGAAAATTTCGTGTGTTGACATACCCAATCATCCAGAAATGGGGCTCTTCGCTGAAGATGATTTTTCCATGAAAGTTAAGGTCAGTTTCCAACCGCTCCAAGGCCCATTTAGCGAATCCAAATCGTTTCCTATGTCCGTTTACCTTCAGCTTCTGTATTTTGTACGAATGTGGGCTCATGTCGCGAATCGAAATCCTCCAAGTTGTGGTCTGCGAAAGGCTGCGACTATCTCGGATTCTCCTGCTGCACACTCTTACGGACAGCAGCGATTCTTTCGGCAGATCATGTGTTTCATCGCCGCACGTGTATTGTTTCATTGTTTACTGAGCCTGTGTACTCAAATTTGTCCACTACACTGCGAATAGACCTCCCGGTAGGACTTTAACTTTTTCATGCGTTGTTGAACGCTAAATCTCTCCATGGGGATTTGGCAGAACAGATTGAATTAACAGAACCCAATTTGACAGATTAAGCGTCATTAATTCGGCCGTTATTAGCTGGAAAATTTTGGAAGTGCCTATTGGATGAATTCTTGTGGAAATAACTTCGATTTTTATTCATAACCCCATCGAAATGATATTTACGTCGCACAGTGGCTGAAAATCGTTTTTCATTGGCCAAAATTCTGTAACTTTTGAACCGATCAAGATATGGAAGTAATTTTTTTTAATGGATAGATATTTAGTTCGGCTTGACTCAGTTTTAAGTACATTAAAATTGATGAAGGACTTTTTAAGGACTTCTAGGTCAAAGTTGAACTTTTGATTTTTTTTAACTTTTGGAGTGAAATATGGGTTTATTTTTTTTATTTGCATATTAAAAAATTTTATATTTGGAACTTAATAACAATTATAATTATTTTTTGTGATAATGGAATTTTTTTAATGTTACACTCAAAAAAAATTTTACACTCAAAAAAATTTTTACACTCAAAAAAAAAATAGTAAAATTAACTGGAGATTTTGCTGTTACCGCAGAAAAAATTTTTATTTTTTGCTGTCAAAATAGGTTCTATTTATTATTATTTTTTACTAATACTATTATTTTTTACTAATACAATGGAAGGCAATTATAATTATTATTCATTTGACACAAATATTGATTGCAAATATTCTATATTTTTCTCTGTGCTATTTCTGTTCTTTAGTAGTTTTTTGGCTTCTTCATCTAAATCCCGATGTTCCACTTTCCAATTATTTCGAATATTGGAGATGAACGGATCTGACGTTGCCAATAATATATTAAATAGATCTTCATTTGTGGAATTTCGTGAAATTTTTCTAGTATTGTGCTCTCTATAAAATCTGTAATCCTTGTTCCTTTTTTCCTGAGCCTCCTCTGATAGATCTCCAAGTGGCACCAAATGATATTTAATGATATCTTCTCCATGATAAAGGATTTTGTGAACTGTTGCAGACATATTTCTCCATGGGTAGTTGGTTGTATATATTTTTGCAGTTTCCTTAGCATAATATCCAAATTGCTTAGAGTCAATTTCTTCATTGCACGCAAGTACTTCTAGGATTATTTTAAATCTGAAAATAAGGTTTAAATCCACTCCTGTTATTTCAAATGCTGTTTCTTGATCTGAAAAGAATCTTCGTGCGGTATTGCCATCATTTGTATTGCCTGACCCTTGTTTTGGCTAATCTATAATCAATCCAATTTTGCGATATTCATCTTGAACATGTTTCTTTTTTGAACTTCTTAACTCTTTGTTGGTTTCATTGTTTCTTATGGATCCTGAAGACCCAAAATCCAAATCATAACTGATTTTTAGTATATGTTCCATAAGTCGTATTCTTGCATGTAGTGGTGATAATCCAAATTCATATGCATCGGTATTATCTAATGATTTTGTCGGAACTTGGTTTAATTGGGTTGATGCTGCTTGGCATATAATGCAGCTGGATGCAGCCTTCGTGTTCGTCAAAGCCTGACCTACTTTTCCATCTATCATTGTAAGAACTAATTGGTAGCTTACTTCAATTTGGTGCCCATCTAACTGTAATTGTAATGGATGTAGTGTTGCAATTTGGACCTTGATATCACTAATTTCTTTGTTAATGGCATCACGAGTTTCTTTTTTGAATTCAAATTTGATTGGCCTGCAGTATTTCGTAGAAGATGGTGACTCATTTTTCCAAATATCCATTGTTTGCGTTGTACTAGTCGAAGGCTCTGAATCTTCCAAAATCTTTTTCAATCGCAATGGTACAATTGATACCATGAACATATCCGAGTCCGAAATATTTTCACATACAACTTGTTTGTATTGGTTTTGTCCCGAAGAACCATCACATCCCCATTTGCAAAAATGAATTAGCTTTGTGTTTCCATATTTCTTTAACGCATTTCCTGGTATTGATTGTAGCAAGCGTTCGGCTGTGTGATCAAGTAGAGATTGTAGTTGTACCTCTGCCGAAATTGGTGTGATTGTAATAGTGTCCTTTGATGGCAAACAGTCCATTTTAGCAGCAGTTATGTGATGATATGCGGGATAGATATTTGAGCCTTTTTCAATCGCACGCAATCTGAGCTTAATATATTGCTGTTTTGTTAGTTTCAAATCCAGAAATAAGGCTAATGCCTCCTCATTTGTGTACTGTATTGCATCGCTCGGAGTTGGTATACTTTTAAGAATTCGTTTTGTTCTCACTGGACAAGCTTTAATAACTTTTTCAATGATATCCACTTTTGTTAATTGGTTCTGTGATCGTAATTGATGTAGGAAAGATTCTTTTATATTTGTACGACCAATTGCATCGTTAACATCTTTAAGTTTCCGCCTCTTAGATCTAGCGCTGCAGTTGTCCAATGATTTGCGTGGTCTTCCAACCTTATCTTGCTTTGCTGTTTCTGCAGCGACATTAAGTTGGCCTTCTAACCACTTTTCCCTTTTTATATAAAACTTTTGTTTACTGTAGCTAACTTCTTTTACAAAATTAGATAATTGCTCTTGTATTTCGGTGCTACGCGAATTTAAGTTTAATTTTATTTTAACGTAACTAAGAACATCTTCCTGGTTTTTGTTTCTAAAATACTCTTCGGCCAGTTCTTTATAACCGAAGCTCTCCATATTTTTCTGAATATTTTTATTTGAGTCTGTTATGATTTAAAGGATTAATTTATTATTGAGTAATCCCTTATCGAATCCGTAGTTTTATACATTTTTATTTATTATACATTTTTAGATACATGTGGTACTTACATAAATTGAACAAAACTGCACTTGTTATCCAGACCTTAATATCAGGTAAAACTAGTTAGTATCTCGACAATATGGGGTTCTTTTTATCTTTAATGGTTTAATGTCGCGATTATTATTGTGAAACTGTTTATGACCTTGGCTGACCCTAACAGTTATATTAGAAAGAGATCATATGTTTACTGTAGAACCTATTGTGATATTTTTATGACTGTTTTTTTTTGCTGATCAAAACAAAGCCATAAAACTCTTTCGCAGGTATTATATTTAATTATTTTAGTTTTACGTAGTCTAAAGTAAAAAACATAAACCTTTGGCCAAAAAAGGGAAAATTTAATACACCATTGTATACGAGTAATTATAGGGCTGTTTAAATTATCGTAATTTGAATTTTTTTAGAGTAATTTCATTAAAATTAAAAAAGTGTTCTACCGGCGGGTCGTGGCGGGTGCAAAAGTATATATAGGGTTAAAGAAGACACCTTCGCCTTTCTTCGGGTGGTATACGTTTCTTGTTCCCTTTTGTTCCCTAGAAGTTCTATTCCACTAAAGTTTAAATTTCAGAAAAATATAGTAGTTTCATAAATATTCCATAACACTTCTAATATTAAACGCTAGAGCGGTAACCACTTACAACAACTAAAGACTATAATCCTACCAATATTATAAAAAAGACCGCAGGCCATTATCGATGATAGCTTGCGAGTAGTAACCATTTATTTTTAACAAAAAACTGATAAAAAACAACTTTTTCTCAAAATAACAAAAACAGTTGAGTTTGACAGCATGCCACGCCCACAATTATCAGTAGTTTAACCTAATTTTTTGGCTACCTTAATATGGATATATCAGCTCCAAAATGGCGTAAAAAATTTTAAAAATCGGTGACAAAAAAAATTCGACTTTTGGCCAATGAAAAACGATTTTCAGCCACTGTGCGTCGGCTGGTTTTGGGACCGCGCTTAATAAAAGAAGCTGCTCCTCTAATATTGTGTGCTTGTGGCTTACGTTTTTTTTTTTTTTGCTCTAGCGGATACGCATTTTAGGGCAATGGGAGTAGCGAAACATGAGGGGTATATCTGGTATATATGTATGTATGGATGTAAATATGTAACGCCATAGCTCTTTTCATCTTCACATAATATGAGCGCGGGGATGGGAGTTGTTGAACATTTTTTCAAATGCTTTACGAGTGTACTACACGGTGGCGCAAGTAATGTCATTATTTGAACTGGTTGTAAATGAAAAACAAGTTTATTTGAAAGTGTAAAATTGATGACATAAATAATTGCTCTCGTTTTACTGCATTTTGAATTATTGCTCGCAAAACGAAAATGGCCGCCAATTCAAATTATGACTTTACCTCCGCGTCACCTTGTACATGATTAGAAAATTTTCCCGGGAAATCAGGTTGTGTGTTTGTTAATAATTTTGTTTTCTTCGTGTTTTGCTTTCTTTTTAAATTTATGAAAACCATTTTGTGTATTTCCTGTCAATGTTTAAATAAAACAAATTTATTTTGTTTATATATTTTTTTATATGTACACGATTTTTTTCCATTGTAAATAGTTTAAACGAAATGTAAACAAATAAATGTAAATACGTAAAAAATATACAGTTTGTCAAGAAATTGTTTTGACACAGTGAAAATAGTTTTTATTTTGACTTTCATCATTAAAAAACAAAACGTGTTTTAACTCTTTTACCATTTTTTTTTATAATCCAATTTTAGCTATATGTTAACTAACAAATAACGGCAAGGAGAACAAAACAAAAACTTAAGATTAAGAAATAAGATAAAAAAGTAAAAGAAACTCAAGAATGTTGTTGTCAAGAAAATGTTTTTACATACTAATATAATATGAAAAAATGGATTGGATCTTTAAATGTAGGATTATCAATATTTTGTGTGGCCACCATTGGCATCAATCAGGGCTTTCAGGCGCCGTTTCATTGAAAAAAAAATAATTTTTGTACATATTCTGTTGGTATTTTATTCTATTCTTAAAAAATTACAGCCTTTAACTCACTTTGGTTTCTGGGACGCCTTTTGGCAGTATTTTTTTTTAGACAAGACCATAAATTTTGAATTGGGTTTAAATCTGGACTCTGAGCAGGTGTATCGAGTACCTTATCGCAGTTGTAGAGAAGCCACGTTCTTACCAAAAGAGCCTTATGTTTGGGGACATTATCCTGATAAAATTTGAAGTTCGGCTTTCTATCAGAATAAAACCCAAATTTAGTCGCGCTGTTAACTAGATGACGCTTTAATATACCCAGGTATTGATTAGCATCCATAGTGTTCTCAATAAAACAAAGATCTCCAACTCCCTTACTAGAAATGCACCCCCAAACCATTACTGAAAATTTTCCAAATTTTACAGTTGGAATTATGTTTCGACTTTCCAATGCTTTCAAAGGTTTTCTCCATACTCTATTAGGACAATCATTGTAGAAAAGCATTATTTTGGTCTCATAACAAAATATAACGTCATCCCAGTAGTCATCAGGATTGGAAATATGTGTTACAGCAAAAGACAATTGTCTTTCTTTATGTTGCATTGTAAGCAGTGTTTTTTTCGTGCCACTCTGGATGAATAGTCCTTCTTTTTCAAAACGTGTCTTACCGTTTCGTGAGAGACTGTCACGCCACATTCTTCTTTAAGTTCACATGCAAGCGTTCGTATGGATACCAAAAGGTTTTCGTGTACCTTTCTTCTTAAAACATGTTCTGTTCTCTCCGAAATTTTACGTGGACGACCAGTCGGAAGCTTTAATGTTAGACTATTTTCTTTTTCAGCGCGATTTAAAATATTGTACACTGTTTGTCTAGTTATTGAAAACATTTCAGATAACTCTTGGACCGTTTTCCCGATCGCGTGGTTATAGTAAACTAACTGAATTACACCGGTCGAAGTTCTTTTGCCAGGCATTTTAAATCCTCGTAAAATTATCGTTTTCAGTTATAAAAAAAAACAAAACTATAATTAAATCATTATCAATGATCACTTGACTAACGAAAAAAATTGTAGTTTGAACAGTAAAAACTAACGGTATAAAAAAACACACACACAAAAAGAAATTGTAAAAACATTTTCTTGACAACAAAATTTTTGTATTTATTTTGTTTTTCTTCTATTTTTTTGTTATTATTCTCTATTTTCTCCTTCTTTTGCTCCTGTTTGTTAACTAATATATAGATAAAATAGAATTGAAAAGAAAAAATTGTTAAACTACAAAGGAAAACTATTTTTTGCATTATTAAAGTCAAAACAATAATTTTTTTCACTATGTCAAAACAATTTCTTGACAAACTGTATGTACATAGATAAATAGATGTTGTTTTTTTTTGCATTTGCCATAATTGCGTTACAATATCTTTTAACTTTACGCCAATGTAAATAATCAGACGATTGTTTATTTTAGAACTTTATATGCACACATGCATACATACACACATACATACATGTACATACATACACTTTGTTATGTACATATGTATGTATGTAACTACATACGGCTGGGTGCCAAAAATTTGAATATGCAAAATAGCCAAACAAACACATTAAACCGTATTTAATAAAAATGATACACATGCCACGCCACACACTGCAGCGCACCACACCATACAAAGCACTTAATAGATGGGCAGGCACCAGCCAACCATTTAGAAGAGAAACTTTTCGTATACTACTGGTATCTTTGGCCAGGCACTTTTGCCTTTAAATTTCATTTTGTTTATGCACGATGCGACGTTCAGGTGGCTTTCACAATGTGGCTTAACGATGAGGTACTTTGTTTATTCCCAACACCCATCTTCCTTCCCCTCCAGCAAATTGCCTATCAACCCACCAACCTGCCAACCCACCAGCCCGCCAAACCGCCAACCAGTAAACAAATCCAAACGAGCAAGCAACCAACCAACCTACAAACAATTTACAACACACATCACAGCCTCCATACACTGTTTGTTATAAAAATGTATTTCTAACCATGCTATAATTTAAATTGTTATCTGTTTGTTTGTGTATGTGAATGTATATGTATGTGTATTGTTCATGATTGAAATCTCGTATCTAATACCTTGTGTATGTGTATAATGTGGCTTATGTGTTTTAACAGTGGCAGGAACAAACGAAATCTTCCGTTTCGAAAAAATGCGTTCAGGAACTGTCAGCTACATCGGTACAAAAGGTGTCATTAACGTCAGCCTCAGCTTCCGTGGTGGGTGGGGAGAGGAGTGTGTTGACGATTTTAGTGTCTGATAATAATGACGACAGCGTGGTCGCCAATCAAATGGCCACTAATGATTTAGACATATTGAAGTCGTCAAACCCACCTGGAGATAGTTCCCAAATACTCTCATCGCCAATAGTAACTAGTCCTCCCGCTTTGCAAGCAGAAGATGATGGCAATGAAGCTGTTAGTTCTATAAGTTTTCAAGAAGAATTTTCGGCCATGAAACTCAAAGACGAGCAAGGCACTGAGATTGGGGATATTGTACATCAAAAGCAGCAACAAGATTCTATTCAAGCAACAACATATATAACATCTATGGATAGTGGCAGGAAAAGTTCCACATCTGCAGTGCAACTTTCTTCTTCAACAATATCATCATCCTCAAAACTACAGCAATCGGCCACATCGTTAGTAAAAACAGCCCAAGAGTCTTCATCAACATCATCGTCGATTAGCTGCTCCTCTTTTAAATCCACAGAGAAGCAAGAAATTGTCTCATCCAGCACCAGATCGTTGTCGTCCATTAAATCATCTTCCAACTCGCAGTCAATTGAAAAGGTTATGAAGTCTTCCACAGCAGTCGTTGAGGACCATGAATTCTAAATGGATTAAAACGGGTTAATATATATATATATATATATATATATATATATATATATATATATATATATATATATATATATATATATATATATATTATATATATGTATATATATATATATATATATATATATATATATATATATATATATATATATATATATATATATACATCTATGAAAATAAATTTGCTTAATTAATTCTTATATACGAGATATGTTCAATAGAAAAGGTGAATTTTTATTTTTCTCAAAAAATATCTATTTATTCGTAAACTTTTGTTTTGTTCCCTTCAAAGTATTTCCCCTTAGATATAATACACTTGTGCCAGCGTTTTTTTTTCAAACATGGAAGCATTTCTCAGCGATTCAGTTTTTCTCTCTTCAATGGTCGCAAAACGCCGTCCTTTTATAGGAACATTAAAAAGTCGCAGGGGGCCATATCTGGTGAATACGGTGGCTGATTACGATATTCTTTTGGGTCAAAAAATTACGAACAAGCAATGAGGAGTGAGTGGGTGCATTATCGTGATGCAAAAGCCATTAATTTATTTTCCACAATTCCGGACTTTTTTTCGTATTGCCTCTCGCAATGGTCCTGGCTCTCCTTTCATTGGGACGATTAGACTTTGGTTTCAATGTCATACCCATATGCCCATTATTCGTTACTTGTTATAAACTTTTTAAGCGAATCTGGATCGTAGTTAACATCATTCTACATTTCCTGAGCGATTGAGCTTCGCCCAAAACTTGCGAAAAAAAGTTTTATGGCTTAAGCCAACCGATAGGTCGATATCCTCTGAATTTTTCTAATAGTGATTCGATGATTTTCCATAACAATTTTCCTCACTTTCTCAAAGTTTTTAACACTTTTTGATGCCATGTAGAGAAATTTTAAAATGCTCTTTTTCTATTGAACAGAGTAGTACGTACATATATTTATATATAAAATGTTTTTGTTTCTGATTTAAATCCACTTGTTTCACAAATACAGTTTGTCAAGAAAGTCTTCACCAAATAAGAAAAACCACTTTTTATAGACATTAAAAAATATTTGTTGTATACTTTTTTGCCTGATTAATTTATTTGAAGTTCTAGGAGATTTTTGCAAATTCCTGGTATTTTGTTTTATTACCACAAAAAATATTTGTAAGCCTTTCGCCTTTTTTCAAATTATTTAAAATTTTATTGGATTTTTTAAATTACTTAGTATTTTTTTTGTGAATATTACAAAATAGTTGTAGACTTTTACGCCTTTTTTAATTTATTTCAAATTCCATTGGATTTTTGAAAAGTGATTTTTTTAAAAGAGGATTTTATCACATTTATATCACGACTTGTCCAATTTTGTTGTAAGATGTATGATTTTTTTGTCTCCAATTATTTGATTTTAACAACTTGTTAAGTAAATTCGTCTACTGAGCCGTAGTTTAGACGAAAAAAGTATTTAGTGTAATTTCAATTAAAATTTATGTATAAAATAGTAGAAACAGTTTGAAAAAAATTTTAAGGGATTTGGAAGTTTTCCCGGGAACCAGCCGGAGTTCTTAACAAAGCCTTATAAATCTGTCAGTGGCGAATTCCGGATACAGTCCATGTCCCCAAAGAAGCGATTTCCAAGATATCTAATTCTGCGCTATTGCAGAAGAAGCTCTTGCACTGGACATCATAGGAGAGTTCTAGATTTTGTGACATGCGGCCGATCATACAGTGCACGTGATAATGCCAACCAGAGGTAGTAGAAATCTCCTCCTAAGAGAGAGAAGCTCTCTCGTCCTGCTTGAAGGCCATATTTTACATGCTGTTATCGTAGGTCACGTAAGCTCCTTTTCCTTTAGTGCCCTTGACCTAAATCCATTGGACAATTCAAACAAGGGGATATATATCCCCTCATGAGCCAGCTAGATCTGAAACCTAGTCTACTTTCTCACGCTTGTCAACCTTCTTGTTGTCCTAAGTGTCATCATGACCCGGATCCCGTACTATCTTGACCCGATGTCGATCTAGCTGGGCAAAAGGTTGAATGCACGCAAGCACACACTTCGATTTAACTACCTTTGAGCCAAAGGCCTTGACAGCGCCCTCTAATTTAGAATCCCAAATTCTTCTTGGGGCCTCCATTATGGTATGTAAATATATCTGCCTGGAACTGACCTTCGTAGACTAGTAGGTAGTGCACTAGACTCGTAGTGCGAAGGTTCCAGGTTCGAATCCTGCCGCAGAACTCTGGCAGTTTGTGTCTGATAATTAAAGGGAGCGAACAACAAGCCTTCACTGGCTTAAGTGTATGTCGTATGACATGGGCTATCACACCCCTCCAATCAACCTAACCTAACCTAACCATATCTGCCTGGGATATGGCGGAGGTATCGCGTAACCTGAACGAGACCAGTCAATTATGAAACCAAAGTACTTTCTCTCCAGTGATTTCTGCTGGGAATCTCAAACCGAGAAGGAATTGTCAAAGTCCATGACAGAAGTAATGTGGTCCGTCTTTAACCCCAAGAAATACCGCTCTACCCTTCGCAAGATGGTGCCGTGTCCAATACGGTTGTACCTCAAAGTTCCCGACTCCTGGAGTCTAAGGGCCGATCTGGCTGAAATGTATTTGATGAAGATAGCAACGGTTGTTAAGTCAAGCATCGTCTCTAAACTTGACTAAGTAATTGACCTCATCAAGAAATAATTGCGAGACATGGCATCATTTGCACCTCGTTCAGCATGTGTTGATCATTGCTCTATACATCCAGTCTATGATACATCCCCATCGTTTCCAGAAGGCCCTCTTATACGAACAAAAAGCGCATAAGGCCTCCTTGTAATAACGTTTCCAAGAGATCTTTGAGTCCAGAATAATATCGAGGTATTTCACTTCCCTCGAAAGTTCCATAGTAATACCATCCAGAAATGGTGGTCTGCACAAGGAAATTTTATATAGTCTGGTAAAGAGCACCAGATTTGTCTTTACAGCATTGATTCCCAGACCATTATCCAGAAGAGTATCTTGCCGAGTGCGGATTCCATGAAATCACTTAATGTTGGCAGAAATACATATGTCTCTGATAATGACCATAACGTCATCCGCTTATACCACTACTTTTGTGCTTTCGTCAAAGTTAAAAAATAATATACAAATCCTCTTAATTCTAATAAAATTGTATTAAAATTTCTTATTACTTAAAAAAATTATTATCGAAAATGGTCGTTTTAAATTTTTTTTCAACTTTTCGAATTGTAAAATTTGCCTCCTTGTCAAAAATTGTCTTCCAAAACATCACTTCAAATATTGAAAGCAAATTATATAAAGTTTTACAGATGCATTTTGCGAATATTATATTTGTACAAGGTGGGGCAAAAGTAATGTAATAACTTGAATTGGCTGACATTTTTGTAGATGGCGCCAAATGTCACTATGCTTCGCACGAGAACAATTATGCTTCAACTAGGGACGTGGCGCACCATTTTTAAGCTTCCAAATAAACCCTTTTTTCATTTATAACAATATGGCAGCTAGTTCATATTATGACATAACTTTCATGCCACCTTGTAAATAGATTTCTTTGCACTTAATAAAGAAGTATTCATATCCAGTTTTTTAACATTTTTGCAATAAACATAAACCGCGAAAACATATTTGTGTGTCCGTAGAAACACGGGAGTCTTTGGCAAAAATTGTAGGCACAACTCTCAGACTGTTAATCTAGTATTCTAAATATTAGTCTAAATTTCATTACCATGTTTTTAAATTTTTTGTAACGAATTTCTTGATGCCATAAAAATTACACAAATGTATTTGTTGACTACATTTTGTGTTAATGATGTTGTTTTCTTCCTTTGGATTGCGTGCAATGGAAAGTAAAAAAAATATTTTTCCGTTTTGCAAAGAATTTTTTGACAAACTGTATAATGAGGACAAACGAAAAACTTGCACAGGATCTAATTTAATTATGTGTATATAAAATACTTGTTAAATGTTTATCATGAACCAAGATTATTAATAAAAAAATTAATAAAAGTGAAGATTGCCACTTTGAAGAAAACTTTTTGTTTAATTATGGAAATCTCTATATACAAACCAGGGAAACCAGAAACATTGTGCAAAATATTATTTCTGTTCATTAAATGTAAGCACTTTCAAACTTCACCATCGATCTATTGACTTTATTCAGGCTGTAACGCTATTTACTTTTCCATTTGAAGTAGCCGTCAGCCTGCCCAGGATCTTACGCAACTAATGGAAAATTAAATTAATAATTTCATCGCAAGAGGTGGATTGGGAAGTTATTTATTTACGATAAAGATCAAAACTGCCATATTAGCTAAAATGGCATTTTATGAGTTATGACGTTGTTTCATTAAATGGCCGTTACATAAGATTTCGAAATATTTAGATCACTATGTGTAACTGTTTAGTTTAATTGTTGTCAATAAAAATACGTGGATTTTTTTATAAAGGGTCTGCAATTAAGCGCTTCCTAACTTAAAATTTTAATACAACAAAGTGTGTGTAAGATATTATTAAATTATAATTTAATTTAATTTTCTTCCATTTGAAAGACACTTCAAAGCCATTAGGTATGAAATATAACAATGTGGAAATGTTCGCTGGGTGGCGATCTCGGTGGCCAGTTCACATCATCTCTACGTGAGATGACCATGCCCTGGTAAGAGCTGTATGATACGTCGCGCCATCCTGTTGAAATCACATGTCCAAAATAAGTTGGTTATAAAAGTATGTTGAAGGTAATGGATTGGCCAACGTCGACTGATAACGCCGTCAGCCTAAAATCCACTCCGAACAGTGTTTTTTTTTTTTGACGAATTGGATGGTTTTAAACTGGTATCGTACCAAATTGGACAATTTTGTTTGTTGGCGTACCCATTCATCCAGAAATGAGCCTCATCGCTGAAAATGATTTTTAGTGCCAGTTTCTAACTTCTTCATTCAGAGAATACACGTCGTTTTCTATGTTCAATTACCGTCAGCTACTGGTTCAGTGGATATTGTTTCGGTGCAGTCCCAAGTCGTGATGTAAAATTCCGTGAAAGGCCGAGTTCTTGTGAGCGACGCGAAACCGACTGCCTCGGATTCTCCTGTGTGAAACTCGTCGCTTATTGAACCACTGAATGGATTCAAATTTATCCACCACACTGCGAATAGTTGTTTTGGTATGACAATTATGGCGACCAAAAAAGGGACGACGCGCGGGGAACACTAAGCGAACAGCACATCCATTTTGATAAAAAAAAATTATCATTTCCACGTGCTGTTTAACGCCATATCCGTCCATGATGATTTGGCAAAACAGACTGAATAAATGACTGCCGATTTGACAGATGTAGAATCAACAATATGGCCACTATTAATCGTCAACTTACCTTTCAAAGAGATTTATAAATTTCAACAAATTCCATTAAACATTTTTTCTGTTTGAGGGTTATTTGGCCCTTAATCCACGTTGCTCGGTTGTTTTGTTTTTCAATTAGACCAGTTAATAAAAAAATAAAAGTAATAAAACACAAAAGTAAAAATTATTAATAGTAATTCAAAATTAAATAAACTCTAGAAGTTACTTTTAATTTTTCTCTACGTCTTAAGGACTCCAGAACCTTTCTATTCAAAGAAAACATATTTATATATATTTTATTACTTAGAAATGGAAGGATCATAATTTGGACTAGCTGCCATTTTGTTATAAATGAAAAAGATAGCTTTTTTCATAAAAAGTTCATTCATACTGGTTCCCGTGGTACCAGATAGGATCTCTGGTCGGCCTTGTGTTAAAAACACTTTCGATTTTAGGTCCCGTGCAAACCTGAGGTATCGGTAGCACCTATACCCAGACAAGCATGGGCAAAGCTACTACCTTAATTTCTTATATGCACGCCCGTTACCCTGTTATTTCAGGGATTTTGTAGCAACATACAAGTTTTTAAGTGTTATCAGCAAAAAGGCCTAGGTCCGGAAACCTGATAACCCTACACCCCAGAAAGCACAACACCAAGCCACCAAGACAAGATCTGTAATTCGCGCCCCCCGGGGGGAACTGAGTATGACAGTAAGTTAACCTTGTCCGACAGTCAGGAAGCAGCAATTGTTGAGCAGTTTACAATTTTTAGAGGCAAATTTTTTTATAAACGTCAGCTGGTGCCTAATTGTTTGCATCGTCGTCGTGTCGTTAATGTTTATAAACTCTCATCTGTAGTGGACCCAGTTTGCACGAGGAGCTCAGTCAAGCGCTTAATTGTTTGAGCACATGGAACACGGCGACGGTATTCACGCTGCGTTAAAACACTTTGTCAAATAAGCAGCAACAATAATTCCACGTTCATGAGCTGTGTATCGCTTGCTCCATGACCTGCTGACCACTAACTTTCCTTACATCCACATTATAAATGTCAAAGCACAGTGGCAAAGCAGCTTGAAGTCTAAAGGATTGGAAAAGATTGTCAATTAATCGACAATAATTTTTCCCAAAAAATAAAAGCAAAAAAAATACGTTCGAATTAGGGTTTTGAAAAATAAATATTGTTTATTCGAAGGTTCGATAATTTTACCAGTTCGATGGCCAGATTACCAAGATGGAAAAATATTTTACACTTTTAGTGAAAGTAAATCTTTGAGAGAACAGTTTTATACAATTCATAGCATTCAGCCAAGATTTATGATTATATATGGGACTTGAATTAAAAGCTATTAATATTGTTTTACCATATTTGGTTCTTTTTAACTTTAAACTCTGGATGCTTCAGATGATTCAATGCGAATTTAGATAAAATAAAACAAACTGTAGTTCTCGCTCTAGCACAGGGCTATCCAGATAACTGCCCGCGGGCCGCATGCGGCCCGCTGCTTATTTTTCTGCGGCCCGAAACGCATGTTTTAAAGTATAATGTAATCAGTATTGGACATAAATAGTTTGGATAATAGAATCCTTCGTCAAAACATATAATCAATATTTGGTATAATTTAGTTATTTTTAATTCCTTTCGCATGGCATTATTTAAAAATTAAGCCATCTTTTACTATTATTGGGGGAATACCCGCGAAGTATTTTGTTTTTGTAGACTGAGTATTATTTGTGTTCGTATTAGGTAAGCTTGTACTTTCACTATGTTCGTATCGCCACATGATAAGTATTTAACAAGCAGTTTTGAGAAAAATACTTAGTTAACTTTATTATGTCTACGAAGAAATACAGATAGATAATGAACACAGTTTGGCTGCTTCTTATGAAGTTTGTTTGCAATTAGAAAAAAAGTAAAAAACCATTCAGCGATGGAGAGATATCGCTCAATTAATAATTTTTATTCTCTGCATTTCAAAAGATTTTTCCAAACATGGAGGACATATTAAATTTAGTGCCACTGCATGGCTCAACTAAAGGCAACGATATCTTTACAGCTGTTAACAAAACTGTTATGGAATACGGAGGGTTTTCCAAGTGTTCTTGTATTGTGACCGATGGAGCCAAAGCTATGACAGGAAACGTTACAAACGTTACGGGACTTTTAAAGCAAAATGGCATTGACTGCCCATTAATCCATTGCCTCATACACCAAGAAGCGGAAAGTCTTTGCGTCAGATGAATGCCATGAAAATGGTTGTTAAAATAACAAATCTTATTAGACGCGGAAACAAAGCTTTGAGGCGTCGTAAATTTCTTAACTTTTTATCTGAAATTAACGCAAGCTATGTGGATTTCTTATTGCATTCTAAATCCGATGGTTAAGTACTGGTCAGTGCTTGGAGCGTTTTTTCGCTTTGCGGAAAGAAATTCGTATATTTCTTGAAAATGAAATAAAATCTGATACAACTGATATGGAAACTAAAATACGAGATCCTGAATTTCTTGTCGATCTTGCATTTTTAACTGATATGGCACAACATTTGAACGAAATAAATTTGAAATTACAAGGCAAACAACACAATATAGCCAACTTGTATGGATATGTTAATGGGTTCAAAAATAAACTGAGATTGTTCAAAACGTCACTGGAAAATAAGGATTTATATTTTTTTCCGAGTTGCAAAGAATATTATACCGAAATGGGAAATTTTGACGGATCCAACTTTTCTGACCACCTGAAGTACATCGACGAGGTAATTTTTGAATTTGACCATCGTTTCGCAGATTTCAAAGAATTAGTGAACGATTTGTCTCTTTTTACGTATTCACTAACAATTCCAATCGAAAGGGTAAAGACTGAATACCAGTTGGAATTATGTGACGTGCAGTCAGATCCCTTTTACAAGTGTAGAACAGAAACTGGAATAGATTTTTTAAGATCCTTGGCGATCTTTTCCCCAAAATAAAAAATTTTAGCTTGAAAATGGGATCGATGATGGGCAGCACATATTTATATGAAAGTGCATATTCAACAATGAACATTATAAAATCTAAGTATAGATCTTCACTGTCCGATAAGTCACTTCTTCATGCAATGCGTCTGGAAACAACGAATATTGACGTTGATATCGATAAGATTGTTAAAGCTGAATTAACGAAGAACCAATAAACGAATAAAGAAATGATTACCCTGTATTTTTTTTACTAGAAAACTGAAAATATTTTTTCTGCGGCCTTCCAGCTTTTGTAGTAATTATAATTGGCCCGCGAAGGTATACAGTTTGGACAGCCCTGGTTTAAACAATTAGAGTTTTTGAAAAATGTTTTTTTTTTGTTGTGGCTTTAGCTGTTTATATGCCGTCATTTCATTTGTCGCTAAACCAAATCGTCAGTGGACTTTAAGCAATTTGAAAACATTCAACCTCTTATGCTTATGCCAATCGAATGAAATACAATATGAGAATTCTGAAGTGTATATGATTATTACAAAAAAAACATAATCATAGCAGGCTTACAATGATTATATACAAACAACACAACAAACAATTTTAATATTATTATTATTTATAAAACATTTTTATTTCCCATTGAAAAAAATGGAAATTGCTCTCAATAAATGACATTTTCATTGCTACGAAAGGATACGTTAGAGCAGTTTTTTTGACTTCCTGGGATCCAACTGACAAAATTTCAATTTGAATTAAGTTATTGCCTTCAATCTGCATAAAAAGATTACTTTTCTTCAATCAATAAATAACAAAATTACTTTCGTATAAGAAAATGGAAACACTTATGTACTTCTCGCGAATTTGTACGCCTGACAGATGTGAAACTTATGGTCAATAGCAAATAAGAAGTCAACTTCTGAATTTGGGACGATTTTCCGTCATCCCACGTCAAATTTGGTTTGTAAACAGACCGAAATCGGTCGGATGACGGAAAATCGTCCCAAATTCAGACAAACCCCGTCGGAAGAAAAACACAAAAATCAAGTCAACTTCTCTTAACATATTGAGAACAGCTTCTGAATCACTGAATAGTATTCTTATCTCAATATTTTCATGACTTCTTTGGAAGTTTTTGTTGTGCTGGCTTATCCTGAAATATTTAAGTGCTAATTTCATTTCAATTTGTCACCAACAAAGTATTTTTCGAACGATTTCCTCTCGCTTTTGTTATAGGCGACGTTTTTCGCAATACATAGTTACGCTTTAGAAAGGGATTTTTGTTTTTACTAAAGGGCTTTTTTTTGTTTCGATAAAGTTCAAAAAACTTTCGCATTTTCGTAAGAAACAGCACGAATATGGTACTTTGCTGTGCGAATTGTTTGAGTTCGTAAAATTTTCTGTCGAATCGAATTGTGCGGCAGCCCCCTTCTCCAACCCCAGTAGAATACATAAAAGAGTTTTTCGCTAAATACAGGTAATCCCCGATTTACGCGATACTTTATTTATATAATTTAAGCGAAAAACTGGATCAACGAAACGATTATTAACCATTTTTTTACGCCTACAAATATTGACAACCCTTATTTTACATAAAAAAAATCTTTGGCTGAACGCGCTTGGTAATGAAAATATTGAAAACCCATCGTCGTTAGAAATATCCGAATTATTAGAGCTAGTTGAGTCTTCCGAAGTATATGAAAATATCAGTGGAGGCTATACGAAATTATATTTTTTATACATCAACTGGGTTTTTCCAGCTTTGACAGTTAACAGTCATATTGTTTAAGCCACACCTGTCAAACTAGCTGTCATTTATTTAGTCTGGTTTGCCATCTTCATCACTATGGATGGAGATGGCGTTTAACAGCACGTAGAAATGATAAAACTGTTTTAGCAAAATGGATGTTCCGTTCGCTTTGACCATTTGACGGTCGCTATAGTAGGCCTCCATTTCTGAATGAACGTCAACAACAAAATCGTAGAATTTAAGACGATACCATTCCACATGAGATCCAAGAGCGTCCAATGCATCTCGAAAAAGTCGCTTTTTGGTGTGGATTTTGGGCTGGTTGCATCATCGGTCAATAATTCTTTGAGAACCATGTCATCGAATTTGATGGTATTGCCACCAGCATGTTGAGATGGGGTTGAAATAAGATGGCGCTACGTGCCACACAGCTCATACCACATTGATCATTTGCACGGGCGATTTGAAGGCATGGTCATTTTACGTGGAGGTGATATGAATTCCATGATTTCCAAAGAGTCCTGTATGTCCTGCTGTGCAAGTTAATATAGAAATTGAGTTTTCCATGCTGACTTTGGAACGGTGCCTCATGACTATTACCTCTTCCTCCTTTTTTTGGTTTGATTTTATGCGACGGCAAGGCTCTGTGTGCAAGATGCAGCGTACAGAGATAAAAGCACATCGAATGACAGTCAGCGATCCTCTTAGCATCCCTGTCATAAAATACACACATCTCTGTATATTTGAGATATACTCTTATGAATTTGACTACTGGTTATTATCTGTTGCACAATGTTTATTTGCTGCCAGAACGTCATAAATGAAGACTTTTGACCTCTTTAGTGTTTCATCTCGCCAAAATGCTTCCTACAAATTTTCTCGGGAATCGAACATATTTAATTTTTCCATTATGTTGCAATTAAATTTAAAATTTGTGCGTGTTTTCTGTAAAACTGGATATTTTCTTTGGGGCTATGGCTCTGTTGCAGCAAATGAACATTGTAAGCACAAACTGAATACATGCATATATTTCTGTTAGTAGCTTTTAACATTAAAACGCAAAATTAAATCCACTAATTAAATTAAGTACTTTAAGGAAAAACTTTTAAATGCATATTAATTAAAATGCTGAGGAATCTCAAAAATGCATACAAACTTACATATACACATGCAACATAAATTGTCCAATATGTCTATGTTTAACATAAAATTGTTCTTTTTTTATTATGATAACTCTTTGGCAAACATTTTTTGTAATTATGCTCCAACAACATTAAATACATCAAACCCTTTGTTTCCCCACAACACTTACACTGAATAAAAAAAAAACCATCGTCTAACCAACAAACCAACCAATCAATCCTGTTCCAACTTTGCGTGTTACTGAATACACAAACAGTCTAACAATGTTGTTGACAAATCTGTATGTGTTGAAGACCTTCCAGAAAATTGCCAGGCTGACAATCAGTCAATTGAACAAGTTCCAGTTGTTATCGTAAAAAAGCCTGTGGATGAGGGCAATACCGAAGCTGAGGCGACTGTTAAGGTGAAGACGGGAGTTAAACGAATCGAGCGTAATCATGCCCAAGCAGCACGAAATCAAATCGGGGAAATTATTGAAGAGAAAGGAAAAAATAGTGATGATGATGATGGTGATGAAGTAGAAGAGGTAGTCAATAGGAATATAATAGAGGAGAAGGTTGAGGAAGAGGATAATGAGGAAGAGGGTGAGGATAAGGAGCAGTCAATTGAAATAATGAGTGACGACCAACAAACTAAAACCATAAATATGACAACTAGCAACAAAGTAGAGCCAGACAACTCTAAACCTCTTAAGACTGCCTCAAGTGTTACAGAGGAAAAGAGTCCAGCTTCAACAGCTGAAGAGCTTAGAAAAGCACAGGTGACTGCAGCTGACAAAAAGCCAATCGAGCCCAACGAACAACTTCAGGAGCAAGCACAACAAGAACATGAAGAAGTATATGAAGAAGAAGAAGAAGAGGAAACAGAAGATGAGGATGCAAATAATAAAGAACTGGTTGAACAAAATCAAGATCACAAAATTATAATAGATCGAAAGATATCTGATGATTCTTCCCAACATCACCAGCGAAATGAAAATCAGGTAGCTAAAGGCATAAAACTAAAATGCAACATATATATATATATATATATATATATATATATATATATATATATATATATATATATATATATATATATATACATATATATATATATATATATATATATATATATATATATATATATATATATATATACATACTTGGCTTTCTTCACAGTTCTATCACTTTTACTTTAAAATGCTCATCTCACAATTACATCTCTTCCCACATTACCAACTATTCATCGTTATAAATATCGTTCATATATCGTCAAATCTACTCTATTTGTTTTGATGTTGTATATAGTCTCACTTTTATATTAACTTTATTTCTTGAGCAGAATCGACTTTATAATCCAATCTGGCATAGTCCTGTTAAAAATCCTGTGTGTTGTTATTGTTTAATACTAAATGTTTACCTTCTATACATAGATTCCACAAGAGCCCGAAACACAACCCCAACCACAAGCAGCCGCAGAAACAACAACAATCGTTAAGGAAGAAACGGTTGTAGATAGTTCTTCCGCCGCTCCAGACACAAATAACCACTTGAATAATGTTCCTAATAAGCAGGTAATTGAATATTTGTTAACATCAACTAAAAAGCCTACTAAGGGGTCTGGCGTAACGTCAGGGATGGTCGCACTAATACTATCATACTTTTTACAATTATGCGGGCACTGTCTCCAGAAGTGCTTTCGCAGGTTTGAACTAAGGTGGTGTCATAAATTTGTCTTCATGTGTATTTTTTTGTTTCTGAGAGCCAAAAGAGTCCATTATAAAAATATATAATCAGCTGTTTAAATAACACCACCTGATAGACCTAATTTTACTTGACACAAACGCAAGGCTCTCCGGAGAAATAATAATATTTATTAAAAAACAGGGAGCGACGAATCAAAAGAATTGCTATCTTTCTGATTTTTGCAATCCAGGGCGAATTAACTTTACCAGGTGGTATTAATATAACAACTGATTTTTTTTTGAGGCTATACCAAGCTGCTGTAATACAAAGTAGTGTCATAAACGAATTAGATTGGCGTTCATTTGTGTTTTGTTATTGCGGAGGGGCCTAATAATGCATTATAAACTAATGCTGATGCCTCAAAATATAAAGTCAGTTGTTCTATTAACACCCCGTGGTGGAGTTAATTCGCCTTAATTTTACCCCTCAATAATTACGAAATACAGGTTTACAGATTATTGTAAATTATAAAAAATGAGTATTTCTTAAAACAGCAAACATTTCGAAACTTCTTTTGCTTTGAGTCTGATTTTGGGACTATTATAATCCATAAAGTTGACTTATGTCTTCAGCTTTTGTTTAAAAGTTAAATCTATGTTCGCTTATTTCCTAGTCCACAGTCTATAATATTTTAGATTAGTAGGTAGAAGTCGACTCAATTTCTAAAGGCCTTCTGTCTAATTTGCTGCAGGCAGAAAGACAAGTGTTCACGCACTCGCAAATTTTTTAACTGGAGACTGAGTAAATATTAAAATGGTTTATAAAATTGTTTCAAGTAAAATTTCTTAATTATAACAATTATTCAATAAAATTATGTTTTATAAATAAAGTTTAGGAAGGAAATTTTATAATATTTAAGAAATCGTATATCAGTTCGTAAGAACAAAAGAAAAAAATTATATTTTTAAGGTTAAAAAAATATTATTTAAATATAGCAAAGAAAACTTATAATCAAACGTGTTCTAATAATCAATTGCAATTATTAAAAATACAAAATGTGTTAAGAAAATTTTTCATTATGAGCAGCGATTTTGCATATTTCTCATTTAAACTTTTTTTGTTTTTGCAGTTTTTACTTCAACACTGTGTACGGGCTATTTTTTCAACCTCGCCCTCCTTTCTCTCTCTATCTCTCTCTTAATGTGCTGAAAAGATTTTTTATTTTTTCTACATTTGTCACCAGTAGTCTCTTCGTATATCATGTGACATGTTCGAATAGCATGTCCTTGTAAAATGCGTAGTTTTAATCACGGCCACGTAGATTATGATCTGCCTAAAAATTTGCTTTTAAAGCAAAAATCGTCCCCTTAATCCCTTCTAGCATTTCGATAGTGTCTATGAAGCAACAATCGACAAAAAGGTCTTCTCGCTTGAATGTCCATGTCGGTCTAACTGACCGACACTAAATCAAGTCTGATTAAGAAAAACTATATAACATACGTACATGAGCATATCATTAATTTATTACTACAAAGAAATCCCGAAAGCTCCGGAACTCCACATTTTGAAACCCCAAATCCCGGAATTTGTAAAAACAAATCCCATCAACGAAAGTGAAAACGATGTTATATATTTCATACGTAATGGCATTGACAATTCTCTCAAATGAATAGAAAACTTGAACAATATTTAAATTTAAAAATAGGAAGCGCATAATGAAAGAACCCTTTAACCGAATTGATAAAATCCTCACTTCTTGAAGGCGGCTAGCAACTCCTAGATGGATATCTTGCAACCAATTAAAAATTCATTGTTTTTTAATTTATTTTTTATTTAAAACTTGCACAACCACCGCTCTCTTCTTTTTTGTATTTATAGGAAAACTTCAATAATACAATCAAGGACATCATATCAAGTATCGACAGCAATATACAAGCTGAGGAAAATATAGCTGCTCTTAAGGAAAGAGAATTCGAATTGTTGAAGAAGCAGCAAGAACTAGCGAAAGAGATAGAAAAGCAAAAGCTTTTGGCGCAAAAGTTGGCAAATGAGAATCAGTTGAAGCAACAACTTAATAATAAATTAATAAACGAAGAGACAACCAACATTCCGCCAAAGGTCTATCAACCCTCTACAAACGTATCGAAATATACGACCTTTGAGGAAACACATGATAATAACAGTTACTCCCGGAAATCGGAAACGTTTGAATCAAGGGTGGGTACTTCTTATGTTTTTTGAAGTTTATTTTAGAAAACTCTTTTTTGTTTGTTTGTTGTTGCTTAAAGTGAAAAAATAAAAACATTGTTGAGGTATAAACTTATGATTATGGCACAGCAACTTTGTTAGTTTCTCACTTTCCAATTAAATAAACAAAATTAAGAGAGTTTGTAAATGGTGACGCTTTTTGAGGTACAATTTATTTCCATAATATTTGTTGTGAGTACCGTGTGAAATTATTTGTGTGATTTTTTATATATGGATTAATTATTTTTTATCTCAATTTGATTTTTATAATTAATTCAAATTCCAATAAATTTTCTTAACACTTTTCAAACGAGTTTGCAATAATATAATAATTTAAAATATTCAACTTTATTAACTTTCTAATTTTATTTATTTATGAATACTTAATATTGAAATTTATTATTTTGGGATATTCTCCCCAACCAAGAAAAGAAATGTTTTGTGTGTGTTTCTTTGAACAGCTAAAGCCACAACAAACAAAACATTTTATTCATTTATTTTATTTAAGGAGTATTACGAAATTTAATCTGATTTAAGTGTACACCTATACCTCGCTTTGCGCGGAAGATGTATTCTTTATAAAATCGTGCTAACCGAAAAACTTAGAATTATATTTAAAAAAATCGCTTAAAGCGAAGATCGACAATAAGACAAGATTTCTTAATATGACACTGTGATGGACTAAAAGCTCAAAATATGTATGTATGTCCTGTTGCTTAAAATCAACTAATTTTGCCAAAAAGTTTACCTTGAACATTGAAAAGTGAATTCGCATTATTTATATTTTCATCGAGGTACGTATGTAAAGAATTTTTGACAGTATAGTATGTATTTTATACATCCTAAGTATCACCAAAATTAGAATTAAGTAGAATAAAATTCAGGTCAAATCAAAGTTAGTAATTATCTAAAAAATCAAATATTGATTTTAAAAACCGCGTAAGATGGAAAACGTGTAAAACGAGTAATGTGCAAAATGTGGGATAGGTGTACCTCTTAAACATTTGACAGATACTTATAATAAACGACGGCATTGAATTACCCCTCCCCCATGCATAATATGAAATAAGGATCCAAAAGCTGTTTTTTTTATTGATTCCAAAGGATACCTCAGTGCATTTATGCGACTTTTTAAAATCCAATTGAGAATTTTAACAAAATAAGAATAGGAATTACTTATTACTATTTATAACAAAATATATTTTTTTAAATCTAACTGAAAAAATTATTTTTCTTCAATCAATAAGCACATGACTACTGGTGAACTGGCCTTACAAATATACAGCTTTTTGTCGTCACTGGCAAGCTAACAACTTTAATTTAATATAAAATAAGTTTCTATGCTAAAACTTCATAAGCATAATGAAGACTGCTTCAAAATCGATGAATATGAGTCGAAATACGAAAAAATCCGGCAATGACAAGCCTGTGGTAAAATGGAAAATGATCCAAGTTTTGCTCTAATTCCGGTTCATAATCTCAACATTTTCAATCTTCTTTTTACTGGCCTTTTTTTGCATAACAATTGTAGAATTTTACTTTAATCGCAAAATGAGACAAGATTCTGAACAATTTCTATGATAATATTTCCTAAAATATTTTTTGGAAGACTTATCTTCTACGCAAAAAGGCCCCACATATAAACATGAAATAATGGCATTAAAAAATCGAATATGTTTGTATTAGCCATTTGGGCTTTTTTGGTCAAGGAAAAGGGAAGGGACTTTATTTCACATTTTGTTTGGGGGCGGGGTCAATTACATGCCGCCTACATAAACATTAACGCAAATAATTAATTAAAATAAATTATGAACTATAATAATATTAACTCACGTCATCATAATAAGATTATTGTGGCTACATCTGTTTTCCAACCCATAATTCTTTACGCTTATCCTGATTGCGGTATTTACGCTAAATCTCACATTAAGAAACTGCAAGTCTGTCAAAAGTAGTTATTAAAACTGATGTTGAATTTGCCACGGCTTTTCTCCACCGGAGACCTTCATATGTACAATAGAATAAAAATAATCCAGGATAGAATATCAACCATAACTGAGCATTTTAAATTATTTTGCTTGTTATCTACTAATCCATATCTAACTAATGTGCCCAAGGACTTGCCTGTTTTTGTTGTTAATAACCTTACTTTGGAAAATAATTTTTTAATATATTTTCAATACGTTCATGTATACAGGGTGGCGCATTAGTAATGTCCTAATTTGAATAATGCCGTAAGACAACAGACTGAATATTTGTCAAATAAATAGTAACAATAACTCCAAAGTTCCTGATGTGTGTATCGCTCGCTCCATGGTTTGTTGTGAACTGATTCGCTACTATATACACGTATCAACATCATACATGTAAAAGCACAGTGACATTTGGCGCCATCTTCAAAAATGGCAGCCAATTCAAATTGTGACATCATTTTGCGCCACCCTGTACACCTTTCATATTGTATGTTTTATATGAATATATTTTAGAAAATAATTTTAATTAATCATAAGTCTCGCATAACTATTTACATATATACGATTTTTTTTTGCAGTAACTTTAATATACAAGGTGGTGCAAAAAGTATGTCATAAGTGGAAATGAAGTGGCTGCTATTTCATTATAGATGACGAATTGAGCTGTCTTTTCATAAAAAGTTAATTTGAAATTATAAAATTGATGACATTAATTGGAAAAAATTATATCGATCAAGTGACCAACTCCCGAGTTGATTCATAATTGCGATCGTTTAACGGAAAAACATCTGACAGCCAATTCAAATATGACATTATTTTGAGTCACCTTCTTTTTAATAAAACTTTCTTGATAAAGTTTTATTCTATTTGAATGAAACAATAATAATAATAATAATAATAATAATAATAATAATAATAATAATAATAATAATAATCAATTATAATAAACAATGAGGGCGTTTACGATTCTTATCAAAGCACCCTTTTAAAGTTAATAGCCCTTTGAAAAACTCTACGTTGAAAATACTACAACAAAATACATTGAAACGAAATTCACTATATTAAAAAAACTCGAAGACCAAAAACCATAATATATGTGTTTTAAATGTACAACTGGGAGAGTATCGGACAAATCTAAACAAGATCGGCACGTTTTTTTTAGCTGTCAAAAATTCTCATGCTCATACGATTTGGACGAAGAAAACAGATATAGGGCGCGCCTCAACGCTAAGCGATTAAAAAATCATTGAGAAGTGAAGTTAGCTGCAGAAAATGAAAAACCGTATATAAACAGTGTTTCCACGAAAATCCAGCGACCAACTTAATTTCTTTCTATGTTAAAATGAAATTGAAATGTTATTGCTTTCAAAGTTGTTTAGAAGACTTTTCTATATTATCGAAATTTTGGTCACGTTCATATATGCAGTACTGCGCTGCAGCAGAAAAGCAAACTTTGTCCGCAATAGCGATGTAAATCAAATAATGCTCTTTATATATTTACGATTGTACATTGCCGATACGTATTAAATATATTTTTGCACTATCTGCTTCACTATTTCAGTTGCATTTACGAACGCAGCCTTTATTAAAAGTTAGTTTTCTTTTTCAAAACGAATGACATTTTCTTGGTTTCGTATATCTTCCTACATTTTTCGGAACATTTTCTTTTTATAAATTTTTTTAATATAAATTCTTTTACATTGTTTTCATATTGGAAAAAAATCTCTTCATACACATTTGAATTTTGGTAACTTTTCTGCCGATTGAACGATTTGATGTAATTTTTTTTTATTTTGAAATAAGTTTTTAAAACTTTTTATTATAAATTTTCCGTAATTTAGTTCACTCCGCTGTTTTAGTATGACACATTTTTAAGATATTGTGACCCAATGATCAGGGGTTCCCAATTTTCTCCTGCACTAAGCAGTTTTCCGCAATGTATAACACGATTTCTTTCTAATGCTTGCCGTGGTTATAGTTTATCCTGACCGTCCCGTTTTCTAAGATTTTATCGATGGTTTCTGCTTCTTTAACGGCTACGACGCAGCCAATTGAAATCGTCAAGACAGTTGATGACACAATTACTAAACCTAGAGCGCAAAAGATAATTTGCTTGATGACCTGTGTGATATGGTATTAGCGTACCTATCCTCAGTGTTGGGCAAAATACATGGGTTGCGGTATTTAAAATACAAAATACAAAATACTTGCTGATCATGTAATTAAAATACAAAATACTTTCAGGTTATGTATTTAAAATACAAAATACAAAATACTTACAAATCTGTATGTATTTAAAATACAAAATACGTATTTGTATTTTAAAAACGTATTTCAAATACATGTATTTCAAATACTGCCCAGCCCTGTATGTCTTTATAATTTATGTACTTCATTTTATAATTAAGTGAAACAAAATTTTAGAGTTGGGATTCGAAGAAACTTGTAATTCGGTTAAGTAAACGATATGTTAAACTTAACACGGGGCATTAAAAATGGGTATGAAGCTTACATTTGCATGTAAATAGAAATATTTTTTGGTGCTGTTAAGGATAAAACAAAATTTCAGGTTAATTACAAATAATTAAATGGGTCAATTACACCCAAATGGCGCAGAAGAGCTATAAACGACTTCCACTCATTTACATATATTAGGCAATAACATGTTTTTGATTTAAAGCTGTTTTCAAAACAAGCCGACTTTAGTGTATAACTATCCCGATTAGTAAGTCCATGAATAAAGCATTAAAAGTCAATTTAGGAAATTTAGTGCCATCAAGGATTTTCTATTAAAAGTTTTTGTCACATCTTTTTGGGATAACATCCCAAATAATTTTGGTAGATGTTAAAAGGAACAGTTTATTTTTAGTTTTTGCCTTCTAAGCACAATCTTTTTTACTCAAAACGTGGCTTATTACATAAAGGTAACTAAAATACAAAATACAAAATACTTCCTAATCATGTATTTAAAATACAACATACAAAATACTTTCAGGATATGTATTTAAAATACAAAATACTTACAAATCTGCATGTATTTAAAATACAAAATACGTATTTGTATTTTAAATACGTATTTCAAATACATGTATTTCAAATACTGCCCAGCCCTGCCTATCCTGCTGATAAGGATGCATTGGTATTCGCGGAAATTTTTTTGTTGACAGCGCCGCCTGGATGGGAATGATCCTTGTAGAGAAAAGTTAAATTGTCGACCAAGTTCGATGTCCGATTGGAGTTTCTGTAAGGCCCAAACTGAGAGGCCGAGAAGATCGATGACAGGTTGACACTTTTGGCCATAGCAGACCACATTCTACTCGGAACGCGGCGGGAACCATGAGTGTTCTCAACTAGCAAAACAGTCTCACGAACTGTATGCACAATTTGCGTAAAGCGCTCACAGTGTTTGCTTCTTTTCGGCCAAAATTTCTTTTTAACAAATGCATAGTTTGGACCAAAATGGAGAGCTGAGGTGAAGATTTTTAAGTTTAAGAAATTATTTTCGATGTCTTGGCAGACAGATGCAAATACATTCCGCCCATTGTACGATGTCCATCTCGTGATATCTCTGGTCTACTTTGTTTTGCAATATTTCCCAACGTTGTTCATGCATCAAGCAATTTAGTTTGGTCACGGATGATCAATATATCGGATAGAAAAACAATCTGTCTATATTAAAATAACATATGATTTAAAAAGATACCTGTACAGGGTGGCCTAAAATAAAGGAGGAGTTTGAATTGTATAATTTCTTTATTTTAAAGTCACTTACATTTTTTTATTACCATTTCATTAATGGATACAGAATTTAGTAAATTTATATGTGAAAAACAACGTCGGGTAACTGCCGCGTAAAAAGAAGAGACAAACAATTAAAAGAAATATTAAAAAAATACTTAAAATTGTTACTCACATGACGGCGAAAATTATTAGTCCTCGTAATGGTGTATACAACGTGGAGCAAAAGTAATGTCAAAATTTGGTCTATCTGTCATCTTGATATAGATGAAAAATAGAGCTCTGTTTTCATGAAGAGTTCATTTGAAAGTGTAAAATTGCTAACATTAATTGGAAAAAATTACTTCGATTCAATGTTGGCTTTCAAGACTTGCAAGATTCGTGGCTTGTTGTGGTAAGCGCGACTTTTTAGCCCAAAAAAAAAATTCTTATGCTGCTAGATCTGACGATCTGAACGGCCAGTTCGAATCTCCAAAACGGGAGATCAATCGAGTTGGAAATTAGTGTCTCAAAATTTTCATCGTTGCCTGAGTTGTGTGAAGGGTTGCTCCGTCCTATTAAAAGCAACATTGAAAAAATGTTCTACCATCTGCCTCTAAAGTTCACGGTGGTGCCATCGACGTCTTCAAAAAAGGACCCACCACTTTTCTACTGGAAATGTCGTGCCAAACAGTCACTTCGATAGGACGCATTTGATGTGAACTCTCTGTACCCAGAGACGCAAATTGTGTTTTTTCACGCAACCTTTTGAGTTGTCGTTCATTTTGATTTTTAATACGACATCACCCTCTTCTTGCAGCAAGTTCATTAGAGTATTGCAGTAAGTAACCCTTGTCCGACGGTCAGAAGGCAGTAATTTGCACTAAAATTCGTGGCAATGAACGGCTGCTGACGCCCAATTGTGTGTATCGTCGTCGTTTGAGGGTTCTCTCTGACGTTGTCCCAAACAACAACGATGTTCTTTGTCGAACGGGTAATACGGGGCTGGCCACTTCTTGTGTTATCTGTAGTGGAGCCAGTTTGTACGAGGCGCTTAACCAAACGCTTAATTTTTCAAGCACATGGAATACGACGACAGGGGAAATGTACGAAGAAATTTACACTGCGTTAAAACAATAGACTGAAAATTTGTCAATTGAGCAGCAACAATAATTCCACGTCCATGAGCTGTGTACCGCCCGCTCCATGGCTTCTCTATACATCTACATCGTAAGTGTCAAAGCACAGTGACGTTTTTCGCTACCAACTGCAAAAATGGCAGACAATCCAAATTATCACAGTACTCTTGAGCCACCTTGTATATATATATATATATATATATATATATATATATATATATATATATATATATATATATATATATATATACATATGTATATTTATTTATTTATTGATTTATTTGTTCTTGTTTTATTTATTTGTTTATACAATTGTGTGTTTAAATGGTTGTTTGTAGCAGAAATTTTTGTAGCGAATTTGTGTCCTTGTGTGTGTTTTTGCCCGTGTATATATATATATATATATATATATATATATATATATATATATATATATATATATATATATATATATATATATAACAACAACGTGCTCACAATCGATCGTCAGCCATCAAAAGAAGCTGCTCTAGTGATCACAGCTAAAGTACGCGTATGTGCACACAGATGTACGAATACCCAACCCAACGTCTTAGCCGTATTTTAACGAGTACGGGAGAGAGAAAAACCATACAAACAATAACAAAAATTGGGAAAAAATTAGTTTTTTAGTTGTACTGTACTCACACACATATAGTATATATATATATATATATATATATATATATATATATATATATATATATATATATATATATATATATATATATATATATATATATATATATGTGTGTGTACAGTACAACTAAAAAACTAATTTTTTCCCAATTTTTGTATATATATATATATATATATATATATATATATATATATATATATATATATATGTATATATATATATATATATATATATATATATATATATATACTATATATATATATATATATATATATATATATATATATATATATATATATATATATATATATATATATATATATATATATATATATATATACATATATATATATATATATGTACAGTACAACTAAAAAACTAATTTTTTCCCAATTTTTGTATATATATATATATATATATATATATATATATATATATATATATATATATATATATATATATGTATATATGTATGTATATATATATATATATATATATATATATATATATATATATATATATATGTATATATGTATGTATATATATATATATATATATATATATATATATATATATATATATACTATATATATATATATATATATATATATATATATATATATATACATATATATATATATATATATATATATATATATATATATATATATATATATATATATATATATATATATATATATATATATATATATATATATATAGTATATATATATATATATATATATATATATATATATATATACATATATATATATATATATATATATATATATGTATATATATATATATATATATATATATATATATATATATATACTATATATATATATATATATATATATATATATATATATATATATACATACATATATATATATATATATATATATATATGTGTGTGTGTGTGTGTACAGTACAACTAAAAAACTAATTTTTTCCCAATTTTTGTGTTTGTTTGTATGGTTCTTCTCTCTCCCGTACTCATTAAAATACGGCTAAGACGTTGGGTTGGGTATTCGTACATCTGTGTGCACATACTCGTACTTTAGCTGTGATCACTAGAGCAGCTTCTTTTAATGGCTGACGATAGATTGTGAGCACGTTGTTGTTATTGCTGTTGTGTGGGACTGCGCCAGCACTTTACTATTGTTATTATTATAATTTGGTGTAGGGGCTCGATCTTCATCTGTTTTCTCAACGAAATAATTTCGGGCGGAAAATATTTATTTATATTTTGACACAATATTCTTGGCTGCGCTGCGCTGCGCTCCTGTATCTGCTAATAAGATCATTAGTATTATGTTTTTTTTTAGTTTTCAAAACAGTTTAAATACACGAATAAATAACAATGAATACAAATGAAAAGAAGAAAAATCTGGCGGTGTAGCAGAAATCATTGATTCAGGTCAAAAGAAATTTAAAAAAAATGTTCAAAAGTACCAGTGCAACGACTCTAAGTGCAACAAAAGAAATTAATGGCATTACAGCTGGCGATGGTATGGGAAGTTTAAAAAAATCTCATACAACTGCCAATTGTGTGGTGGAAAAGAAGCGCGGCTTCAAGCCCAGTGATCGTCATGATCCATTGAAAAAACAGTTTTTGATAAAACTGAGTCAACAAATATGGCAAAAGAAAAATGTAAGTTAAGAGTGCGAAATGGGCCTCGAAAAAACACATACAAATGCAAACACTTGCAAGTATTTCATTAATTATGTTTCCATAGCTATGAATAATGCATGTGTGTACATAAGCTCATATATATATATATATATATATATATATATATATATATATATATATATATATATATATATATATATATATACATATATATATATATATATATATATATATATATATATATATATATATATATATATATATATATATATATATATATATATATATATACATGGGCGAGACACGTGTGAAAACATAAAAAGAAAAAAATCCCTAATCGAACCCACGTAACCAGCAATATTTCAAAATGCTTCTTTTCTATTGCAGAGATTAGTATATATATATATATATATATATATATATATATATATATATATATATATATATATATATATATATATATATATATATATATATATATATATATATATATATATATATATATATATATATATATATATATATATATATATATATATATATATATATATATATATATATATATATATATATATATATATATATATATATTTATATATATAAGGAAGGATCCATGTAGAGTAATTTTCTCTTAAACAAATCGAAAATAGAAATTTATTATGGTTTGAAGTTGTTCTTAGACATAAGAGGTGGCCTGCTTTGGCAAATTTGTGGAGCCAGAAAGTTAAGCTCAGATACACTTGAGGTTTTTAGATCGGATGGCTTTGAATTTCGTTTCGCGATTCCTGCCGTTATTTGTTCTTTTTCATTATTCAAAGTGTTCAACTATTCAAAATTGTACATTTAATGAATTTTAACTTTTTTCGTCATGGAAATTCTAATATTACAATCCGACTGTGTAAGACGGAATATATGAAAACTTTGTGGCAAGAAAGTTCCAGAAAGACAAATGCTACAAAAATGGCATAAGCGGTAAAAAACTTGCTCTGGGTGTTGCAAATTTCTTATCATGTACTTTAATTATAAATACATAAATAGATAAAACAAACAGCAGCATATTATACACACACCTCACAATTACATATATATACTTATATATATATATATATATATATATATATATATATATATATATATATATATATATATATATATATATATATATATATATATACAAGGGCGTAGCCAGGATATGAAATAGGGTGGTGCCACGAAAATTACGATTTTTTATGATTATGATTTTTTATGGTTATTACAATTTCGATCTATTTGAGGAGTAATCTGCATGGATCTTCTGAAAATTTTGCTAGAATTTTTTCAAAAAATTCGTCCTTCTTCTCGGTTACCAATCTTCGGTGGACGCTTAGCATACATAGTCCTGCAATATACAATATGCTTATTTTTTCTTAATAAGCAAAATTGCATATTATTTTACCGTTTAAACGAGCTTCAGTCATTGTGGAGCGCAACCATGTTTTTAATCGCCTTCAAGTGCTAAATGACGGGTCAACAGTTGCAGTAGTAAACGGCTATGACAATAACATTAATAACGCCTTCCTTATATTTGTACAAAATAATTCGTCTCTACCAATTTTTTTTGTTGCCAAGAATTATATCAAAGCTCAATTTCTCCTTCCACATCATCCAACTTATATAAATGCTCAAACGTTTTTGTGGCATCTTTAAGCTCTTTCAGCTTCAAAAAAGCATGTTTAACGGGTGCAAACAATGAATTGCAAACGCTAGCCTATTCTATTCATTAAATCTTCTGTCCAGTGATGAAATTAAAGAATCTATATAAGGAATGTATATAGATCGCTTGCAGTATTCAGCAGGTGATGAAAATGGGGGATTTGAATGATGCGTTTGACGAGAGACTATCCTTGGAACAGACATCTCTATTCCTAAATTGGCTGTGTTTTCTTGAATAGAAAAAAGTAATCCGTCCACAATACCCTGTGTATTTTTTAATAATTTTATATTGTATGCATGTAAAAAAAATTGTATGGGCCCTCTTGGCCCATACCTAGCTATATATATATATATATATATATATATATATATATATATATATATATATATATATATATATATATATATATATATATATATATATAAGTATATATATGTAATTGTGAGGTGTGTGTATAATATGCTGCTGTTTGTTTTATCTATTTATGTATTTATAATTAAAGTACATGATAAGAAATTTGCAACACCCAGAGCAAGTTTTTTACCGCTTATGCCATTTTTGTAGCATTTGTCTTTCTGGAACTTTCTTGCCACAAAGTTTTCATATATTCCGTCTTACACAGTCGGATTGTAATTAGAATTTCCATGACGAAAAAAGTTAAAATTCATTAAATGTACAATTTTGAATAGTTGAACACTTTGAATAATGAAAAAGAACAAATAACGGCAGGAATCGCGAAACGAAATTCAAAGCCATCCGATCTAAAAACCTCAAGTGTATCTGAGCTTAACTTTCTGGCTCCACAAATTTGCCAAAGCAGGCCACCTCTTATGTCTAAGAACAACTTCAAACCATAATAAATTTCTATTTTCGATTTGTTTAAGAGAAAATTACTCTACATGGATCCTTCCTTATATATATATATATATATATATATATATATATATATATATATATATATATATATATATATATATACATATATATATATATATATATATATATATATATATATATATATATATATATATATATATATATATACTAATCTCTGCAATAGAAAAGAAGCATTTTGAAATATTGCTGGTTACGTGGGTTCGATTAGGGATTTTTTTTCTTTTTATGTTTTCACACGTGTCTCGAACATGTGATTTTGGATTAGTTTGTTTGTGAGAGGCATAACAGTTAGACGTGTTTTGGTTATATGCTTATATATGTATATGTATACATACCGGGTGCTCCAAATACAATCCCTTTATAAATAGGAAATGAAATAATTAATAAAATAATTTCTTTTTTAAAAGTTTTTATTGTTTGTTGTTGGCTTAGCTGAACATATGCCCGCTTTTCATTGGCGGTAGCCAAATCAATGAAATAGTTTTTTACAAAGAGAGTTCAAAATAAATTTAGAATCAATATAAATTAAAAATGGCCATCAAAAATTTGCGGACGACCAAAATGGGCTGAGCATTTCTCCTTAGGCAGCTCATAGATTTGGATACCAAGTACGATGCCGCAGAAAGTTTTCATTTTAAATAGGAATAAAATTTACAAATTTATGAAAATTGGTTTAAAAATTTTCTCTTTTTATATAAAATATTTACATCTTTAAATCGGCTTGGAGGAAACCTTCTCTTAATATATTTTTTTTAAGAAATAAATGGAAGTTGTTTTTAAGGAGCGATATTTTCGTTGCTTCCAAAGGTTCCGTTAGTGCATTTTTTGCTTCCGATTATCCAACTGATACAATTTTGGATTGAAATAGGAATTATTTTTGCGATTTGAATATAATTTTATAAAAAAGATATTTATATCTTTAAGTATACATTGACACACGATATTTTCTTTAAAAAATAAGTATGAAATTTACTTTCGCATAAGAATAAAGAAATCGTGACTACTGGCGAATTTGTACGCCTTATAGATGTAAAGCTTTCACTGGCAGTTACAGTCGTAAAAGAAAAGTTTATGTTAAAATTATTGGAAATGATCCAACTTTGCACTACTACTAGACCCTAATGTCAACATTTTCATGACTTCTTTGGAAGGTCTTTGTTTACTGGGTACTATTGTTGTTGTCCTTATTATTGTTGTTAATATTATTATTATTATTATTGTTATTATTATTATTATTATTATTATTATTATTATTATTATTGTTGTTATTATTATTATTATTATTATTATTATTATTATTATTATTTAGTATAATTATTAGTATATCCTCAAAATACAGCATAATAAAACTACATTTTTTATATGAATATTAGGAGTCCTCAAATGCATCGAAGAAAATTGATTTAAATAAAATCTTTACACCAGCCACCGATGGTGAAGAGATCCTGCCTAAAAATCGTAAGTACTTAAACTAGTTACCTACAGTGGAGCAACAGTGGTTTACAGTCGTTTACAATAAAGGTTTACATATAAACACACACACACACATTTTGTGTAAAAATTTTAGTTCAATTCGTCCTAAATATACATATACATAGTGGAATTCGGTTGAAACGAACTAAATGGGATCGAGGTAATTTCATTCCTTATAGCTGTATTATTAAATATTTGTATTCTTTATAGAAAAATAATCAACATTGTAATTTTTTTTTTTTTGCGGGTGAGCTGGGGAAATGCATTACTGCATTCATAGTGGATCGTCACCCACTATGATATGTCGGGCTCTCCCATATGGGCATACCGACTAAAACCCCACCTCATCTCTTCGGGAGATACTTCCACCTCGGGACCGCTTTCGCATTACTTCGAGGTGGCTCCCTCCTTGGTCAGGAGACCGCCTTCCGCATGCCTGCGTCCAGGCACCCGCTTTTTGTTTGTTTTTTTTTTCTCTTCTCCTTTGTCTAGCTTAGTCGCTGTCCTAGCCTATCCCAAGCTGCTGTGTGCTCTATCCAGATCTTTCTTCTTAGCTCGAAGCACACATTCGACGTACGTTGCCACTGCATTCCACGCTTCCGCATTACTTGTCATCTTGTCAACAAGGTTTGCCGTCGTGATCAAACCGATTTGCATCTCCACTTGTTGCCGGCTTATGACCCAGCGTTGGCAGAAGAAAAACGTGTGTTCCGCATCGTCAACTATATCGCTTTCTTCGTATAAACAAAATGGTGTACTGCACTTTCCCATTCTGTGCAAATATTTTCTAAAATAGCCGTGTCCGGAGAGCATCTGTGTCAAGTAATAATTCACCTCTCCGTGTTTTCTTTCCATCCATTTCCGTATATCTGGTATAAGTTTGGCTGTCCATCTACCGTTCCTATCTTCGGTCCATAGTGCTTGCCATCTTTCAATAGTTGCCTGTCTAGCATCTGGCAAAGGCATTGTGTCCGCTGTAGATCGTCTTGTGATAAATGCTCTCTTGCGTTCCACTGCGTGAAGGTCGATTGAAAGCATGCCTGCTATCACAAAGACAGCGGATGCCGATACTGTGCGGTATGCCGATGCCACGCGCAACGCCGCTGTCCTCTGCACTGAGAGTAATGCATTTGCTCTTCTCTTGGTACTCAGCGTGTCTGCCCAGATTTCACATCCGTACAAAAGGACACTGTTGCATGCTTCCATCAGCAGCTTCCTTTTGCATGATAGAGGTCCTCCAACATTCGCCATTAATCTGCTCAGCTGTGCCGTTATCTTTGCCGCTTTCGTGGATACATATTGAATCTGTTGTGAGTATGTCAACCTCCTATCCATCCTTATACCTAGGTAGTTCACGCTTTCCTTGGTGGTTATTAAAACATCTTCGAACCGCATTTCTATCTCGGTTGGCATGTGCCGTCCTGTGAGAAACACCAACTCCGTTTTGTGTGTGGCTAGCTCCAGCCCATGTGAGTCTAGCCAGGCCCTGGTTCTTATCATCACTTGTCTGAGTCTCCTCTGGGCATCGTCCGTGTTCCTAGCTGTGATGACTGCTGCGATGTCATCTGCGTAGCCAACTAAGAATGTGTCCTCTGGCATTTCGATTCTCAGGATTTCATCATAGCTCGCGTTCCACAAATCTGGTCCTAAAATCGAGCCCTGTGCCGCTCCCGAGGTGACGACCATACTTTTCGGGCCCTCCTTGGTGTCGTATAAGAGAACCCTGTCTTTCAAATAGTTACCAATTATCTTCATTAGATATGTTGGCACTGCGAAATTTCTCTTTAAGGCTTTCAACACGTCTGCCCATCTTAGGCTATTGAAGGCATTCCTTACGTCGAGAGTGGCGAGAAGAACCACGGGCCTGCTGAAATGGTTTCTCTGCTGGACAACTTTGACAACATCTGTTATCTCCTTTACGGCATCTATTGTACACCTGCCTGGCCGAAATCCATATTGTCTCCTGGATAAGCCACCCCCCCTATTGATAGCTTCTTCTAGGCGAGGCTTGAGTAGTTTCTCCAATAGTTTTCCTGCCGAATCCAGCATACAGAGTGGTCTGTATGATGATGGCAAGTGTGGTTCTCCTTTTCCTTTGCTTATAAGCACTAGCTTTTGTTTTTTCCACGGCTCTGGAAAAACGCCTTCCCTCAGGCAGCTATTATACATTTCTAAAAGCAATCTTGGTCGAGTAATTGCAATTTTCTTCACAACCTCGGCTGGTATTCCATCCGGTCCAGGAGCCTTTCCATTCTTGAGGGTTAGAGCTGCTGCCCTTAGTTCTTCTACGGTGAATGGGATAAACTGGGTTTGTGTTGCCACATCCTCCGTGTTGTAGATGTCATTCCTTAAGCCATGCTTAGGAAAGAGTGTTGTCACTATATTCTCCATTGTCCTTTCGTCCATCTCCTGCGCGGGGTTTTTAAACCCAAGCTTCTTCATGACTAATTTATATCCAAGGCCCCATGGGTCCCTATTAATATCTTCCCTGAGCTCCTCAAATTGTTGTCTTTTACTATTCTGTATGGCTCTTCCCAACCTCTTTTTTGCTTCCTTGTATTCAGCATGCTCTGCATCTGCTGTGCCTCTACGCCTTGCCCTAGTATATTCTCGACGCTGTCGTATACAATTACGCCTTTCTTCTTCTATTGTGCTGTTCCACCAATATACAGCGGTTTTATATTTGTTCCGCTTTCTCGTTTTTGGCATTGCTTTGTCACAGCCCATTCGAATGATATTCATGACTTGGTTAGATATATTTACGGCATCTTCTCCTAATTCCTGTCTTCCTATTTGGTAGTCAATCTCTGCCACGAGCGCAGATGTGTCCAACTTGCCCACGTTCCATCTGCGAGTGCCACCACTTGTGCTTCCTTGATGCGTAAGGGTGTTTGTCTGGATGGAGTATGATATGTACTGGTGATCACTGGCCGTGTATATTTCGAGAACTTTCCAGTTCAGAACTCTCCCAGCCAATCTTTCAGACACCAATGTCACATCTGGTATTGTACCCTCACACTGTGGTCTCCTGAAAGTGGGAACATTTCCAACGTTAGCGACTATCAATCCACTTCTCGCTGCTAGTTCAATTATTCTTTTTCCTCTTGAGTTAGTAGTCGGCATTCCCCATTCCACTGCTCTAGAGTTAACATCGCCGCCCACTAGGATATCTCCTCCTAGGTCTCTTATGGCGTCCTCCATCGCATCGAGTTTAACTTGGAAAATATCAATACTATCACTCGGTGTGAGATAGCAGCTTAAGAGTGTGATCTCTTCAAACTGCACCCATACGAATCCGTTTCCCTTGCCTGAGTTCTTTGGTCGTAGCCTTCTGTTGTTTGGTATCCATATAGCAGCGGTGTCTGTGTCATCACTTAACCAGAACCCACTCGTCTTGCTCGTATATTGCTCGCTGATAATCGCGATGTCCGCTCTCTGCTCCAGAATAATCTGTGGTAAGAGAGAATCAGCGACTTTTCCCCTATGCATATTTAGTTGAAGTACTTTCATTTCGCGGTCTGTTTGTCTGCCTTACAGCCCCTTGATCCAGGTAGGTGATCCGTTGAGCTACTTCCTTTTTGTGAGCATATGCAACATATTGGAGGATTTTTGCACTCCTTCAGCTTGTGTCCTTTTTGCCCGCACTGAATGCAAAGTCCCATGGCCTTTCTATTAGGTCCCTTGCATTCCCATTGAAGATGGCCCGCTCCAAAACATCTGTAACAGCGTTTGGTCTCCTCCCTGTATCTTAACCTACAATTGGTCATTGCAATTTTGATCCTCTCCGTTCGTAAAAGATCATTGGCGCCGCATACGGGCAGCGTGACGAAGGCGCGCTTTTGCTCCCGGTTATTTGTTGCGGTTAAATGAACATCGATCACGTCCTTTTCTAATTTCGTGGCCTTGTTTATAACAGCCGTTACTTCTTCAACAGTAGAAAGGGCATCGAGATCTTGTATTTCAATTGTAGCTTTTGGTCTAAGGTCGGCTACCACAGCAGCATCCTTCAGAGTGCCTTTAATTGCATCGTAAAACTCTTTCTTGTTTCCACCTTTTCCTATCTCCACATTGTAATAGATGACATTGTTTTCTTATTATTGACATCTATTTAATTTCTTTTATGTCAATTTGTCAAATACCGGTAATTAATTATTTTAACGGCTTAGAGCCGTCATTATAACTTGGCAGTAGTTAAAGGTATGATTTTACCGAGTCGATAAACAGTTCTTCATTACATACAATTCAAAATTTATCCTAAAAGTGAATGATAAGTTAAAGGCAAGTTCATTCTACCCACGCACGCCTATGCATCTCTATAACAAAAAAACATCTGTACGCGTGGTCAGCTGTTGGCTTTCATTGATCCTACCGGTAACAGTTAACGCGGGGTTTAGTTTTTTGAAGTTGCCACATTTTCACGACTTGTCATGCTTTCTATTTTACGATTTAAAAAAAAATATTGCGACTTAAATTGGATATTAAAATATAGTTCGCTATAAGCGATATTTCGCTATAAACTTAGTACGTTTCAATCATAATATGTAATTTGTATAAAATATTTTTACAAAATTGTTGGGACCGGAGAAGTTTTTCGTTATGCGCGATAATTCGTTAGAAGCGGTGTTTGGTATAAACGAATTCCACTGTATATATTTAAAAAAAAAAAATTACCTGATAAACTACTGTGCGACTGTGGATGACAGAGAAATGAAAATTGCAAACTTTCATTGAGAGTCGAGTAAATAAGAAAGTTTTTCCAATTTTGTTAAAAAGCCTGTTGGAAAGTCACCTCCTTTTTTACTTGCAGTCTTTTTTGCGAGAATTAAGAAAAACAGGGAAAATAGATATAATTTATTGAATGTGTATGTATTTAATATAAATTTATTACATTAATTTTTAATTATACATAATTTTTAGTCGACTACCCGGTCGTTAATAAAAGAAACAAAACTTTTTGCAAACATTCGCCCACATCACGGTATATTATTTTGTTGAAGCATTTATATTTGTATGGATACGAATAGTAAATATGTACATATGGTATATACATACATATGTATTATAATTTTTCACGGCATAATGACTTAAAGCAAATACTAACAAATTTTTTTTTCTATTTGAAGCAACAGTTTTAATAAAATGCTTGCGCGAAATTCACTTTGCCTACATGAACTAATAGTGTGCTGGTATTTTTTTCTTATATACTGGTTGTACAGGGTGGTTCAAAAGTAGTGTCATAATTTGAATAATGCCATAAAACAACAAATTGAAAATTTGTCAAATAAGCAGGTGTGTATCGCTCGCTCCATGGCTTGTTGACAATTAATTCTCTATGTACATATCTGTATCATTAAAAATACCAAAGCCCAGTGACATTTAGCGTCATCTACCATACAAAAAATGACAGCCCATTGAGTTACTTTTGCCCCACCTTATACTATGTTATATGTGGTGTGGCTCACACACACATATATATCTATACATTTTAATAACAAATAAAAATCCTATTCAGAATGTTCATATTTGCAATTTTTCCATAACCTTTTCTGAGCGTATCATCCATAATTAACACGTCTCACAAATAATTCAAACCGAAAAAACAAATACAAAAGCTTAGACCTTAATTGAGAATAATGAATTGAATTTCAAAGGCCGCACAGTGGATCATTTCACGAGATGTCGGTCAGAAATCGATAACTTTCGATTGGATTAGAATCTTAACACGCCGATTGTTTATTTCTTTAGTGGCTGGAACTTTAACCTTTAGTTTTTGCTCTACAGCGTAAAAATCGTCCGTTAAACAAACTTGTAGAGGATTTAACCCTATACCGCATACAACGCCAAATATGGCTTTTTACTTTTATTGTGATTTCTCTTTACGGTAACGGTACTTTTGCAAATGTTTGTCTTATCTATCATTCTTTCTATGTTGTTTTCTTCTGAAATTCAAAGTGTAGTTATTTAAAAACAATATTTGCTTCTTGTTTTTGCAATTTTTGTGCGAGCGTCTCAGTTGTTCCAATAGAAGTGAGTTTTACAGAAGTTTGCCATCAATCTATATATATATAAAATAGGATGTGTGTATGTATGTATGTAACGTAATGGCTCCAAAACGGCTGGGCCGATTTTGACGAAATTTTCAGGAAACCTTCAGAATACTCGGGCGGGTGACACTGTGAAGTCAGATTTTTTATTTTCGGTCTGTGGGCGGAGGGGCGTGGCAAAATCCAATAATTTATAAAATGAGAACGGCTTGGCCGATTTCTGTAAAACTTTTTGTCAGTTGTTCGTATTTTCGAGGAGAAGGTTTTTATGGAAGAAAATTTTGGAAAATCCCTTCGGAAAAGTCGGAAAATTGGAAAAATCGAAAATCGATTTTTTGTATGAAATTTTGTTTGAAATTATTTCTTAACAGCTTTTTAAATGAAAAAATAGAAAATTTGTCTGAAGGCTTAAAATTGGGGCGAGGCGAAATTCGCCTGGTCCACTAGTTTTAAATATAAAAGAAAGGTATTTCTTTCGAAGAAAAATTTTTTTTATGTAAAAAGTTCGTTACATTTATAAATAAAACAATAATATTGGTGAAAGGTAAGCATTATAAATACTTTTTTTTGCTAAAATTGACGAAGCCATATATGGCCTTCCATGCAGTTATCCCCAAAAATTTTCCAAAAATGAATGTACAATCATTTTATGGTAATTTGAAATATACATACTTATGAAATCGCTGATGGACTTCAAAGTGATGATGAAAATATATCCGATACCGATGAAGAAGAAGTAAGAGTCCCACTTTCTGATCAGGACAACATTTTTCTACCAGAAACTGATGAGAGCGATTTGGAAGACCATTGTGAGAAACCTACTACTTCAAAGAAAAAACAACCTGAAAAACCAAGAGCACCAATTTGGAAAGAAATTCATTTGCCTCCGTATTCGAATGAAAACTTTCCATTTCAGGGAAATACGAATCTTCCAGATATTATTGAGGAATTGGACACACCAGCAGAGTTCTTTAATTTTTTTTTCAATGACGATTTGATCGAATTCATAGTTGAACAATCGAACTTATTTGCACTGCATATTGATATAAATAAACCTGCTAATATTACTAAAAACGAAATAGAGCAATTTGTTGGTAAGTAAGACTTATATATACTATCAAAAGATGCTATAAAATATTTTTCAGGAATCGTTATATACATGTCGTTACTGAAATTACCATCATCAAGACATTATTGGAATACGTCGATTGGCCAAGAATTTGTACGTAGCACTATGACGTGCAACAGATGGGAAGCCATCAAGCGTTTTTTACATTTTAACAATGATGCAACTATAAGATCACCTGGTGAAACAGGATTTGACAAGCTGTTTAAAATACGACCACTTCTAAGCAAAATCCGTGAACAGTTACTGCTTATACCCAAAGAAGAATTTTTGGTAGTTGATGAGCAAATTATACCCACAAACTGCCGGCATCACCTGAAGCAGTATAATCCAGCTAAGCCTCACAAATGGGGTTTCAAAAATTTTGTTTTGAGTGGAGTTTCAGGATTCAGTTACGACTTCGATATATTTGCTGGTACCCAAAGTGACACGTATCCGGAGGGAGCACCTAATATGGGAGTAAGCGGAAATGTTGTTACACGACTTGCAGCAACAGTACCAAAGGGCCAAAATTATAAAATATTTTTTGACAATTGGTTCAACAGCCCTAAACTTCAAGTCTATCTAATGAAAATTGGTTTATTGTCTTTGGGCGCAGTAAGAATTAATCGAGTCCCTAATTTCAAGCTCCCATCTGAAAAGGAAATGAAAAAACTGGGTCGCGGTAATATTGTAGAAAAAGTGACTGAAATTGAACGAGTCAGTCTTAGCCTTGTCTCTTGGTTTGACAATAAAGTGGTTAATTTACTTTCAACTTATGTTGGAAGTCAACCTGTTTCGACAATGACTCGTTTTAGTAAGAAGGAGAAAAAGTATATTCAAATTGAATCGCCAAAGGCTGTTGGCGTCTATAATAACTACATAGGTGGAGTCGATTTACTCGATTCGTTACTTGGTCTTTATAGGATTCAACTACGTACGAAGAAATGGTATAAAAATTTTTTTTCCATATGGTTGATATGTGCGTTGTAAATTCCTGGATTTTGTGGCGTAAAAAGTCAGGAGAATACATGCCGCTATTTGATTTCAAGCTTGCCATTGCTGAGCATTTTTGCAAGGCTGGGAAGGCCAAAAAACGTGGACGGCCAACGACCACACCATCTAACCCTTAACACCAACGACAAGCAAATACTGTACTCCCAGCAGCAGCAAAAAAAGGAAGATGCAAGACTTTCCATTGAATTCCGTTAGAGCTGACGGTATTGGTCATTTTCCCAAATGGATGAAAACGAGACAACTTTGTCAAAATAATTGCTCCTTCCGTTCCTATACTTATTGTGAGAAATGTGAAGTATTTTTGTGCTACAATGATAAGAGAAACTGTTTTACAAGTTTTCACACTGATGCATAGAAAGCCATACATACATATATGGCAATTAGAAAATACCATTGAATGCATACAAAGCCATATATGGCTTATTTTTTTTCTAGTAAAATATCCAATTATAAACATTTTTTCTTTCTAAAATATATAAATACATCCTAAATAAACACTAATTTGTGGTCTAAAAATTTTTTTCATTAAAAAATCGATGCTCATGCAGTAGAGGGTTAAAATGCATTTCAGTTTTAAGTTGGATTTTAGTGAAAAGTGAAATTATTATTTTCATATAATGTCTTATTTGTTATAATTACTATTACTTTGGCCCCCGTAAACTTTTTGCCCTAATATTCACAAGGGCCAAAGGTTTGTCTTTTTGAATAAGCCCTATTTGAAATATACGTACTTATATATTTTTTTGAGGCATAACATAGAGAAGTTTGAGGAAGTTTTTTTAAAATACTTCTACAACAATTTTTATTATAAATTTATAAAATCAATTTTGAATAATTTACACAAAAATTTGTATCTCTGTAAACACGATTTTAACTTATTGCACTGAAAAAGTACTACGAATCCAACAAGTTTAGTCAATGCTTTTTGCAGGTAGCCTCGACTTTTATCCCCTCGAAGTTCTTTTTTAGCTTATTCGTCTAATTCACCAGAGGTACTTTTCCATTGTTGATGTTATTTGTCTAATATTGGGTCACATGTTATTTTTATGGGCAGGTTTCGCCAAAAGTTAGAAGGCGATTTGATATAAAAATTTTTGTCTTTAGATTTGTGTTACGGAAGCCAAAATACTTTTAAAAAAAGTGCAGAAAAAAATTTTTTTAAACTTTTGTATTCATAGATTTGGCAGAAAATATCGGACCTTGGGACAGAAAAATTTTACTGCTTCTCATGGGGTGAAACCTGGCGGATATACAATGGGGCATGGGATTGAAGGGAAGGCTTCGGATCAGAAAAAGTACAAGATTTTTTAATGCCTTTTTGGCAGAAATGATATTCGGCCGATTTGCTCCTTTAGAAAAAAATTAAGTCTTCATTTTTTTGCGCTAATAGCTTATATGTTATATAATTATATAAAATTTATTTGGCTTTAAAAATTTTAAATTTAAAAAAAATTTTAATTTTTTAAATTTTACTAGGAAATATTTAATTTTAGCTAAATACCGACAAAGTCCTTTTCGGACCAGCCTGTTCGTTATGATGTAGTTGAATTAGAGTTGCAATTTCTTGGCTCTTGAGGCCTAATGGTATTCATTTTCAGATAAGTAATTTAAATTAAAAATCGATAAGAAAAAAATTCTTCTTGGCTGCCTTCTCAAAATATGTGCCACAGTAGGCCGTATTAAAATTCGAATCGATAAATTGCTACAGTTGTCTTCCAGATGTTATTACGCACAAGCGCTGGACAATATTCCAACCGATTTTTAAACAAAATCAGTGCAAATGTTTTTATTACAAAATAGACACCTTCATTTGAACAACCTGCACTATTTTGAACTATAATATAAATTCCCATATTTTTTATATTTTTTTCACCATATTTTGTTTAAAAATATTGAGTGACTTATTGGGTAGTGTGAATCAAAGCGACAATACTAATGGCAGTAAAGTACAAAATAATATTGTGTAGTCTAAGGGTGCTCGTACGTTTACGAATACTCCCAATGAAGCATTTATGTGAATATTCCTATGGACATAAGTACATTCACATTTGTATATTCCTGTAATGACTTCCAATAACTAAAAAGAATGTCATCTTTATTTCTAAGTATTCTAGTTTTCCCAGGGAAAAGGTGTTTTCTATCCAATAATTTTAATTGTTTCCATTTGGGCTCCATATTTTCATTTTATTCATATACCATATCGTTCATATTATTCAACAAAGTGTCTAAATTATTCTACAATGTCATTTATAGAAATATGTATTGTCCTCATTGATTACACAAGTCTGCCACCAAATTTTTTTCTTTAAAATAATGGGTAATTCTTATGTATTTTGGTGCGCTGAGTTCAGAAATGGCCTCAGTTTTTTCCAGCACTTTTCTGCATTTTTCTGCGGATTGCCTACCATAAGGCGTATATTTATGAATATGCCAAAAAAATGTTGTTCTTCCTATTCGGCTTCATAGTTTTATATCAGAAAATATGATAAAAGTTAGTATATTTAATGTTTTAAAACCTTGGGGTGCTTCATGAGCTTGAAACTTCGCTTTTTGAACTCCCATTTGAGTTATTTTCCAGAAAACCTTGGTGCAGTAAGTGAAGAGCAGGACGAGAGGCTCCACCAATACATCAAAGAAATGGAACGGAGGTACCAACGACGATGGGATGTGAATATGATGGGAGACTACTGTTAGATGCTTCAAACAGAACTTCCAGACATCCCACATAAACGGAAAATCTCAAAATGGAATTTTGAGGAAAAAATGTAGATATTATAAAGAATTATAAATCCTTATTGTATATATATTTGACATGGAATTACCCATATACATATTATTTTTATCAAATTGTGTTTAAAAATGTGAATAAACCATTAGTAATATATTTTTTTTGTTCATTTCAAAATGCATTTTTACCCATATGTACTGCGGGTTTTGCATAACTTTCATTTTGCGGAAAATCCCTACGTGCTGGAGAAAAACTGAGGACATATTTGGACTCAGCGCACCACAATACATACGATTTACCCATTACAAAAACTGTCAATTTGCAGGCCTGTGTTAATGTGTATGCTGAGGACTAGTTCCGCTTAAAACTTCAAATTTTTCTTTAAATTTGGATACCTCTGGTATTTGGTCACACAACATTTTTTTCAAGCCCAATGAAATCGCTTTCACCCTAATAATCTATTTAATAAAAATTTGCCGTCTCGCAAATTCAGTTTTAAATAATTATAATTTTGTACATTTCCCAATGAGTTGTGCACTTCATCACCTAAATTTGGTATTTTCGTGGTTTCGCTTTGCGATATTATTTGTAATTCTAATGCAATATTTTCAGGAGCAATACCTGAATTTTTTATTAAGTTTAAAGTCGTCGTAAAATTAAAAAAAGGGAAAAAATTTACCACTATTAATTAAAAAAAAACTTGCCAAATTCACGAAAACAAACAAACAAAAACAACCGTAAACAAAGTGACTGAGGAATACTCTGCATGAGTACCTCAAAAACAAACAATTGTGAAGTGAGTTCTAACGGCAGAAATGCCTATTTTAATGTGAGTTCTGATATTAATGCACACAATAAAAATAAAAAATCGGATGATAGTCTTTTTCTAACGGCAAAGCCAATTTTTCGCGATCGATCAACTTCGCTTACTCCAATGCCAAGTAGTGATTCATTAACATTACCGTTGCCTAGTAATTCTGTATTTAAGTCAGCGCCATTATCCGCTTCGGGCTCGTGTTCCTCACTTAACCAAGTTATTACAATAGACAATATTATTCAGAAACCAAAGGTGCCTGTCGGAATGGACCGATATATTACAGTGGTAAAGCGCGGGCGAAGCCCAAATTCTTCAAAGATCTCATCTGTTCCCAAGATATCCAGGGATATTGACAAGGCCACAGTTAACCATCAAAACCGCTTTAAAATATTGCAGGATGACATTGACAAACCAGAAGTATCCTCGAAAAAAACCTCCAAACCACCACCCATCTATTTGAGAGAAAAAAATTCAAACTCCCTCATCAAAAAACTAATCTCGGTCATTGGCGAAAAGGCATTTCACATTGTCCCGATAAAACGTGGTAACATTGACGAAACTAAAATTCAAATATATGAAGAAAAAGATTTCCGCAAAATGGTTAATGAATTCGAAAAAAATAAAACATGTTTTTACACATTCCAGCTTAAAAGCGCTAAAGGCCTACAGATCGTACTGAAGGGCATAGATTCTTATGTTGTCCCTGCTGAAATAAAAGATGCTCTCACCCTCCAAGGATTCAAGGTAAAAAATGTATCCAACATAATAAACAGGGATAAGATCCCCCAACCTCTTTTTCGTGTTGAACTGGAGCCTAGCGATGTAATATTGAAGAAAAATTAGACCCATCCCATTTATAATTTAAAATATCTCTTATACCGAAAAATCACAGTTGAAGAACCACACAAGCGTTCTGGACCCGTACAGTGCCATAATTGTCAAGAATACGGCCACACTAAAACTTATTGTAAATTACCTACTGTTTGTGTTGTGTGCGGTGAATTACACAACACTGCTATTTGCAATAAGTCGAAGGACCAGAAGGAAAAGAAGTGCAGTAATTGTGGAGGTAATCACACTGCTAACTACAGGGGATGTCCTGTATACTCTTTCGTTAAACAGGCTATGAGTCAAAAGCCTAAAGTAGTCCCAGCGCAAACAGGAAATACGTACTCCGCCAATTATCCTGTATTGGCCCAACCAATCTCTACACAAGTATCGTATGCTGACGCTGTGAAGATCAACTCCGTTCCCATGCAAAAAGTGTCACCACCAACTAATACAACAAATGCAAATGCAAGCTTTAATTTCAGTCGCCTTGAAAATACTATTGATAATTTGTTGCAAACTATAAACAACTTTACAACAAATATGACTAGCATGATGCAAGAAATGCTGCGAATGCAAAACACACTGCTTCTAGCATTAGTTAATAAGCCATGAATACGTTAAAACTATGTTTCTGGAACGCAATCGGCATTCGCCAACATAAAAACAAACTTGAGCACTTCCTCACGGAAAAAAATATTGATATAATGTTGGTATCTGAGACTCATTTGACTTCGAGAAGCTTTTTTTGTAACTCTCTGCAAACATTTGTGGTCACTGGAGATGTAAATGCAGATATTTCAGAAATTATTAGTTACATTTCAAACGCAATATTGAATTCCACTATAGAAAAAAATAATAAAACCAATATCAGAAACAAGATAACTCCATGGATAAATACAAATTTACAGTCCTTAATAACATATAAAAAAGGCTTTTGAAATTAAGGAGAAAACGAAACTGTAATGATCTAGAAAGAAGAATAAAAAGATTAAGTAGCGTTATCAGAAAAGCTTGTAGAGAAACAATGAACGATTACTTAACCAAAAATTTAGGTAATATTAAACAGGAACCAAAAAAATGTTGGAAATTTCTAAATGAAGTGCTTGGTAGAAACATAAAAAATAAAATAAATGTTAAAAATTGTGATGGAGAATTTATTATAGATGACAAAATTAAAAGTGATACTTTTAATCAATATTTTTTGCATGTGCCAAAGACTTTAAAGGAACAAATTGAATATACCTCAAGTGACTCATGTAATGGGCTTAGAACTCTAACTCAACGCCAATATAGTTTTAACTTTTCTCATACTTCTGTACAAGAAATTTCATAGATTATCTCACATCTGGACTTAACAAAAAGCTGTGGTTATGATAGAATTTCACCAAAAATGTTGTTTGAATGCAGGGACTTAGTTTCTCCTCATCTCTCGAATATATTTAACAACATGATTAATACGTCAGTATATCCAAACGATTTAAAAATTGCAAAGATAGTTCCAATACCAAAGGAAACTCATGCTAATCAAATAGATAAGTTTCGGCCGATTGCTTTACTGCCTGTTATAGATAAAGTCTTCGAAAAGATTTTACATAAGCAATTGTCATCGTATTTAGACCAAACTAATTTATTATACAGATGTCAATATGGCTTTAAAAAAGGCTGTGGCACGGAAGAAAAGCAATTTGTCGAGGTAAATAGCTGCAAGAGTCAAATGGGACTGGTTGAATGTGGCGTTCCACAAGGAAGTGTTCTAGGTCCACTTTTGTTTACTGTTTACTTAAATGACATAATGAATCTTGGTTTACTTGGTAATTTATTTTTGTATGCCGACGATATTTGCTTATTTTATCCATACAAGCATGAAATAGCTTTGAAGATACATATGGAGCGTGATGCAACATTAATAACAGAGTTCTTGAGGATAAACAAATTAATATTAAATGCTGACAAAACAAAAATGCTAAGATTTAAACCTTATACAACAAATAATGATGATTTCAGCATATTTATAAATGGAAATGAAGTTTTTGAAAGCAGTGTAAGGAAATATCTTGGTGTGTATATACAGAACAAGTTATTATGGGACACACACATACAACATCGGAAATCTAAAATAAACCTTGTTATTGGACTAATGTACAAATTTAAAAACAAATTTGACATAAAAACAACACTTGTGATCTACCAAGCACTTATTCAAAGCAACTTAAATTATTTACCCATTATTTATGGTTACAAAAGATGTAGCGAGCTGAAAGCACTTCAAAGGGTTCAGAATAAAGCTTTAAAAACTGTTTACAATTTGCCATTAACATATTCCACATTAGGCTTATATAAGGATGTTGCCGTAACAGTTCTACCAGTTTATGGGCTTTACAAAATGCAATTTTTACTACATGTTTTCAAATCGTTGCACAATATTGGCCACCATACGATAACTTTCGCTAGAAACCAAACTGCGTTTAATACAAGAAACACTATGAATCTCCGAATAGCTTTATGCAGATTAGAAACTACTAAGCAGCGCATAGAACACATGGGTAGTTTAGAGTATAATAATCTTCCTCAGCATATAAAAGATACCGAAAGAATATCTATCTTTAAAAATAAATTAAAAGAATATTTATTGCAAAATTTAGAAATGTTTCTTTAAAGTTAACATTTAATTTAATATATACTTTTTTTTTCTTTTGCATGCCAACAAATGAGTATTTTTTTTCTTTTCATTTAATTAAAATTTTAACTTTATTTAATAACTCTTTTTTATATATGTATATGCTTGTAAGGTAAATCTTATTTATAAATTTTTTTATTGCCAACTCGTCTCAATAATGTCCTAATGGACGCTGAGGCACAAAATAAATTGTAAAATAATATAAATTCTTAAATAAAGAGTTAAAAAATAATAATAATAAAAAAAAAAATTTTTTGTGCATGAAAAAAATAATTAATATTTTTTGGTGCCTTCTACGTGAATTTCAACGAGTTTTCTAAAATAGCCGCCAATGTTAAGTATTTATGGTCAGTTGCTTGGTCCGAGGGGTGGTATTTTACAAATATTCTCGGTAAATCGATAAAGAGAATACAAATTATCGTTAAATTATCTGCAATTCTTTAATAAAATTTGTTTACCTGTGCTACAAGAAAATGTTTGCATAAAGTTTTGTTTCTTACAATATTGTATGTATATCTACTTATATGGTATATAAACTATTTAGAAATGAAAAACATATTTAGATATACTGTTTCCCTCTTTTTCCAACAAACTCTTTTAAGAAGCGATATATTGGCAATAAAAGCAATTTCCATTTTTACGTATGTATGTATGTGTATGTTTTCTTGTTTCAGCGCAAGGACTAAAATAAATAAGAATATGAAAAGTATTGAGTTTCGAACAAATAATTAAAAGTGTGTATCCTTATGTGTAAAGGGATTATTTTCAGGTGGCATGTAGCATTCGATTGCAGCAATACAAGAGAACTATGCGTTAAAATTACAGCGATAACGACCGCCATGTCTTCGAACTGTTGCACAGTACTTTGCACTCATATAAAGAATCGGCTAAACTAAAGGACTTATCGCAAGAAAATAAAATTCGGCATAACAGCAATATCAATAAGAAAATAAGGCCAAGTACTGGTAGCCTAAAGGTTGTAGGTTCAATTCCTGTTAATAAAAACTAAAATAGTGCTGAGGAGTACCAAACAGGAAACATACAAATAAATTTAAAACGATTGTGTGATTAAATGCAATTTTATTGATTTTAACTATTTACAATCAGTTTCTTGATAAAAAAAAACACGTTCTCGTTGTCGCTAGGATTTCTGACTGCTTTTTTCTTATGTTCCCACCTTCTTCGCAATTGAAAAAAACGTTAACCTCTGGATTGTTCTAAAGTGTTGTCAGTATTGACAAGCTGCACTACTGTCCCTTCAATGTCAGTCACCAATTGCAAATGGACATACTTCCCGAGAATTTTTATTTCGCTACCACGGCTGTTGGTGTGCTTATGTTTTGGAGGGTCAGTACTCGTAGATTGGTTTCCATCGACTGATCTTTTTGAGTATCTTTGAACTCCTAATTCTTAGCCTTATCGTGGGTGGGTGGTTCGGGTTTCGCTTCCACATGTTGATGGAAAAGATTCTGAAATTTATCATTGTCCAAGTATGCTGGTTTCACTCGTTCAATACTAACTTTGCTAAGTTTATTGCCTACTCTTATCGTAAACGTTTTGTTATTCCTTGACGTGACTTCAAAGGAACCTTCATATAGCGACTTTAACGGCACCTGAGAGGTGTCTGTACCGATTTGAATTGGACAATAGTGTAGCGATTGTTGATATCTTCATCCGGTAGTCTTAGTGGAGATCAATGCACCGATTCGGCTGGCGAATCATTAATATTAGCTTGCAAAGTAACTCTCAGACTACATGGAATAATATAGAGGCTGTCAACTCAATTGGTTGATGTGTACGTAGGTGTTTAGAGTCAGTGAGACTCAAAGTGTTGCCCACGATCGGTCCTAATTGCACAGAGCATACTAAAAATTTGCAATCCATCCATATAAGAAAGCTCTATCTATTGTTTCAACAGTGATGTCCTCGATGGGAATCGCAACTGGCCACCTGGTGAACCGATCAATGCATGTAATTCAGTATCTGTGGTTATTTGACTTACGATGTCCATATTTATGTTTCTAAATCTTTCATTCGGTACTTTAAATGTCTCCAGGGCACTTTAATGGTGTTTGGTGATTTTGCATCGTAGTCAAGATACACATGTTTTAACCATTTCGAAATGAGGCGTTTCATATCGACCTGAAAATTAATATTATGTTGATATTAATTTCAGGGTCAAACGCTCCCCTGGATGAGACATGTTGTGTATTGAGCTGAACACCTGTTTTCGGAAATTAGACGTGACACGTGTATGGTCGTACTCGCGTCCCAGAAATATCTCACCATATATTAACATTTGAAGCAATCATTGGAAACATCCAAAGCTGTAGGCTTGAATTCTGTATATCATCATTCAAATACGGGTAGTCGTTTTGTTCGTCATTTAGTTCTGTGCTAATTTTTCTGGTTTTTGAGAAAAAGCATATATCAGCGGCTTATGGTCGGTCAACACTACGCAATCTCGGCCATCAATAATTTGAGCAAAACATTCAACAGGCTGGAATATGGCTGATAGTTTTCTATCATGCGATAGTTTCCTTTGCGATTCTGTAATTTTCGTGTATTGCAACACCCACTCAAAAATTACTTGCATCAACGTGAAGGACAACTTTTGTATTTCGTGATATCTGCCAATAGGTTGTCGTCAGCCAATAAAGCCTCGTACTCTTCAAATTCTTCAGATGTTTGTTGGATCCACTCAACGACCGTTTTATCATTCTTTTTGTTGCCCTTTATTAATTTTTGCAGACGCGTCGTCTGAAACTGAGTGTCCGAGGAAAACTATTTCAGGCTGTCCGAAAACACATTTGGAAATTTTCATTTTTAGGCCATTTATTGCTAAACATTCAAAGGTTATTTTGAGGTGATCTATATGCTCTTGAATGCTTGATGGCGCAACGCATATGACGTTTACGTAAGCTGTAGCGAATTCAAAGCCACGAAAGATATTTGATCCGAAAGTCATAAAATTAAACTCGAATAGGCCGAAAGGAGTTATGATCGCAGTTTCTCACGATCTTCAGGTGCTATTGGGACTTGATTATAAGCGCGCTTCAAGTCCAGTCTGGTGAAAGTTTGTTTTTCCATTAAATCTATGTGAAATATCTTGCATGCGGGCAATAGATTACCAATCCAGTTTGGAAACTACAGTTGCCTTTTTAGGTGACAAATGCAGTGAACTGGCCCACTGACTACATATACCTTGTTGCAACATTTAGTTGAACTCTGTTTTGGCAATAGCTAATTTGTCCCGATTTAGTCGCCTAGGCTTCACAAAGACTGAAGGACCTTCGGCAATATGGGGTGACAAACATTTCAACTTCATTAACTGTGAATTTAACTGACTGAATTACGTTTTTATACTCATCAAGAAAATTGTTAACCAAACTTTGAGTGACAGGCGATGCTCTGGAAATTTTTTCAATGTTGCCAAACCAAATTGTTTTTCTCTCTCTCTCTCTCCCATTCCCAGTTGCAATGGTTTTATTTGTTGGCATTGCTTTAGGTGACAAGTGGTGAAAACAGGAAATCAAAACTAAAAGATTAATAAGTTTGGTGGACCTTTTCTGGATATTTAGATATCAAAACTGTGCTGGACAAAACTTAAAAAATGCTCAATTGTGTCGTGTTTTGTGTCGTTTTTAAAGAACTAATTTCCTTGGTCCCTAGTAGAAATTTCCGGTATAGTGATCAGCTAGACATTTTTTAGAGAAAAAAATTAATGTGATGTTGAGAATTTGCTTTTTTCTTTTTTTATAAAAGCGGGAAATCAATAGTTTTTGTCAACTCTTATTTATTATTTTTAATAAAAACCTTTTGATAAACGGAACAGGCAATTTGTTGTGCAAAGTTGCCAATGATAAACTTTTCCTATTGCACACGCCAGTAAATTTTCTGTAATTTTTCGTTATTAGATAATGAATTGATTTTAGATCTACAAATATTAGGAAGCACAAGGTCTAAAAAAAGCATAATAAGTTTTAATAAACACCCCAGCAGAAAGTTGATACCTCCGGTTATATTGTAGTTTTTGATTCCCCCGATTTCTCTGCATTACTTTCGACATCTAGTAATTGAGCTTTTAATTTTTGAAAAAAAATTATATTCTTCAAAAAGGTTTTCTTTTTTTGGATAACTGAGCGTACACTTATCAACGTTTGTTGATGCACAATTTCTTTTTTCATGTTTGAAGTTGCATTTACGTTTACACTCGCCAATTTTTGTTGATGGAAATTTTCTTCTTTTTCTTTGTCTTAGAGGTCGCAATACTATTTTCTGTTGGCATATGTGTGAATATGGCTAAATGAGAGAACAAAATGAATGGAATGTACATGACAGCAAATTAAGGATTGATTCAACAAAAGTTGGCAATGTAAACTCAGACTTTATTTCACTTTATGACGATTGGGGCAGCGAAGTACATCGGGTAGTGTTTGTTTATAGGGCTTTGTTTTACCTTATCAAAAATGAATCATAAAGGATGGGACCCAAGTGAGATGATACTTTATAGGAGCCCCATTGAGAAGACCTACAATTTTGAAATTTTTTGAACCGTCTTACTGAATCCAAGCAGGCTGAATAAATTTTTAACTTACCTTCAAAACAATTACTGATTATTCTTCATCTGTGGAATTGCAAAAGGCAGTCTTAATTTTGTGATTACTCAGGACTAAATCAGGTGGAGGGTGGTGGGTACCATCCCAAACTGAGTAGTCGTTTGAAAAAAGGTAGCGCAGCATACTGGCTATGAGAGCCGATAGTATTTTAATTCATTTGCATAATGTAGACACATACATACATACAAATTTACTTACATGCATACATACATACATACGTATATGTATGCGGTATACGGCCAATATTATCCTTCTGCTTTAAATATTTTACATGTATACAATATGGCAAAACATTGCCTTAAAAATATATACATTTTTTCAAGGAAAACTTTATGCTTCCTCGGCATTTTATTCACCAACGCTACATCCAACCGTGGAAGATCAAGTTGAGCTCGCACGAAGAATATCGCATTCCTTGAGTGACATTAGTAACCAGCAATCGAGGGGACAATCCATGTATGTAAATCGTAAAAAACGTTCGGTAAAATGGGTACATGAAGGCTGTGGCCAAGGTAAACAATTTTCGGTCAACACACAATCTTACTAACTTTCCATTTTTTCCGGACACGCCCTTCAAAAAAAAAAAAAAAAAACCTTATAGTTTTAAGGAGAACGTCTTTTGCATGTGCTAAATAAACACAGATACACTTGCACACATTTAAAATATTTAACACAAAATTAAATTCATATTAATATTTATTATATAGCTCCCTTCCCCACCCCTGCCAGCAATTTTGTTTTCGTTTCCAGTCCAGTACAAAAACAAAAAAAGAAAACTTCTCATCTGTTGAACAAACTCCTTAATTCCCGTTATCCATTTTTTATGATGAAAAATTAATAACGTTACCAGGATACACTACATTGTCCACCATCGAAGCAACGATTTGTTACCAATTTTTGTTTGTTTCTAGATTAGATAGTGAATGTTTTGCATAGTTTAAATTATATTGCACAATATTATTGAAAGCATTTTTTATATCTCTGTATTTATGGTATTATTTTTTACAATAATAAAGATGAAAATGAGAATACAAAAAACCCAAATGAAGAAGAAGAAGTATACGATCACGAAGAGAAAGAGAATGATGCGAGTCATCATGAAAAACTGCCCCTGAAGTTTCTAATGAATCCCTCTGGTCAAATGCGCGATATCAATTCGCTGCGCGACTCAATTAACACCGAGACTGGCCTTTTGTCGCCAGATGTAAGTGCGGAAGTAGTGACTGCATTGCAAGCACAAAAAGGAAAAGGTAAAGTATTTTGCAACAGCAAACAAAAGGGTGTAATAATTAAGCGAAAAACCGTTTTAAGACCACAGTGTACAAACGCTGAGCAATATATATATATATATATATATATATATATATATATATATATATATATATATATATATATATATATATATATATATATATATAAATTCTTTTCTCTGAGTAGCGTAGCTTTTTTGACCAAGTATTAAAGTAAATGAAATATTTAAGTTTAATAATTATTTGGAATAATTTTCTATTACCCCAAGACGAATGTGGTTAGCGAGAAAAAAAAACACTGCAGATGGCACATGCCGCAAAAAAAGATCTGTTTACAAGTTAAATTTATCGTGGGAAGACAAAAAATCATTCCGATTTCAAGCACACCCTGTCAGAAGAAAATACTTAATTGTTCAGAACGTTTCGGAATTAGGATCTTCTTTGTTCGATTGTTGACTTGCATAGTGCGGTCAAGGTTAACATAATTTAAAAATATGTAAGTCAGTCAGGCAGGAAGCTGTTGTTAAGGAATAATATTTTCATAACTTCCAAAGGATCCGTTAAGGCATTTTTCAGCCTCCTAGGATCCAACTGCAAAATTTTAATATAAAATAAGAATGAACTCTACAAATTTAAGAAAATCGATTTGAAAATACTTCCTTTTTTATATAAAAAAAAATTATTTCTGTACATTTACATAAAATTATCATTATTATTTTTTTCAACGATAATGATAAAACAATTTTCACATAAGAAAAGAGAAATCGTATCTAATGGCGAATTTGTGAATGGAGCTTTTTGTGAGTGGCAAATGAACCTTTCTAATTTCATATTATATAACTTTCTATGCAAAAAAGTTACAAAAGGTTTACTCTTCTTCACATAATGAAAACAACCTTTTGATGACGTCTTTGAAAGGTCTTTTTTTACTGGGATTGCTTAAGAATTTGGTCTTGTATATAAATCTTCCTCAATGCTATTATAAAGGACACAATTTTTCTTCGTTCGTTTAAAGTTTCCTTCAATTTCCGAGTTTGATTTGCTTTTTTTTTCCTCTACATCTTCATCTTCCGCAACTTTAATGTCCTTCACAGACTCATTGATTTCGACTCAGAGAGTTTTTCGTATAATTTTCGAAAGTGTATGACGGCATGGTATAGAAAATAAATTCTGTCATTTTCTCCTCGTCTTGTTATTCTATTAAGCGGTTTACTATCTTCAAATTTAAATAAAACAAAAGGTGTGTAAGATATCACTAATTTGTTATTCATTTGATATTTCTATTGATGCCATTATGTATGGAATATAGATCCGCTCTGGGTGGCGCGCATAAGAATTTCATGACTCTGGTGAATATATAAGGCTTAATTCCACCGAGGGTATTGGTCCTTATGGCTCTGAGACCCCCTGAGGTTTGTGGCTTATTCCCATAGACGTATGACATAATCAAATCCCAAAATAAAAAGTCTAACGGGGTCAAATCTGGTTAGAGGTGTGTGACAAATAACTTAGTTCTGTTGAAACCACATGTCGTTAGTCCCCATATCATCCCATTCAGCCTGAAATAAATTGGTAATCACTGACATATACCACGCGACATTGACGGTTATCGTCGTTCTCACGTAAAGTGGTATCGTCCCAATGGGCCCAATGCTGAAGTTGATTTTTTAGTGATAATAAGGATCAGTTTTCACTGCTCTAGGGCTCATTTAGCGAGCCTAGGTCATTGTCTGTGGCCATTTACATTAAGCTCATGGGTGCAGATCTTGCATTTCGTCATCACATGGGGGTTGGTTCATTGTTTACTGAACCAATGGACTCAAATATATCTATCAACCTGCGAATAGTGCTCTCGGTAGGACAATTATGGCGACCGCGAAATCGGCGAAGCGCGCGGAAAGTTACCCATAGAGCACATACATTTTGACAGGGCAATTTTATCATTTCCAGGTCTTGTTGAATGCTACATTGGTTCATCAAGATTTGGCAAAACAGGTTAAATAAAATATCGCCAATTTGACACTTAAATGCAAATGGTTCTTACAAAATTTTGATGTGAATTTAAAGCCTTTTATACTTTGTGCAATTAAGTGTGAAAGGCAGGTAACCACAATGAAGATAAATGAAAAGCAATGCAAGTTGTAATTTTGATTTCATGATATATAAATTAAATAAAAAACAATTCAACTGACTTCTCCTATTACCTTAGCCAGATGGGCCTATTCTCCTACGATATAGCGGTCAGAATGATGCTTACGAACGTAATTATTTGACTTACATAATACGAATGCGTGAACAGGCGACTCTAAGTTGAGAAAGATAATGATCGAGAATGTAATGATTTGCAAGATTAAGTTATTTTAACTTTCCTTCTTATCGGACTTGAAACCATATCGCGGCCTACTGGAAAATTTTTTATTGATGATTTTTTTTCTAAATATTAAATTATAAATTAATAATTAAAATTTTCATTATATTCGTATCATTTATATGGTTTTCTTTTTCATTCTTGTTTATTATATTCTAAAATCAAAACCATGTTAAAATTTAACTTGCTTAATGCAATGCTTACGAACGCTGCTCTATTACTTTTCTAACTGAACTTTCGCCGCCTTTACAAAATCTAAAAACGAAGAACAGGCGCTGAGCTTTTTGCTAAACGGCGCAAGGTATCCGAGAAATGGGTAGTCGACGAAAATAATGTCGGTGCTCAAAGTCCTTCTGGTCTTCCAGATTATCACCAGTATCAGCAACAGCCAAAACCATCCACTTCACCAAGCATCTTGCCAGCCTACACCGACGCAGCAAAACATCGTGTCCAATTGAATTTACATCAAGAACAGTTGCTGGAGAAGTATGCAAAGCCGGGCCTCAAAGTGGTCCAGACACCATGGGATGCTGCTCTAAGTTCTGGCTCAGCCAGTGCAGCCTTTGTTGAAGAACAAAAGCTGTCGCCCTACCCAGGCCCAATATTAACTCCTTCTCCAACACCTCAAATATATGATGCCAGCCAAGGAGGCATATCGCTGTCAACTACTCCCGGTGTTTCCAGCAGTTATAGTAAAACCTATTCCACTGATGAATATCAGAGATATCCACTACATGCAACTCCACAACAACAGGTAAGACCTTATATAATTTCTCGCAGTGAGCAGCTCAACAAAACAAAAAATTAAATTAATTTTAATTGAAAACTTCGAAATATTTAGGGATTTATACACGTGAAGAAATTAATGTTCACGGCTAAGATTTTCATTCAATATTTTGAAAATATTTCAACAGTTTTATGAATTTTTCTATATATATATATATATATATATATATATATATATATATAATATCATTTCTATAATTGTAATTAAGGTAGCACGATAATATATAACGGGTGGTCCAAATACAAATATCTTTCTTTCTAGATCATGTGTTATTTTGACACTGATAGATTTTTTCTATCCGAAATATGGCAAAATTATCGGATATCGAATTTGGCTGAAAAATCGTCTTTGATGACAAGGCACATTTCCATCTCGTCGGCTGTGTAAAAAAAATTGCCCTAATTTTCATGCATCCACAGAGAGTGACAGTTCGGTGTGGATATTGAAACGCGGCATCATTGGCTCATCTGTTTTTTTTTCTTTTTTGTTAAAAATGACAGTGGGAATGCCATTTCAGTCAATGGCGAGCACTACACAGCCACGATTATCGCCTTTTTATAGCCTGAATGGAACGTATGACCTTTTTTTAAATATACTGGTATTTGGATCACTCGGAACATAAGTAATTATTGGTACTGAAAAAAAATTATTTCAATTGCAAATATTGTAATATGCTTCAATGAATACGAAGTCCTGTTCAATAGAAAAGGAGCATTTCGAAATTTCTCGGGCCACGTGTATTCGATTAGCGATTTTTTTTTATGTTGGCACACTTGTCCCAAACATATGTTCTGTGTTGAGTTTGTTTGTTAGAGGCATAAGAGTTTTCGATTTTTTTATGTGGAAAAAATGGATCAAAGAATTCGCATAAAATTTTGCGTGAAAAAAGCAATTAAGTGCTCAAAAGCACTTGAAATCTTGAGAGTGACATATGGAGATTGTACTCTGAGTCAGAAAAATGTATAATGTTCAAGCTTTTCAAAGACGTCAGGGGGACGCTCGTCTATCATATCAAAAACGGATGAAAATGTAAAAAAAAAATTAGGAAAATTATTGTGGAGAAAATGCAGAGGATGTCGGCATATTGGTTAGTTCATGCCATAAGATGGAAGCTCGTTCCAAAATTGTTGAATTTTGAACAAAAAACCGTCTCATCGGAATTGGTCAGGAAATGTGGATTGACGTTAACGACAATCCATATTTGCTTAAAAAGGTCATGACTGGCCCAATCGTCCCAATGGAAGAGCACAACACAAAAAAGCACTCCAAATTCGGTCTAATGTTAAGGTTTTGCTCACTGTTTTTTGGATTACCGTGACATAGTACATCATGCGTTCTTTCCACATGATCGTAGGACTAATAAGGAGTATTATCTTGAAGTTATGCGACGCTTGCGAGCAGCAATACGAAAAAAGTCCGGAATGGAGTAGAAAACACGTCATAGCTTTTGCAATGCGATAATACACCTGCTCTCTCGTCATTGCTTGTTCGTAATTGATGAATAAATAAATCTTTTTTGAGAAAAATGAAAATTAACCTTTTCTCTTGAACAGAGCTCGTATTATTAGACTTACACCCACAAACAAATTAATATGAAGGATTAAACGTGTAATTGATTTTTAATAATAAATAAAATTTCAATTGAATACCTCGAATGGTATCATATAAATTTCTGATTGAAATAATTAAAATTTCAATAACAATTTCGTTTTTCACAAAACTTTAGTTAGTGATTTCAAATATTTTATAAATTTTTAAACAAACTTCTAATTATAATAATTAAGTTGTCCTCGTTGTAAAAAGATAAATATAGACTTCTATAAATTTTTTAAAAGATATAAAGAAGAATTTGAAGATATTAATAGCAACTTTTTGCACTACAAACGAAAATGTCAAAATTTGGTGAATTATTTACAAATTTTTCAAACTTGGATAATTTTGCCGAAAATAAAAATCTGTCATCTCCAAAAAATAAAAATAAAAAAAGAATGATAAGTCTCCAGGACTACCTTTGAATTCTCGTTCATTGAGTCCAATAACTACTTGTGCTGCCGAAGTAAATGATGTCTCCTCAATGCCTTCACCGTCTGTGAGTGTGGTTCCACCACAAGAAATAAGCGGACAAACGCTTACAACACCGACAATTCAATTGAATAACCACATTGCTAACAATGCAACTATTATTAACACATCTGCTTATAATCCATTACGAGCAATTCCACCCAGGAAAAATATATTTGCTTCTCGATTGGCAAGCGTTACTTCTATAGAAGATGTTGACTACTACATATGATCTAACGTTAGCAATAATGCTATTGAATCGGTGCAAAAGCAATTCCTGTTATTTTGTCTTCGAGGATTATGTTTTAACCCAGTTAACTTGCCGTCTTACTCGTCTCGACTTGCCCTTATTAAGCTGCCTACTCTAAAAAGCCGTAGAACTATGCTGAACGTTTCATTTGTCCTCAATATTATTAAAGGTAACATTTGTTCTGGATTTTTGATAAATGAAATTTCGTTTAATGTCCCTCAACGTATATCCCGAAATTTCATTCCTCTAGTAGTAAAAGTACATAGAGCTAATTATGCTGATGCCGATCCCCTTAGAAGAATGTGTAGCACATTTAACCAGTTTCATTAAATGCTTATGTAGTAAAAAACGCTATTATAAATTATTTAAACTCAAATTAAAAATTTTTTTGTTGAATTTTTTATTTGTATTGTAATTTATTTAATGTTATTAATTGTTAATTAATATTAGTAATTGTCTGTAAGGAATGCAAGTCCATAGATAAATAATAATAAATAAATAAATAAAATAAAAATAAAAGAAGAGGCAAACTGTATCAAGTATTGGAAGCTCCATGAGAAGAAAATGTTTGTCCTAGGATTGGCTTAGCCCCTCCTCAGACAGGCTTATCTACGTTACTGACACTTAGATGAAGGTATCTAGCCTCCGAGCGGGGAGAGTACTAGATGTCCTGGAAATACTCTTGTATGTCTTTTATTTCAATAAATTTGCAGCCTTGATTTTTTTGTTTCTATTACTTTCAACTAAATAATAATCTTTTCAAACAAATTTCATAGGGTGAACACGAACGACAGCACTACACTGGAACTAATTCGAAAAGAGAATTGGCTTACAAGCCCAGCATACCACAAGGATGGAAGGCTCCCAGCATGTCTTTGCCTAAAGGTAACAAGAATTTCTATACGTATACACATTGATCCTTGCAAAAGTATATATTTTTTGTTTAAGCATCATTATGTGAGAAAAACAAAACGTTTTCTAGGAAAGAAATAATGATTTTTATATTTTCCTATTTTTCTTTAAGTAAATCTAGCCGGTGGGGGAACCTCTAATCGGTTTGTTTTAGGGCAAGTTTGAAATCTGAAAACTGAGAAGCAATAATTTTCGGACAATGGGACCCAATAATGGGACAATGGGAAGCAATAATTTTCGGACAATGGGCCCATTTGAATGGAAAAGGTGTCTCAAAGCTTGTGATTTAGTCCGAAAAATTATCTTTTTATAAAAAAGAAAATACATGAACTGTGGTCCTATGCAGTATTTTGTAATGTAATGTGATGTAATGGAGGTTTGGCCCAGGGTGGCCGTTTGCACTCCGACCATTGTTGATCTATTGTGCCTCCCCTGTCCCTAGCCGTCGAATACGTTCGCAAATAGGATCAGCTCCTTCAATGGGAGCATTAGCAGATCCTCTTCACTCAGCGTATATGCACGCAGAGTCCTGTGTCTTCTGTGGCCCAATGCCCCACGATTTGCTATCAAGTGTTCCATCGACTGCTCCTCCTCACCGCAAAATCTGCAGATGTCCGTGTCAGATAACCCCATTCTGTATAGGTGGGCTTTGCAGGTGTAATGGACTGTTAGCGCCACTACCAGCGATCGTAGGCTTTTCCTGTCCAGTCTTAGAGCCAGATCCGTCATCCCAGCGTCAAAGCATTGGAATTTCTTGGAGTGACCAAACCCATTGATGTCATTCCAACATTGTGCAATCCTGTACGTTGTCCATTTCGAAATCTCCCCCTTAAGGAGACTTTTGTTGAGCCCAAAAGATGGGGATGCAGTATTTTGAAAGCTAGATTTAACATTTTATTGCATAAGGCCCTGTACATGGTATGATCATAATGCCTTTAATGCAACTTTCATATTCACTGTTCCAACTCTAGTTTAGGTTAGATGGCACAGTTCGCCAGTAGCTTCTAAGGCATGAATTGTCTCACTTTGAGCCCTAGTCGATCACTTTGAGCCAACAGAGGAGGGAACAGAGAGGAGTGATAACAAGGACATAGGCCCTCAAATCTAAGAAAGTCTCCTCATTGATACCACCATTAAATTCTGTAGCATAGGGCGCTCTTTGCTCAGCAAGACCAGGATCGTGACAGAAGAGGTCACTTGCTCTTTTGATTCTGGCAGCTTTTATTAAAGCCATTAATAGGGAAATTAATTGTCCTGGTGTGGATTAATATAAAGAGTAGTATTCAATTAAAACAGCAACGAGTGTGCGTTGGTGGTCCGTTCTAGGACTACAGTTGACCTCACTGGATCATCTGGTTTGAGCAATCTCCAATAACTTCTGTTGAGTCAGCTTCCTACAGCAGCCTAGCGATACGCTTTCTAGTTGTGCGGTATACCGATCGCTCATTTAGCGCTTGTCTTTGTCTAACAAGTCCGCAACTAGGATCCCTTGCACACCTTTGTGCCACTGTAGTCAGAGTAGCTCCAGATTTATATACACCGCAACCTCTTATAGAGATACACATCACTTATTAGAGCTCTAAGCTACAAATGTTTCCTTTTCCTTATAATATTATTGTGGAAGGTGATACATATCGCACAGGCAAAAAATTTAACGAGTGTGTCTGTCGATGGAATATGTTAATCGTTCTTCGAGCGAACGTTTAATATGTGGAATAGACTCCTTTTACTCCCAGCGAATAAGTAAAAGCAAAATTGCAAAAGCGCTATTCCCTCTATGTCCCTCTCGTAGCCTATTTTCCTATCGCACAATGCACTGCATAATCAGGAGCCTTCCCTTAAATTGGAAGAAATTAATAATAAAGAAATGCAAAATACTCTGCAATAAGTTTGCAAATTTTTGCATTTAAGTTGCAGGAACCTTTATATGAGCAAATGTATTACCATGAATCATAGAAGATACCATATCCTTATTGTTACTCAACATATCTTGAATGGTTATACTTTTTTCCCTGTAGAGGAAACTTGGGGCTTCGGAGTAGTCTTTGACAGACAGAAAGTTTTTCTCCAATAATCGCAATAAATTATATTGTACCCAAAAGACATTCCACCGCGAACTTCATATGTAAGTACGTAGAAACTCTGACAATATTTTTAACTATTATCCTAAGAAATGGCTGTTTTTCAGATTATAGTAAATTTCAATTTGTTGAACTCGTAGCAATCGTATATTTAATCACGATATTGGACAAATTCAAGCATAAAATATTGTCTTTCCTCCTTCAAGTTTTTTCATTTAAGTGCTTCAATGGATCAATTGATCTACACTTTAGAATGTTGAAGGCTAGTGACTCTGGCTGGTACTCAAGTTTCTTAATGTGTGTTGGCGGCGCTAAAGGAACATCCACATCCTTATGAACTTATGCCCCAAAACTAAATCCCATAGCAAAGTCTGCAATGTAGCCTTAGTGTAGACTTTAAATTAAGTTAAGCGGCTTTCAATTGCATTTGGATAACTTTTCCATCTATGTGACTATGGAACTATTGTTGCTGCTCAATTGACAAATTGAAAACCTGTTGTTTAAAGGCAGTGTGAATTTCGTCGTCAATTTCCTCGTCGTCGTGTTTCATGTGCTCAAATAATTAAGCGTTTCATTATGCGCCTCGTACAAACTGGATACACTCCAGATAACACAAGAAGTGGCCGGCCCCGTATTACCCGTACGACCAAGAACATCGCTGTTGCTTAGGACGACGTTAGAGAGAACCCTCAAACGACGACGATACACACAATTGGGCGTCAGCAGCCGTTCATTGCAACGATTTAAGTGCAAACTGTTCACAAATTACTGACCGTCGGACAAGGGTTACTTACTGCAATACTCCAACAAACTTGGTGCAAGAAAAGGTTGATTGCGTATCAAAAATCACAATGAGCGACGAAGCCCACTTCCACGTCTCGGCACAGAGAATTCACATGAAATGCATGAAAAGCCCTTGCGTCCAATCTAAGTGACTGTTCTGTTTCCAATAGAACGTTACCTGAAATCGCTAATTTGGAGCCAGAGGAATTATACATCAACTCGGGAGGTGGCCATTTCAGATATATAAGTTAATCCAATTAATGCCATCGATTGTACATTTCAAATAATCTTTCTATAAAACCAGAGGTCTTTTTTCATTCAGATAATAATGGCAGTCAATTTAAATTGGCACTTTTCCTCTGCGCTACCTTGTATATGTAAATATACACGTATATCATTTGAAATGATTATACCACAAACAGATTAGTCTGCGGAACCATAAGAATGATATTTTCCTTTTGCTTTCCATAAGTTCTTGCAAATATTTTTAATTAAATCGTATAAATCATAATTTATATTTCATATCATGTCACTAATTCCGTGTGGATTTTTAATAGAATTAAATAGTACGCATTTTAATTGGTTTTTTTTCTTTTCTTACATTTTGATTTAACTTTTTATCGCTACAGTGAGAGCTCCCGTGGCTGACAGTTGCCGTTAAGGAACGGAATAAGAATATCTGTACATTTCAAGTAACCAAATACAACCAGCGAGCATATGAATGTCCGTCTACGAGAGCTTTCACTGTATATGAGGGCAAAAGCAAAATGGCATATAAAAATTTTTCTTGTGCACGTTTATTTCAAAAGGTTTTGAAGAGAAGAAGCATATTGAAATTAATTTTATGCCAGAAGAAATTAAACATGTTCAGCAGCAACAACAATACATAAAAACTATCAATGAAGCTGTCAAGTCATGTGAGGAGTTCAATAAAACCGATGAAACTGAATTAATTGAACTGATACATCCCGGCAACACCGGAGAAGAGATGCCAATGGCCAGCAGTTGTACAGCAACATTTGACTTACAGACTTGTGCTAAACACTTGTTGAATTCAGAAGCTCATGAGTTTATAAATCATTTAATTAAATCCCCTGAGCTGCGGGTATCGCCGGTACCCCTGAGTACACGAGTTATATACGACAATGCTGTCCAAGAACTTCAGGAGAAGCAACTGAAAAAAGGAACAGAGAAATCTGATGATGATGTCATAACCAATGATAATGTCAAAGATGACAAGGAGCAGAAAGAGAAGGAAAAAGTCAATGTCCGCAAACAATTGCAGCAGTACGAGGACTTACATCGTCAATATGCCAAGCAAATAGAACAGGAGGAACTATTGCAAAAAAAGCGCGAAGCTGCTAAGCTAAAAGCTTTGCAACAAAATAACAAAAAGCTAACAACGAAACATACAGATGATAAAAGTTCAGCAAAAACTACCAAGCAGCACGAGGTAATTGAACAGCCGGATTATGAAGAGTATGTGAAGGTTCCAGTAAAAGATTTAATAACCAATTTTGAGCATCAATGTCAGCAAGAATCAAACACGCAACCCGTTCTTGCTTCTACAGCTTCAAAGGAGAATATCAGCAATACGCTCACGGAACAGCAAAACGAAACAGATAAACTCCCCAAGAAATTTATTGAAGGCAAGAATACAAACCTGAATGTGTTTTTAAAACAGCCAATGTTTTCTGTCTGTCCCACAAACAAACAAATATCCTTTTTGTGTCTTTGTCTAAAGTTTTAATTGCTAAAAAAAACTCATTTGTATTCCCACAGCGGAAGCGGAATCAGTAAAATGACTAAACGACAATAAAATTGTTCTAATACTCTTAAAACCTCAAATCCACCCACTCCACGTCAACCCACCTCACCATTCAGCCCCATCAAAATGTACCGGTAATGGAAAACTTACATTTAATTCAAAACAAATTGGTGCAACAAGTGACTGTGTCTGTTACACAACCAACAAAACAACCATCAAATGGCCCAAACCTTATTTTAAATGTATTTGTGTGTATGGCCCAAACCTTATTTTAAATGTATTTGTGTGTATGTGTGTGTGTGTGTGTATGTGTTTAATTTCCTTTTACAATCCCACTAGTCAGCCGTGTCACAGATTCCGTTCGGATTGGTTTTGATTCCGTAGTTGCCATTCCGAAAGAGTTCATTTTTGGTGCTTCAGCTTTCTTTCGTTTTCGTCAATCCGAAAAAAAAATTTAGACGTTTTTTATGTTAAAGATGTGGCAATTTAATAATGTCAAAAAAATTTATAAAAAGAAAACACAAAAAACATAAGTGAAAAAGTTTTTAAAATTTGTGTTAAAGAAAAGAATTTTGTACAAAAACTTTTTAAAATGCTTGGTGTATCTATAATGGTTGCATTGGAAGATGAAAAGAATCAACGTGCCGCCGAACCTTTAGGGATGTTTCTGACCCTTTGTCATACCCAAGTGCAATGTAAGTATATATGAAATATAAAAGAAAATGTTTATACATATGCACATATATTTTTTAAATAACAACCTGCAGTTTTGTAAACTATTACCGTGTCAACAAAGAGGCCTTTGTAATGATTTTGCAACAAATTTCAAGTGAACTTCCGAGCTCAAGGATACCTGCAGCTTTACAATTAGCTGCAACACTCAGATTCTTAGCAACTGGCTCATTTCAGAATGTTATAGGTAACACGAATACATTTTTTTAAAACTTTGCAAATTTGGTTTTGATAATGTTGCAGGAAGCGTTGTCGATATATGTCTGGGAAGAAGTACTGTGTCAACAATAATTTCACGAGTGCTAAATGCAGCTGAAAACATTTTATGCCCACAATGGATTAAATTATCAATGACTGATGAAGAAAGGAAAAGATCAAAGGCTTTTTTCTTTCAAAAGTACCAAATTCCTGGGGTAGTTGGCTGTGTTGACGGTACACACATCAAGCTAAGTAAGCCTTCTTCGGACGAATCCCTTTATTTAAACCGTAAGGGAACTTTTAGCATCAACGCAATGATTGTAAGTAAGATTTGTGCTTTGAATGTTCATACATATCCCTCCTTTATTGCAACATATGTAGATATATCTGAAAAAATTGAAATTTGGAATCTAATTAAGTGGTTTGCCACTTCATAATGAATCAAAAATTTAAAATGCATTTTACCAAGCTTTAATTTGTTCGAGATATGACTATATTGCAATAAAGGAGCGATATCTTTGTACATGTGTATGCGCACATATGTATGTACTTGGATTCCCATTTAATTTGTATATTCCTTGTTTTAGATATGCGATTACAAAATGAAAATAAGAGCAGTGGACAGTTGCAGACCGGGATCCTGTCACGACTCTTTTATCTGGAATATGAGCAGCGCTAGAACGTATTTTTTAAATGAATATTCAAATGGAAATACAAACTAATGGCTATTGGGTGACTCTGGATATGGTTTGGAGCCCTTTTTAATTACACCCTTCAAAAATGTTACGGCTGGAACAATTCATCACAAGTTCAACTCTAAACATTCGTCTTGTCGTAACATTGTAGAACGTACAATAGGCGTATTAAAAAGCCGTTTCAGATGTTTACAAGGCAATTTACGTTTCACACCAGAAAAAACGCTTAAGGCAACAAATGTATGCTGTGCCCTACATAATATATGTAGAGAATTCAATATTGATTTTCAAGAAGATTCTCAAGTTATGCAAAATGAGAATTTTGTTGAAATTGAAGAGGAAGAACTAATATCTGATAGACTTTACAACGTAGCCCAGCGCCTAAGAAATGAAATTGCCTCACAAATTAAATAATAATTTTAGTTTCATATTGTAATTTATTAGAAAAGAAACAATAAATTGAATATTTTATATATACTACATACATACATAAATATTTTTTAGGTCAAACTCAAGAATATTTCTGTCTCATTTTAATTCAGTCTTTAAAAATATAATTCATAAAATAATATTTAAAAACTAAGGATTAAGAAACTTCTTTGTACTTTTTAAAGCTTGGTTTCCTGGTTTTAGTTATTTTTTTATTTTTTTGCTCTCCAATTCTAGTTTTAAAGTTTCAAACTCAATTAATTTTAGCTGTAACTCATTCTTTTCACATAACCTTTTATTCATTTCCATATCATTTAACTGCTTTGCTTCAAAATATTTTTCTAAAATGTTGCAAAGTTTATTTAAGTTTTGGTTTTGAGCTACCATTTGGGTTTGCTGTTCTTCCATCAAATTTACAACCCTTTTTTCTTCATGCAATTTGTCTTCCATAAGTCTTATAATATTTTTCAGATGATCGTTTTCCTCAGCTAATAGACTGTTCACATCACAAGGAGTACAAGGAGATAAATTTGGGCCCCTCTTAGCCTTCTTTACAACACTGGGTTGTTGCATAGAGCACGGTCTCTTCAGCGGCGATGTGGAATTTGCAATTGCACATTTTGATGTTGAGGGGCTTACAATGTTTTCAATGTTCTCGTTTCCAGAATCTGTTAGACAGAAGCTTGAATCGATTTTCCCAAAATTTTTGGTGCCACTAATCCCTCCCACGCTTTTATGAAAGCCACAAATTCTAGCAATGGCCTCCTCGGCATCTGTCAATACGTACTTATTGTACTCACCACCTCCAGTTTTAACGTTTTCTCTCTTGTTATGGCACATCTTCTTTCTTACATAGGTCTTCCAATCTGCCCATGTTTTCTTCCAACCGTTAACGTCCTTGATAGGTGGTCTAGATGCGTTCAAATCATTTGCCAATTCTGCCCAAACTTTTTCAACAATAATGCGATCGCCTTTCGTGTAGCCCCTGGCAATATCTTGATGTTGCTCCATAAAATCAACAAAGACTTTGTCCTGAGCAGAGCTTCGATGTTTTCCCCTTTTAAAAGTACAAAAATATAAATTAATTGGAAAAGTGAAAATGCTATGCACTTACACAAATGTAAGTATATGCACTTACATTTTGTTTCTAGTGGTTTTTCTCTTTTTATGATTTGTTTTGTACAACCGCCTCCAATATTTTTGATTAGTTTTGCGGCTCAGTTTTACTTAAAACACAAGAATAAAAGTTAAAATTTTGCAAAATTAAAAAATACGTTCGCGCTTTTATTTTATATTTTTCTTTTTTATTCTCCTTTTTCTGTTTTTATTATATTTTCTGGTTTTGGTGCTGCCAATATGAAACATGGCAAAGTTATTGCAAAATAACGATATGGCAATGCTAAATAAATCAATTCCGTAAATTTAGCTACGTAAGCTAATTTTTTGTAAAGACTTTAAGAAATTTACAAAAAAATTAATAAAAATTAAGAAATTAAAAGGTAACTTTGAATAAATTAACAAAAAATAATATTATTTACTGTATAAATATACTCTCAAGAGAGGATTTTCACCTTAGCACTCAAAAAATGTTAATGTCGTTCAAGTAATTAAAAGTGATTTGATTTCGAAAATTTTTTTCGTTTTCTATAGCACCAAAGTACAGATTCAATTCCCTTTCCGAACGGAATTGAACTCTGTGACACGGCTGATTGATTCAATTCACAATCCATCAGATCTACAATTTAAAAATTATGTCTGTATGTCTGTATGTATGTCTCTACTAGTGTGTGCGTATTCATTAATCCTGATTTAACTGAACGAATATTATTAATATTAGACTGAATTTAATCCTTGCTGATAGTAAAACCTGGCTCAGTTTCACATAATCTGAAAAGTGTTTATAGTTTAATACATGAGCCAATGACAACAAATAACAAATAATACATCGCCATCAAACATGTATGAGTATGTACGAGTTCAAATTGGCATCATACTTATACCCACCTGATTCATTCCCAGTTTAACTTCAATACGTAAGTACAAGTGAAGGCAACAATGTAGTCAAGAGCATATTATAACGCAATGTTATGAGCTGCAAATGAATAAGCGATACAAAATGTATTGCAAATTTGCGATATAAGTCATTATTATACTATAAGTAGGTCGCATATCTATTTTGCGATAGGAATGGTAGTTATCGCGATGTGGCAAAAGGCTTTTCATTCCGTTTGTTGTGATTTCTGTAATATTTCTTTGCGATCTCCCAATACATCTAAACATGATCTGGTTCTCTCTGTCCGGGATGCTGTCTGCCTGATATATGTGTATATAACAATTCTTTGATGAAGCGCTTCCTACTCTTGCATTAAAAAGAACAAAGTGTGTAAGACGTCACCATTTTTTATTTAGTTAAAAAGCGCATTTTTGCCATTATGCATGAAATATAACGTTTTGCAAATGCCCTACAAGGCCAAGTGTCTAATTGTCCACTACTGTGGCGCATAAATCAGACTGAATTTAATCAATCGCGCATTGGCTATGTTGGCTTTGAGGGACGCTGTGGTTTGTGGCTTATTTCCATGAGCCTGCGACTTAAGAAAGCCCCACAAGAAAAAGTCTAATGTCGAATGTGGCAAGAAACTAGATGTCGTTAGTATCCATATTCAGGCATGTTCTGCAAATCACTTTTTGTGAAAGTGATGTGAAATGGCAAAAATGTGTTCTGCGCACAAAACTTTTTGAACTTTTATGATTTGAAACCAGCCAGCTATATCTGGCGATCTGAAATCACTTTCTTAATTTTGGACGGCTTTTTATATTCAACTCAATAAAAAAAATTATTTATTTTAAGAGTAAAACTGATGATTTTGTAACAAAAATTGGCTGAAATATAAACAAATTGCAAAAAATTTTCTATTGTAATAAATGTTGTTGTTTGCTTTTGTGATTTGACATTTTCTTTTTGTGATTTGCATTTCCTTTTTAGTTGTCAGCTATTTTTGTTCTTCGAAAATACACCGAGGCTTGACAGAGTAGATAAATATTTCATTCGACAAGAAATATGTACTTATATTAAATTTTTTTTACTAAACGAGCTATTTCCAATAAAACTTAATTATTTTTGCTAGCTAGCAAATGGCAACAATAATTATTTATTACGAACAGTGGCAACTTCGGTGCGTATTCTTGCAACTTCTTTCTTTTGTTAAATTAATAAATTTCTTATCAAATCTGTTACTGACAACAATAAAGCCCCAGGCATAGCAACTTGTGTTTAATTTTTATTTTAAAAAATAATTTTAGTTTACTTTCGCTTGTTATTTTGACTAAACCATTATTAATTTGCAATACATAAAAAATTGTCATCAAATCAAAAAAAAAAAAAAAAAAACATCAGCCGTTTTCTTGTGTTTTCGAAAAGGTTTTTACCGAAAAGGCTTTGAGGTTTTTAACCGAAAAGTTAAATTTCTTGCGATTTTCAGAACACCACAAAATCACATTTGTGATTTTAAAATCACAAGTGATTTTGAAATCTTATGATTTGCAGAACATGCCTGATTATCTTATTCGGACCATAAGAAGTTGGTAATCATCAATCTATGGCGGTCACCATTGACGATGATGGAACTCAATGAACCAATGAACTCAAATACATCCATCACACTGCGAATAGTGCTTTAGGACAATTATGACGACCGCAAAATCGGCGAAGCGCGAGAAACGTTGCTCAAACAGAAGATTTATTTTGGTGATTTCGCAAAAGAGATTGAATAAATGAGAGCCAATGTCACTTAATCAACTGCCAAGGTTCGGAAGCTTCAACTGGAAAACCCGATAGTTGCTACATCAACATCGGGCACTAGGCAGACTGAGTTTTGGACTGCGAAGATATGCATAAGTGTATGTACTTTAAGGGGATTACAAAGGAGTATCACAGTAATCACAAACGGAATGACAGACCTACTCGTATATCAGATGGTCCACATACATACAAGATTCGCTTGAATTTGGAACGGTGTTCGCAAAATCTGCTCTTGAAACAGTAAGGAAGAGAATACTGAAAATGGCACATGGGCGAAACCAGTCTGTTTGCAAGCCAAATTTGATGTGGGATGACGGAAATTTTTTTCCAAATTATATCATTAAAATAAATGCAATGATTTTATTTGTTGACACAGCCTCCGGGATGAAACTGAGCCTTGTCAGAAAGATGATTTTTGGACCGAATTTGTTTTGCATTTAAAGCTTCGTTCCGGCCTAAGTTGAGAATTCATAACAAAGTAAATGATTGTTTGCCTTTAATTGCTGAGTCAATTGAACCTTGTAAGCGAACAAATTTTCGCCATGCTGGTCCGTCAAATGACTAATAGTCCAAAGGTCGCAGGTTTGATTCCTCCCGAAGAACCTGGACGTTTATGCAGATAACCCAAGCATCTTCGCAGTTTGTGTCTGTTAGCGTTGTTTAAAAATTATAGATTGCGAGACGAGCCACAGCAGCTACATTCTCGTCGGTATGCAACTCACGACGACAAGGACCGTGTTGTCTACTAGAAATATAGTCTCATTAAATTTTTGTTCCTATTTGCGTACAGCACAAAATTTTCTTTTTAACAAACGCACAGTTTGAGAAACACACAGCATTCACAAAAATAAATTTGCAATATTTCCCAACGTTGTTCAAATGCAAAGTGGCCCATTTTGGTCTTCGCGGAGGTCTGATAGTCAATTTTTTGGACAGAAAAAGTCAGTAAAAGCAAGAGTAGATGCCTCGCAAAATACGATCAGTTATTGTCATCCTATGACACACTCTACTCATGTATATACATATATACATTCATACACATGTCCATACATATACAAAACTTTATTTTTTCGTCAATGATAAAAATCACTATATACTTATGTACGACTGATAATGAGATTTAAAAAAATTAATAAATAACGATATAAAGATGTCACTATTCAATAATCCTTAGTGTAGCTAAATGAATTTTAGAAGGAGCTGTAACCCCAAATTCACATAAAAAAGTTATTTACTAGACTAGGCAAAATTTGGGTTAGTCCTTCTCCCTTATATCAGTCAAGCTGATATTGAAAACTAAACACTATGCCAGGTTTTATTTCGCATATAAAATATTATTTATTTATTCATGTTTTATATAAAATTTTTTAATTAAAACTTTTAATTTCAGATTTGTTCATGCCAAAGGAAATCCCATTACAAAGCTATGCGCCACCGCCAGTGGTAACGATTCCTTCATCAGGATCACCATACTCTTCGAATGCAGCTCATGACACTAATCAATTTTGCACCTATAAGCCATTAAATGGCTCGCCTGTGGCATCCTATTCCTTGCCAAAATCGACGTCATCTATGTCTAAATCCCATGGAGGCGTTAACACCTTCCCCGTCAGCAAATCATATCAGCAGGGCTTTTCGTCAACATATGGCTATAGTCAACCTCCAAAGCAACAATACTTACCACCACAAAGCTACCAGAGGGTACCTCAAAACACTATCCAAAATGTACCCCAGGTCAATTTCAATCCTTCGCCTTTGCCTTATGACAAATTGGCCAAATTTGAAAATCAACCAACTGATGATTATCGGTACATTAATAGTCCCCCATCACGAAACTCTCATTTGAATGTTCGTGGCAGTACAGTACGCAACACCTCGCCAGCACCATTTGCAGCTTCATACAATAGACCTTATACACCTTCGACCGATGGTCATTACTATGGTGGCACTACTCCCAACGTCTCCCCTCATCATTTATCTTCTGCCCAACAATACAGTGAACATAATACACCAAATCTTTATCAACCCACTGTCACTAGTAATAAAATATTGAATGCACCTTCCTACAATAACTCAGCTCGTGGTTGGGGCTGCAGTGGTGCCTCCTCTGCAGGTTACCAATATCCCCAGTTGTATCAATCAACTACTGGGCCAAAGATCATAAATGCTGCTAGTATGCCCTACACTGACTTTTAATACCAAGAATACACCCATTAAAAATTATCTGTGTAACAACGTATGTTCAACTTCAGCCATCACAACTTGCCTCCCTCTCTCCTCTCTCTCTCTCTTCCTCATGCTCTGTCGTTTAAATAATCTTTCATGATATATGGAAACGAGAATTAACTTGCGCTCTCTCTCTCTCTCGCTCTCTTTTTCAACGAAAACCCGTTTGCGTAAATAACATTGTGTTTTGTAAATATGATTGATCCATAAATAAATTAATTTAAAAGTTTATACACAGAGACGTATATATACCCCTTATGCAAATGCGATTTACATGGAATGTTAAGTTTTCGCTTAACAAAACTTCTATGGAACATATTGAGAAAAAAAAACTTACGATTTGCTTAGTAATATATCGTTTATTTATAATAAATTAAAAAAATTAAATCTCCTCCGCATAAAAAAGTCTACATAAGCCTTTCAAAGGATAATCAGTCAAAAATATTATATTTTCTCATTTTCCTCAATAACGGCTATTGAGCTTTTTAACGAGTTTAAAAAGTCCATTTGTTACTTCAATATACATTACGGCGTGACGCTTAGCAGAAGCCAGGTCAGTTTCCTTCCTATCCTTCAAGAAAGGAATTTCACCTTCTTACGGTGTTTCAGGTTAGGTTATACAGGCCGCCGGTCAGTACAAGACTGACCCACTTGTTGCCCGGGCAGTGAGATGGCAAATAAGATACACATTCCCAGCCTATAATAAATGATATAATTTCCCTCTTCATTAAGGGATTGCAGCCCTTGCTCCGCGTCAGAAAACAATTCTCAGTGGCCTTAGACACCCAAAGAAGAATCTTCCCCTCTGGAAAATTAAAAAAAAAAATAATAAAAAGACAACTGCGAAATTTGTTTAACTGCTAAAAAATATTGGGAAAATTTGTTAATATTGAAATTTATTATTTGGGATATTCTCTCCAATTTTCTTGCAAAATTATTGCGAAAATTTTCATAAATTCTTGGAAAACTTGTTTTAAAGACAAAAATTTTAAAATCATTATACGATTTCATTAAACAATTGTACCAGAATTAGGTAAAATTTCCTACGAAATGGGGATTTTTTAAATTAATGTTATATAATTTATAGACATCGGAGAAATATTCGCTAAATCGCGGTAAAAACGGTTGCGAGCCATACAACAGACTGTTTTTCAGCTCAAATTGAGTGAATTTCCCCAAAATTTCAAGTAGTTAACTTTCTAAGTGTAGTTTATTCATATTCCATGTACATCTACTCGTATTGCATTTTCTAGGCTTATGTAGACTATTCTAACTCACTGTATGTAATTCTTACTCGTAACTGTCTATTTCACATAATTCTCTTTCAGATAAGTGTTATTTATTATGTGTCATTCGTTCATTATTTATATGGTGTAAAAACTGCTGATTTCAAAATGATTCAATATTTTTTTTAATTGTCGTGGAATTAATTGTTTGTGTCCTTTATATGCAAATGTAATATTTTTAAAGTAAAATTATTGAATCTTATCTCCCTAATGTGTCTTTAAGTCGGTAATATTTGAATCAATATAAACATGTGTTACATTTAAATAACTAAGATACGTTTAAGTAATTTAAAATTTGAAATTCAAAAATTAAAAATTTGTTAACAATAAAAAGTAAATAAATAAATAAATATATAATATCTGTTTCTCTCCCTCTCTCTTCTGTGTGTGTGTGTTTATGTACATATGTGTATGTGTGCCCACACCAATACTATCATAAAATAGAATTCAGGCATGTTTATAAAGGCTGGGGCACATAGAATCCGTCATCCGCAAGGGCGTAGCCAGGATATGAAATAGGGTGGTGCCCTATGATTATGACTTTTTATGATTATGATTTTTTATGATTATAATTTTTTATGATTATGATTTTTTATGATTATTACAATTTTGATCTATTTGAGGAGTAATCTGCGTGGATCTTCTGAAAATTTTGCTAGAATTTTTTTCAAAAAATTCGTCCTTTTTCTCGGTTACCAATCTTCGGTGGACGCTTAGCATACATAGTCCTGCAATATACAATATACTTATTTTTTGATAATAAGTAAAATTGCATATTATTTTTTAAACGAGCTTCAGTCATTGTGGAGCGCAACCATGTTTTTACTCGCCTTAAAGTGCTAAATGACGGCTCAACAGTTGCAGTAGTGCACGGCTGTGACAATGAAATTAATAACGCCTTCCTTATGTTTGGATAAAATAATCCAGCGTCTTTCAAAATACTCGCCAGCTCTAAGTCAGCTAATTCGTCTTTACCTATTTTTTTTTGTTGCCAATTTCTCCTTCCAAATCAACTCATAAAAATGCTCAAACGTTTTTGTGGCATCCTTAAGATCTTCCAGCTTCAAAGAAAGCATGTTTGACGGGAGCAAACAATGAATTTCAAACGCTGGCCTATTCTTCAATAAATCTTCTGTCCAGTGATGAAATTAAAGAATCTATATAAGGAATGTATATAGATCGCTTCCAGTATTCAGCAGGTGATGAAAACGGGGGATTTGCGTTTGACGAGAGACTATTTTTGGAACAGACATCTCTATTCTTAAATTGGCTATGTTTTCTTGAATAGAAAAAAGCAATCCGTCCACAATACACTGTGTATTTTTTAATAATTTTATATTGTATGCATGCAAAAAAAATTGTTATAGAATTAGGTGGGTGCCACGGCCCTCTAGGCCCATACCTAGCTACGCCCATGGTCATCCGTCATCCGTCGCCTTTTTCAACTGACAGCTAAGTTAAAATACATGTTTTGTTATGAGCTTGGTTACATACAGTACGTCTCCTTCAACGCAACGTATGAAAGTTGGGCAACTTTTAACTTTTGACGTACGTTGAGTACTTTGACAACTATCAGTTGATTTTTTGGTATGTTTTGTTTTAATTAACAGTTGATTTTTTGGGTCTGACCAAAAATCTTCGACTTTTATCCATTATATCAAGACAGCTTGAGCTTTATAAAGCAAAATTATAATTAAAATAAACTCCGTAATTTCTTCAAAATCCATAGAAAATTGTTACTCTTTAATAAAAAGAAATGTTGCAAACATGTAAAAAAAAACAACTGATTTTCTACACGTTAACAAAGTACTCATTGTGCCAACATCATCCGTCATTGCGTTAACGTCAGTTGAAAAAGTCGACGGATGACGGATTCTATGTGCCCCAGCCTTAAGGGTCTATGCATCTTTACAACAAAAAATATCCATTACCCCGTGAAACTGTCAAACCAAAGACTATAGATTATAAAGATGTTGCACTGCCATACATTTGAAATTTTAAAATAATTTACTCTTTTTAGATGAAGGGGGAAGCATGTAACAGGGAAAGCATAAATTTCGTACTCACGCTAATTGAGAGAATAACTCAAAGCATAAAGCAACACACATTAAATCATACATACACATGTAGAAATGCGTCTTAAAAAATTTGTTTGCATGTTATTTCTTTTCGTTCACAACATATTCCAGAAAAATAAAATCAAAAAACTAAAAGAAGTATATTTTCACACAATTTATGTGGAAATAAACTACGTAGATGCCAATGTTACCGATTGTTCAATTGTAGGGTAAGAATACGTGTTTTATTGTTGTACAAGTGCTACTACGTCGACTCACACCGAATTTTAATGACATTATTTTAGAAAATTCAACTGTGTGCTTACAATATGTGTATGTACATATGTATACATATATGACACAAAGTTGTAATAAAACAAAAGCTTATGTTTTATAACTATTAACTATTAATTAAGTTTATTTATATACATATATTTAATGATTTAAAATGTTAACTTTGTTACTGCTTGATGATTTATATCTGTATGTTTTCCATGAAGGATTTAGTAAATTTAGCATATCCTTCCTCTGTTCATAAAATACATAACTTTCCTCAAACCAAAAGGAATAAATTGAATATTTGGTGCATTTTACGCATTGTTCAATAATAGTTTTCTTATGTTTTCCATTTCTTTGTTATTAAAAAATATTTTTTTTGAAGATTTTTATATAAATTTTGCAAACTTCAAAAAATAAGTCGGACGGAGCGCACAAACTTCCAAAGTCAGATTCTGGTTTTGTAATTTTTTCCATGAAGAAACGCTTCTGAATGATGTAACAAAATCTGCGCTGATTTAACGCAACATATAACGCGAGATATTCGCTGAACTATGTGACCAACAAAATAACGACTTCATGTTAATTCTATTGGCACGTTGTTGGAGGTAAAACAATCGCCATCTTCATTGAATATTTTCGTCGTATATATCTGCGAATATCTTCTAAAATTTTTGAAAATCAATAGTTTACCTATTGATCGTCGTTTGCACAATTTGATAGGTTGTTAAACTGGGTTATTTTGAAAGATAATCGCTTAGCCATTGCGATATTAAAATCGTGAACCGAGGGGTTTTTGCAGTGTCCATCTGGCAAAAATAAAAGTGTGTTTAAGTCGGACTTATCAATTGCAATTTTTATTCGAAAATAGCTCATTAGTTTAGACATACTATTAAAAGATAGAATGATATATTCTTAATAAAGTTCTCAAATGTTAGCCTTTTCTACAGACATTAACATATATATAATATGATTAGTAAGAAAATTCCTAAAAGCAGGATATTTATACTCTATTAAAAATATCAAGTTACTATTTCCCGTAAAAAGCGATTTAGTGAGGCTTGCAGGTCTAGTTGAGTAGATCGTTTACCAATTTCAAAAATTTCAATATACTCTTAAAATCAGTAGTCATCCATAAAAAATATTCGTGGAAATATTTTCCAAAGAAAATATTAGTATTTTTATTTTTTTCATTTTTTTTTCAAAATGTTCCTATTTTGTTTTTTATGTTCTTACAATAAGCTCTAAATTATTAAAATTTTAGTTTGAAATTTTGTTAAAAAATATTGTAACTTGATTCTTTTAACGAACTGTTTTTCCTGGTTTCACGGTGCTTGTTGTAACCGCATTATATTATTTGATGACATTTTAGCCCTCATTCTTGAGAATTTCGTGCAACACTTGGAGATAGTTGAATGTCCAGCTTACGTGTTTGTTTGTTGTTGTTTTCTTTGATCTTGCTAGATATTTGTTGTTGGTTTACGACCGACCGAAACATTGAACTCGAAATATTTGCTGGCACAAACTGAGCGACGGTTAAGCTCTAGCAGATTTATCTTTTCGACTTCGATAGTCGTTATCGTTTATTTTGTCCGAGAAATGTTTGCGAAACATTCTAAAGTGATATCACTTTCGAACGTCGCTATCACTATCGAATGTCAGCTGGGCATTGAGTCCATACGTGTATGTAAAGACATGTGTTTGGGTGTGTAAGTGAGTGTTTATGTATGTACATATGTTGCATGTTATTGCAAAAATGTGTACTATCTGGCCCAATATTATTTCGTTAATTCGCTCTATTATCTCAAATTTAGTAATTTGTGTGGTAGCGTTACCGTTGTGAAATTTCAAAAAAGGTCACAAAGAGGGGAAATTGTGAACAAAAGGAGATCAGAAACGCTTTGTTTCATCTTCGCAATTGGAGATAACAAGCAATTAATAAAGATATACTTAATTGTAAAAGAAATGTAAGAGACAGAAGTAAAGAAATAACAAATAAGAGTAACTGCTAACAAGAAGACAAACGAAAATTCCCCATTTATGGGAATAGATGATTATTCGGCCAATTATGAAAATCACTTTTCATTAAAGCCAACATGGACACATTGAATTTTTTATCGAGTACTTTAAAAATTGCAGTAATCAGTAAATTTTTTCTGACAGTGCAACTTAGTTTGCATTATCAGTAAATTTTTAGTGATTACTGGAAAAAATCACAGTAATCAAAACAAAATCACAGTAATTAAAAATTTAAATTGCGATATAAGTAAAAATTTACTTTTCCGCAATTCTTTCAATAGCCGGTAAAAATTTACTGGTAATAAAATAGCATTTAATTACCAATAAAAACTTACTGATTAATGCAATTTTTTCAGTAATCGGTAAAAACTTTGCCGCCGAAATGAAAATGCTCCTCGTCAAGAAAAATGATTTTTCGTAGTGGATAATCCTCTGCCTTCAATTCCTCACCAACTGGAACTTGAATTGGAATAATTCGAAAAAAAATCCCGTCATGCGTGAAATTAAAGTTATTAAGATCGATGGTCAGACGTCGTTCATGGATTTAGTGCACACTTTCGGCCACAGCAACCCGCATCCTCATCAGTACGCATCGTATGACGGCGAGGACCGTGAGTGTTGTCTACTAGAAAAATAGTCTCACGAATTTTTGGACAAGGTTGTGTACATTAATAGAACTTTTGAGTACTTTTTTGATATTTAGTTTTCTTTCCTTTATATTTCATTTCAAAAGTTATTTTTTTACGTCACATGGTGAAACTGATTTGGTGATTTAGGAAACACGTATCTAACATTTGAAATCGTGCGGGAAGAGATAAGAAACATAGAGAAAAATCTATAAATTAATATTGAGTACGGTCTTGTAAGAATACAAAAATTAAGGAAAAGCTTGAAGATACAATGTTAAACTTCTAGCACTAAATAAAAAAATTTTAAGCTTATTTCATTGAGTTCTTTGCATATATTTTTTAAATGTTATCTTAGCATTTTCCTAAAGTTGGTGTACGATAATTTTCCGAAAGGAGAAAAAAGTAGCAGATCAATGGATTTAATAACAAAGGATCGAATTGATAGTTTAGAATCGCAACGGTAACGCTGGTGGCAACATTAATAAAAATATTTTAGCATATGCACACACATTAGGGTATTCAAACGGTTAATCGGTTAACCAATTAATTGCCATCCGGTTAACTTTTCGATTAATTTAAAATTGGCTTTTTTCGATTAACGATTACATCGGTTCATTCCGGTCGAAAACTTTACAAACCTAGTTACAGAAGAGTTAGGTACACTTTTGAGGAGCTTTTATTCCCAAACTCCGGGTAAATGGAAATGAACTTTTTCATAAAATTTTCAGGGTAAAACTTTGTCAGGTTGAGTTTCGTGATGACGTGACAATAGATGAAACTAATACACACAGACTTCTAACTGACTATTCCAACCTTAACTATTAGAAGTGTAAAGAAATTGAAAAAGATCAAGGAAGGACTCTAATGACATAATGGCGGATTTTGTATGCTTAGAGAGAAGCAGTAAAGGGAATTGAACACTGTGCCGATATTTCCAACATCCACGATAAGTGGACGAATTTTTCCATGTCATATTTTATTAAGGCTAAGGAAATCAATATCGCTTAGATCCTTAACATTTTAAACAACTAAAAGATTGTTTTAAAAGATCTCTTTGGGCTATTGAAATAATTAATTTAAAAATGTATTTTGTCTTTATTAATTCTTCCTTTTTCTGATTTAATTAAAAAAAATTATATTTGTTGTATTATTTTTTTTTACTAATAAAATCTTAAAATAGAACAGTTTATGCATTTTTATTTATTGAAATTGATCAAATTAAATTAAACTAATATCAAGCGATAGGCAACCAAACTTCTAATACTTCGATTAATCGATCAAGCGATTAATCGATTAAAACAGAAATCCAATCGATTAGTATCCTAATACATACATATGTGCTCAGGTCGCGAAAATAACAAAATCTCATAACAATAAGAGCTTGCATGAATCGCTTAACCGATTAATGCAACATTAACCGATTAACCCCAAAATTTCGATTAATTAATCGAACAATTAACCCGATTAATTGAATACCCTAATACGTATATGTATACATATGTATGTACCTACATGTGTAATTGATTTAAAGCAGGGCCATTGCGCCAGTCAATAAGTCGCGAAAAGATGTCTTTCTCCAAGTCGTTCAAGATTTTACGTACAAACCAACGTACATACGCGCACAGGCACAAAAAAATATAAAGATTAAATTTTATATTAATAAAAGCCCTTGAATGAGACAGTGAGTCTTTCTTTTTTAGTCGCAATCAGCATTTGAATCTTTAAAATGTAATTAGTGCTTGGAATTTTGCAAAAAGCAATTTATGCGCACAGCGAATACGTGAGATCTAATAATCTTTCTCTGTTTTAATCTATCAAATTCATTTCATTCATGTACTCTTCTGTGAAGAAAAAACGATAATTAGTGTTTCAGTGTCTAGGCGAAATTAAATATTTTACACGTATGTGAGTGAGTGTTTTGTTAAAAAATAAGGAAAAATTTAAGATTTTTAAAACCACATACATACGTATATCACAGGTTGAATTACATTTATTAACTTTTTATTTAAATGTCATTTACGACCATGAATGAACAGTGGAGCGTTTTGCAAAATACTTGTAAATGGTATGTATAATGCATGTACGTAAATGCAGTACTGCGCTTCAACAACAAATTAAAATGTTTGTAACTGCAACAGTGAAGCAGATGGTGTCCAATGATATCTTAAATACAATAGTCAGCTTTTAAAAGAGCACCATTTGATTTGTATCGATTGGGCTGAGAACGTTTTCCTTTCTACAAAGTGGCGCCAATGATGTCATAATTTGAATTGGCTGCTATTTTCGCCTGGAGCAATACACGCCTCATGAGTGTATTTTTTTTATGAAAACAGAGCTCTTCTTTACTGCAGCGCAGTATTGCATTTACGAACGTACCCATACACTTTTATCTTAATACGCGATCGAACAGTTTGTGAGGCGTCCTGTTGGTTAGATTTTGGTTTAGTTTTTGTATTTTTATCTTTATTTTTTATTCATTTATTTATTAGAAATAGTCACCAGTGCAATGAGACATAACATCTCTCAGATTTAGCACTGGACATCCATATTGGCAACATATACAATTTGAATACCTTATAAGGTACTACAGTAAAATTTTGAAGTTATATAAAATGAGAATACAAGAATATAAATATGCTATAAAAAGCAATGTATTATTATAATAATATTTTGGTATGACAAATTAATCAAATTAAGAAGAATAAGATCAAAAATTTTTTTGTTTTGGCCAAAAAGTTCAAATGTACTGCGTTGCTTGTGCTTTGGATATTATGTGGAAGTAGATTCCAGAGCCGTATGGCGTATATAAAAAATTGACATTCCGACATTTAGTAATGATATCGATCTAGACGATCTTGCGAATATAAATTTTTTATATAGATAGTCTGGTTCCTTAGTGTAGATTATTTTGTGCTGGAAAATTAAACTGGGACATTTTAAAAGATTATCAAAAGAAACGTTAAACAATTTGTTTGCAAACTGGGACACACTGTCAGTCCTTTTTAGTTTGAAAACGTATCTGGTGGTATTATTAAAGGCAGTTTTCAACTTTCGCTTATCAGAAGCACTACACCCACAATTCACACCCATATAAAAGTGTTGGCAATAAGTATGATTTGGCTAACAACATTCTTATCTTTAATGGTGTAAAATAATGATTAGCCCACAATGTTCTTAGCATACAATATGTTTCCCTGTTGCATTATTTATATGATGTGTCCACGAAAGTGTTGAGTTGAAGATGATAGCCAAGTTCTTTGCAGGCGGCACGATTTCAATTTGTGAGTTTCCCAAAACAATTCTAGATTGATACATAAGGCTCGTATATGTACTGTTTTTCGCAGTATTGTACTGTTTTTCGACATCAAAAACTGCGTACTGCATTTCTCCCTCAAAATACTGTTTTTCGATACATAATAGAAATAAAAACGGCGAACAGCGAATTCATGCAAAATTATTGTTTACTTTAAAAATAAGCATTCTCCTCTGATTCGTCGCTAGCCGAAAATTTTTGGGTGGGCAGCATTGCAAGAAACACCAACATGGAATGAAGTCGAAGCTGTTATGAACAAGTTGCGCGAATACAATTTGTACAATGCCAATGAAAATGGGGTAAATTTACACACCCAATTTCGATATATCAAAAACTATTGTACGAGTGACAAAATTATGCAATGGAGAGAAGGCAATGTTTCGATTGTGGATCGGTGGGTGGAGATATTTATTCATCTCAAAAACGCCGGTTGCGAATTCAAAGAAATGGCCACGATCGTTGAATATATATACATATTTTATGTTTTCCAGGAACTTCAGCATCAGTGGAACGAATCTTCTCTGCAGTGAACAAAACTTGGACGTCAGACAAAACCCGATTAGATGTGCAAACATTGAAGCCGGCATTGCTTATTCAAATTGCTTTAAACGACAAATACAAAACAACCACAGAAGCTGATTCTGATGATGGAAATGATTGTTAATTTTTTTATATATTGAATAAAATATATACTGCGAAAAGTACTGTTTATCCAAATCGATTTACTGCTTTTTTTAAAAATTTCAGTGAAATGTACTGTTTTTGGTCAAAAAAAATATACGAGCGTTATTGATACAGGATGCCCATTTCTATTCTGCAAATTGGAACGCATATTGATTTTTTTGGGATTTAAGCTCAGCCCGTTTGAAGCTGTCCAAACACTGACTCCTAAAAGGTCTGAATTTATTTTTGAAACGCAACCCGGTATTGTTGAAAGGTCAACAAAAGCCAATGAACAGTTGAATGTTATTAGCATACATTTGGATTTTCATAAGTTTTAGTCGGAATATTATTGGAATACAAGATGTACATTAGTGTACCGAGAATTGAACCCTGCGGTACACCCCTTGCAACTGGCAGCCATGAAGAATGTCTTGAGTCAAAAAAAAATAGTCTGATATCTATTGCTCAAATAGTTTGATATTAACTTTGTTGATATCGTTGAGAAATTAAATAGTTGTTTCAGTTTCCAAAATAATGTTTCGTGATGGACTGTATCGAACGCCTTTGAGTGATCCAGAAGGAGTAGAAATACGATATTACCCTGATCACTAATACATCGGATCTCTTCTGCAACTTTAGATAGTGCTGTTATGCATCTACGTTTTTGCCTAAAGCCTGACTGATTGGTAGTTAACAATTTTTTGCGAGTAACATATTCCAGAATGTGCTTGATTAACCAAACCAACTTTCTTTATATCTTTCCAAGTTTTATTAGAACTTATTGCTGAACTAAATTTGCTCTCATAATATGAAAATTTGTCTCTCCTTATCTTTGACACTACTTACTGCTCTGTTCCTTCTGCAAAAAATTTTATGAAGTTCAGCTGTTCTATACCTTTTCCATCTAGCATATGCTGCATCAAGATACCGTATTAGCTGTGTAAACCAGGGATTGTCTCTGTGGTGAAATTTTTGTTTCCAATTAAAACATGTTTATTATACAAACTAAGAATATTGTCCTGTAGGAATTGTAGTTGGTCATCAATATTTACTTTGAAAATAAACGTCAAGGATTTAAGTCTTCATACATACGAAAAATTTAAGAAAATTGCCAAGACAAGAGCATCAGAAGAAAGTTTTTTTCTTCGTCCATATTTTTTATTACGTTTTAATTATTGTACAAAAACAAAAGTCTCGATTACACAAAGAGGCAGTTTAAAATCAAGAATATCTTTGACAGTGTCATTTATTATGTACAAGGTGGCGTTAAAGGTAATGGTAATATTTGATCTGGCTGCTAAGCTATTTATACTTTTGTGTTTTTGTTGATTACAAATAGAAAAATATGATTGAGTTCTGTTTGAATTCTCATATAGTATTTGTAGTCTGTGGCATAAGTATACGAGCTTTGAATGCTTTCAATCATGATTTGAAGGGTACTGATGATTTGGTTACCGCCAATGAAATGCACGCATATACCTAGCTAAGCCAACAACAAACAATAGAATATTAAAATGGTTATTTTGGAGAATATCTCGAGTAACAAATTTGATAAATTATTGAGATTATTCAACCAAATCTATGAGACAGGACAGCACCCTCAATATTGGCTTAAATCGACGTTTAGTACAATCCCTAACAAAAATAATGGTGTGATTATAGACTAATAAGTCTAATGAGCCATGCTTTGAAAATATTTTTAAAAATTATACATAAACGAATATACCCAGTATGTGAGGCATATGTGGAGGAGGCACAATTTGGTTTCAAAGAAGGCACGGAAACACGAGAGGCACTGCTGACTATAAAAATATTAATCCAAAACTGTCGAGAAGTTCAAAAAGATAAAAAAACCTATATTGGAAACAGATATCAAACATTCAAGTTGATGGTGAACTGACTGAAAATGTTCCAATCTCGAAGGGAGCAAGACAAGGGTGTATATTATCACCTCTTTTATTTAATTTATACTCGGAGAAAATATTTCGAGAATCACTTAGTGGAAAGAATGTCGGTATTAGAATAAACAATACATTAAAAAATAACATACGATATGCCGATGGCACTACATTACTAGCAAACAGCTTGTCGGGACTACAGAAATTAGTAGATGCACTTACACAAAATTAACATTAAGAAGACGAAATACACGATTGTGAGTAGAAAGAAGGTCCAAACTAATACATCAATACGGATAAATAATTTCGAAATAGAAAAAGTTTCAAGATTTAAATACCTGGGAGTTCAGATTAACGATCAATGGGATATGTCTAAAGAAATTAAATGTAGGATTGAAATGGCTAGAGATGCTTTTTTTACATATAGTAAAACATTAACTAGTCACGACATAAACCTAACAACATAAATACATTTTATAAAATGGTATATAAGGTCCGTATTATTATATTCGGCAAAAACGAACAATCGGATGATAAAGGCGTCCGATGAAAAGAGAATAAATTAATTTTGTTTGAAATGTGGATTTTCGGCGAATATTAAAGATCCCATGGACTGACCGCGTTACGAATGAAGAAGTACTGAGACGTATGAATGTAGGACGTGAAATAAAAAGAAATATAAAAGCACGGAAAACATCTTATTTGGGACACATAATGAGAAATGAAAAATACAGAATTCCCCAAACCATTATACAGGCTAAAATTGAAGGAAAACGCCCGAGAGGAAGAATAGAAATGAAATGGTTGAAAAACATTCAAGAATGGACAGGTCAATAAGAAGAAAGAAGTCTTCTGAGGGCAGCCAAAAATAGACAACTGACTATAGCTGAATAATAATAATAAAAATGAAATGTATGATCGCTAATATCCGAATACGGATTGGGAAATAAAGAATAAGAAGTAACTATCGATATTTGAATACTCATTGAGTACCATCTTCAGGAAAGCGTGTTTAATAATAAAATTAATATTTTACATAAATGATAACATTTAGAAAAATGAAGGAAATGGACAATTTGTTTATCATATATGAATAAATATGCACAACAAGAAATATTTTTCTAAAAAATATATATGTACTTACACGTACATAAATATAAATAATATATGTAAATAATTGTTAACAGACGTTTAAAATTGTTGTAGTTAAATACATATATCCAGTGAATACTGTACATTATATACAAGAGCTACAACTTAAAGCTTAATGTGTCACTTTGACACTAGCAGCATATATTACTTGTTGCATTACATTTGTCAATAAACTTTTCTTTCCTTCCGTTTTTAACTATTAATGAAGTAAGACGTCTTTTTCTTTTATATACGGTTTTTTCCTATCCACCTACATCAAAAATAAACCCTATAGAGCCTTAACATAACCCCAGACAAAATAGTCTAAAGGCGTTAAATCGCACAATCTAGGCGGCCAATTGACAGGCCCCAAACTAGAAATAAACGGTTCACCATCTTGTTGAAGCCACATTTCAGCCTTCGTCGTCTTTGATAAAGTACGGCCCATGATCTACACCAAAGAGTGCATATTTCGGAATGCAATGCTTCTGGCTGCTATTCAAACCAAATACGGCAATTTTGCTTGTTCACGTTTTATCTATTTAACCAAAAATGATCCTCGTCGCTGAACACAATTTTCCGGTAAAAAAGTGGACGATGCACTTTCTTAACCGACCATGAATTTCGATAATAAAATTCAATAAACTGCATGCGTTGTTCGTTTGTAAGTCGTTTCATGTTTAAATTATAGACCAAACTGAACATGTTTAACAGTAACATGTTGCATTTTCAGTATCTGCCTTAAAATAAATTCTGTTTGTATTATTAATTTTAATGACATGAAGCATTTCTAATAAATATATCCTCTTGCAATTTATTTTCAAACTTTGGATAGTAAATAATTACATTAATGACAGTGTAAAGGCAATGCCGTTCTCTGTGAACTCGTTTTCCTATACTTTGATTAGACCCATGATTGTTCTTTGTTGTTCTCATCGCAATTATTACTATTGCTCCCATTGCTTGGTATGCTATTTACAAAATCCTACTTGTGTATTCCAACCTTTGTTCTACTAAATAATTTTTAAGACAACCCAAATTTTCTATCGTATATTCTGATATACCTGCTATAAACATAAATCATTCATTCCTATGTTTTTTGTCTAATTACCACATATTTGATGTTCTTCTATTTTTATACTAATTTATTAATTCATAAGATATTTGCACTGGAAAATCATTATCAGTGAGAGTATTTTCCATTCTTCCACTCTTCCTTATGCTAATCTTGAACCACACACACTCCTTCCCACCTGTAGATTTAATAGAGTGATTAAATCCATTCAACGTTTCTGACATTATCTCCCAAAAGCACCAGTCATCATATTCCTCTAAAACCAAATACACCTGCTATTACTGGCGATGCTGGTTTAATGAATTTATTAGATAGTATTTATGGTACAGGAAGAAATTGACGAGCTTAGAAGAATTAGAGCGGAAAGAATTAGGAATTAGATGTTTTATTAATAATTCAGGTTTAGATATACGAAGAGATGTAAGGTGGGTACTTTTATTAGGACAAAAACATGTTCTGCTGGTTCCATCGTAGGGAGAATTCCCTATGATGGAACTGATAGCTGATGGAGAAGATTTAATACAAACTACTCGTATAGGGGAAAAAGGAGAACAGGAAGAAGCTAAAGCAAAACTTGTTAATGTATTTTTCTTTAATTTTAATTTGTTAAATTTTTCTTTTTATTATGAATAAAAAATTTAAATTTTTTGTTATTGTAATTATTACACATTATATAATGTCATAATATAAACTGGCTGCCATTTTGTGCAGATGATGGGGCCAAATGTCACTGTGAGTGATGTTTATGATGTAGATAAAAAGTCGTGGAGCGATACACACATCAAGGACGTGGAAATATTATGAATATTATCAAATTGTGATATTACTTATGCGCCACCCTGTATAGTTCCTGAAGAAGACATCCAAGGAAGGGGCGAAATATTGGATAATTTTTTTTAAGAACTTTTGTATAAACAATAGATTTTTCGATTTTAAATAAATATTTAATAATAAATGAAAATTATTAAAGTGGACGTTAATTTAAATTTTAATTTGTTTCACCTTAAAACAATTTCATTTAACCTTAAGTTTATAAAGGGTCCTTGTTAAGCGTTTCTTATTTTTAAATTTAAATAAAACAAAATATGTCTTACATATTATTGAAATTTTTTTATTCATTTCAGAAGCCTAGTGATGCCATCGTCGTATTTTTCGTCTAGCTCTGGCTGGACTTAAATAATAAATAGTTTTGGATTTGAAAACTTATTTCTGAATTCAATAAATAATAATATAAAATAAAAGTAATCTGCATTGTAAAGCAGTTGATTAAAAAATTTATTTGCATATTAAAAAGAGATCAAATAAAAATGTAATCATTTTTAATAAAAATTTAAGTCAAATGGAATCAATTCAAACAAAATATTTTTTTTAAGTTGTTTATGGCTAAAAACCATAATTGATTTTTCAGAATAAACTTTTAATATTTCTTAAGTTGGAATTGTTTTTTTAATAAATTTTTATTGTTATTTGATTTTATCCTTATACGATGGGATCAAACTGACATCATTACACGGGAATGTGGAAAACACTGATACCGTTCAAAGGGAAGTTGGAAGAATTTATAGAAAATTACAAATAACAACAAGCATCATCTTAAATTATATATTAAAATGATTAGTTCATTCATTTTCTGGATCCTGTTTGTACATCTGTTCAACATAGAAGCGGCCTCAACCTCCACGGTCGATACAATAAGCAACGCGGAGGACAGTTTGCAAATGGAAGGCCTTAACAATCGCATTAAGGACTATACGCAAAGAATACTAAATATTACAAGCGTTACTCGTGATATTCTTGGACATGGACGAAAGCTGATACTGGCAGATGTGTTTCCCACGTCCTTTAATTTTTACACAGATGAAATTAGTTCCAGTCTTTTGAAGCACGATGATATATTGCAAAGGCATTATATTTTTAAAATGCCTCCAAATACAAATATCACCAAGACCCAAATAAAACATGGAAAAAGAAAGCAATTGCATCGAGCATCGATATCCGACGAAGATTATTTTCTGGAATACGATGACAGCTTTGCATCACTACGAGAAATCAATACATCATCATCATCGTCAAAAGCAACAACAGGAGCAGCAAGTTGCTTGTCATGCCAGCATCATGAAAAGGCTAAAAAGGATAGTTTGGAGTCTATTAAGAAACACATACTAATGCGCTTGCAACTGTCACAGCCACCCAATATAACAGCGCCACCGCCAGTGGTCCCCCAAAAAATTTTGGACTTATTCTACAAAAACTTAAATCATTCAAGGACAATGTCAACGACTACCGTCTATAAGCAGCAATTTAACAATAAAATCCACAAAAGAAAGACGAAATTGTCGCCCTCTAATGCAGAGGACATATTGAGAGATGAAGAGAATAACGATGATGATGAGCAAGAGGGATCGTCCTCAATGATTAGTGACAATCCGTCGTTTGATCATTTCATTGATGATGATTTTTCAAATCCTTCAGCGCAATCAGATGGTTTTTACTCTCGCCTGCACAGCATTTACGTGTTTCCAGTCAGTAAGTACGACAACAAGAAGCATAACGAAGTTTATGAGAGATGCTCACTTGTGATTGATACATTTCAAAATTTCCTCGCATTGTGGGACATTTCACGTAATGCCGACAAAATATCATAATTTTTTATCAGCGGTCTTGAAAATTTTTGTTATTTATGAATGCAAAAACTTTAGAGATCCAAAAGTCACTTTAATTTCTTACCTGCGAACAGGGTGATACAAAATGCACAATTTCACTAAATGAAAAAGGCGTTCGCAGGGATTAGAAATCACCATTTAGGAATGTATATTATGCTTAGCTAAGCATAAGAGGGAAACATGGACCGATAGGAAATACGTAAAATATGTATATAGTTTATGCAAGATCCTTCGGTAGAGGATTAAAAACGTAATGAAACTAATTTCCAGCTCCTTGGTGCAATCCATTAAAAAATTCGATACTGCCAATTATAAAATATTATCGGAAATCGCCCTTGTACGTGGAATGAGTGTCCTTATTTATATTTATTTTTAACTTCTAAGGATAAAAAAAACTATTTTTGTAAATTGCCAAATAAATTCTTTGGCGTAGTCTGAGCTCTAGACAGAAATCAATGAAAAACTATGATACTAACCTCCTAATAGTATCTGCTTGTTGAATAAATGGTGTTAGTAAATTAATTTCATTGTCGGCACTTTATTTTCAATTTGAGTTTTTACTATTTTAAATATATTTATTGGAGCATTCTTAAACTGCCCTAAAAGCTATCGCTGACATTTTCCGAATCGCAAAATATCGCAGCCACTGTTCCCTAGAATGTTATCACAAGCAATATGCTTAATTGTATTAATATCGTCGATATAACACGTTATTTTTCATTATCGAAAAGCTATGGGTGGCCCAAAGGTAACGAGGTGATTTGAATAGTTACAATTTTTTCAAAGATTTTTTTAACGAAAAATTAAAGAACTTCAGTCAAAAATATTTTGGCTGAAGAGTGTAGGCACTCTTCAGTCAGCTAAGCCAACAACAAACAATAAATTATTTAAATAACTTTATTGCTTATGTAAATGCACCGATATAGAAGTGGGCAGACTGCTGAACTATTTACCAGAAGTTTGTAGTTTCGAACCCATCACGGGGTAAATTCCATCAAACAAATAGAGAACACAAAAATGATTGCCAAAGAATTAAGACAATCATTTTGTCTAAAATATCTCAAACTTTTTTATTGCCGCAGTTAATTATTATATATAAGTTCCTTTCACTCCCGGAGGGAGCATAGGGCCATAACAAGGTGGTTCCAATAGTCTCGATCTTCGGCACGGTGCTTGACTTCGTTCCATTTCATACGCACTCTCGACAGTTCTGTTGTTAGTTGCCGCTTCCAGGTATGCGCTGGTCTCCCGACTCGTCTGCTTCCCTGTGGGTTTCAATCTAGGCATTTTTTTGGCAATATCATCGTCTGGTTTACGGAGGGTGTGACCTATCCAAATCCATTTCCGCTTATTTATTTCCGTTGTAATAGGCTGCTGGTTTGCCTCCATCCAGAGTTGGTTGTTGGATATTGTTACAGGCCAGTAAATGCGTAAGATTTTGCGTAGGCATTTGTTAAGAAATACCTGAAGGCATTGTAAGTCACGTGGTGCCATATTCCAGGTCTCGCATCCATATAACAAAGTGGATTTTATATTGGAATTCCAATATAAAATCCAAAATAAATAATTAAACAGTTTTATTTTGGTTTGTTTCGAAATATTAGATGATTTCCAAACCTGGTTTAACTGGGCAAATGCACACCGTGCCTTATTTATGCGACTGGATATACATATCTGCTGCTGAGCCACCAGTTGTATCAATTATGCTACCTAGGTAGCAGAAGGACCTAACATCTTCAATATCTTGATCGCATACGGAGAAAGGGCGATTTATATTACTATTGATACGGAGCGACTTTGTTTTGGGTATATTTATCTTTAAGCCGACCAATTTCGCGATGTCACAGATGGTGGAAATTTTCGATTGCATCTCTGAGAATGAATGGCTAAGTAGACATATGTCATCGGCATAATCTAGGTCCTCCAGCCGTCCTTCTAAGCCCCACATAATACCTCTCTTGTGACGGCTCGTTGCCTTCTGCATCACAGAATCGAGGACGCAGTTAAAGAGTAGAGGTGATAAGACGCAGCCCTGTCTAACTCCAGTTTTCACCTTGATTCTATTGCTCAGTAGTTTTTCATGTAACACACGGCAAGTGGCATTCTTGTACATGGCTTTGATTAGTCGTGTTAGTTTTTCGGGGACACCTATGCATGCCAGCAAATTCCATATAGCTTTATGGTTGAGTGTATCAAACGCCTTCTCAAAGTCTATAAAAATGAGGTATAATGGTGATCTCCATTCCACTGATTGCTCAACGATAATTCTAAGACTGTTTACTTGGTCAACACAGGATTTTCCGGAGCGAAAGCCAGCTTGCTCATTTCTGAGTGATGGGGAAATTATTGCCGAGAGTCTTTTGTTTATAATATGAGCGATTACCTTATTTACCATGCTTAACAAGGTTATGCCTCTCCAATTCTTCCTGTTTGTCAAGTCACCTTTTTTGGGAACATTTATAATGACTCCATCAGACAGCTCGTCAGGTAGAGATTCATGTGTCCAAAACGCCCTGATAATGGGTTCCAACAGACATGTACTGGCTGTTCGGTCGGTTGTAAGCAGTTCTGGGGAGATATTATCCAAACCAGGAGATTTGTTTGATTTGAGAGATCCTATCGATTCGCTAATTTCACTTATCGCAGGGCAATCAGTAGGGATATCGGCATTTGGTGTATGTAAAGTACATTCGCAAATGGGTTGATATTCAGCAGTAGAGTTCAATAACATGCCAGAATAGAAGCTCTCCCATAAAATTACCTGTTGGGTTTTCGATGTTGTAAGTTCTCCCACGTCGTTTTTTAAAGGCTTTCCGGTCCATAATTTCTATTTGTCAGCTTGTTAACAGCCATATGCATGTCCCTTATACGATGGGTTTTAGCCGCTGAAACCCGGGCACTGTGTTTCACCTCAGAATTAAGGCGGTTGTACAGTTGCTGTTGGTTTGCCTTGTTCAAGCGTGTTTTGCTGGTGTTAACAGCGCTCTTTGCAACCTTTCTCTGCTGAATTAAGTTCCACGTAGCATCACTAATTCATTCTTTCCTGGTAGTAGTTTTAAATCCGAGATGTTTTTCCGCTGCCTTAGTGAAAATTTCCCTGCCATGTTCGGGTTTCACTGTTGCTTGAGGCGTGTTCTACTAATTCGTTAGTAAAGAGGTTGGCGATTTCCGAATTTTTCAGCTTTGCCACATTGAATCTTCTCTGTAGTACACTGTTATTCGTCCTGATGGCGGTAATTTTTATTCGTACAGTGGCAACCAGTAAGTGGTGGTCGCTAGCAATATCGGCACCTCGTTTATTGCGCACATCCAATAATGAGCCGCGCCATTTGCTGCTGATAGCTATGTGGTCTATCTGGTTTTCCGTGCGACTATCAGGGGATACCCAGGTTATTTTGTGCACTCTTGGGTGAGGGAATAGCGTCCCTCCAATGACAAGGTTGTTGGTCCTGCAGATATCCAGAAACATTTTTCCATTTTCCGTTAGACGGAATGGCCATGCCTGCCCATTGTGCTCTCCACATTGGCATTTTCGGGGCCTACCGGGGCGTTAAAATCACCCATCATAATAACAATATCTCCTTTACGCACTGTTGCGAGGACGCTATCGAGAAGGTTATAAAAGGATTCCTTTGCGGAGTTTTCAGAGGTTTCAGTGGGGGCGTAACATTGAACAAACGTAATATTCCGAGCTTTGCCGCGCACTTTGGCAGTAATGATTCTATCGGAGTGAGGTTTCCAATCTAGTAAGGCATGTTTCATCTGTTTTGATAGAACGAAACCGACGCCACTTGATCGAGGCAACTCGTTCGCTAGTTTTCCGGAGAAAAGAACCCTAAGGCCTTCTCCTGTTGTGAATTCTCCTGATTCGCACCATCGAATTTCGCATAGCCCAAGTAATGAGAGTTTATAGGCAGTGAATTCCTAGCATAATTGTATAAGCCTTGAGGTTTCCAAAAGAGTACGTACATTCCATGTTCCGTTTCTTGTTCTTGATTTCATGCCAAATTCCGTCAACGTTTTATCGGGTTTATTAGATTTCATTCTTGTTCTGGTTTCATTAATAGGTTTATATTTAAGACGTACGGCTTATTAGACCATAGCGTCCGATCCTGGTGTTGGGGCTGCCAACATCGCCACCAGGCGTGCAATATTATGTAGGTATTTAGCCATACAAGACATTAGGGTTATGCTGCCCAAGGTCGGTCGTCAGAGCCTCGTTAGCGTGACAGGGGTCACCAAGTCTTTTAGACAGTGGGTGAGGTTGACATTAAGAAAGGAGTGGCTATATGGACAAATTTATAAATTTGCTTGCGCTTCACTTTCCCATTAGGCCCCCGCAGTTAATTATTAGTTGGGGCCTTTTAAGTACAAGAAAGAAAAAATTTAAATAAGTGAGTGTTGCCCATCTCAGCAGACTGTTTACAATTGCAAGCAACTGAGGCGCATAATTTAGGTGCTTTTTTGCTCTTTCGGAATAGTTACATAAATATAAATTCTACGTCAAGCTCATACTGTATATGTATGGAGGTATGGAGGAGTTTGAAATGTATTTCGAAAATGAAATAAGTACGAGTGGTAACATAAAAATTTAAATATTTTGCTTTTTTAAATTTTAGGATCACGCCTTCACCACAATCGTAAGCCGGAAATTTTCAATTTCAAATACAACAGTGATCCCACGCGTATATCGAGTACAATTTTGCATGTTTATATAAAAGGGCAGAATTGGATTTATGAGTATCAGCCTGATTTGAATGAGAAAAGAAACATGGAGGTTTCGATAAAAAAGAAACAAGAAATTATGATTATCATATATCGAGCGTTACGACGGCCGAATACGACAAACTACACACACACAGTGAAACTGGTTGAAAGTCGCCAAAAAATACCTCCAGGTAAAGGGCATTGGGTTGAAATCGAAATCAAGGAACTCTCCACTTATTGGATGAAGACGCCGAACTCAACCCAAAGCATCGTTATACGTGGCATGGAATCATGGATGCGCACATTTATAGTCACTGAAGATCAAAGCGCGGATAAGTCTTTAGTAAGTAAATATTTAAGCACAAGAACTTACCATACACGCCTGTTGCTGTAAAAATATATAATAATGAATAATAATTCAAGATTGAGATTCATAATTTTATTACGATAGATAACACAACCCAACAAGAAAAATATCGAAGGAATTTTTTTATATTTTCTTAATCCAACGATACAATGTTCTTTGTTGTTGTTTTGTTTATTTCCGTATTTTGTAATATTTTTTAGATTCGATCGTTTTAAATAGTTTTAAAAGTCGTAAAAAATAAAGCAAAATCTATTACAAATCAATTTTACAAGAATTTTCGGAGTTATTAAAAGCAAACTCTGATCTAGAAATCTTACATTAACAATAATTCTCGAACGAGCGAAGCGGTTTTGTTTAATGGATGCTGGTGCTTTGCCACTTGTATCGACAGCAACGTTTCCCAACAGCTTCGAGTTAATGCTAAGAGTTTTTCAATTTGACAGTGAAAATACACGTTCAAAGCGTACGCAAATTGACAAAGTTGCAATGATTCGATGCCATGATGGGGAAGAATTTGTATTTGTAGGATTTTTCGAAGATGCGGAAAATAACGGGATCAAATTAATAAGAATTTTCGGAGTTGCGGAATTTTATCGACAACGATATATCTTTGAATAATCGAACTATTTCAATAAAGCTGGCACCAATAAGATTTTAGAAAATACGAATATATGTATATGTTTTTTGAAAAATTGATCTGCGACAGTAAAGTAGTGCGATGAAAATCTATTTTTCGAATATCGTCTTGAAATCGAAAGCTTTTCAAAATTTTTCAATATTTGTTATCTTATTGTAAATTACACAGTTCTAACAAAACAATAATAAAAGTAACACAAGATACCAATCCTAAGCAATTATTTTTTTAATACTATTTTTTTCAGACCATGCATATAGAAATCGTAACAAAAGTTAAAAACCGCTACAAGCGTAATGCGGCATTAGATTGTCGTGAAAGTGATAACGAGGTTCGCTGCTGCAGATACCCACTTAAGGTGAATTTCACCAATTTTGGCTGGAACTTCATAGTTGCACCTCAACATTTTGATGCCTATTTCTGCAATGGAGAGTGTAACATTGGCTATTTGGAGAAGCACACTCACACCCATATAACGTCACTCTCCCATATAACATCCCTCTCAACATCGGCCAAGCCATGTTGTTCACCCCAGAAGTTGAGTCCTCTCGCCATTTTGTATTTCGATAACAACAACAAATTAATGTACAGCACCATACCAAATATGTCGGTTGAAAAATGTAGTTGCTCGTAACACAAAAAACATATTTTTTATGTCATTTATTACTAGAACACAATAATAAAAACTTATTCAGAAGTTACAGAGATGAAGTACGATTATGTGAAACAACAACTACTAATATTCTTATTATTACTATTATTATAATATTGCTTTTATTTTTATTATCAGTGGAGCGCCAGGCCAAGTTCCGGCCCATACACATGGTGTGTACACGTATGTATAGAAGAAACCAAGTACCCTGTTTTTACCCCCTCATAACGTTGTTATCATTAATCATAAAATAATGAAATCTAAAATATAAATATACTGTTATATATGGGTTACCTTGTGGATGAAGTTAGAACTTTTACAGTGAAAGCTTCCCGACATATTAGTACTCACTGACTCATTCACTGGTCAATAATATGGGGCTCTACCACAGCAGGTAGTGAGCTGATTGAAATTGGGCATACAAGTAGGTTTTGAAGAGCAAATAATTAGAAATATTTAAAATGTGAACTTTTTCAATGGACACGGTAGAAGAATTTTTCTATTTGGACCAGTACTCAGGAGTGGATCTCTGCTAGAAAAATAAGTTATGGGAGGTTACATAGAGGGAATAGCAGCTTGAAGCTCTCCATGCTGAAAATAAGCGAAAATATCTCCGGAGGGATTTTGTTCCACATACGGGCTGCTCAACTAAAGAACGAATTTTCTCTGTAATGCGATACGCTGGCATACATGCATCGTCCACAAATGGATGCGATCTTAATATAGGCCAAGTCGTTCGTAAGTAAGGGCGGGTTTAAAGAGAAGGTTCCCTTGTTTCATAAGATTACAATCCATTGTAGTAACGATAAAGCAGAAGAACATACCCTAGGTTGCGTACCTGCGCCTTCGCTTGTACGCGGTCAATTACCTTGAAACACCACCCCATACATTTTGAGACGAATGTAGATGATATGAATATTAAGCAGATCAAAACGAAGGAAGTATCTCTTACATCGTCTCAAAAAATTGAGGGACTTGAATGCTTCTTTAGCAACATGACACTGGATTTGATTACAAAAACAATAAGTAGTGTAGGAGAAAGAACGCAGCCTTGCGGTACCCCTACTCTGGCATCACTGATCTATAGAACAAATATTATTAAATGCTTGTTGGTTAAAAATGTGTGATCAGGTCAGCTTAAATTGTTTCGGTGAAATTAGGTAGTCTGCCTGGGGGTCTAGCCCGCATGGAGTTATAAACATCAAAAAAGTATATTTTAAAAACTCTTAAGTCAACTGTAAAAAAAGTAATCCCTTCGTCCACCATAGACAAGAAGAAACATTTTATAAGTGCTAAACTTAAAACAGCTGCTTGTAGCAGAAGTAAAAATGTCATCTTTATGAAAAGTCAAAGAGAAAAGATAAAAATTGTTTTCGTGGCTCAAATTTTAAGAATAATTAAATATGTCTGTCTACATTTGAAACAATCGAAACCGGTTTTGCGAAAATTCTTATTGCGTTGTTCTTGTTCATTTCTATGTGGGCTTCTTATGTTTTCTTACAATATGAGCAGTCAGCTGTTCAGAGATGCCACTTGCATACATTTTGTACCAGATTGCAGCGAACTTTTGATACATTTGACTAGTCGCCGGGTTGGGGCTGGTTAAATTTAAAATATGGATAACATTTTACTATAAGGACAAAAAATAATAAAATTAAATTTTAAGCCATTTCTATAAGAAACTGAATTTTGTGTGCGTTTATGATGATGGCGCAATGACTTTCATTATTGGTCAGTCGTCATTCCACTTCATTGCTCTAGCGGTTTTCCTTTTTTACGTGGGTGCAAGGGTTGTGGATATATTTGACACTCTTACTAATGCAGCAAACTATGGGGGAGGGAGAATGTTGCCGAGTTAGATATTTAATTTTAAGGTCTCTCTGGGGGTGCATGGCGTCCCCCAGAATTTTTCCCTTCCTGTGAAATATGTAACATGTGAAATAATTTGTATTTTCTTCACTATAGAGTTGTAGGACCCCTTAGAAAAGTTTTCAGGGAATATAGATCTCCCCAATGGAAATACTTGTCATTTCTAATTAAACCACAATAAGCCAAAAGAAATTAGGTTTAGCTTAGTTTTTATTTAATACTTAAAAATATACTTGTATTTGGTCCACCCGTCTATACATTTGGTGGCTGCAGAGATTTCACATGAATGAAATAATGGAAACATTTTGCACTCCTCTATGGTAACCTTCTAACTAGGCAAAATTTTTCTCATATTGGAAGCGTAAAAAGTAATTCCCAGGCTGCCTGGAAATAAAATGGCACTCTGGAAAAAATTAAATTTAGAACCTTTAGATGTACCGATGGTTCTAGATATCATCTAATCATAATATGGTCAAAGCCTCACTAAAGGCTCTTCCACTCACGATTGTAATGAGATTTATCTAAAAGAATAGAACTGATTATTTTAAAGGAAATCACAGTGATGGTTATTCTGCTAAGCAAGAAGTTGAACCTCATTCCGAATTTTTTTAATAGGAACTCGTCCAAATTTTCACATTTTTCCAGAGTTTTCCTCTTATTCTTTCATATTGATTTTTGCTTTTGTTTTCTTCAATAAAAAAATATATTTAAATAAATAAATTTAAAAAAAATTAACAAATGATGCTCTGCAAAGATGTTTTAAGAAATTTTTATATTAAATTTATTGATCTGATTTAGAAAGATCCGACTATGCAATTCCTCAGAGTTACTTAACACCAAGGCCACCTATGACAATTTTTTCAATAAAAATAAGGACCTTGTTATATTTGTATACATACTAATGTATTTCTATTTAAATAATTGGTTAGTTTGTTTTTCAGTACATAAATATGATGTAAAAAAATTAAATATGACCTTTTTTTGCTATTGAAGAACGTGCAACTCAATCTAAAAATGTCGATACGCCAACAATTTTAACAAATCGCCATTTCAAGTTCCATCATATTGAGAATTTTGCACAAAGATGTCGGATTATTCGCTTACAAGGTGTCCAATTGTATTAGCAATTGAAGGCAAACGGCCGTCCGCTTTATTACGGTTTCTCTGCACAGGTGTTACAAAAACTCGAAAAATCATTTTTTCTGACGAGGCGCACTTTCATAGCGGCGACTACGTGAACAGACAAAATTGCCACAACTGCGGATTGGAACGAGAAGCCGATTTTTGTAATTGTCGAGATGCCAATACATCCCACAGAGAGTGACAGTTTGGTGTGGATTTTGGAAATGTGTCACAATTGGCCCATTTTGTTAAATGCTGTTGGCAATGCCATGATCATGGACTTTTTATGGCTTAAAATTGGAGATTCGGACTTGGATAATTTTTGATATCAGCAGGGCTTCGAACCATTTCATTTCAGCTCATCAAATAATCGATTTTTCGCGTACTGAGTTCAGTAATCGTGTTATCAGCCGTCTTGCCGATGTATAGGGTATTTTTAACTATATATATATATATATATATATATATATATATATATATATATATATATATATATATATATATATATATATATATATATATATATATATATATATTCTTTTTTTAAACTACAACGTTGATCATAAGCTTCCTCCCTTCGCCAGGAAAACATTTAGATATTTATGCGTTAAGCGTATCAGTAAACATATGAACAAACGCACATACATATGTACATGCATACATATGCAACTAATTCCTTCAAGGATAAATTTTTTTTAAACTTTGAAAATCCTAATTAGCAACTTATGCTACAGAAAACATACACATTATTTGCGTATGTATGTGTGTGTGTGTGGCCTTGTTCCATCTATGAATGTAAATTATTTCATTCAAAAATAATTATTTGTAGATATATAAAACTATACATATATATATATGTACATATGTACATACATACATACAGTATCCAGCTGAGGCCATTCACACTGTACATCGTTTTCACCTTTTGGTGGCGACGTCATGTTGATGATGATTAAGCTGGAAATACTTTTCTTTTGTGATACGTGTGTGCCTTCAAACCTTCCAAGCAACATCGTTTTGCTACAAGCGCATAGATGTGAATGTGTATTTATGTGCATTTGTTCGTGCATGTGTGTATTATTAAAAGGCTTAAAGCTTTTCTAACGCAGTTTTTCTTGTTACAACTTGAAAATAATACGCCAAGCATTTGAAAAGCATATTTATTTTTATGAAATTTGTTAACTATTACTACGTTTATACGCACGTCTTATTTGCAAATAGAACTATTTGCAAATAACTAATTCACTGTTTATACGGGAAATTGCATACAGAACTTATGTTATTATTAGTGATGCCATGTGACGAAAATATGATTGTTTGGTAAGTAAAACACAAAAAACGTTCATGAAGTGGCAACGTCTTACTTTTTATTTGCAAATAGTGCCGTTATTCAAGACTTGTTTAAGTGAGTTAATAAGTTACAATAAAAAAGTTGTACGGCAACATTCTTCTTTTTTATTTGCAAATAAGACGTGCGTATAAACGTAGTATATCACAGTTTTAATATACATTTGTAATAGCACGGCTCATTTGTTGCAACAACCGCTTAACACGAAAATAACGATTTTGCAGAAAACGAACTTAAAGTTCCCAATTTACTTACAGCTTAATGAAAGATACATTAACTACGAGGAGCAAATAAAATTCTCATAAAATATGAAGTACGCTACGACGATTGATTCTGTGTTTTGATCTTAAAAAATTGGGGTTTTTTTGTGTTGCGACGTTATTGTAGTAAACAAGGCATTTGTAAATTCTTCTATCAGCTTTACCCGAGTCTGTCTGATATGTATATTTGATTCTTTTGTGCTTAAAATTTTTAAATTATCGTAGGAACTTCCTGATCCATAGTGCCTTCGCCTTCAAATTTAAATTTTTTCAAAGCTGAACTGCATTAATAAAAAAAAACTGTGTATAGATCGATAGTCCTCTATGGACTGTCATCTTTTCGCGATTGAGACGAGTAGTGAGCGTATGGATCCTGAGAGCAATGTCGGCAGCAGCGTAGCTAAAGTCAGGTGGCCGGCCTCGCTAGTAAAGTCAAGGATAGGCACCGAAGCCAATAGTAAACCAGCATGGAAACTGAACGAAATGTTATCCTACGCTCTTCACATGGAAACGAGAAACCATTGAAGTTTGTATCCTGGAAATTTGAAAGTAGGGCTCAGTTGGATTATTTCCTATGATTTTAACATAAACTTGTCATTGCAGCATGTTCTCTTTTTCGATTCCAATTCACCGAATTGGAAGCTGTCTTCGTAATGTAAAGAAGAGTAAACATTTTATATTTTTTCGCACGGAATTTAATAATTGATTAAATTAAGATTATTTATTTATGACCGGCAATAAATTTCACATCTGTAGGGTCTACAAATTCGCCATTAGTTTGGATATTCTTTTTCTTATGTGAAAGTAATTTTAATCCCTCAATTTTTTTTTTTCACGCTAATATATGTTTATTGTATCTTCAAATAATTGAACTAACAATAAGTGTTCAAATCTTAAATATATAAATAATTATTAGGCCCAACCAGTGTCGGACATAAACTTAGTGATAATAATTAATAATACATAAAATTCATGTTACGCACAAAAAATATTAATCCCTCAATGAGTGAAATAATTACTTATTTTGTAAAAGATAAAAATTTTTCTATCTTAAATGAATATTTTGTCAATTGGATTCTAGGAGGTCGAAAAAAGACTTCCGACTTTCATTCACCGAAAATGTCCTGTAACAGCTGCACTGTTGATCTCGCTGTAAGCGCTGTAGCTCCATCTTGTTGATATTGTATTTGTCGGTAGTCCTCAGGATTTTTTCGAATATGCTGAGCTATTCAGCAGCAACGATGGTAACTACATTATCGACTTCGTTCTCAAAGGAATATGCGTCAAATAATCCTTTCGGATGATGTCCCACACCACGCTGTGCACTTAAGAGAGTAATTGTCGCTAAGGAATAATCGCAGGAATTCCTTTGCCCATATTCTGCAATTTTTATTTTATTTTACGAAGTCATTTAATTGCATTAGGCGTTTGCATTTATGTTTCAGGATTTTCGGGGCTATCGCTCGAATTTCTGCTAGAAGGTTACTTTTTTAAATTGGGGCATGCTCTGCGACTTACGCACGACTTACAAACGCTCGTTCTTTCAAATACATCCAAGAGATTGGGAATGGTTAAGTCCTGCGAATGCAGAGGCCAATTAAAATCGCTGCGTCCTGACATAGTGCGTTCCAAAACAGCTCCATTGTTTGCCTTGTTGTTTAATTTTTTGTTTAGCAGTGTAGTTCTCCATTTCCAAAGACTTTTTTCACAAAAATCTAAAAAAATTAAAGGAAATGTTGAAATAATGAAGTTATAGACCATTAGAACAAGCCCCTTCGTTTCTTTTGGGCCACCCTGTATATTTTGAAAGTTCTGACTTATCAATCCTTTAACTTAAATTGAAAATTTTATGTGGACTCAGGTATTTAGTAGTTCAGTGTTTTATCAATTTCTCCAAGCTGCCTTGTAAGTCTGAGTTTCAGAAAAATATTTACTTGCATATATAAATGTGTGTGTGTGTGTGTGTATGTACACACGTGTACATACTATAATATATTCTCTTGCATTGCTTTCTATTTGATCAGATATCTAGTCTGGTTCGTTCATAAATACTTTTATTGGACGTTATCTTTCTTACATGGCACAGCAGCCCGTTTCAGCGTTGAAAACCTTTCAAGCATGAAAGCACACTTTTCCGCCAAAGTTTCCGGTATCGCCGCCTACTATAATACGTATTATAATGTCTTTAAATAGTGTCGATGAAGTGGTGTGGGTGCAAGTGTATGCGGATGTATGCGTGTTCTTGTGCTTGTGGCGCTAGCATGGAAGATCTAATTCTATTTTTGCTTAAAAAACCATCAGCTTTCAGCAACAACTGTTAAAGGATGGGGGGTTGGGGGTGGGGGATGCTGATGGTGGTGGTATGTGTAACACTTTTCTGAATCAAAAACATTAAGACAAGCGATGGCACGTGGCACATGTTGTTTCTCTTTTGTCTATTGTTGTTAAAGCAAAAGTATGTTTTAGATCCGATTAGAACAAAACTACGGCCGCTTTAAAAAATGCTTTTATTAATAAATTTATATTAATTTAAGTTTTCCTCTTCTCAAAAAAATTCTTTACAAAATCTGGGGCAGGAGGAAAGGCAATAAAATATGCCTTATTTGCACACATGTATACATATGTACATACATAAATATATAAACACGTTTGTGTTGTACATACACACACACGCACACACACACACACACACACACATATATATATATATATATATATATATATATATATATATATATATATATATATATATATATATATATATATATATATATATATATATATATATATATATATATATATATATATATATAATATATATATATATATATATATATATATATATAATATATATATATATATATAATATATATATATATATATATATATATATATATATATATATATATATATACATATATATATATATATACATATATATATATATATATATATATATATATATATATATATATATATATATATATACATATATATATATATATACATATATATATATATATATATATATATATATATATATATATATATATATATATATATATCGCCAGTACAACTTTAGATGCCAGCGTAATAGCACAACGTACACAAAGGCATCACGAGACAGAAAATATTAATATTTTTTTTTGCATTTCGCTCCCACTATAGCGTTAGATTAATTTTTTGTTTTGATATTAATTTTCTAACAGTTTAAAAGTCCAACATAAGCAAATCTCTGCAGTCACCAATTGTATCAACAATGCTGAACGGGTGGTCCAAATACAAGTATCTTTTTAAGAATTAAATAAAAAACAAGCTCTTTTCGCTTAATTAGAAATGACAAGTATTTCTATGATTTGTGTAACAGAATTTCTTTCATGTGATTGTCGCGGCTGGCTTCGCAGTAGCTTATTCTGTCAGTGTAATACTCCCAGACTTTGTTGACTGTTTCTGGTTCTACCTCACGTATGGCTCGGCAATTTTAGCCCCCAGGCTGTGGATGGTTTCCCGCCTATTCGCAGCCGAAAGCGGTAAATTAACATCGCCAAGACGGCTGATAACACGATTACTGAACTCAGTAAGCGAAAAATCGATTATTTGATGAGCTGTAACGAAATGGTTCGAAGTCCTGCTGAAATCAAAAATTACCCAAGTCCGAATCTCTAATTTTAAGCCATAAAGAGGCCATGCCAAGAGCATTTAGCAAAATGGGCCAATTAAGACACATTTCCAAAATCCACACCAAACTGTCACTTTTCGGGGGATGTAGTGGCCTCTAGACACTGACGAGCGGTTTTTCCGTAGATGCCGCATTTTTTTGTTGAAAATATGATTTTTCACCCAAATTCGATGTCTGATCGGGGTTTTTTAAAGCTCAAACAGCAAGACCGTAACGAAGTGATTGGTCCTTTACCATCAATTTCTGAGCCAATTGGACCCTGTAAGCGAATAAACCGAAATCATTTTGCAAACTTCTCATCATCATGGTACGTGAAATATCGAGTTGCTGAGATCGACGGCCAGATTGCGCACTCCATCATGAGTGTTGTCCTCTAAAAAAAGTCACGAACTTTTTGCACAAACATGCATTCAGCACTCGCGGTGGGTGCTTCATTTCGGCCAAAATTCTTTTTAACAAACGCTCGGTTTGAGCAAAGCGGCCACTCGCTTTGGAAATAAATTTTCAATATTTTCCAACGCTCCTCAAGTATACATCGACGCATTTTGATCCCAATAGATATAATACTGACTGATTATTAACATTACAGTAAAAAATCTCTTTGTGTCCAAATAACATAATATATTAAAAGATAATTGTATTTGGACCATCCTTTGTTTGATTGTTTTACATGATTTTTTTTTACTATCAGAAAATGTTTTAGTTTTTGTAATTTTTTAGAATTTGAATCATTTGTCTCTTTTTCACAGCAGCGTAATCAGCTTTTCTTGTGTTAAAGACTTCACCTCTGTCGGTTTGTGGTCAGAGTTCGCATGTGGTCATCACATAACTTTTGAAAGTCTGGTCTAAGGCAAATTATTGGGGTGCAGGAGGTCTTACAGAATTTTCTTTACTTCTGTATTTAAATTACTGCACTTTCATGACTTCTTATAAAGCTCATTTCACCTCTGTCTCTCCCAGAACTTTTACTATCATGGCTACTTTCTGTATATATGAACTTTTAGAAGTGTCGTTACTGTTTTATATGCTAATATGGCTAAAGTGGTAAACGCGTTGACTGTTAAACATGTCCTGATGAAATAATAGTCCCTGCTACGAGTTCAAGTGCAATCGACAAAAATATAAACCACAAAAATTAATTACCTGAACAAAAATTAAATGGATTTCTTTCATATACATTGCAATGTATAATACACTGTGTGACTAATTAAGAACCTTTCTAAGAATCGTTTCTTCATAACATTTTCAAGATGTCTTCAGATCCAATGAATGGGATTAAAAAAGCATCACATCTTTTCATCACCAAAGGCAAGCGTGTGTTAAAGTCATTCGAAAAAAATTTTTCACCACTTCTGTATCACGAGTTGTAGTTGTAGTTTCCGGAACTGTGTGTCATATGTCGCACAGTGCTCTAACGTCGAACCAAATAGACAAAACTAGAAGGAAAAGACTTAAAAAATTCTATGAGTTTTTTATCATAACAGGGAATAATAAGACTGGAGTCGCAAAATTCGTAAGCGTTATTTTGGTTGAAGGAGAAATTTCTGTGATCTTTTTTTAAACGGAAATTCCGCTGCAACGGCTGCTCTAACTTCTGTAGATGTTCTTTAATATATCTATAAATACTTTTCCTAGACTTGCACGAGTACATTTTATGAAAGAGCAAAATTAATCCTATAAAACAATGTTTTTGTAAAAGAAATATCATTAACCGTTCCCCAGATAAGTACTTATGTAAATAATTAAAAGTTATACAGGATACCAAAGCAAAAGTCTATATAAACGGCATTTGCATCAAATCTAAAGGAATATATCTATAGTTTTATTAAAAAAATTACAAGGTTAAAAATGGTAAGAAAAACAGTTGTGTAAAAACTGTTTTAAGGTCCCGAACTACACAAAGACATAAAAGTGGCGCTCGCTTTCTTTATATTTACAGTTTGGCGACAATTTTTTTTTAATTAATTAATAATACTCAAATATGGCTAATGCTGATGTCCTGATATATTGAAGCCTCAGTCCAAATAAATTTGTTCAGAATTCTCGAATACTTTTAACTGCTTACTAACTGCAGATGTCTTTCATTAATGCGGTGAGGGTAGTATTCCCTCAGAATATCAAAAAATTTTTAAACTAAATTTGTTTTTGCAAAAAAAATATGGTGAGTTTGCCTCTTGATTCTCAATGGCGGCGTCCTGTGCTATGAACAAAATGAAAACGATAATTTTATTATACTAGTGTTCGCCCAGTGGTTGAAATTCAACCATTTTTGCAATAATACAAAACCGCTCAGATAAATGCCCCTATTACGAGTTACAACTCAACTCTATTTTAGTTGTAATTGTAGTGTTTAGTTTTAATATGGCATTACCGAAAACAACTCAACCATGTTTAAGTTGTAATTATAAAGTATTACAACTTTTTTACGGTATTACCGTTTACAACTCTGTGTTAGTTGAGTTGTCAAAAGTATCAAAAAATTACAACTCTTCATTAGCAGTTGTTTTAAATAAATTATTAGCAAAAAAAAATGGAGAACGGGTAAGTAAAATTTTTAACTTGTCTTAAAGTAATTTATTTAGAAACATTTTCAAAATAATTTACAGAAAAAATAAACTTACGACCAAAAAACAGTTCGAAAAACTTGTGGAGCTCATGGAGAAACATCCCGAAATTGGAAGAGGGAAGCCGCAATTTGGAAGCAGCAAGAGTAAAAATAAACTATTGTGGGAAGAATTTGCCTTAGAACTCAATAGTACAGGACCGCCATCAAGAACTGCGCAGGAGTGGGGGCGTGTAAGTAGTAATAATGATAAAACCAATAATAATAATTAAATATCATTAATTAAACCAATACAATGTAAGTGTAATAATATTTTATGTATTTCTCTTGTAGGTTTGGATACACTACAAGGCAAATTTAAAGCGAAAGCTTGCCAATAACCGCAGTAATTACGTTGCTACTGGTGGCGGTCCCTCGCAAGAGGTATCACTAACTCCAATCGAAGAAAGTGTAGTGCACCTTGTACAAATAAGGGAGCAAGTTGCACCCAGTGGTAATGCTTTTGGGGTGAATAATGTGTTACCGACAATGGATAATAATGAAGTGGAAGACACCACTTTCATTGCAGCCTCGCCTGTGCCGAGTGAACCGCATACAGCAAATATAAACGACCGCCCCACTTCATCGGCATCGGCCGTTCAAAATCGGCGCAGAAGTAAAAATTTGGAAAACGAGCGTCTGGAGCTATTAAAAATGCAAGCTCAAACACAAAAAGATTTTATAAAAAAGATTGAGCAGTTAGAGAACACTATTTTAAAAATTATGCAATAAACAAACAACTGCTTCAAATAAAAAAAGAAAAATTAAACATATACCAAAGGGAAGCAAAGAAGAGATCTGAACTACACTCATTAAAAATAGAAGTGCAAAAATTAAAAATAGCGAAAAGGAGAGATAATGTAAATAGATAGTTTTTAAGTAGTTAAATGTTAGAATTATTATTATTTTTTTTTTTTGTTAATTGGAACATATTTTAGTTTAATTTTTTTAGTTTAATTTCATTTAAAATTGAAGTGATAATTTTCTTTTTAAATTTAGTTTTAAGTTTCCTTTTTTATCTTATGAAGAGATATTTTTGTTGAAATTAGTTACATATGTATATCTATTGCATATCTATTTAAAATAAAAACAACAAATGAAGTACAAATACATAAACGAAATGGAAATGTTTAATGGAATATATTAAAGGGATAACATGATATTGTTAAGAATTCTTCTTGCAGCATCCTCGTCTTCTCTTTCAATGTTTAGGTTTTCATTAATTAGTTCCGGAGTTGAATCTGGTACCATTTCCTCAGAAATTTCCACTCGAAAGTGTTGGCAAATATTGTGCAAAGCACAGCATGCGTTCACAATTTGTGTAGCCTTTTCTGGCGAGTAATGTAAGGCACGCGCAGATAAAAGGCAACGAAATCTGCTCTGCAAAATTTCAATCGTCCGCTCTACAATATTTCGGGCCTTCGAATGTATAGTATTGTAGCGAGCTTGCGGTGAACCAGCTTCTGCCATGCGGAAAGGAGTCATCAAAAATGTTTGTAGGGGGTAACCAGCATCGCCTTTAAGAAATGTTTCAAACAATTTATTTTTGTAGTAAATACAAATACCAATGTTACCTAAGATCCACGAATTGCTCGGTAAATTTCTCTGCAAATATGACTTCAAATCACTTGTATTAAACACAAAAGAATCATGATTTGCGCCCGCGTGCCTCCCATCCACATACCGGATAGTCATTTTGTAATCGCAAAGCTGAAATTCAAAAAAGTCATGTACAATATAATAATAATTTATTTTTCTTTTAGCTTACAATCATGACGTTTAAACTATAATAGACTTTTCTGTTGAGATACAAATGTTGTTGCTCTTTTTTCGGAGAAATGATGCGAACATGAGTACCGTCGATACATCCCAATATTCCCGGGAACCCACTTTTCAAATAAAATTCAATTTTTGAAGCATTTTGCTCCTCTTCTGACATTTGGGCTTTGATCCATTTAGCACAAATACGCTGCTTAATTAAATTTAAAACTTCTTTAATAACTTTAGATACTGTAGGTTGTGCCAGTCCTACATTAAAGTCATTTCCACTGCATTTTTAATAACTGCCGTCAGCAAGAAACCTAAGAGTTGCGCACAATTTCAATATAGGAGGTATAGCCGTACCTCGGACAGTTGTAGGGAAATATTCCTTCAGCTCATTTAATAAAAAGCAAAATGATTCCTTATTTAAACGGAAGAAATTTGTAAACCTGCACAAAAAAGTATTATAAAACCATCTAATTATCACAAAAACCTTACTTACTTGGTATTTGGAAGTTCTAAGGGATTCGAGTGATCATGGATGCTTTTTCGGATGCGCAGTACATGGCTTTTAGCATCAACACTTTCATCGTTGTAAAATAAATCTACATTTATATCCATTTTAATATAATTTAAAAAAAACACAATTTCACAAACATTAATTGAAATTTTTAATTGCTCGCCACAATAGCATCAGCTGTTTAAATATCAGTCAAATCCTCACTTTTTAAGCTGGCAACATCAATACGATTTCAACCAGAATTAGTTGTAATTCAACAAAGTTGAATTGTTTTAAAGTTGAGTTGTTTCAATTTCAATTCAACTGAGTTGAGTTGTAAACCGTAATAGGGGCAAAAATGTCATATTTTTCTTCATTTCTAATAAAATGTATTACAGTACTTAATCCATTCTTTAATAGTTGTATATTTAATGAGAGCTTTCCAAATAAATAAATGTTCATTTAAGAAACATAAATTTATTGCGTACATTAAAAATAATAAAATTTTTTTAATAATTGAAGAAAAACTAAAAGTAAAAAAAATTCATTTTATTCAAAATAGCTGTACGACTGGCATCTTTATCTAAGGGAAATTTCTTTATATACAATATTCTTCGTAAAAACTCTATTGTCATTGAGTATGTTTCCTTGACCATCTTCATTTGAAATATAAAATTTTCGGCCGTCGAATGAACGAACTCTAGAAAAATGGTAAAATTATTCGTGGAATCAAAATTCTTTTATTACGAACTACTCCCGTTATTACTTCGCAATCTATAGTGTTGCGGTGCAAGCATTTTACTCTCATTCGAGTTCAATTTACTATGGCTTGTGCCGTGTTCAAATTACGAATCAGCATAACAATGGAATTTATTTTCAATTTAAATTTATGCGGTGGCATTCCGCTTACGTTCAGTAAATTTAAAAATTAAGAAGGATATCATTTACGTCATTGACATCATTAGAAACTTTATCAAAACTGTAATAAACATTCTCCTAAAAAAAAAAAAAAAAAAAAAAATACGGAATTAAGAATTTGATCCGATAATATATTCTCAGGAATATTACCATAGATATCAGTAATTAAATTATCAAAACAACTAATTATTTGTTGTGGCAATTCAATAATGTCATCTGGATAATTTCTTAATTCACCATTACAAAGTTTATTTATGAAATTCAACAAATTCTACTTCTTCTGGTCTAGCTCTCATATTTTGTGTTAACCCATATACGGCCGCCGTGCCAATTTGGGAACACTTACTTATCTAGGGTGTATAGGAAAATTGTTTACATATATTAAAAAAAATATGCATTAACAAGTACTAGGAAGACCTATGGATATAAAAAATATAGAACGAATAAAATTGATTCATTTTTAGTGCCATTATAATCTAAATAATTTGGTCAATAATACAGATGTGGAGGTAGGTTTAAGATATCAACAATTAAATTTTCTGTATAAATTATAAATTCATAAATTCTTTTATTTTATCGAATTCGATATATACTGAATCACAAACAATTATTTTTAGTTTGATATTTTATATATGTCTGATTTTATAATCTATAAAAAAGTGCTGTGCCAATTTGGGTACAATGGCTGAAAGCATAACATTTAAATATACGCAAACACACGTATGAATGACGCAGTAAAAGAGTTGGACACCAGTTCAAATATTTCAAATGTTTTTCGACGAAGAAGTTTTTGAAATGATCGCTAATCTTAGCCATTTATAGGCGAGTCAAAATAATCGATATAACTTAACGGTTACCGTTGCAGAGCTAAAGAATTTCTTTGCTATACTTATTCTTTCTAGATATAACAAATTGCCAAGGGGAAGCGTGTATTATTCTTATGATGAAGATAAAGGAGTAGAAGTTGTGTCAAATTCTATGTCCAGGAATAGGTTTAAAGAAATTAAGAGAAATTTGCTCCTTGTTGATAATAACGAAGCTTCAAACCCCACTGGCAAAATGTTCAAGCTGCGCAAACTTTCAGATATTCTTATCAAAAAGTTCAACCAATTTGGTATTTTCCACAAACATATTGTTATCGATGAGTCAATGGTAAAATATTATGGGCGTCATTCAGCAGAGCAGAGTTTATTAGAGGCAAACCCATTTTGATTTGGATATAAAAACTGGGTTGCAGCAAGTTCTTCTGGATACTGTAGGTCAACTAACTCTGTTTCTGAGCCATTGGGTAGTAGAGTTGTCAAAATGCTACTCGTTAAATTATCAACAAACCCTGCAAATCACAAAGTCTATTTTGATAATTTTTTACAAGTTGTGAGCTGCTAAATGATTTACGTAATTCAGGTGCTACAGGAACAATAAGAGATAAACGTACTAAGAAATGCCACTTGACAAATGTAAAGGAGATGATGAAAAAGCCACAAGCACAGTATGATTATAGGTTTGATAACAATAACGAAATATTATTGGTCCGCTGGAAGGATAACAGTATTTGTGCGGCTACCAATCATGATTCTTATTAGACAGCAGGATTTTTTAAAAGATGGTGCTCACAAAAAAAGCAAAAAACGGATATGCAGATTCCATACATGTTTCAAAATTACAACAAGGGCATGGACGGAGTTGATGAAATGGATCAATCCATATCATTATACAGAATTGCCATTCATGGCAAAAAAATGGTAGTGGGGTTTATTTACCTACATGATGGATATGGCTATGTCAAATGCTTGGCGCTTGCAAGTATGCAGTAAAGAAAACAGCGTGCACCGCTTACTATTTCGACGAACAATAGCAAGAGTTTACCTAAAGCAATCACCAAAAAAAAACGCACTACTGCTTGTCCTTCGTCATGAAATATTGAAGAATATCACAAAAATTTAAGGGTTACAGCTAGACGGCGCCGATCACGTTCCAGAAAAGCTTCAAAATCGTGTAAGTTGTGTCATCTTCCACAACAGATGTTGGGGTTGCAAAAAATGCTAGAAAGCACTTTGCATTGAAAAAGGATGCTTTTCGAAATTTCACTCATAAGTGGCCACTGTACCAATTTGGGTACACCCCTTCTATGTCCTGAAAATAAAATTATTTCGACTTTTTTTTTGTTATCCTGTTTTTTTGTACTCCTAATTTTATATAAATAAAGAATTATTTAAAGTTTTCCTTGTCGTTTTGGTTTGGCTTTAAATGGGTTAAGGTAACTTTATGAAAAGAATTAAATTTCTTCCAACTAATGATGCAATTTTTAATTAAAGTAAATCGGGTCCCGTGTGGAACAACAGGTAAAATTTGCTTTAAATCGCGCATTAGGAGAATAGTTTTACCACCAAATGGTGGAATAGAATGAACAAATAAAATAAGTTTTTCCTTCTGAGTGTTTACGGTGTTGCCAAGCCTAATTTAATGTAGTTAATTTTGAGTTTTTTGTTGTAATTTTTTTAGCAAATTAAGAGAGAAAGATAGATCATTGCTTTATGATTGGCTAATATTCTTAACTGTTTTTAACTATTTTAGGCATAAAAATGTAGAATAAAAAATACATTCTGCACTCCTCCTATTGACAATCTATCAAACAAAAAGAAATCAAGCGAATACGTTGAGTTTAGGTCAGTTAAAATGGTTCTTAAATTTTTCGACTTGCCTATTTATATATAGATTATTCAGGGGTGTCATCGAAATCAATGTTGTCAGAATCGGTTTTGAAAACGACAAGAAAACATGCCTTGGTGTCATGAAAATCAATGTTATCGGTTTTATGTTCGAACTAGAATTAATGTTGGTTTTAGGTGTCACAGAAACCAATGTTATCGCTTTTGTTATTGGAAATAAACCAAGCAGCTATCAGTTATCAGTTTTCAATTTCTCACTTTGTTTTTATTTTTTGCATCAGGATATTTTATGAAAATGGCATTTCATATTTATTGTAGAAATGATCTCTTGATCTGGGTTTTTCATTGATGTCCATTTCCAGTTGGACCCACTGAGAACAAATAAACCGCTCCATACATTTGAGCACATCACCCAAAATTTTTGATACTGTGCTTCTACCTAGACTTATGCTTAAATCGTTGCCAACTAATCTCTGACAAGATCCTTCCACTAAAAACCGCAAAGAAGCAGCACCAAGTTGCGAAATCGGAAGAACCTTAGAATGCGACAATTTCCCCTTAATAGCGTCAAGTACCATACGAAACGTATCTTTGTTTAAGAGATAATTGCCTACAAATCCGCAAAGCTACTTTAAATACACATAAATGCACAATAAAAAAATACACTTACGTGGCCTCCGGCAGCTCAGGTAGATTTCTGAAATCTCTCAGATTTTCGGCGCCACCCTTTCCGAATGCTCTTCTTCTAACAACAAAAATGCTACAACTGCTGATGCCATTTTACTTTACCTATTGCGACTCATCCCTTTTTTAATTATTTAATAAAATTAAATTACTTTTATCCACAGATTTATACACTTTTATTGATATTTTAAATGAAACAATAATTTTTTTTTTGATTTTCTGCAAAGAAGACAATGGAAAGTTCAGTTTATTATTAACCCTCTAGAGTACTCTAGGATTATTTTGTCTAGGATTTCTTTGGCAGGATCGCTATGTAAAGTGAAACAATTATTAAGTGTAAGTGTAAATTTTGCTAAAGACCTTTGAATGCTGCACTGAGCTGCAGCACGTTTCAATTCCGCTAAGCCACCGGATAAAGTGCTCAGTTAGAATAATGAGAAGATCTTTGATTTGAATTCAAAAATATTCTGATTTTTATTTACAATTTATACAGCTATTTATACTAATTTCTAACTCTAATTCTTTTAACATATTCTTTGGTTTATGAGCCAATTCTTATTATTATTTGTTTACAATAATTTTGTATGTGGACAAAATTCTCTATGTAAGCAAATTTCAATATTTTATTGAACTATTGAATTCGTAATTGTAATTCAATTCCCTTTAATTCTTACGTTACAATTGTAAGTTATTATTAAAATAAATGTGACCAACACAGTACATATATAAGTGTGACCATCCAACTTGGTTTCATGCCACGAAATGAAACTAATAATGGTTTACAAAAAACGATAATCAGCAAAACCGACGTGGTTTCTATGACACCCCAGATTTTTTCCTTTTTTCGGCACTCCATCGAACAAAGAAAATTTTCGATATTAATGTGAAGTCATATTAATATTTCTGGAAGAGGCATACAAAAAATATTCGTATTATAACGGCTTGTCCAAGTATAAGTGTCTTTTTAAATCATATGTTACTTTGTTCTGTACGAAATAATGACTATCTGTCAGTATTACACCTCCGCGGCTTAAAATGATTCCTCTGCGCTTGAGTACGGACACTTAGTATGGGCCTTAGAAAACAATTTTTTTGACAAGGCACATCTCCTGGACTGGATGTATTTCCAGCACTGGTCGTGCAGCACTGTTGTTCGACTCTAGCTCGTCCATTAGCTAACCTTTTCGGTACGTTGTACGACGCTGGAGAGTTTCCATTGTGAGGCTAGTAATCCTGAAAATTACCGCCCAATAGCGACCTACTGGTGACCTACTACCACTGCTCTCGAAGAAATGGTGGCTCAAGATATCCCCATGGCGATTGACAGGATCTGGCACGGGATACTTCTGGCAAAGCTTGTTGCTTTTAGTGTCGGTAATGTCCTCACTCTGTTTATATTGAGCTTCATTAGGGATCGCACTATACGAGTTGTTATCAGACGAGTTGAAAATAAATTCAGGGGTACCACAAGGCTCCGTTTTCTCTCCTACCTCTACTTCTTCTTATTTTTCTTAATGACCTTGTAGGTAAAACTTCCAAACTCATTTACTCCTTCGCAGATGACAGCAGCATAAGCCATTTCTAGTCGTTTGACCATAGGCCAAGTCTATGTAAGTTTCGGGCGATGAAGCAAAATATGAATAATACGCTTAAACAAGATCTTGTAATAATCTCTCAATGGAGTCACACGAATCGAAACGGTTTTTCATTAAGAGCGCATCCGTTTGTGGTCGATATACATATCAGCGAATCGCGCTACGCATTACAGAAACAATTCGTTCTTTTGTCGAACGGCTCATACTTGTATGTAGAACGAGCTCCTTTCAGATGTCTTTCCTGTCATATCCAACGTGGAGAGGTTCAAGTGTTCCTAGTTCCAGCACAATGCACTGCGTAAATAGGGGTCATCCCCTGAGTACTGGTCCAATCGAAAAAAAATCATTTGTCAAGGCACACACAAAAGTGGCGCAAAGGCAACTGGAAATACAATTTCAGTCAACGGCGTGCGCTACGGATCCATTACTTTCTATGGCCTGAAGGATGACATAAGGACTTGGATAGTCTTTGGTTTCAGCACGATGGCGCACAATATCAAACTAACGATCCTTTGTTCGGTAATCGTAATATCAGCCGTCTCGGCGGTGTTAATTACCCGCTTCGGAGCTGCAATGTTACCCCTCTTACCTTATTCTATGAAAATAATCTAGAAACGATCCACACTCTTAAGGATAATATATTGTCCGCATAATACGTGTCAACAAAGTTTGGGAAAATGGGCTACTGCGAAGCCAGAAATAATAAAAATATTTGTTATTTCTAATTAAGCCATAATAAACAAAATGAAATTAAGTTGAGATCATAATATTTTATTTTTAAAAAGAAAAAAGAACTTAGTTTACAATTATTTTTTTTTATCAAAATTATAAAAAAAAATTGAATTTCACTACCTCTTGTGATGGTAAAATTTTATTTATTATGAAAAGAATATTCGTTTCTCTTTTAGCTACTTGGTTACGAGTCCGAAACACAGGTATTTTTAAAACTTCTAATGAAATTTTTCTTACTAATTTTTGCTCTTGGAATAAAGCAAATACCCTACCTTTCCTTTCATTATAGTATCTTGAACATACACATCCAGTAACTGCCACAGAAGTCATTAAAATCCACAATTTGCGATCCGAATATAGTGAAAATCCGATTTTTCATTGCAAGATTTTTTCTTTATTTGATCCTATTCACTGCCTTTGAAGTCATGTTTAAGATATGAAAGAACAATTTATGGGAAGTACTTCAAATGTTATTCGTCCCAAAGCACGTCACACATTTTATATTTTTAATGTCTATTTGCAGGAAAAAGATATTCATATGAGAGGTGAATACGGACTTATAGGTTATAACTGCGACCTTTGATGGTTGTTGTATTTTGTTGTTGCTAAGATTAACTCAAATCATAGTATTCCAAAAGGATAAGGAAACACCATAAGAAAAGGTCCAACGGGGTCAGATCGCACGATCTTGGTAGCCTGTTCACATAACCTCCACGTGCGATGATCATGCTCTCAAATCGTTCGTGCAGAATATCCAATGTGGCATGATCATATCCACATGTTGGTGTCCATATGACCCAGTTCAGAGCAAAAGAAGTTGGTAGTTATCGATCTATAGCACTCGCCGTTAGCGGTGATGGCTAAATAGAGACCTTTTCCGGATGCATTAGACTGTACTGAATCTCATGTGGATTAGTATCGTCCCGAATTGAACGATTTTCTTTTTTGATGCACCCATTCATCCAGAAATGGGTCTCATCGCTGGTCCATGACCAAATAACGAACGCATATCGTTGCCTAAGTTTGTTTACATTCAGCTCCATGGTCAGATTTGTACAGGTACAGATCCATGTTACGACGCAAAAGTCGGCAAGTTTTGTTCTTCGAAACGGCGAGTTCTTGTGAGTGATGAGAAATCAACTGCCTCGGATTCTGCTGCTATACACTCTCGTGGACACCGGGTCATAGCTTACTAAGCCAGTTGACTCAAATTTATCCACTAGATAGGACTAGTGGATAAATTTGAGTAGGACGATTATAGCGATCGTAACATTTTTATGATTTGCACGTGTTGTTGAACGCAATATTCGTCCACTTTGAATTGACAAAACAGACTGAATAAATGACAGCCAATTTTCAACAATATGGCCGTTAGTAACTACCAAAGTCTGTAAGTCTCTATTGGAAGATCCCATATCTCACTTCAGCATAATTTTTACTTTAATTTACCACTTTATTTTTACGCCGTTAAACATTTCTTTTCTCACAAGCCCTTACGCTCACAACCACCACGCGAGAAAATCCAATATTAAATTTTCAACAAGAAATCATTGTTTGGATTTGTAACTTTTTAAAATCAACTTAAGTACACATTGAAAATAAAATTTAGTAATGTTCTTAAAATTATTTGTCATGCTACCATCTCTAATAAAATAACAAAAATACGTCAAATTGTAAATGAAAACAATACAGTGCCCTCTAGTGACTATTCTATATTTCACAGCAAACAATAAACAATGAATAATAATTATTAAATTATTTTCGTTTTACCTAATCTAACTTGAAAGTATTGCTAATACTATTCTAAAATGAAATATTTATATCATAAATATGTCAATATTTATTGACAATAAATTAAAATAGCTGCGCATTAACCCTCAAGTGTCAGGTAGACACAATGTATGTTTTGTCTGAATCGAACCGCCAAACATGTAAAGAAGATGGCGAGGTTCAAAAACTGTCCAGCGGGTACAGAAAGCACTGCCCCTTCCTATTGATTTGGACAAGCTGTTCGCATACATTTGTAATAAGTCAAACATTCATTGCTGCAATGAATGTTTTACTGCCAGTAATTTTGTTTATTTAGTGTTAAATTGGCTAAAAAAAAGCTTGCACATGGCTAAATTGAACATAATATTTTTGAAAGTGACTGTGATGGCTTTTTTGGGTGTGAAGTTTCCAGCAACGAAGAAAATTTAGCTGCTAACATTTGTTCCGTAAGTAAAAGCAAAGGTCGAGTTAGTGAAAGCGTATCGCGTTCATGAGGATCAGATGGCGAATTTTGAAAGGGTTATGTTAGGTTAGGTTAGCAGAGCAGCTCGGAAGCCATAAGGCCGAGAACCAACCAGAATCCCTCACAAATCCTAATAAATCCCTCAGTGGCACTTCACTGAGACAGTCGAGGTATCGAAAAAAATCTATGAGCATGCGCTCCTGCAGAGTAGGGCAGAGTTGCAAAAGATTCACGTCAGTACCTGCCCGAAGGCCTAACCTGACGGTGCACTATTGCACAAGGGTGAATAAAGCACGTTCACCACCGCCCCAGTAGCCCCCGCCAAGGGCACATGAGGAAATGCCAACTAACATGTGCCCCCAACAGGGACAACATGGTAGCAAGTTCCGTACAGGCTGCTGGACCATGTACAGACACCTTGCTAAGATGCTTGGAGCTATCTAACCTCCTACTACCCAAATGGCACGGCAGTGGAACTTTTACCCCAATCTGACCTGAAGCTTCACCTACCGTAACCATTAGAGCAGCTCTGTCGAATAGCAACAGCACCTAGAGATATATGGCCTGAAGAGAACATCCACATCATGCCACTAGCCCATGATTGAAGACACACTCATCCAGCCCATACCTCTCCCCGCGTATCTTTGGGTTTTAACCACAGCCACCACGTGATCCCCGAAGGGGCCTCACCAATAACCAGTCTAGGACAAGTCCTAGGGGCTACTGGTTCCCGTGGCACCAGATAGGACTCTGGTCAGCCGCGTGTTAAAAGCACCTCCGATTTTAGGTTCCTTGCACACCTGAGGCATCGGTAACACCTCTACCCAGACTAGCGTAGCAAGCTACTTCCTTAATTACTTATATGCACGCCCGTTACCCTGGTATTCAGGGATTGGGTAGTAACATATTAAGTTTTAGGGCAATTGGCCAAAGGTCAAGGTCTGGAAAGACCAACTACCCCTCCGGACGAGCGAGCGAACCCGCTTTTACCTTTAGTTTACTTGCATGCGCGCCCGTTGCCCTGTTGTTTCAGGGATTGGGTAGCAACATACAAGTTTTTAGGGGTTATCAGCAAAAAGGCCTAGGTCCGGAAACCTGATAACCCTCTACCCCAGGAGGTTCAACACCAAGCCACCAAGACAGGATGCATTGACCGCGCCCCCTGGGGGGATGCAGAGTAGGGCAGTCGCATAGAAAGTATTGAACCGACTCTTCCTTCTCATTGCCGAAGCAACTCTTGTACTGTCCATCATAGGAGTATCCTTATATGCTACGGCATACGGTCGACCACACGAATGATATAAAATAATAGCAACCATTTACTAACAATGTATCGTTCTTTTAGTACTTCTTGTAAAAAAACGCAGAAATTTATAATAAAAGAAAAACCAGCCTTCCAAAAACATTTACAACAACACACTAACAGCTGACAGAATTGCTTGCGGTGATACTTTCCCACTAAGCAACACCTACAATTTAACGGCACTAAATGTTCTAAAGATAAACGACATGTTTTTACTAACTCTATCGTAATGCATTAGAACCATAATCTGAACATAAAGATGAGATGATGACGCCGAAGTGAACTGTTTGCAACATTTCAAACTTATAAAGGCAGAAATGAAATATAATGGAATAATGGAAGTCTGAGCAAAGTCGAAATAGCTGCTCAATACAACAACAACAACAAATAACATTTTTGTTAAATAGCTATTTTAGAAAATATCTCGATTAATGAATTTAGTAAATACTACGCGTTTTAGAAATTTGCTGTGCAAAAAAATAGTACCGGCTTTGTCAACTATCTTTAAAAATAAAACTATGTAAACTTTTTAGATTTTTGTTAGATTTGTAATATTTTGTCAAATATTGCCGATTTACCAAAACGGCCTCGCAACGGCCTCTCAACACTAATATTTTCCCAAGCTACTCTTACTGACGCCCAAAATTGAGTCCACGAATATGTACTTTACCAAGAAAAACAAATAACAGCAAATCAATATAAGATATTTTATATCGGGTCAAATTGGCTGTTATTTATTCAATCTGTCTTACGAGATCGCCATAGACGGATATAGCATACAACAACAGGTGCAAATGATTAAATTATATTATGGTTAAATTATATTTTCGGGCAACATTCCTCGCGCTACGCACATTTTACGGTCGCCATCATCATCCGCTTGTTCAGTAAACAATGAAAATTCCTTCATACAAATTGTAAGGCCATGAGAGTTTTTGACAGCTAAAAACGCTTACCAGACAATTGGGTCGCCACACAGTGCTCTGATATTGAACAAAATTTAACGAAAGTAGAAGGAGAAGTCTAAGGTTAAAATAATTTCGTATGGTGTGTTCTATCATGAAGCTATGCAAAGTTTCAAATCTGGCTAAAAGTGCGCTCAAGGATATGGGTATCTCTGTGACATCCTTTTTAGAAAGGTAATGATTTAAACTGCGCTTGGCAACAAAGACTTACAAAAATTTTCCAACGGTCGCAAATAACAGCTTATAATCCAACAGGGTGTTATTATCACTTCTATTATTATCCTTTTGCTACAAATAAACGTTGAAAGTAAACAACCCTTGTCGTCTCGTCATGGATCTTCACGGCAGCCCGTTTTGCAATATAGTGGCTTCTCTAAACATTCTTTAAAATAATTATAAATCATTTTGGAATGATTTTAATTGTAGTTCTATTAAAAATCTTTTTACGAAATTGGACCTGGCCCTTGAAAAGCAAGTATTAATACACGTCCTTATATATTTGAACAAACTTTGCTGCTATTGGTTTCTAAATTTTCAAAAGCTTCCATCTAAATAAATTTATTCAGAAAGCTCTAATATTTTTTCCTGATTATTGAAGTAACCCTTATTTTAATAATAAAGTGAACTAAACCTATCAAAATATTCGAAATCAAAATTTCTATAATATTTCTCTTAGGAAGCACTAAATTATACATTTGAAAAACGGTCGTTTTACCCTTAGGAAACCATGAATACAAATGTTACATGTTTCTCTATTGATTTCTGAATAATAAAACAGTGAAGTTCTAGTAAATATAAATTTTTTCTGCATTTTATCAAACTTTTATTTTGAAAATTTATTCTTTTGGGATATTCTCCCCAACTAATTGTTAAAACAATTAGAGTTTAAACTTTTTTTGTTTGCTGTGGCTTCCGCTGTTCATATGACAACATTTCATTGGTCGCTAAACCAAATCGTCAGTGAACTTTAAGCCGTGTGAAATCATTCAACCTCGTATTTTTATGCCAAAACTAACAAACACAATATGAGAATTCTATATTGTACATGATTATTACAAAAAATATAATCATATTGGGCTTAAAATGCTTTTATACAAACAACACAACAAGCAGTTAGTTATACTCAACGTGAGTCTATTTTATTTTTCTTGCAACATGTAGACAATAAACGCATACTATGTTTATGTTGTTGTAATAATCAATTACAATACAGAATTTTCATATTGTGTTTGTTTGTTTTGACATAAACATATGAGTTTGAATGTTTTCAAACTGCTTAAAGTTCACTGACGGTTTGGTTTAGCGACCAATGAAATGTCGGAATGTGAACAGCGAATGCCACAATAAACAAAACATTTTTTTTACTAATTTTGGTAGACATATATATAAAATCCTTCTTTTAGGGGTCTTTTAACAATATTTTCGGGACAGACTTAAAAAATTATAGATACTTATACAAAAACCCACAATTGTTATATGAGAATTTTTATGCATTCATTATCACTCAAAGGGCGATTAATTGTATAAAAGTGTAGGAAAAATAAAACGACACAAATCGATTATAATTGTTGATTGTCTGTTGTATTGTGTGTACGTGTATGATGTGTTTGTATATATAAAAGTTTTCTGAAACTATTATATTTAAATCTTTTGTGAATCGCAAGTAAAAAATTAATTCTATAGAACTCTCATATAATATGTACATGAGTTTGAACGCTTTTCAAACATGATTAGCGCCAATGAAATGCAGACCAGCAGCAAATAAAAAATTATTATTTTTTATTTCAAGATTTTATTTGTACTTGAACAAAAAGAAATCAGTCATCAATATTTCTAGCCTTTTTCTTTTTCCCCACTAATATTTATTTATTGTATCTTCAAAACTGAACTAACAATAAGTATTCAAATCTTAATAAATATACATATAATTATTTGGCCCAACCAGTGTCGGAAATAAACTTAGTGATAGTACAGTAGAATCTTAAAAAAGTTAACCAAAATGTCCCGAGGGGTATTAACTTTTCCGAACTTTTAACTTTTCTAAGCGGTTTTTTTGAGTCGAAAAAATGAATAAATAAAGTATGTATGTAATATGTAAACAATTTTTTTAGATACCAAATGTTCCATTTTTATTAAAAGACTTATATAATAGTTTTCATTATTACAAAAAAGAAACTTGTTTAATTTGTCTTGGGTGTTCAATTTCAAAGTCCCGCTCAGTTTTTTTGTTCGCATAAAAGTAGTTTATAGAGGTTTAAAGAAGCAGTCAAGGCTTGTTTGTTTCTTTTCTTTTGTATAATAGCTCTTGATCATTTTCGTGCGCATAAAGATTCTACTGTAATTAATAATACATATATGTCGTGTTAAGCACAAAAATATTTTCAAAAAATTTCATCTGGAGTGTGGCAATACAATATTTTTGTAAAACTTTCAATTTAGTTGAATAACACAAGTGATAAAAAAACTAAGATACACAAATAAAATTTAATATGTCCTTTTTAATCCTATATATATTTTTATACTTGTCTGGATCTGTCCATTGAACACTTTTTTAATTTTGATGAAATTAGTCAAAAATCATTATTTAAATAACGCTAATTTTCTTCCTATTTCGGACCAACTCAACTCAAACTCGTTGCACTAAACCGTGCCACGTAACCATGAAAATACTACTCGGAGTAGTCACTTTCTATTTTTAAAGTACGAAAGTGGTCACATACATCCACCACTGGCTGGATTTAAATGAATAATAATTTGAGAGTAAAGATTTAAATACCAATTGTTAGATTAATTTATATACAAGACACTATTTACGAGTATAATAATAATTTGAAATTTTTAGTGTTTGTTGTTGGCTTAGCGGTCTATACGTCTCCATTTTATTGGCGCTAGTCAAATCATCAGTACTCTCTAGCCAAATAAAAATAAAATTAACAAAAATTAAATTAATTATAGTGGACAATATCTCCAATAATGAATGTAATAAATAAATCATAATAAATAAAAAATATAAATGTAGACTAAAGCAATATTCACGACATTTCATTTTTCATTGAATTTACCTATCACACAAGGCGCTGTGGGGTGGAGGTAGAAGTTTGCATTTGTTTGTAATCTCTACGATTAGATATCATTTCAATTTTAATATACACATATGCATACACATATATGTACGTATATAATTTTTTTCCATTTTTGAAAGTCCTTGAGCACAAATTTATAAACAATTGTAAAAACAATATGAATTTTGAATGATTTTTAAGCAAAACAATGTGAATGTTGTCCTAGTCTGAGGTTTTCAACAAGGAATGTTGTTAGTTCATACCTATACTTATAAATATATACATATACACTTGTTAATAATTTAGGAGGAATGAAAGTAGTTCCTTAAAAATTACATCCACTCTCTTTCACTGGGCAGCAGCGCACCCATGACCTTGACAATATATTATTCTGTTAAGATACCAAAACCCACACTTGATAAGTAGGAAATTGCAATATTCAGCATTTGATGAACATTTTCGTCAGTTAAACTGTGATTTCAAATTCATTTTATTATATTCTATATAAATATGTATGTGAATGTGCATCCTTCCATTTTACTACACTTTTTTGTACGAATGTACTTATGTAAGTATGTATCTCGCTATATACATATACCATATACACACAAGATTAAAACAATTTAGATTTCCGTTTGTTACATGTGTTTGTAGGTAAGTGTGCACGCAGATGCAATTCCCTGCAAAATGCCTTGCCGCAAAACTAACACGAATTGCATTGACTTAAATCGCTTTAATAAGGACATTAAAGCCACTAATAAATACTGACAACAGACAAATTAAAAAAAAAAAACAAGATGTTTTGGCTTCTTTTTTATAATTCCAATCCTTGTATTAAACTGCTACTTATCCACAAAAAAATACATACGAAGCAGTTGAATATACAAATAATGTGTTGAAAAAAAGGATTGTATATAAGTAGGTATAAACGTTTACCAACGTTTAGGAACAAATGCAAGCAAAATGTGTAGTGTCAGGATCACACGTGGATCAAATCTTACCAACATAAATATGTACATATATATATGGATGTATGTACATATGTATGTCTATATGGCATATCATTGATGGACATTTCTTGAAACAATTGTTTAAAATCAACGCCTCTTTGTTTCTTACTCTCTTTAAGGTGAACTCAGTGATGACGTAGTTTAACCCATGCAAGGGTTGCCTCTTCTATGTATTTAAAAATCATTTAAGGCTGTATTTTTATCTTGTATGATTAATATCTTTATATTTACTTACTAGTGTAATTGGATCAGTGTTCTTGTTAATAACCAAATAAATTTTGAAATTTGGATTTTCGTTGACAAAAAAGCGTTTTGGTAGATTTTTTTTATAATTTTGGTGGGAAAAGAATTTCTTGCGCGGCAACGCTGCTTTTAAATTTTGCCAATAGTTTTACTTTGTGGGAGCTTTAAACAATTTAAAGCAATTTTAAAGGGTTTAAACAATTTTAAAGGGTTTTCTTATTTTTGTAAACGAAATGTCTTAAAAAAATTGTTTGTAAAAGGTATTTAAAATATATTAAGCAGTCTTTACTCGGAATGTTTTATAATTTAAATTTATATGTGAACTTCGATAATGAATTATAAGAGAATGACTTAATTAACTTTATTTGGTTTTAATGTTTCACAAGTTGATTTGTGTGGCCTTATAAAGTATATCAATTACTTCTCTAGTTGACCTGTAAGCCTTAAAATATAAAAAATAATATAAAATTCCAATGTTTTCTTTTTCTTTTTGTCAGGAAAAAACCTTTAAAAAAACCAGCTGCAATAAACTGCAATGTAGGTCTTTTTCGTCATTGTAATCTTATTGTGGAAGTTACAAGGGCTTGATGTTTGAAACACTATTTTTGAATGCACCCTCAATAAAACGATTTCGCATTTTCTTAATTCCTTGAAAAATAAATTTAAGCAATTTTTTTGCCTGCAAACCTTCAAAATATAAAAAAATAGTTGTAACATTCCAATGTTTTCCTTTGTTTTTTTATTGCATGTACAGAGATTTTTAAAAGGTTTTTCTCCCTTTAAAAAACTACCTGCAATAAACTGCAATGTAGGAAATCTATTTCTGAATATATCCTCAATAAAACATTTTTGGTTTTTCCCAATTATTTATAAAAAAAATAAATTTAAACACCCTCAGTCAGTTTTCATGGTTTGATATGAAAATAATTTTTTAAGTAATATCAGTCGTATTGTGTCTTTCAAAGTGAATTGGTGTATTTTAATTTAAAAATAAAGATAATAATAAATAAAACAAACCGTTAATCTCAAAAAGTGAAAAAAATCTAAATCTTATATATAGTATACACAAAAATATAATTTTGCCCGAAACTTTGTTAAGTCTAATGTGAGACTTGGCAACCCTGGAGTTCAAAATTAGTTTTGATTGGTCGAAACAAATATATATTATATTTCGATAAAAATCAGGATTTTTTAATCAAATTTAGTTTTATTTTATAAAAAAAAAATAATCTTTATTATAAAAACCGTGTATAAAGTGTTTAAAACAGCGGTGGACTTTTTATCAAACAATTGTTTATAAGAAACGCCTCTTTTTTTCTTATGCTCTTTAGTTTAATCGTTCAAGAGACTTTGGCGAGTGCAAATTTTTTCTCAATTACAGTGTTTAATATAAATGGCAATGCATTTAAAAGATTTTTTTATGATAAACAATGCTTTTGGAAATGTACAATGCATTTTATGTCACCAAATATTTAAAAGGTATAGAGAAAATGTTATTAAGAGGCATTATGATTCTTTCCACTCTGATATGAATAAATATAATGATGTGTTTCGTGATGTGTTTTAATGTGGTTCGTTTTGCTTGTCACTGTACCCTCAAATTATCTCACTAACCCAAGTGCAAAACAATTTTGTCCATCACTGCTATATGGATATTTGTTTCACTGGTCTAGGCAAGCACAGTGCGCTCTCAGTTATTTTGTTTTTATAACTCTACCCAATGTAGATAAATATTTGTAGGAAAAAGATGCAAAACATGCACAACATTGAATAAAACAACTATACATGTATGTAAGTATGTACGTATGTAAGTATGTATGCTTTGCCAGGCAGGACATTGAAATATTTAGGTATTTAGCGCACAACACTTTTCTTTGTATATCTCCAAATAATTAATGGTGGTTGTTTTTATGCTGTATAAAAGAGAACAAATTCATATTCTCGCTCTCGCACACACATCCATGCACATTATTAACAAATGAAAACATGTATTGAATATTGCATGCACTTTGTTTGTGTTCACATTATGTAGAAATTTAACTGGCTTGTGGATAGTGGTTTCGTATAGAGTCAGAAGCATAAACGAATAAAATTTCCTCTCATTCGTTTATGCTTCTGACCAATCAAAACACATTATGTGTTTATTATTTAAAAGGAATAACAAATACACAATGCATGATGGTTGTTGTTACTGTTATTTATGTTTGTATGACTTGTTCGGTTGGTCGGATTTGCCTTCGTTCGATTGTTTTGGGTGTTTTTGTTTTGCATTGCGAAACGTTTATACGGGTGTATATGTATGTTTATGTGAAATATTTTAATAAAAAAACAACATGGAAAATTGTAAATGTAAGCGAAGCGCCAGCCAGGATACATATCGTTACGAATAAACAGGCGGAAGGTTGCAAAATTTTGTTAAACGCGTAAGACGACTACTGTAGCGTGCTGCGTTTTAAATTCATACGTAATGATTAAATTTTGTGTAAACAAACTTCCGAAAACACGTATGTGTATTAGCGCAATAAATTTTACTCGTAATAAATACTTAGTATATCTATGTAAGTATGTACTTACATGGCTATCACACCGTATGGTGACGTGCCGTGCCGTATTCACTCACTTGTAAAGTGTGCATATGTGACAAATTCGCGTCGCTCCTTTACAAAATTTCTGGAAAAAAATATATTAAATTGTTTTTATAAAAGTGCGCTCTACCTTCAATAATAGGCTCCGACTGAATAAGCATGTGTATAGAATTATATACATATTTTGTGATAAATTAGTAATTAAGTAATGTCAATAATCTGGCCGCATTTTAGAAAATGTTAATTGCCAAATTGTGTTAACACCTTTTCTAAAAGTGGTGAAAGAAAATAAAGGCAATGACAAAAAATTATGTGCCTAAAAAGCGAAAAAGTTTAAAAGCAGTCATTACCTAAATATATTGAAAAAAAAGAATAATGTATGTACATACTTATATTAATTCATAAAGTGAAAACGAATGCCCATTTGGTGCCACCTGTGGTGCTGTGAAGCTTTTATTTAAAAAATAATTTCAAAACTGTCTCTACTTTTAATTACGAAATGTAATACCGTACGTGCATTGTGCTTTGAAATTATTTATTACGAAAGTTCTTTTTGTGAATGAAAAAAAATAAGAATAATAATAATACAAAATATGAATTAATAAAAATTTATAATAAAAAAACCTACGTTAATGGAATGGAAACACCACGGGTAGCGACATGATGCTCAATTGTTGTATCAAACAAAGCCTGTTGTTGTCATCTTGTCAAGTTTAGCGCATCCAATATACTTACATATGTACATATATATTTAATTGAAAGCAACGGTAGTTATTGATCAATTAACAACACGTTCACTTATGCAAATGCACATGCATCCACACACAAATATCTAGGTACATGTGTATGTATATACATAAGTATGTACATACGTATGTATGTACCAGATAATGACATAAATCATTCGTTGTCAAACATGCATAAATTCGTATGAGTTGAAGTTGAGATCATACCGACAAAATATAAACAAGAGCGGCAAGCGTTTTTTAGCTTTCCCAAAATTCTCAAGCCCATACAATTTGTTTGTAGCAACTCTATGTGATTGAAAAATTCGATTTGACAACGCGTTAAAAAGTGAAGTTAGCCGCAGCAAGCAAAAAAAGTAAATAAATGAAATTTCCAAACTAATAAAATTATTGTTTTTGTTTAACATTCGAGTTTCATTAATGTTTCTTTTTTTAATTAAAAACATATGCAAATTATGTGTCAAATTGTAGTTGCCAAAATTGTTGTCGTATTTTTTACATCCTTGTTTTCGTTGTTGACATAGCGCTGTTGCTCCGCTAGGCGGCTTGAGACGTAGCACTAGCCGCTCTTCTTTTGGTTTAACTGATACTTAAACGCAATTTTTTCATTCGAATTTCGTAAATAAAAATTTCAGTAGTTGACTCATGAGCATACTTTAGATGTACAGAGATGGCATATTTTGTGGCAGGAATTGGCAAAGAGATCGTTTGTTGTCATCAATGGTATACACATACATATGAATATACATATGTATGTATGTATGTACATATGTGAAATGGATTATTAAGTTCAAGTAAGAAATCTGTATAAAAGAGTTTTGCACAAGGCACAGATTTTGAAATTGCTTGGCTTAAAGTTGCATACACACACACATACCACTACATACATATGTATACATAAATAACATTTGATATATAGACGTTGCACAGAGAAGTATTTGACCCAAAAAGCTGGCCAAAATTATTAAGCGTGTTTTTTGTTTTAAAAGTTTAACTTTTTTGCTTTAGTTTGATAGAAAAAATTTATTGGCAGGTTATTATTGGGTTAGTGTTATTTTTGACACCCACCACCCACCGACCAACCTCCCACCCACCTTTTATAACTTTGTTAGATTTTTTTCCTTTTTGAGGAGAATTTAATTTTATATATACATATGTATATTAATTTATTATCCGTACACGGTATGCCGCGCCACACGATTGTTGTGTGTTTTTAGAAAAATTATTTATTATTACGTATGCCGGTCTCCCCCTCGCATTCCGCCAAAATTTGGTTTGCAACTGTACTTTATTCTAATAGTAACTCAAATTAAATTTAGATAGTCGAACTATTGTAGTTGTGTAGATACAGGGAAATAAAACATAGCTTTTTATGTATGTTACAATGTCCTCCTTGTCAAAATTATAATTTATCCAATATTAAATATTAAAAAAATTGGTCTCGTAGCTTGGCTTCCTATAAGGGATAAACAACCAAATAAACGAAAACATATTCACTTTTAATATTTATTTTATATTATTAAATACTCATCACATGAAAAAATTAAACTCATTAAAAAGTTCAAATTATGATCATGTCGCACGTATTTCATCATGGGCGGCATCATCCGTATCAGGAAGAAGTGATTTAATAGTATCTGATGAAAAAGGCTTTTTTATCTTTCGTGTCTTTTGTGTATTGCAGCTTAAAAAAGGATCACTGATCAAAAATAACCTATTTAGAACATCATTTCCATGTTATCTCTCAAAGTTGCAAAACTCTTATAATAAGAATTCTGGGTAATAAGCCATATATGTGTATTTTTTAAAGTGCATTTCCCCTTACTTAGTTAACAACCTGATACTTGGGTGCATTTTTTATATACCTATACCGTTTTTAAATGTAATTTTGATTTGTAACTCTTTTAAATTAGGTATGTAGTACATAGATAAAGTGTCCTGGAGACGATCAAGTCTTATATATACCGCAGGTATACAAAAACAGCTTAATAGGTGTGTATGCGTGTGGTTGGCTTATAATTATTCCTGATAAAACATTTAGTAAATATGAATTTATGAGCTAAGAACTGAATTTTAAGAAATTCCTTTTTTAAGGGCGGGTAATCCATCACATTGGTAGTTGTTAAAAGTGATGTAAATAATATTTCACATCAATAATTCGAAAAACACAAAAGTTTATGACGACAATAAAGTATAAGAAAAAGTGCGTTATCAGCAAAAATAGAAAAAAAGATAAAATTTTCAAAAAATCACCAAAAATAGTGGCGCACACATGCGCAAACTTTTTTTCTTTTTTCTTAAATTAGAGATCTCATATTTTATTGTGGTATATAACATTATTTGTAGAACAGCTAACCTCACTTTCAAAAAACCTTTCCTTTTTTTGGTAAGAATTTATATACATATATGTATGTATAATTTTTTTTTGTAATTAATATTTTTAAAATAAATATTTGAGATAATTTTTTCTTTTTAAATGCTAAAAATAGCTGCTGATGGAATCTTTCATGTAAAAAAAATCAATGTAATAGCTCCATTCGTTTAGCCACAAAAAAATATCACATAAAAATATCTTGAAGTCGAAAAAATTCAATAAAAACGCATGCAATTTTCTTCACTTTCCTGACTTTAACAGTGTCCCACAACTACAAATCTTAACTTACAATCTTTAAAATGTACGATATGATGTAATTACTATCTATCAGATCTATCGATCTGCGTAATTACTTCTTAGGATTTCATCAAATTAATTTTTGCCTTTTTGGCCAGCTTTTTGGGTCAAATACTCCTCTGTGCGTTGGCGCAACAAGATAATATTTGTTTGATGGCGAAGAAAATAGTGTTATGGGTTAGAAATTATATATGAAGGAAAAATTGAAAGTGTGTGTGTTGGGGAGAGCGGGTTTGGTCTAAATTTGCTGTGGGGTTGACCTTGCCCGATTCATCTACGCTAATAGGGTTCTAGTCGAAAGCGTCAGTCAGATTCTTGTTTGAAAAATTCAACATGCTTTTCCGTTTTATAACCGTTGGTTAGCCAGCGCCATAATAAAAGACTTTGAAAGTTATTTCGTTATATAAACGTAGCAGACTATCATCTCCATGTTCTAAGGCCATTTTTTAAAAGGAGTTCAGTGCTTCAGAGCAAGAAGGTTCCTATAATGAAATATGCTGTCGAATTTCCAAGAAGCCAACAAAAAAAGAAAGAAAAAAAGAATTGCCTGGAAGATATTGAAATTCGCCCTTGCTGTTTCTGTTAGTCATTTACATGATAGGAACCCGAAATAGTAAAAATTTTGTTTCATGCTGAAATTTGTAGAGAAAGCTGAGTGAAAGGGAGAGCAGCAGAAAAGACAAAGCTGCAACTAGATAAAATGGAGCCAAAAAGCGCTGCTCCGCTGCTCAATTAAGAAGTAGATTTTCCTTTATTGATATTTCAGAAAGGCTACTGAAGTACTTGTGCCCAAATTGAGGACCATGGTATTCATCAGCTGTAGGACAGAGGGATTGAAGTTGCGTTTTAAGGGAGAGTCAACCATTTGGCGTTAAGTCTGCCCTCGGAAGCTAGCACAATTATGATTCTGGAAAATTCAGAATTTTTGTTGTCTTGAGATGCAACGTCGTAGTACAGGATGGCTTTGTAAAATTGCAAAACGTCGTTGGTTATTGATTTTTAGCTGCAGGATATGCCTGCTATTTTTTCGATAAGACCTCTATTAAAAAGCATCAATTTCTGGCTGTAAGATCTTACATATATTGTAAAGTCCGCTAGACATTTTGATTCCAATGTAGATGCCATCACCAAGTCCTGCTCCTCTTTTTCAGACGCTATTGGGGTACGCACAGATGGTTTCCTTACCACTAGGTTTATCGGTAGCCAGCCCCAAACAGCGACAAGAGCCCTTGTTGGGGTTGATCCTTACACCGAACGTTAAGAAATTTACCGCGGAAGGATATCCCTGCACTAAAGGAAATTAAATTTGTCGCAGAGCCAAACATTATAATTTTAAAATAATTTCGTAGTCTTTGCTTTATTCTGCTTATAATTGTAGCTGAAATTTAACTTTTGATACTAAGGATGCTTGGGAGGTACACGTTTCCTTGCTAATACTAAGTTTCAAAAAGCACTAAAATCGAGAAAAAGCGCCTATTTTTTTCTACCGAGGCACCAAGTCTAAAATTTTAATATTTGAACTCTTCAATTTATGTGTCGTGGCTTTGGCTGTCCATGTGACGAATATTTGAGATGTTCATTTTTATGGATACGGTCCCGATAAATCACAATATTATGAATTTAATTTTTAGTTCGATACCTTTTATAAAATTACGCCGCTCAATTTAGAATAGGGAGGGTTTTTTCAATCTGAATAAGAAGCAAAAGTCAAAAATAGTTCAAATTAATTGTGCGTTTACATATCGTTACCTAAAATGTAAAAAGCCATATAAGCGACGCATAGTTCAAGGGAGACTTTTTGATTGAATATGATGTGATTAATCAATATATGAAAATTCAACTGGTATACGTACATATGAACGAAAATACCGATTTTATTATGGAAATTTTGTACGTCGCAAAAGGCCGTTGCTTAAAAAAACAAATAATAATATTAAAATAACACAATAATAATATTATTAATAATAAGAATAATAATAATGACAACAAAATGAGCACTATTAGTTAAAAACGTTCTACTGACGAAGTTAAAAACATAAATTAAAAATGTGAAAACAAAATTAACCCAATGAAATGAAAACCATGTGCGGAAAGGAAAACCAAGGGACCACTTTTGTGAAAAAGTACCAAAACATCTTAAAGATGGATGTACATCAGAATCCCAGAAGAAAAATCGACTATGACGACATTTTTCTATGATTACCGAAGAAATTCATAAGGAAATATTTGATAGCTTCTGGAAAATATCTTGGGACAAAATTTTTTTTATAATTAGGGCCGTGTTTGACTATCCTACACAATTGTACGAATTATTCAGAGAAAAACCTAATGGAATTTTGTCCAATAAAAAAAAAATAGCAAAAAAAGATGCAAGAGAATATCGCTCCAAAAATGCAAAACGACATACAGTATAGCCTCGTTAATCCGGACAGATACAGTTTTAGTCTTTGTTCGGATCATTTAATTTTCTGGACTACAGTTTAAAATTTTTTTATCAAGTTAAAAAGCAGAAAACATAAAAACCAAAACTAAATGTGATTAAAATAGATTTATTGCCTATTGCTTTACTTGATACTCTGGTTTCAACATTCTCAAATTCCCACAATGATCTATCAAGATAAAGATTGAACGAAATGTACTTACTTTTACCAGAGAAATCGAAAGCGTTTTGATTTTTACCGAGTGCCTATTTCAGAAGATTTTACTGAACGGATTTAGTTTAGCATTCCTAGTTCTAGCTCATACAAAAATGTTTGTTGTGTCTAACGCTGAACTAACTGGCAGCTGTTACTAAAAAAAGAACGCGTTGTTCGGACCATAGAGGTAGAATTTCTAAGCCGCCCGAAACATTGAGCAGTCCGGACTGCTGAATTGTACGAACTTGCGAGTGTCCGTATTATAGAGGTTGTAGTGTATTTCAAAAATCAACATCTTTGAGTTTTTTTTTCTCCTTTACCACAATCAAATTCCAATTAGTTCTAGCATTACAAATTAATTTAATTTCATCAAAAGATTTGTTTACTTTCTTAAGTTCATTTAAAGTTGTTCTACGCCATGTATTTTTTTTTTTGACGACCGGAGCGCCGACTTCCTTGGGGACTCCACTTTAAGCGGCTCTCGTAACGCTGCCAATAGCCTTACAGAGAGTATGTCCTATCCATCTCCATTTCCTTCCTCTTCTTTGAGGAACTATTGGTTCTTCCTTTGTTAACCTCTAGAGCTCTCTGTGGTTGTGATTTCATTTAGCCAAAATACTGGGAGTCTCTTTGCTATAGTGTCTGTCATCCGCCAAGTGGATATCGTCTGCGAAATCCAAGTCTTGAAGATGTTTGCGAATGCCCATACAATAAAACAATTAATAAAATAGCAATACACAATAATACAGCTTAAAAGACTAAAAAATGCGTCTACTTAATTAACATCAGAGACGCTGCTATAAAAAATATAATAATAATAATAAATAAATCAACGCGGAATAGCTGAGTTGTAATTAAAAAAAGCTCTCTCTCTCGCTCTCTCTGTCTTCTAATTTCGCACCTGTCCTCTCTACCCTATCCCTTTCACAAAAGAAGTAACACATTATTAAGTAGTAGGCATTAATTGCCTGAGTGTAACTTCTCTTTGAAAAAAAAAAATAAATAAATTTAAAATTTAAAAAGAAGTCCGTTCAATCGGACAACTTTTTTATATAAAAATATTGTGATCTCTCAATCGAAAACGATAATGTCTATTTGTACATTTGATTCATTAATACATTTTTACAAGTATTTTTTTTAAAGCTGAAAAGGACCTTTCCGCAGATCTAGTTGTTGTTGGGATTTTCAGTAATGAGGAACTCAAATTTAAAATTTAGAAACAGGTATCTTTTAAACCCAAATTCATTGAAATACCCTGTACATCATTAATTCAGAAATGAATGTGAATAAAACACACTTTCTTAATTTCTCAATTTTATTAAGTCAAAAAATTATAGCGAAAAATTTCCTGAGATTTTTTGAGTCAATATGTGGGAAAAAAATCATAATCTTATATAAATATAACGCAAAGTTTTGCCAAAAAAAGTCTATATACCCTTTAATTTTAACTATTTTTAACTGCAACAGAGTTACATCTCAAAAACTAAACAAAAATATATTTAGTCGGAAAAATAACTTCTAAATCAATATCCTTTTTACAGGTATAAGAAATTAGAGTTCTACCAAAAAGATTAGATGTGGAAGCTAAATCGTATTTTGGCCAGTTCATTGTTCTTTTTCCCCTTAAGCACTGCCTTTGGACTCGTCAAACCCGCAAACACAAATAGAGTTCGTGTTGGAAAATCCAAAAGATCAATTATGGTCCATTACTTTTACATAAAACCTGAATCAATACGTGTTCGTGAATGCATTCATATTTTTTTCTTCGTCTACGATTAGAATAAATGAAAAAATTCAAAACACAAAAAAATATATTGAACCCTGTTTATTGCGTTATTCTAACGGCTTCTGGATTTCAGTAAAAAGGATTTCAAAGCCTTTGATTATATTATGAAAAAACTAACATTATTTCATACCTTTTTTTTGTTTGTTTGTTGAAGACAAATACGCTTGACCTTCTTTTGGCTGATTCTAAGATTTGGCTATCGAGAATTAAATTTAAAAAAAAAATTAAAACACACTTACAGCCTTTTGAGTATTAGATGACGATATAAAGATGAAATGAATTGAAATGCCACTTGTTTGTTCTAACACACTTTGTTGTTAGAAATAAAAAAAACCTTTCATTCTGCTATTCTTTCTTCATACAGATGTGTGTTAAATAGTTGATGTAGTCGTATGCTAGCATTAAAAGCAACAAGCCGCCTATGCATGAGCTGTGATTGTTTACAATTTCATTTTTCTTCAACACATACTTTTTTCTTCTTTTTTGATTTTTTTAATGAGTCAAAAGCGCAAACGTTTTTGGGGTCACAACCCAAAATACAAACATATTAAACCCAATGAAGCAAACCCTAGTAACAGATTCCAGCCTCTATCTGATTTGAACGATTCCGATGCCATTAGTATCGACGGTGTGGAAGCAACTGAGCACTCAATAAAAGTGCCACCAATTGTTATTGACAGCTCTCACGACTTTAATACGATTATTAAATTACTTGGTCAGAAATCTAAGTACAAAAGGATTAGAGCTGTGCCAAATCGTTCGTTTTAGTGACCGCTCCTTTTCGTTCAATGATTAAAAAAGATCCGTTCGTTCATCTTCGTTCAATCGGTCATTTCTTAAATGTTCCAGTTAGAACCAAGGAACGAACGATTGAATTGAACGAAAAGTACATATACTTAGCAAATCAAAATAAAATGTAAACAATTTCAGACTGTGTCTTTTATTTAATAATTATCTAATTCTTATTTTCATTTTATATATAAAATACATTGATCTTTTGTTACCATGAAGCTGATCGGAATAGAAATATTAGCCTAAGAATTTAGAGCACAAAAAAGATATTAAAGAAAACAAAATTTTTTTTACTAAACAAAAAATTTTTATTTATCAAATACTAGGAAAAATTTACATACATATTTACATATCATTTAAGCCTGAAAAAAAATGTACTCAAACAACCCTGAAAAGACGTAAAAATATAGCTCTAAACATGACAGAAGCAAAGAACATGAACGACAAGACTTCTGAAAACGAACGAACGAACGACAAAGTGATAAGAAAAAGAGCGGATCATTTCGTTCAGTTGAGAGATTCGTTCAATTTGATCCGTTCGTTCGTGACCGACACAGGTCTAAAAAGGATGTCTATTGGCACCAAAATATTGGCAAATACTCCAGAGGATTTTGAGGAAATTGTTTCATCACTGAAATCCAAGAATTTCAATTTCTTCACTCACCCTGTTAGGGATAATAACAAATTTAAGCTGGTACTATTTGGTCTGCCTCATTTAGGAGCAAGTACAATAAAAGAAGAGTTTCGAGTGAAACACAACATTGAACCAATTTCTGTTAAAGAAATTAAGACTTCACGAACCAACTTAAATGATGCTTTGTACATGTTTGAGTTCAATAGAAACCAAATATCAAAGCGTGAGGTACGGAAAATAAAATACATCTGTGATATCGTTGTGCAATGGAGAAATCAACTCCGCAGTAAAAATGGCCCTACGCAGTGCTCTAAATGTACAATGTATGGACACGGCTCTACAAAATGTCATAGAAAAGCAGCATGCTTAGGCTGTTGCGGTGATCATGACTATTCTGAATGTATTATAGATAAAATTCAAAGTAATGGGCCAGTAGTGTACAAATGCTATAACTGTATTAGAAAAAACAGGAAAAATGTAAATCACAGAGCAGATGATCCTCGCTGTCCGTACCGCAGGGAGTATTTGGAAATACGTCAACAAACAAAGGCTTCCCCGTACTTTCAGGAAAAGTTTTGAGGAATCATCCCCTCCCGACATTTATTTCAATGTGCCCCTTAACAACAACAACCTACCTAAAACATTTACGCAAAATTGTTCTTATTCTACAATGGTCAAAACAAGGCCACAAATAGAGAACAGTGATGATTTATCTAATGACAAGATATTAGAAATCTATTTTGAAGCTCTCGATGCGTTACAGAAATGCAAAAATAAATATGACAAAATGAGAGTTCTTGGTATGATCCTGAAACATGTCATATAATCAAACACACAAAAATTAACTTCATATCTTGCAGTGGAATGCCCAAGGCATAAAAAGCGTGCCCTCTATAGTTGAATTAGAACATTTTATTATTAAAAAACAAATTGACATATTTTTAATCAATGAAACTTTTTTGAATTCAATCATAAATTGTACATTAATGGCTATAAAATTTATAGAGAAGACAATCGCATGGTGGAGGAGTACTGATCGGAATTCGAGATAACATTCCTCACCAACGGCTTAAAAAGTTTCCAACGTCAGTAATAGAAAACGCGTCAATCGAAATTAATATTAATAATAGACCACTACGAATAACATCAGTCTACTGTCCTAAATATACAAACAATTTCAGAAACGATCTACATTTATTAACAACTGGTACGGATTTCTTTATTTTTGGAGATTTGAATGCTCGCCACAGCAACTGGAATTGTCTTAAAAGTAACACAGCCGGTAACAAACTTTTTAACCACCATTTAAATTCAAATTATTTTATATACTACCCTAACTCCTTCACAAGATACGGGCAGCAAACCCCTTCTAGGCAGCCTTCAGTTGTTGATTTAACTTTGTCAAACTCCAGCTTAAATATCTCGCCGATTATAACGCATGAAAATGCTCTTGCCTCTGACCATGTTCCACTGACATGTACCATTTTTGGTCCAGTTATCTTAAAAACAGCTAAAGTTCCTTTATATAACAAAGCCAACTGGATTGCTATAAAACAATTCGTGGATGAAACAATAGAAAATAGTGGACTTCGGAACGCAATAATTACCCAAAACAACATCGAGAACGTCCTTGGCAAAATCACAAATATTGTTCAGGAAGCTAAATTTTGTATGGCGACGCAAGTTGATTCGCTCATGATTGGGGTGTGAAGCAAGAATAGAGAGCGAAGCAGGTGCCGTGGAAACAAGCTATAAAGCTATAAAAGGCAAGAAATTAAATATTGCAACTTTGTCAATAGATGGCGCTGACATCCACAGCAGTAAAGAAAAAGCTGAAGCTATTGCAGACATTTTTGAAAGTTATCACAGCATAACACATAACATGATCTCGTGTTCGGACCGAGCTGTTCTTGAATATAGCAATTGGCTTAAAAATCAAATTATTTACGACGTTAACGAAAGTGTTTTAACATCTGAAGGCGAAGTAAAATTTTTTGCAAATAATCTAAAAAATTCTAAAGCTCCTGGAATTGATGGCATAAAACCAATGTTATTGAAAAAAATGCCTGACTCATTCTATAAAGTAGTTACGAAAATCTTTAACTGGTGTCTTTGTAACGGATATTTTCCCAAATTATTTAAGCATGCTAAGGTGATACCTATTCTCAAACAAGGGAAAGACCCGAAATCCCCGAACACCTACCGCCCTATCACTATGCTGAACTGTTTAGATAAAATTTTTGAAAAAATTATACTACAAAGAATGCTCGAGTATACAGAAAATAACTCCTTCTTAAAAGACGAACAATTTGGATTCCGTAGAGAGCACTCTACGACACATCAAGTCTTAAGAATCGTGAACCTAATTAAAAGTAACAAGCTTCAGCGGAAAAGTACAGGAATTGTGTTCTTAGATATAGAGAAAGCATTTGATACTATTTGGCATAAAGGTCTAATTTTAAATTAAGAAAATCAGGTTTCCTGCTGTATCTACAAAAAATTGTAGATAGTTTCCTCTTAGAAAGAACATTTACTGTTGAAATTGAAAACCAGAATTCCTGCGACAAAACTATTGCAGCAGGTGTTCCTCAGGGTTAAGTTTTGTCACCCTTATTATATTCTATTTATACATCTGATCTGAAAATACCGGCGAGAAATAACATCGCACTTTATGCCGATGACACAGATACAAAAATATTTTAACAAATGGAAAATCAAAATCAACGAAGGAAAAACGCATGCCATTATTTTTCCTTATAATAAATCTCCAAGAAGAATTCCAACTATATCTTTCACAGTACAAGGTGCAACAATCCCCATGCAAGAATCTGATATCTTGGCATTATATTGGATAAGAAGCTACCGTTTAAAGAGCATGTTTCTCACATAAGCAACAAAGCAGTAGTATGCGGTAGGGCTCTCTGGTCACTGCTTAGCAGAAAATCAAAGCTAAACACCAAAAACAAATTATTATTGTATAAAACATGCATTCGACCAATAATGACATATCGATGTCAAATTTGGTCAACACGATGTGCAAAAACTCATCTGAAAAAGCTTCAAATCATACAGAATAAAAATCTGAAAATTATTTTTAACCTTAATAGACGGTATTCTACTATTAATTTGCATAGAAATTTCAAACAAGATATGTTTAGAACAGTAATAAGTAAACTAACAGAAAGATTCGAGGTTCGTAACAGATCTTCAAGTTTTGTAATATTAAGAAACTTGCATAATTAATTTTTTCTTCAGCTTCAGAAATGAAGTTGACAGAAGTTCTTAATATAAACACAAATTTCTTAAAGTTTCTAAACGGGGTTTTTTGAATGCGTACTCATAATTATCGTACATTATTTAAAAGAAAAAATAGTAACCAATTGATGCAATATTTATTCTTAAGTTTTATCTCAAAATTTTGTAATTATTTAAAATTAATGTAAACAATTTTTAAAGATAGTTAAATAAAAAATAGTTGATGTTCCTAAATGCTATTTTGCCGGTTCGGCCTGTGTAACAATTGACGCTTTCCCCTCTTCCTGAATAAAAAAAGGAATAACTTGAAAAAATTATTAATCTGAATTATAGACAAAAGTTTTGGGCCAAACAAATAAATTTTATCTTAACCAATATCTGTAGTTCGAAAAAAAAACGTAAAAATTGAAATAGAATAAAAAGTTTTCAACGTAGAATACGTTATACGGTAAGGTAAGGGTGTTGATCTTGAGCAATTTTTATATGTTACTCAGTTTTGGTAATATGTTTTGTTTCGAATTACATTAAAGAAATTATAATTCTATATATAAAAGTTTTATGTAGTTAAGGAAATAAATATTTTAGAGCATGATATTTTAGACTTTTTTTGTACATGCCGCTGTTGTTGTTGGTTTGTAAATGCCGCTGTTGTTTTTGTTGTTGTTGTGAAATCAAATGATTTTGGCTTTGCTGAGCTTTGTTTATTTTTCGAGCAGCGTGTAAATGTGTGTGTGTGTACATTTCGTTTTGTTGGATCGATCGGTTATTTGATCGTTTGGTGGGGAACATAAAATGAAGGGAGTGGAGCGTGGACACTTGTGTGTGCTTGAAAGTTTACAGATCTTTGCTGTCGTTTGTTTACTTCTGCGAGCAGCGTGTAAATGTGTGTGTATGTACATTAGTGTGGTCTATAGAGGTATGAGACAAAAATTTTTTTAAGTTATAGACGGTAACTCTCCCCAGAAACGTTTGTTTTTGCGTAAAAATACGGTATGCCAAAAATTATTATTATCAGATAAAGGGAAGAAGTGGCGCATCGCCTCTCAAGGTGACCCCTATTGGAAAATTAACAGAAATATAAGTTTCATGTTTTGCTTCTATTTATTAACTCTGCTTTCCAAAAGTAAACCATTCTTCCATCTTTTTATTAATTTTCGTTTATTTTCTTATGAAATATGTCTGCATATACATATGTACAATTAAATATGTTTTTTAAATATATTTTTTAATATAAGTAAATATATATTTTTTACAACTAACAAAATTCTATTTTTACTATTTTTGAACCAAATTTCAAGAGCAATGCGCCACGTCAAAGCCTTTCCCAATCGTGATAATTTTTTGCACACCGTATTTTTATACTATATGAAACATTTTAGGGGGGAGTTACGGTCGAAAAAACAAAGTTGAAAAATAGGGACCACCCTAATGTACATTAATACAAAGGATTGGCGATGTACGCCATTGATATAGTGAGCGTATGCTCACTATATCAATGGCGTTTTTCCTAAACACATTTCTGTGAATACATTGGGAAGTAGTTGGAAAGCAGCTAATCTATTGTGCTGCCATATCATAAAAGTATCCTATCTAAAATTAATTAACTTTAATATATGCAAACGCCTACTTAAGTTACAAAAACTTAATAACTAGCTATCAGCTGTATGCGTATATGTTAGATAGATTTAAATCATTTATCAAAAATTATATTTAATTCATATATTTTAATTGCAAAATGACTAACGTATTCTACGTCTGACCTATGCGCCCGTGTTATCTAACACAGGCTTGTATTATTTTTTTTAACAAATTAATTAGGACAACAATAACAATAATATTGTTATATTTATTTAAGCAATTTATTATGAAGTGTGAAATAAGGTACCCGCAAAAAGAAGCAAGTGAACAGAAATCGGTTGCGACTCACAATATGTGGGACTGGAATTCACGATTTTTAGAACGTGACTGAATAAAGTACGGCAAGCGGAACTCGCAGGGCCTCTCGCCTTGATTTATTTCTCATTCAGTGCGGAAAACAAAAGCACTTTTAAAAAATTATGCGTTTATTTTCCATTTAAATTTTAGCGCTACGTAGCAAATAATGATCATAATTATGAAAAAGTTTTTTTTTCACATAAAACAGTATTCAATTTCTTTAAGTGGTTTTGTGAAAATATCGATTTCCTTTAAATTTTAATTGATACTATTACTTTGTTGTAAGAAAAAGTCACTGTAACTCTGGGCAAGTATTTACCCTCTCTAGACCTCGATTCCCAGTGGTAAATATTTAGTCATAATTATAACGGCTGGTACTTTTAAAATTATAACCTTTTAAAAATTAAATAAAATGAACTAAACTTAATTTTGTTAAAAATGGGAAATATCTCCATAATTTGTGGAACGCTATTTTATTCATGTGACTGCCGCGTTTGACTTGGCAGTAACTTATCGTGACAGTCTAAATTTCGAATACTTTGTTGACAGTTTCAAGTTTTATCTCACGAATGGCTTGGACTATATTAGACTTAAGGGTGTGGTTCGTTTGTAGAGCATCAGTCTTCAACAGCAACCCACCCCCAAGAAAAAGTCTATAGGAGTTTAGTTTCTGCTTCGAAGAGATCAATTGGTATCGTAAAGAAAAATTTATATTGTGATTCTGCTGTAATAGAAGATACATTTTATTCCATAAAGAATGAGTAATCATGACCCTATCGCGGCCGCCGTTGCCTGAAATGGCGTTTATAGCAGCATTTTCGAGAAAAAAAAAATACTCTCTGTGGATGGTTCGATACTCTGGATGCATCGATAATGACATGGAGGTTTTCCGATCCCAAGATGCGCCACATTTGTTTGTTGACATAGCCGCCGAGATGGAAATGGGCCTCGTTGGGAAAAAATTATTTTTCGGCCAAAACCGATTTACGATTGGAGCTTCTGTAGAGCCCAATTTGGGAATGCGTAACGCAGCGGATAGTCATCGGCACGCGAGCGAAACAGTCTAATGAACTTTTTGCACAAACTTGCATCCAACACTCACGGCGCACAGTGGCTGAAAATCGTTTTTCATTGGCCAAAATTCTGTAACTTTTGAACCGATCAAAATATTGAAGTAATTTTTTTTTAGTGGATAGATATTTAGTTCAGCTTGACTCAGTTTTAATTACATTAAAATTGATTAAGGACTTCTAGGTCAAAGTTGAACTTTTGATTTTTTTTAACTTTTGGAGTGAAATATGGGTTTATTTTTTTTATTTGCATATTAAAAAATTTTATATTTGGAACTTAATAACAATTATAATTATTTTTTGTGATAATGGAATTTTTTAATGTTATACTCAAAAAAAAATTTACACTCAAAAAAATTTTTACACTCAAAAATTTTTACACTCAAAAAAAATAGTAAAATTAACTGGAGATTTTGCTGTTACCGCAGAAAAATTTTGTTATTTTTTTGCTATCAAAATAGGTTCTATTTATTATTATTTTTTACTAATACAATGGAAAGCAATTATAATTATTATTCATTTGACACAAATATTGATTGCAAATATTCTATATTTTGCTCTGTGCTATTTCTGTTCTTTAGTAATTTTTTGGCTTCTTCATCTAAATCCCGATGTTCCACTTTCCATTTATTTCGAATATTGGAGATGAACGGATCTGACGTTGCTAATAATATATTAAATAGATCTTCATTTGTGGAATTTCGTGAAATTTTTCTAGTATTGTGCTCTCTATAAAATCTGTAATCCATGTTCTTTTTTCCTGAGCCTCCTCTGATAGATCTCCAAGTGGCATCAAATGATATTTAATGATATCTTCTCCATGATAAAGGATTTTGTGAACTGTTGCAGACATATTTCTCCATGGGTAGTTGGTTGTATATATTTTTGCAGTTTCCTTAGCATAATCTCCAAATTGTTTAGAGTCAATTTTTTTATTGCACGCAAGTACTTCTAGGATTATTTTAAATCTGAAAATAAGGTTTAAATCCACTCCTGGGCGCAAATTACGGCATTCGATATCGATCGAAATTTCAATACAATTCAAGAAAATTTTGTTTGAAATTTCGATCGATATCGAATGCCGTAATTTGCCCCCTGTTATTTCAGATGCTGTTTATGGATCTGAAAAGAATTTTCGTGCGGTATTGCTTGACCCTTGTTTTGGCTGATCTACAATCAATCCAATTTTGCGATATTCATCTTGTTGGTTTCATTGTTTCTTATGGATCCTGAAGACCCGAAATCCAAATCATAACTGATTTTTAGTATATGTTCCATAAGTCGTATTCTTGCATGTAGTGGTGATAATCCAAATTTATATGCATCGGTATTATCTAATGATTTTGTCGGAACTTGGTTTACTTGGGTTGATGCTGCTTGCCATATAATGCAGCTGGATGCAGCCTTCGTGTTAGTCAAAACCTGACCTACTTTTCCATCTATCATTGTAATTGTAATGGCTGTAGTGTTGCAATTTGGGCTTTGATATCACTAATTTCTTTGTTAATGGCATCACGAGTTTCTTTTTTGAATTCAAATTTGATTGGCCTGCAGTATTTTGTAGAAGATGGTGTCTCATTTTTCTAAATATCCATTGTTTGCGTTGTACTAGTCGAAGGCTTCTTCCAAAATCTTTTTCAATCGCAATGGTACAATTGATACCATGAACATATCCGAGTCCGAAATGTTTTCACATACAACTTGTTTGTATTGGTTTTGTCCCGAAGAACCATCACATCCCCATTTGCAAAAAAGAATTAGCTTTGTGTTTCCATATTTCTTTAACGAATTTCCTGGTATTGATTGTAGCAAGCGTTCGGCTGTGTGATCAAGTAGAGATTGTAGTTGTACCTCTGCCGAAATTGGTGTGATTGCAATAGTATCCTTTGATGGCAAACAGTCCATTTTAGCAGCAGTTATGTGATGATATGCTGGATAGATATTTGAGCCCTTTTCAATCGCACGCAATCTGAGCTTAATATATTGCTGTTTTGTTAATTTCAAATCCAGAAATAAGGCCTCCTCATCAGAGCTTAATATCAGGTAAAACTAATGAGTATCTCGTCAATATGGGGTTCTTTTTATCTTTAGTGGTATAATGTCGCGATTATTATTATAAAATTGTTTATGACTTTGGCGGACCCTAACAGTTATATTAGAAAGAGATCATATGTTTACTGTAGAACCTATTGTGATATTTTTATAACAAAGCCATAAAACCCTTTCGCAGGTATTATATTTAATTATTTTAGTTTTACGTAGTCTAAAGTAAAAAACATAAACCTTTAGGCAAAAAAGTGAAAATTTAATACACCATTGTATACGAGTAATTATAGGGCTGTTTAAATTAGAGTAATTTGAATTTTTTTGGAGTAATTTCATTAAAATTAAAAAAGTTTTCTACCGGCGGGTCGTGGCGGGTGCAAAAGTATATATAGGGTTAAAGTAGAAACCTTCGCCTTTCTTCGGGTGGTATATGTTTCTTGTTCCCTTTTGTTGCCTAGAAGTTCTATTCCACTAAAGTTTAAATTTTAGAAAAATATAGTAGTCTCATAAATATTTCATAACACCTCTAATATTAAACGCTAGAGCGGTAAACACTTACAACAACTCAAGACTATAATCCTACCAATATTATAAAAAAGACCGCAGGCTATTATCGATGATAGCTTGCGAGTAGTAACCATTTATTTTTGACAAAAAACTGATAAAAACAACTTTTTCTCAAAATAACAAAAACAGTTGAGTTTGACAGCATGCCACGCCCACAATTATCAATAGTTTAACCTAATTTTTTGGCTATCTTAATATGGATATATTAGCTCTAAAATGGCGTAAAAAAATCGGTGAAAAAAAATTCGACTTTTGGCCAATGAAAAACGATTTTCAGCCACTGTGCGGCGCACAGTGGGGCCTTTTGACTTTTTTCGTTGCAAAAATCATAACTTTTGAACTGATAAAGATATTTAAAAATTTTAAAAAGAAGTTGAAAGGAAACTCTTTTAGCTGTAATATACATGATTTGTACGGTCATAGGTCAGGCGCGGCACTGTGCACAGTGTCTGTTTTCGACTGCTTTTATTATAAACATTATAACTTTTAAGGTAAGAAAGATATTTTAATAAAAATGAGTATCATTATTGGCCATAGCTTTGTGGAGGCACTATGCACAGTGTTTTTTTTTTTTTTTTTTTTTTTTTTTTGTTGAAAACATCATAATTTTTGAAGTTACCAAGAAATTTGTAATGGGGAAAAACAGTTGATTTTTAAATCTTTTACGATCAAAATAAGTGCTCCCTTATTGTGATAGGCATTGGACACGATGACACCTTTGACCTTTCTTGTCGCAAAAATCATATATTTTGAAGTAATGATATTTTTAGAATTTCTCAACCATTTAAAACACATCTTTTTGTGCTTTAAATGACATTCTCATAGGAAAGTCTAAAAAAATGCTACTCTAATATAATATGTTATATTAATATAACTCTTTTTACTTATATTACAGATAAAAATTATTGAAACATTTTTAATACTAATGTTAATTTATATTATTTTATAATATGATATATTATATAATGATATTGAGTTATTTTTATTAATTTTTTTAATAGTTAGTTTTTTTTCAAAGTAGTCATTAACATTTTGAGCGATTTGTAATAGACTTAACATAACGGGGCTATAATTATATTCTTCCAAATCCTTGCGAGATCTTACATGTTTCCGCAATGAAATCAGTGCGTCTGAAGAGGCCGCCAACATATTAAAAAGATCCTCATTCTGTCTAATCCGTGAAATTTTGCAAGTATTCGCATATCTAAAGTGCCTGTAATCTTTGTTTTTGCATTCCTGGGCTTCTTCTGATAAATCTCCAATTGGTAAGCATTGATATTCAATTAAATTTTGGCCATGAGCCAAAATCTTATGGACCGTAGGAGTAAGTTTCTTCTCAGGGTACTTTTGAGCCAAAAGCTGGACAGTTTTTGATGCATAATCCTGAAACTTTGGGCCATTTACTAGAAGTTTATAACTGCTAACCTTTTTATAATATGGTTGTCGACACGAGTAATTTGGGATGTTACCTCATCACTCGTTTATAGTTTAACAGGTCGGCTGACTTCCTAAACGCATGTTGCTTTGTAGTAATACATTGCAGCGTATTCCTAAACGCAACCATAAAATTTTTTACAATGTATTTTGTTCCCATTTGCATCACTGTTGTAGTTAATACGCAAGAAAAGCATCCAAAAAAATGTAGATGCAAAATGAATACAACACGCGGTACAATGGCGACGCAGAAAGATGAGTAAACGGTTTTCTTATAATTTAATATAAGTATGTATTTCTATGTTCACTTAATTATTTTAATTTTTTATTAAAGTAAAAAATGGTTTTTGTGTGAACCATTTAATAATAATAAAAACACAAGTTTCTAAAAAAATTAAAATAAATTAGCTTAGTAAAAAAATTTAGTGCATCAATTGTTTGCACAAAGCCTTGTTTTTGGTATCCTTTTTGATACCCGTGTTTCTTTTTGCAATAAAATATGCTTTTCTGCCATTGTTCGCTTTATTATGAATGATATAATGCATATAAACGTTCCTAAACGATGTAACGGTTGCAAATCAAGTATGCAATGTATTAAAAAAGCATATACACAATGTATCCACTTGGTATTAATACTGTATTGATATATTGTAAATATACGTTTAGGAAGTCAGCCGTCTTCCTTTTCTGCTGTCCAAAGATGTATAGGGTTCTTCGATGTTTTCAAAAGTTGTTACTCCATTTAGCCAGTCTGAGTACTTTTCAATAAAGGTTTTTATCGTACGGTTTGAGGCAGGCCATTTTCTACGAATATCCAAGAAAATGAAGTGAATTTAGTTTTTAACATCCTTTTCGTGGTATCCTGGTAAACCGTACCACAATAGCCAAATTAAATACGATTTCATTATGTGATTTTCTAAATAACTCGAACAATTCCGAATATTGAAATGACATTATGAGTTCTGGTACTGATCACTACTTTTGCAAAGTAAAACGGTAACTGATTGCATTACACAATTGCAGATTAATTTATACCCAAAAATAGAAGGTTCAAACTACATGATTTGCGAAACATAAATCTAGGCCTCAATTAACTGGATTATATACAACTGCAGTTTATTTTACTTAGTATAAAAACCAAGTTTTAAAACTACCTGCCTATTTTCATAATGTGTTCTTAAATTTAAATAAATAAACAAATTGTAATAATTATGCCTACCTGATTGACACAGCAAAATATTATTTATCATTTATATGCGATTCATACTAGGACTTTTTATGGTGACTTTTCAAGACTTTATTGACGAATGGTGTACAAAGGCTGTCAACTTAAATAAGAATTAAAGAAAAATGTAGGGAAAAAATCACTGCGGACATTTCATATTAACGAAAAGCAATTAATATTAGTAACAAGTGATGCAGTGAAAACAATTGTATAGAGAGAATTATTTCTTTTCATATTTGGAAAGCATCTTTGTTACATATACATATAAAATAATTGTTTATCTTTTAGTAATAAAATACATTTTATAACATAAAGTACAAGTTATTTTTCTCTTTTTTTTTTTGTAAAAAAAGAAAACTAAGATTTGATCTTTCTATACGATTATATATATTTCAATGAAATAAGGCTACATACGTATTTTTAAGTAGGCACATATGCATACATTAACAAAAATATGTCATTCAGTTCCAGTTATATTTACATTTTCGTGCTGTAAGATAACATAAAATATAAAATATATTAAAATTTTGGTAGCTTTTTTCCTTATTTGGCAATTTTTTTTTAATTTTGGTTGCAAAAATATCTTGCTGTAGCAAAGCTGGCTACAAGATTGTAACATCTTTTTTCCAATTTCAAGAAAACCTGTCATTTTGACCAATTTAGCTAAATTATTTAAAGTACTGTGTAGTAAATATGTTAAGAAAATATGGGCGTGACCATTTTTGCCGATTTTTAGATATTCATTATTTTATTTGTAAAAACCACCTAAATATAGGGTGTCTGAAAAGCGGCAACTGCCGAAAAAGTAGGGTATCTGGTGGACATTTTCTTACTTTTTTTAGGTTAAGTTAGGTTAGGTTGATTGGAGGGGTATGTCAGCCCATGTCACACGACATACACCTAAGCCAGAGAAGGCTTGTTGTGCGCTCCTTTGAATTTAACCATAACATATTGACCCAAAGGCCTAGAGAAACTCCGTGTCACTCACAAAGTTCCTTAGTTTCCTCCAGCTTATTACCCGTAATCGGCTTATGTCCGGTAAGATGTCACCCCCAAGATATCGGGATCTTATTTGTGAGAAGGCGGGGCATTGGCACAAATAGTGTTCCAATGTTTCGCTCTCCTCCCCACATGCTCTACATTCATCTCCTCCCCCTCCTTTTTAATAAACAATAAATATACCTTTAAAACAATACCAAAAAGGTAGTGTTCACATGGCAATATTTCTGACACTTCAATTCTAAAATGCCTTTTTTTCTTAAAATCACCTTTTTTTGGACTTTTTAAAAAACTTTCGACTTTAAGCAGCTCCACCAACTATAATTCTTATCCAATTAAGAAAAACGTTTTTGAGTTCTGATCAGTAAAATGGTCTTTATGCGATGTGTATATGCATTTTACAAAATTTTGTCATCAAATTTTGTATTTTTGCCACGGTTTTTGGAAAAAGGCACCACAGTGCGGCGGGTGACAAATTTTATCTTTAATAAAACACACAATTTGGGTAACACGGCCACTCACTGCGGATATAAGTTTTAAATATTTTCCAACTTTTATTCTAAAATTTTTGAAAATGTTTCTTAAGATTTTTAAGATGCTTTTTGCAGGGAAGTTATGTCGGTTATTAGAAATTCCGCAAGAGGGTTAAAATTCTGAGGATGCCTATTTACGCCGATGTTGTTACAATTGAAGAACCTCCGACCGTGTCCCAGCTTAGTCACAATATGTTTCGGTACTCGGGTGTAAAAAAAATTTGTCAAAGAGGGCATTGTATGTGCGTGCACAGTACTTGGACCTACTGAGTACCATTCAACTGAACAAGCTTGCAGCTGTGGCTGATGTACTAAAGTGACTGGGGCTGTGATGGTGGAAGCCATGGTTCTAAACTCCAATTTTGGTCAAGGTTGCAGATTTTTTCTTATTTTTTCGATTTCTTCATGCTGAAAATCAGCCATTTCTGATCTGATTTCGGCAATTTTCGAATGAAATGGTTTTTAAGGGAATTGTGACCTGCAGATTGTTTTCCAAGATTGATAGACGTATAGTGTTGGATCAGCTTATATATATATATATATATATATATATATATATATATATATATATATATATATATATATATATATATATATATATATATATTTATATATAAGGAATCAGAATATATATACTTTTTGAGTTCCCAAATTAATGTTGTAGAAATTACAAGTGAAATGACAAACCTGTGGTGAAGGGTATAACAAACTTCATCAAAAAAAGACCATCAGATATTTTTTGTTTTGCCCTACCAAAATTTAAGGAGTTCTTATACAGAAATAAAAATATATTTCGATGCAACCAACAATATTTGGTTAATATAAGAAATTTTTATTTTCGTTAATTATACTTTTACCGTCATTAACAAAAATTTTAATTTTTTGAACGGAAAATTTTATGATAATTTGAAAAGTAAAATTTTTCATTTCACAGTTCCACAGGATTAAAATTGACATACACAACTGATGACAAATCTATTTTCGAAAATGAACCTCCCTTTTGTATTATCAGGCAGATAAATATGTGAACGAAATACAGTATAACCCATTTTAATTACCTTTCACATTTATTTGCCTTTTTAATCACCATTCTTTTACAAAATTTTCATAACAATTCCATGATTAATTAACTTTCGCTTAATTACCCCATTTGGGTAATTAGCTAAAATATTTTATACTGAAAATTTAATTACCTTAAATTTCCTCCGTTTAATTATCCAAAATTACTTAATGGTTAAAAAACCTGCAAATACTTTTGTTGAGTTACGTTTTTATACTTGTTTATTTGTTTATGTGAATAATAACGGGGGTTCCAAACACTGGTATCTTTTTAAATCATATGCTATTTTGATATTGATTAAAAAAATTTCCGAAATATGACTCAGCCAGTATCGCTTAACGCTTGATAAACATTGAAAATTATTGCAAAACAATTCTTTGTCGACGAGACTCGTTTTCATCTCCGCGAAATTGCTGCATATGGGAATAAAAAAACCCGCACGTCATTGTCGAGAAACCAATTCATGCATCCACGGAGAGTGACAGTTTGGGGCGATGGCTTTATTACAGCTGAAATTTGATTTCCTTTAGACTTTTGTTGTGGGGTGTCGTTAAAGATCGATGCTTTTGCGTCCGAGTCTTAAAAGATTAGGTCGACTGCAAAGCCAGCCATGGCAGTCACATGAATGAAATCGTGTGCAATAAATAATAGGAATACTTGTTATTTCTAATTAAGGCTCAACATACCAAACGAAATTTAGTTTATTTCATTTAATTTAATTTTTTTAATATATTTCATGTGAATCACCCGTTATACAGTCACAAAATATAGTGTCAGTATCTCATTGCATTAATGTCAATAATGGTTTCGATTTCGATAATTCATTAGTTTTAAATGCAGAAAATAATTATGCGCGTCGTTATAAACGTACGTGTATGACAGAAATGTTACCAACAGGGGGGATAAGGCTGAAAATCCATACCATCCGTTCTATGCATACGCGTTATTTGCGTTTCTAAACTCAAGTTACATACAATGCGTTTTATGCGGCAAGTTTTTTATTTTTATCAGCTGTAGTGTAAATATTTTTATCAAATAGAAACAATTTCGGCAAGAATGGAATGTGAAATTGTGATTTTAAAAGAATTTATGGATTTCATTGAATTTTAAATTATTAAAATATAATAAATACAACAGAGCTGAAACTCAGTACATGAAAGTAATCGATAACTAGAATGTAAATTTATTTAATGAATGAAAATCGATTTTTATGTACTATTTTATTCTTGAAAATAGTTGTAAACTTTATTACGAAAGCTCTTTTTTTATTAAAAACTTTTTAATACATAAAAAGAGAAAATTAAAATCCACCAACAAATTGTGTTATCGATATCATTGAAAATAAAACATAATTTGTCATCCTTGGCTATCAAAAACAGCTGACCTTTTTTCATGATACATGAGATGCATACAAAATTAGAAAGTAGACCTACTTTATGCGTTCTATACGTCTATGCGTTCTATGCGTTTTGCTCTGTAATCTGTCACATTAAATTACGCTGATTTTATTTTTTTAAACATGCATAAAACGCAACTACGTATAAAACAGATCTTATGGACTTTCAGCTTAAATTTTGAGCACATACAGCGAATGCTGCTCAGAAATAAAGACATTTAGTTTATGAAGGCAGAAACGAAAATTAGACCAAAGAATTTTTTTTCTGAAATGTTGAATAAATATTGTTAATTATTAATTAAAAATATATGGACCTCAAGATCAGCAAATGGCGTAAAAAGATTAATAAAAAGGATCGAATAAATTTGTATAAATAAATTCTATTATTTATGTTATTAAATGTCTTTATATCAATTGTTCCCAAACTTGAAAATGTTTTTAATTTAGGTATTAAGTATCTCTTTGCGATAACTTTTCTGGTCATTCTCTATTATGGGACAAGGCACTGTGTGTATAGGTTTACCCGGTAACTGCCCTTTGAGCACTGGCGGCGGACCTCGGCGCAACACCACTTGGTAAAGTTCTTATTTCTTGAAAACGATAAATAAATTGATTTTATTTTATGAATTGATACTATTGAATAAGCAACCCTGTTTTAAGTTTTTTGTTTTTATTAAATCGTCCTTTGAAATCATTACAGATATATGTATATATGTAAATGTATGAATATGCATCATGATTTCCCCGCATAATTGCCCAAAAATCTTGAAAGTTTGGACGAGTTAATTAGACGGTCTTTATCATATATTCTTATTGGTTAAGGGCACCCATAGACTACACAATATTATCGAGCACTTTACTGCCTTTATTATTGTCGCTTTGCCCCAAACTACCCAATAAGTTGCCCAATATTTTTAAACAAAATAAAGTGCAATATACACATATACATACATACACACATACATACATACCTGTGTTTAAGCAAATTGTAAATTGGGTCTACTATTTCACTCTTTTTTGGGCAGTATAAATCAAAAAGCTTTTGATTTTCTTCAATATATTGTGTTACCGATATCAATTATTAAACAAAATGTGGAAGGGTTGGGGGGGAGGGTTAACTTAAGGAAATTTTTTTGGATTTCAGTATAATTTTTCAATTTTTTCACTGGCTCCCTAGTGTAAACATTTATTTAATGACTCTTAACATCAGTTTATTTGTAGTTCGCGCCTTTTGCTTCCATAAGATTCAATTTAAAACAATAAATATGTGTGTGTGTTTTTTTAATTGCAGCTCATTAATCTTAAAATAAGAAAGTCTTCAACAATAATTTTATTGCTTGCAATAAATAGAATTTGAAAATCATAGAACTCTACATCGATTCGCGGAAAAAACAAAGAAAATATAAGCAAAAACAAAAAAAAAGAAACAGGAACTGAAGGAAACAACAACAGACAACCTGTATCAGTAAAAGAGATAAAAGTTGAAATGTTTGCGTTACAGTCAACTCCGGCCTTAGGAGCTGTAGTTGCACCGTGGTCTGGTTCAATGATTGATCGACTGCCATCATTAGAAGACATGCCGCATAAAGGTAATTGATTCGTTGACAAGATAATATAAAATTGTAACAATTAATTAACTTTATTTATGAATTAAGCTTCAGGTCTTTATTACACGTTATTAATGAAGATCTATTTCCTTTTTTCCACAACCAAGTATCGCTGAGTAAGAAAATATCAAAAATAATAATTTTTTATAGAAAAAAAGAAAAAAAAAACACTAATAAAGACCTTAATTTTAAATAATAAATAAAGTTAATTAATTAAAAAGGTGATAAGACTAGAGTAAGTATTGTAAAAGTTATCAATATTCATGAAAAAGATACGAGGGCGGTCCAGTAATTTAACTGATTTAGCAAGGCTAACGCATCCAGTTGGGAAAAAAACCGAAAAAACATTGTTCAACAATGATCCATTTTGCTATCTTAGCGTTTTCCATTTCCAGGCGATGCAGGTCTTACCATGTATAATATCGTGCCTTAACCGCAAAAAAAGCTGAAGGACAAACAAAAAATTTTACAGGAGAACCGTTTTTGCACTCAGATTTCCAACAATTATAAAACTTTAAGATTTGTTTTTAGTGATCGTAAATTATCGACTTCGAAAATGATGTTACTTAAGTTTTTTTCACGGTAAGGACACGATATATTTGATATGCGACAGCTAAAATTAGTGATCCCAAGTTGTTGACTCAATAAGAAACTCCTAGCAAATATTACTAATATTTATACCAGTGTTTCGTACAATGTTAGCAATAGCGGCATATCGGAACACAGTATTTTTTGTGCGAGTGTCTTGCGAAAATGCTAGTGCAAAATACAATCGTAGCTTTCATTTTTCATTCCTGCATCAGAACAGACAGAACAACTTATGACGTTTTGCTTTCTAAAAAAAATGTAACATTTCTTGTCCGTTCAGAGAAAAAAACTAATAAGCGCAATTTATGAGAAGTAATTTTGTGCACAGTCTTCGACTAGCACTCAACGTGTTTAGACATCTCTCTCTTGTATCGGTTGCGTTAATTTATAAACAATCTCTTTTTGCTTTTTCATTTACACACTTGTACTCTAGTTACAGTTATTGATATTTTCTTTACTTATCGTTTTCACTTTTTGCACATTATTTAAAGGTAAAGTGTTGTAAATTAAAATGCCCCCTGGGCCCCCCTTAATAGGGGACAATCGGTTCGCGTTATTATCCACCGGAAGTCCTCTAAGTAAAAGGAAGAAAAGAAATAGACCTGACCCTCCATCAGACTTCCCACCCCTTCCATCACATAAAGCTCCAAACCCCAGATACATCGTTGTAGCCCCGACTGACGAAAACAAACCTTTATCTGAATACTCCTGCTTTGCAATATATAGATCTCTTCAAATTGTAAGTAAAGACATCTTGTCAATCACCCAACTAAGAGATGGTAAACTTCTACTCCTTGTGAAAGATAATTTAACTGCAAAGAAATTCTTAAATACCAGAGAGCTAGCTGGCTTGTGCCCTGTAACTTGTAAGTTTCACGAACACTTAAATTTTACAAAAGGAACCATTTTTGCTCCTTACCTTAACAAAGTTCCCGAAAAGGAAATTATTGAAGAGCTAAGCTCTCAGGGAGTAGTAGAAGTCTACAAGTATGAAAGATCAATCGACAATAAAAAATCATACACAGGAGTAATTCTTTTGACTTTTGATTGCTATCATTTGCCAGAAACAATTGAAGTTTCGTGGTATAAAGTCAAAGTCAGAGAATATTATCCTAACCCCATGCGATGTAAGAATTGCCAATTACTTGGTCATACAATTAAACACTGCAAGAATCCAACTACATGCGTTAATTGCAATTTACCCCCGCATTCCCCTCTAGAATGTACAAGAATCTTTTGTGCCAATTGTTTTGAAAACCATTCGGCCTCTTCATTTACTTGTAAAAAGTTCATTCAACAAAAAGAAGTGTTAAAAATAAAAACAAAACAAAAATGTTCAATACGCGATGCTCTAGCAATTTATAAGGAAAGAAATAAAAACAATAACACAAACATGATTGTCTCTTACTCAGCTGTAGCTGAAACAAACAATAAAAAATCTGAGAACATAGATAATGAGAGCACACAGCAAAACAACGATAATATTCAGCTAAATAATGTGCTCAATCTCTCTTCCATCCAACCTTTTTCAAAAACTCCAACATCAGAAATTATTTCACAACCTTCTTCTTCCAATAAATTAACCCAAAGACAACAAAATGATAATAAAAAAGATAATGATAAAAAACAAATGTATACAACAGAAAAACCTGGTAAACTTACGAAAACAGAAAAAATAGCCAAACCCGAAACAACAGAAAAATCTGTTAAACAAGGTATTATAACTAAATCGTTACAAAATAAAAGTAAACTGTCAAAATCTCCAACTTTAACATCAAACAAAGCTACCAAGGCCAAACCCCTTATTCAAAATCTATATGCAAATTCTGAAATATTCAATAATACACGCTCTCTTCCCACTTCGGATATAAACCTATCAGAACCAAGTTCTGATAACGTAGAATCTATGAACACAGATGACGAGTCTGAGTAATTGCTTTAGTGCCCCAAATGAGCCCCGTCGTTGCGGCTCTCGGTCTGGGGGGTTTGGCGGGCATTCAGTCAAGTTCATTATTGTCATGATGTGCTTGATTTGCTTGTCCGCCACGCACTTTACGACTGATTACAGCGGCGGGGTTTTCTGGGTATACTCTACAAATAAAGAACCAAAACTAATTTATATTTCATACACACACGTAGGCATATGTTTAGATTTGCTTTCAGTTATGGTTTTAAAAATCCTACAGTGGAATATGCGTGGCTATCATAATAACTTTATTAATCTGCAAGTCCTATTAAAAGAAAAATCACCTGATATCATATGTTTACAGGAAACACATTGCGGTGACAATTATATAAACACATTAACTCCACCAAGTTATACATCATATTTTTCAAACAATACCCCAACATCCAAACAAGGTGTAGCAATTATTATTCGAAAGAATTTACCTCATAGTCTTTTACCCACTAATTCACAACTCAACGTTGTTGGTGTGGAAGTTAAACTTTCCATTGAATTTACTCTCTTCTCAATTTACATCCCACCTCAAGATAAAATTTCAACCTCAGAGTTAGACCTGCTTTGTTCCTCTGCAAAATCGCCCATGTTTTTAATAGGAGACTTTAATGCTTGGAACCCAATATGGGGTTCACCGTCTTGTAACGGGAAGGGCAAAATTTTGGAAAATTTTTTACTTCTAAATAACTTTACAGTCTTAAACGATGGCTCTCCAACGCACCTTAGCACGCATGGGACATTAACACATATAGATCTTACCATAGTATCCGCTTCTCTTTCCCCAATGTGCCAATGGTCTATTATTGAGGACCTTAATAACAGCGATCATTTCCCAATTCTTACTACATTTATGATTAACAGCAACCCTTCACATCATTATGACACAAAATTCAACACTAAAAGAGCTAATTGGGAAAAGTTCCAGCAAAGATTAATTTTACAAAATGGAAATCGTTTGCCTTCCCCCAATGTTAATCGTGAAGCTGCTTCAATAAGAAAAATTTTTTTATCCTCAGCCAACGATTCCATCCCTTTAACTTCTAATAAAAACTTTAAAAACAAAACTGTTCCATGGTGGTCAAAAAATTTGCAAGAGCTCAGAGAAAAAAAAACAGGAATCTTGGAAAAAATTCAAACGTAATATGACTACCGAAAATCTAATTGATTATAAAAGAAACAACTCCGTTTTTAACAGAGCAAAAAAACTGGCTAAAATAAAATGCTTCAATGAGTTCACTGCAAACATAAATCCTTCAAGTTCATCTGCAACCTTGTGGCGTAACATCAAAAAACTCACCGGCAATTTCTCCTCTCCTACAATTACTGCAATTTCAAACAACTCCATTACAACAACCAACTCATTCGATATAGCGCAATCGTTTGCAAAACACTGGTCCGATAAGTCACAAGACTCGCATTTCTCATACAATTTTCGACAGTCCAAACAAGCTATTATATCCCGTAGTTTACAAATCCCTGAGGGTAATAAGTATAAAGCCATCGAAGTATTGTTTAATATCCAAGAACTGAATTACAGTCTTAAAACAGCTAAAGGGAAATCCCCGGGTCTGGACAAAATCTCCTATATAATGATCAGAAATGCCCCTCATATCTTAAAAGTTCGTATTCTTAATCTATTTAATAATATTTTCACAAGTGGTATCATTCCACAATACTTCAAAATGGCTTTAGTTATTCCAATCCCCAAAGCCGGTAAACCCATAAACTTAATAGAATCCTATCGGCCCATTTCTCTGCTTCCTTGCTTAGCAAAATTGCTAGAAAAAATGGTTTCGAGACGTTTGATGTGGTTCATTAAGAAACACAAACTTCTTTCTTCTAACCAAGTCGGCTTTCAATCTTCCTTAAGTTCCACAGACGCTCTACTTTACATGGATCACATTATTTGCAAAAATCGTTCAACTCGTAACCACACTTCTATTCTCTCTATTGATTTTATTAAAGCCTTTGATAACATAGGAGCACATATAGTTCTCCGAAAACTCCATGAATGGGGTATTGGCCCGAATGTCTTCAATTTTATAAAATCCTTTCTAACCAACAGAAAATTTGCTGTTCGCATTAATGGGACACATTCTAATTTTTTTCCTTTACATAATGGTGTTCCACAGGGTTCTCCATTATCCGTAGCCCTTTTCATAATTGCCTTCGATGATTTAAGCAGAATCATCAATACTAACAAAAATATACACCACTGCTTATATGCAGATGACTTGTACATTATCTCTAAGAATCAAAATATGGCAAAAATTAAAGAAGATTTTTTAAATATTTTATCAGAAATTGACCGATGGTCAGACACTTCAGGAGCAAGTATATCCTTCGAGAAGTCAAGTCATCTGCACATATGCAGAAAGATAAATTGTACAAACATTGATTTAAATTTTAACAACAATACTATCAATAATGTAGTTAAATGTAAAATTCTTGGACTAGTTTTTGATTGCAAATATAATTTTAAGTCGCATATAAATTATCTTAAAGCTGATCTATTAAAAAGACTAAACATTGTGAGATACCTATCATCCCGAAATAGCCACATGCACTCAAACAGTCTTTTAAGATTAACGAACTCTATAATTCTATCAAAAATTGATTATGGGCTTATTATTTATAGCAAGGTTGGAAAATCAAGCATTAAGGTCTTGGAAAGTATCATGAACGCGGCCGCAAGATCCAGTCTTAGAGCCTATAGAACAACTCCGATAAAGATTCTGCAAGCGGAGAGCGGCCTAGAACCTCTTCGAATTCATGCAAATAGACTTAAACACAGTCTCGTCTACAAGATCTTAAGCCAACCAAGTCACTTACTTTACGCACTTATATCTCAATTAACCAAAAGGAAAACTATGTTAAAATATCCTTCCACTCTGTGCCAAATATATAAAATTTATGAAAAACTACCAATTAATAAAACAAGGTTTCCTACAGAAAATTATCCTCCGTGGTTATTGAAACCTGAAATTTTTCTAAAAGATTTGCTATTATACAAAAAAACAGCCACTTCGAACTCCATCTATAGACACTGCTTCAACGAAATTCATGCCAAATTCAAAGCGGAATCCTGGAAATTTATCTATACTGACGGATCAAAAACCGAGTCAAATGTTGGGTTTGCTGCAGTAAGTGAACAGGGCTTACTACTCAACGGAATTTTACCACTAAACGCCTCAGTTTTCGAAGCTGAATCTGAAGCCATTTTAAGAGCTATTATATTGTTTAAAAAAAGCACGGAAAAGGCTATAATTTGCTCCGACAGTCGTTCTGTTTTTGAAGCAATAATTAACGAAAAAAACAATAATGAAACTATTTGCAACATTCGACAACTTTTAATACAACACCATAACAATATGAAATTAATGTGGATTCCTAGCCATATAGGCATACAGGGGAACGAGCTTGCAGACAAAGAAGCAAAATCCACCCACTTTTACCCAACTTTTCAGTTCATTCCTCACACAAGATCCTTCATAACCAGGACAGCACTGTTGAAACTAAGCAAATCACTAAGAAAGTCATGGGACGATTTTAACCACCCATACAAAGAGATAAATCCTGAAAAAAGTCCAATTGTGTTGCCTCCTTCAAGTGATTGGTACAAAAACAAATGTTACATAAGGCTTAGGCTCACCCACACACAAATTACCCATCAGCATCTCCTGAAAGGAGAATCTAAACCTTTATGTACATTTTGCAACCTTGCTCCTCTAACAATATTCCACCTTCTAAAAGACTGTAAAGCTTTGCATCCAACTCGTATAAAATTATTCAACTCATCAAATATTATACACTTACTAAAAAATCCAACAATACAAAATATCAATTATATTTATAAATTTCTACATTGCATTAAGTTTATTAATAAGATCTAGTATTTAAATTTACTAATTAAGCCGATAGCCTGTAGTAGCTAGTGCTTTTGTATATTATTTATTATAGTTTTAATTATAATAAATTTGAAATAAATAAATAAATAAATAATTTTGTGCATATCTCCTGTAACTAAATTATACTTATTTATTTAAATTATAGCGATAAATGTTTTTTTTTTACAAATTGATCGTACAAATTTTGCAATTTTTTTTTACGAAAACGCCGCAAGTAACATAAGTCCATAAACCACCGTTGCAAAAGGTCGCTAACATCATATTTTTTCATAAAGTTAATTTAGGAAAAGTGTGTTTTTGCCTCTGAAAAATTAATTGCTTAAAATCAATGAAATGAAATTGGAAGAAAATGTATCAAAATATCTTTTGTTCTGATTTATTTATTTATTCTTATTTATTATTATGATATACATAGATCTTAGAGACTCCTCCCAATAGATAAATGATGCATACATATTAATAACACAGATGTGTCTAACATTAACATCTAATCCAATGGTCCTGTTAACACTGGGTGAGCTCAATGCGTCCGTATGTGGTCGCCATTCCTTATACAAGTGAACATTTGTATACATGACTGACACAGATCATGTTCAAGCCAGGGCTTGGAAGCCAGCCACTAGCGCTAACCTCCGAACACTCCGCCTTTAACCAACACAATTCTTCGCGCTCTTTGGGTTTAAACCACAACCATCACGTGATCCCCGAAGGAGCCTTACCAAAAACCAGTCTAGGAAATTCCTAGAGGCTACTATTTCCCGTGGTACCAGATAGGTCTCAGGCCGTTCGTGATTTGAGAACCCCCTAAAATTAATTGGGAGAATTTATTTCCCACCCAATTTTAGGCCCCGTTCAGCCGGATGCTCATCATATTTTTTCTTATATTCAAGTTTTAGGGGTTTCAGCAGCGCAAGGCCAACATCCGGGAATCGGAATAAATCAAAACAGCAGTAGCGCTTGGCTATAATTTTTATAGATAATTTTTATCCAATTTTTTTTTGTCGATCGCTTTTTAAAATTCCTTTTTATATGAAAGTGTATGACCAACGTGAAACGCTGTTAGGGCTACCTCCCATACAAAGTAATGTCGGTTGAGTACGTTGAGAGCTTTAAAATTGCTACTAAACATGCACCCATACGCATTACTCATGCACGTGAGTTAAAAAGAAAACTAATAAACCAATGAGACTCGTTTCTGCTTTCAATTGGGAGAGCGAAGAGAGACAACTAAAAAAATTATTTAGCTCATTGGAGGATTTTTTGTTTTTATATTTAACCGTTATTTCTTATTTTTTAACCGACTTAAATAAAGATGGAGGTTACATGTGCATACACATGTACATACATATAAGTATGTAAATATATCTAGGTACCACATATTTGTCAATATGTTTCTTTTTATGTACAGCGATTTTTCGTCCTTTGTTGACCGATTTTAAAAGTTCTTCTCTTATGTAAAAGTGTATGCTCCAGAGATGGGCACATCCCATCCCATAAAAAGTAATATTTAAAAATCGTGTTTCCTGTTTAATATAATAACGACACTGCTCGCAATTGGCCAATGCACGTTGCCTGAATGGATAGGAGCAGGCGGAAAATTACATAATACAAAGTGTTACGTAATATTCTCATATCTTGTTCACCATAACAGTGAGAGTGTCTAAAACTGGCAGACGTAAAATATTATTTTTAACCTTTTTATTAATAATTTAACAATTTATTATTATTGAGCTTCAAAGATATCAGTAAGTAACGCATATAATATTATATTATTTCAAAGTTTTTAGTGCCATTTTTAGAGTCTGTTAAATTTTTTGTTAAAAAGTTTTTATTAAAAATATTTGTTTTGTTATTAATTTTTATAAATCATGTGTTCCCAGTCAAAATAGATCTTCCCTGGAAGTCTTGAATATGCTGAAATTAGTAACCGGAATCATTGCGATTTTGTACCATTTCCAAAGATTTTAGCACACGCTTGCTATTGGAGGATACTCTCTTTTTCGCTACCTATTCACGATTTCTTTTTTCGTATGTGAATATAATTGTTGCTTAAAGAATAATATCATTTTCATCTAGATTTAAGGAAATAAGTATCTCATTTAATAAAAAATATGTATTTTGAGATCAATTTTTACAAGATTGTAGAGGCAATTCCTATTTTTAACCAAAATTTTGTCAATGGGATCCTAGGAAGTCGAAAAAATATACTGTCAGTCAGTATCGTACCTCCGAGGACCAAAATGCATCGCTTTATGTTTGAAAAATATTGGGAAATATTTTAAACTTATTTCCAAAGTGAGTGCCGTGTTGGATAATCCACAATGTAGACCAGAGATATCACGAGAAGGTCATCGCGACACGCCTGACATCGATCTTTGTGCTTTGTCTGGATTTTAATTTTCTGGCGAAATAAAAATTCGAAGAGCAAAATGCAGGTTGCGAATCTACTTATCTTGTCTACATCGGGAATCGAACCTGCGACCTTCGAACCGCTACGTTACTCCACTAGATACTAGTCGAAGAAGCCTTTCAACAAGTTGGCATTTCACGCACCAGCATGATAAGAATTTTGCACAAAGATCTCGAATTATTCATTTTTCAGAATTATCTTTTTCTGATGAGGCACATTTCCATCTCTGCAGTTCTGTTAACAAACTAAATTTGCCACATGTGGGGATCGAACAGCCTGCACGTCATTCGCGAGAAGCCAATTAATGCATGCACAGAGAGTGGCAGTTCGTGGTAGATTTTGAGAGGTGCTGTAGAAGCCAGAAATGCATGATATGAACCTTGATTATGTTTGGTTTTAGCAGGATGTCACACGATGTCAAACAGGTCATCATAATGTCGTCATAGTCTATTTAATTTTTAGAACAATACTGTATTTGGACAAACCCGTACATACAGTATATCAAGAGATATTTCTACATAAAAGAAACTGTGGAAGAGTAGTCTCTTTCATATTTTTCATGTGTGTAATGTAATAATGATGAACTATCTCATGGTTAATCCAGAGAAGACTAACTGCCTGTCCCACGATGTCATTCGATATCGATCGCTCGCATAAATACATTCAAACCAAAAACAACATTTTAAAATTTGTTGCTGTTTCAAACGTATTTATGCGAGCGATCGATGTCGCTCTTGTTTAAAGGTCAACCAGATCAAATCCCCTAAGCTGGGGTCTGAGAACAGATGGTACTTTGGTTTAAATCGCACGTAGCATAAAACGCCTTGGTTGCTCACGTCGTTCTTGATTGCTCAATGATACAAGACAAATTTGTGCGCTTATTTAATTTACTTTTGTTTTTTTGTTGCTGATATATACAACAATTCCAAAAATTAATCACAACAGTTATTTTTTATCTTCTTTTTGTGATCTTTTGTATTTATTTTGATTTGCTCCGGAGAGACTTACTACTTACTTACTGATGAAAGTATTGCCAGCACATCTAAACGTGCTGGCTATAATAATTATTACCATCCACTTCAAGCATTAGCAGATAATGAGACAACAGATAATAATATGGGTGCTTCCGCTACGGTAACACCTAAAGTTAAGATACCACCGATAACTATTTCGAAAAGCAATACTGATGCATTGCATAAACTCTGTAAAGACAGCCTAATTACCAATTATTCAATAAGAAAAATCTCAATTGGCCATAAACTATTTTGTGAGGGTCAATTTGATTATGATTCTGCAGTTAAATATTTAACAAACAACAAAATGGAATACTTTACATATACTCCAAAGAACAACAGACCATACAAGGTTGTTTTAACGGGCCTAGATAAAATCGATCCCAATAAAGTAAAGTTAGAACTAATTAAATTTGGCCTTCAATTCATGGATGTCAAAACTGTTTGTCGTAAAGCTGACAACAATCGTGATGTTATACTTTATATAGTTTACCTGAAAAAAGGCACAGTAAGCTTTACGGATCTACGGAACAACTATAAAAGGATAAATTATATTCGTGTTAAATGGAGCTACCAGTCTAAAGTTCCCAACAAAATCACACAGTGCTATAACTGTCAAATGTTTGGCCATGGCTCCAATAATTGCAAAGTAAAAACATTGTGCTCTAATTGTGCTGGCCCGCATGAAACCGCATCTTGCACATCGACTGTAGTGAAATGTGCAAACTGCAACGGCGAACATAAATCTACGGATAGTACCTGTCGTATGAGAAAATCATATATCAGCATGAAGAATCGATATTTTAGTCAACAAAAAACACCTTCTCGTTATGTAATTACAAGTACTAACAATGTTCGTAAAGTAAATATTCCTACTAATAATTCTAGAAATAATAACATTGGTAATAATCAAACTTTTGCTAGCGTGCTACAAAATGAAAATGTTACATCAAAAATTCGTCAAATGATCTATTTTCCTTGGAGGAACTTAGCGCTCTTACCTTGGAATTAATTCAAAAACTTAAAAACTGTAAAACCAAAAGTGAGCAATTTTCTGTTATTACAGACTTAGCTTTTAGATTTCTTCCATGAGTAATAATTTAAAAATAGTAATATGGAACGCTAGAGGAATCCGTAACAAACTTGATGAATTTTTTGATTTTATGCAAAGGGAGAGTATAGATGTTAGTTTGGTGAGTGAAACTTGGCTGGACAGCAGATTCTCAATGAACCACCCACTATATTTTTGTTATCGTAAAGACCGTGAATGCTCCAGAGGTGGAGGTGTAGCGGTTGTAGTTCGTAAAAATATATGCCACGAAATTTTAACTGTAATAAATACAGAACTTATAGAGAACTTGGGCATTAAGATAAAATCTATAAATAATACTTACGTAAGCTTATATAGCTGTTATTTTCCTGGAGGATCACCGGGTCCTTCGGATATCAGGAAAAATATGTTTAGATCGGACCTAAGAAAGTTTTCTAGGATTCATGGTCCCTATGTATTAGGTGGTGACTTTAACTGTAGAAATCAATCTTGGGGCTGTCTACCAGCAAATTGCTGGGGCAACATACTTCATGATTTGATAGCGAGCAACAATTTTGAAATTGTCTTTCCCCCAGACCCTACTTTTATTCCTGCAAATAGCAGAACTAATCCATCTGTACTCGACTTTTTTATTTCAAATGTGCCAGATAAACTATCTGCTGCGCTGACTCTTAACAGACTTAGCTCTGATCATTTACCTGTCGTAACTACTTTCAACTTAGAATTTCAGTCTTCTGATAATCTAAGGTACGACTATGCCCAAGCGAATTGGAGTTTATTCAGGAGTTTCATTAATAATAACGTTTCCCAACTATTGAACACCCCGATTAATAATTCAGACGATATTGATTTTTTGGTAACAAATTTTACATCACTTTTGCAAAATGCTATTGAAAACAGTGTTCCAAAGAAACACTTTTCTAATAATAATAGCAAACCTTTACCAAGATACATAATTGATTTAATCACCCAGAGGAATATTTTTAGGAGGAATTGGATAAGGAATAGACTTCCAATTTCTAAAGCTCGAACGGCATTTTTAAATAAAGTTATTCGCGAAAAAATCCTTCAGTTTCGGAACTCTAAGTGGAATAATTTGCTCAAAAGTCTTGATAAAGCTTCTACTAAGTTTTGGAATATTGCTAAAATTATACGGAAGAAGAAGAAATGTATTCCTACCCTCAAATATAACAATAATTTGTATATAAATAGTAGTCAGAAATCTGAAATACTGGCCCAAAATTTTCTTTTGAACCACACTATTTCTGCAGATTTAACTGATTTTGATACATCACAATCTGTATCTCAATCATTGAGAGCACTCAGCAATCAAGATTTGACAGCGAATAGTGAGAATATTATTAGTATCTCTTACATCAAGAGCATCATAAAGAATCTAAAAAATAAAAAAGGTCCAGGCGTAGATGGAATTCCTAACAAGTGTCTTAAAGCCTTATCGAAAAAGGGATTGCAAGTTCTCACACGCCTGTACAATGTGTGTTTAAATATATGTTATTTCCCTAACATCTGAAAGAAATCGAAGATAATTGCCATCCCAAAACCAGGAAAAGATCACTCGAGCCCTGACTCATATAGGCCAATAAGCCTCCTTAATACAAGGTGCAAGATATTGGAGAAGATAATTAAGGAAAAAATAGTTAATTTTATAGAAGATAACAATGTTCTACCTGTCCAGCAATTCGGTTTCCGTACCCAACATAACACTTCTCAGCCATTAGTAAGAATCAGGAAAATAGTAAAGGAAAATGATATTACTGGATATTAAATCTGCTTTTGATTCTGTTTGGCATGATGGTCTTCTTCATAAATTAATCAACTTTGGGCTAGATACTTGTACAGTAAAAATGCTCAAGAGATACTTGGAGAATCGCTCATTTAGAGTTTATATAGGTAATAATTTCTCGGAGGAATATAATATTCCTGCTGGTTGTCCCCAAGGTTCGTGTCTTTCACCAATTCTCTATAATATATACGGCAGATTTTCCCTTATTGATTAACTGTGAGTCCTCAATATTTGCTGATGACACAGCTGTTCTAAGCTTTAATATTTTTCTGATAATATACTGGAAAATTTACAAAGGGAAATTAATGTTGTTATCGGATACTTTAAAAAATGGAAAATTTTGGTGAACGCTTCAAAAACGCAATCAATTTTCTTCTCTGGGAAAAGAAAGCACTGTTTTTTACCCCAGTACACCATTAAAATCGATGGCACTGAGGTTCCGTGGAAGAATAGTGTTAAATACCTCGGAGTTATACTTGATAGGAAAATGTTGTTTAACGAACATATCAGTCACGTCGTTAATAAAATCAATATAACAACCCGAATCATGTATCCATTTATAAATAGAAAATCTGACCTCAATCTCCGAAACAAAATTTTGATATTAAAGATCATATTTCATGCCATATTATACTATGCTGCTCCTGTGTGGCACGATGCATCTAACTGTCAAATTAAACGACTACAAGTTTGCCAAAATAAGATTCTGAAAATGATCTATTATTTGCCACCTCATTTTTCGACCTCAAGGCTCCACTCACTATCTAATGTTCGGCTTATCAAGGATAAAATAAACGTTATAACCGACACCTTTCTTAATAGATGTGCTAATTCTCCCTACGAACACATTAATAATTTATATCCTTAACCAGTATACTTTTAACTCCTTAGATACTCCTCTTTATGCTTGTATATATTTTTTTTCTATACTAACAAGGTTTTGTAACTTTTTCCTTTAATTATTTATTCATTGTTTTCATAAATTTATATTACATATTGAAATTTTATATTTAAGCTAAAAAGTCACAAATGACTAAACTCTTAATTTGTATATATTAAAATTACTGTGAATTGCTCATTATATTTTCGACAATAAAAGCCAAATATAGTACAATACAATACAAAAAAAAAATAATAATAATAATAAAAATAAAACGCCTTGGTATTATAGTGGATAACAAATTGAGTTTTATATAGTAGATTATATCATCTGAAACTATTTTTGCATTTGCTGGCTTGGAAGTTTATTTAGACATAAAATTATGTGGAGTTTGTTTCTTGGAACAATATGCTTTTTTGCTTTGCTTTTGGCTTCTTTAAAGAAACTCCTTGAAGTTTAATAATACTAATTTGTAGTCGTAGATTATTTGGGCCTTATCAAGGCAGCTTTCGCTTACTTGACACCATAATTTCTTCTGTTTCTGATATCCGAACAAGATAGAGAATGGAAAATTGAAAACAGAGGGGCTGCAGTGTAACTCAAACAAAATTTTGCGAAAACATTAGCTGAAGTGTGCTTTAATTTTGAGCACCATTGTAAATATGTTCAATATAAACTTGTTTCAGTTTTAAAAGTAATAGAACCAAATATGAAAATTCAAAGGAAGGTAAAAGAAGATTTGAAGTGAACTTGCATTGAGAGTATAGTTTTTTTTAGCAGTTTGAATTCTTACAGTAAAATAAAATTTCCACAAAATTACGCAGTATTGTGGCAAGTGTTTCCTTCTGAGTATTGAATAATATAATATTTACTGATTTCGAAAAAAAAAATATTGAGAATAACAATTTGAAAAATAACCTATTTTTGGAGTATTCAACAAATTTTAAATATATTCATGAACATGTTTAATAGTAACATGTTACATGAGAACGGCTGAGCTGCCAAAACAGTGTGTCCAAAAAGAAAGTTAAAAAAATCACCATTTATGCATGCCTGGTCATATTTCTCTTCTGTTTTCCATTTCTGGGTACCATAACACCGAATATTTAATTTCATAACGAAAAATTAATTTATTGCAAAAACTAACATTGAAATAATTAGAACTTAGGAAAGCAAATCTGACGCTTTTTTCATCTCGCAGCTTGGAATCGACAACTGGTGAAATATTCTACCACTCAGTTCTCAACACCTCCTTTAGGCCATTTCTCTTTGAGATGTTGGCTTCCAAAATAGAGTACAAAAATTTGAACAGCATTAAGAAGTATATGTAGACTGTGGTGACGTTGTCATCAGATGTGGACTGTGGGAAATTTCAAACTAAAATAAACAGTTAACAGAGAAATGTTAACAGCATGTTTTCACGGCACCTGTTTCGCTCTCTATTCTTGCTTCACACCCCAATAATGAGCGAATCAACTTGCTTCGCCATACAAAATTTTGAGAGCGAAGCAGGTAGATTCAAATTGAATCTACTTGCGAATCAAGAAAAAATCCTCTCTTCTCTAATTTTTATCGTAAGTTTATCAGTACTAGTTGTCAAAATTAAATATTTTTGTAAACAAAGCAAATTTAAAAGTGAAAAGTTAAAAAATATAATTGTTTTTGTGTGTGTATTTCCTAGACGTAATAATAAATTTGAATTCAGTGAAAAGTTAATTTATTTAAATTTTATAAAAGTTAAAAAACAATGGAAAGAAAAAAAATTATAAAATCGAAGCAGGTAGATGAGTCGTGTAAACAGCATGATTCATAAACTTGCTTCAGAAAGCGAAACAGGAGATTCAAGTTGTCGTGGAAACATGCTATAACAAGCCCCTCAAATCTGCGATTCGTATCTTTTGTCTTAACCCCTAAGTTTTCCAACTCCGATCACCCAAAAACTCAAAAGGCATTTTCTATTCCAAAATGGATTACAAGAGTGTCAAGTTAAGAGAAATTTTTAAATAAACAAACTAATAAATCTTTCGAAACTATTTGATACCAAGATGTTAAAAGTTGTGTTTGGGTCTTTTGCAACGGCATTTTTAGGGTGGGACACAAAGCATATATTTTTACCCCAGAGAGATGAAAAGTAAAGTACTTTTGGTTTCCTTATAATTAATCTATTTAAGAACGAATTTTCGTTTTTAATGATTTTTTTATGCAACTTTAATGTAATAGACAATTCATTTTTAAACTCCTATTCATTTCGTTGTTATGGCACCTCGAAAAGGAAACTGGATATGTATGTAAAATAAGCCGTGGCCCATTGTATGTATGTATGTTTTCATTTTAAAATTAGTTTTATTTTGTTAAGAAATGTTATTTCTTCTTACTTAAAGATTGCAAAAATAAGACATTTTCTCGTTTCTATTCCTTTTTTCTCTCTCTTATAGACAATTTCATTGCCATGAGAAATCTACCATGTTTGGGTGTTACAAGCGGTGGCGGTGGTGTCGGTAGTATTGACGGTTCAACGTCGGATATTGCAGCAGAAAAACCTACTGCTGTTATGGATCCAACTACCTTGGAAGCACCTTCAACGCCTCACGCATCATCTTATTTTGCCACCACCTACTACCACATAACTGATGATGAATGTATGTTATACAATAATAGATATTAATATTTCTTTTGTTTAAAAAACCGACACATATGAATTTTTCCCCAAACTTTTTTAATTTCGTAATGAAAATTATATTTGTAAAAATTGGTTTAAAAAATTATAAAAAAACTGTTGCACTCAAATATGCTCTCGCACGCGAAAATCTCAAATGGTTTCATTCAGTGCTCTTGACATTTTTAATAAATATACTTACATATGTATGTATGTACATACATACATGCATGTGAACATTCATATTTAATAATTTTTTCCAGTATTATTTCTTCTGTCAGCAATATTTAAAAATTTTTGCTTTTTGCATGGTCTGCAAAAAACATTTTTAATCCCAGTTTCTCTCTCTCTCTCCCCCTCTCTCTCTCTCTCTCTCTCCTACGTCTTAATTATAAGAACTAAAACTCTAAACACATGGACGACAGCAGACAGCAAGCAGCAATATGTCAAAAATAAAATCCATGTGTTTAAATGAAAACGATTATTTTGACGGCAGCACAGCAGCACGACTGCACAACAGCATTTGCTGCTGCTGCCAATTTAGGCTATTTTCTATTTTGACGGGCAGCACTAAACAAATATAGTGTTGCCACTATATATATAAATTGGATAAATAAAAACAAAAAATTTTTTAAAAATTTATTAGAATACTTATGCCTCTAATTCTCCCATACGTCACTTACCTTTTAAACAATATTATTATGTCTTCTACGTTTCCTTCGAATTGGAAACATGCAAAAATCGTTCCATTACCCAAAGGTAATGGTGAATATAGACCAATAGCCATATTGTGTTTTCTTTCGAAAATATTGGAAAAAATATCGTATAAGCAAATGATTTCACATATAAATATTAACAACATGCTTTATAGCAAACAATCTGGTTTCCGCGAGAATCATAGCTGCGTTACGGCTCTTGTGGAAGTAAGTGAACACATACGGCAGGGATTGGAGAATGGGAACATAAATTTCTTAGTACTTCTTGACCACTCCAAAGCATTTGTCACGGTAGACCATGCCACATTAATTAACAAATTAAAATATTTTTTTCAGATTCTCGAGTACATCAATTAACCTTATTTCATCATACCTTTCAAATAGAACACAATCGGTTTTTATAAACAATGTTTGGTCTGATAAACTGACCCTTAAAAGAGGAGTGCCTCAGGGCTCCATATTAGGCCCGCTTCTATTTTCAATATATGCAAATGACTTGCCAAGAATGCTTTCAAAGTGTCACATCCATCTTTATGCAGATGACATACAACTTACTTTAAATACCGCAGTTGAAAACATTGTCACAGGTGTCTCACAGTTAAATAATGAATTAAAACAAATTTATCTCTGGGCTAGTGCAAATGGACTCTGTTTGAACCCTAAAAAATCAAAATGTATTGTAATCTGCAAAAAAAGTATGACTCCTTTTATTTCTGGGGATATCGTTTTAAATGGGGAAAAAATTGAAATCGTTAATAGAGCGAAAAATCTAGGCATAATTTTTAATAATCATTTGACTTGGACAGATCATGTAAACTCACTGGTTGGCCAAATGTATTTTAAGTTACGAGCGCTTTGGTATACACAATACTTCACACCCTACAGAATTAGAATCCTACTTGCGAAGACTTACTTGGTTCCTTCCTTATTGTATGGGTGTGAATTATTTTCTAACTGTGATTCTGTTAGTCGAAATAAACTAAATGTTTTATTTAACAATATTGTACGGTATGTGTACGGACTGAGAAGTTCCGATCATGTTTCCTCCGTATCTAAAAAACTTTATGGAGTCAGTTTCGATAATCTATTAAAAATCCGCACTCTGATTTTTTTGCATAAAATAATACATACTCAAACTCCCAAATACATATTTGAAAATATACGTTTTTTCCAATCGCCACGAAACCGAAACATTATTATACCTCGACATCAATGCCTAGTCTCTGAATGGCAATTTTATGTACATTCTGCTAGACTTTGGAATAATCTTCCACTATGTCAGCAACTAAACAGCAATGCTAATAATTTCAAAAAATTTGTAGTGAACTCTTTTAAATAAAATTTTCTAGTTAATTCTTTTACATTATGTGCAATTTTCTATGGACTATACATTTAAGTATATTTTTTAGTACCTTTTTAATTATTGCAAACGCTTTTATGTATAACGCATTCCGTTCCTGTACTATAAATATAAGATCAATTCTTGTTGTACAGGAAGTAAACCAATAAATAAATAAATAAATAAATAAATAAATAATGTAAATAAACATAAAAGAACATTACAAAAATACAATAAAGAAATAAATTTATGTGTTTTTATAGTTTTTCGTGATATTATCACATTTTATCATCACTAACTTTAATTTTATTCATTATAAAATATATATCCGGCATCCCTGAAATTTGTATTGCTAAAATACACATCAGCTGACTATTATGCTGTTGCTGTCTTCAAAATATTTATGAAGCTGACTTCAGAGCAGCATTTGAAGTTGGCTGCATTTGAAGCCGTGAAGTCGTGAAGTCTGCTGTCGTCTATGTGTTTAGAGCTTAAATAAAACCACAACAGCCGGGGTCAACACTTTGCAAATGGAAAATCTGAATTTGACATCTCGTTGTTGGCTGCTCACAAACTGTTATTGTGTTTTTGTTATTATTATTGTTGGAAAGGTTTTTGATGTTGTTATTTTCAAGTCAGTCTAGCGATTTTTTATTAATATTTGATAGTTCTCAAGGTCTATTTATATAGGTCACCGCAGATCTGCCACAAGCAACATACAACCAAGCGAGGCGAATTAAGTTAGCTGCTAATATAACAGCTAACTATGTTGTTTAGGCTACATCATTAGTTTACAATGTATTCTTCAGCCTCTTGGTATCAAAAATTGCAATATTTTACTTTTTTTTAAATATTATTAAACTGAGCTTTTCCTCTTACAGTAGCTAAATATGCCACTGAAGTAAAGTTTTATATGACGGCTAGCGAAATTGAAAATAGTATTTATGTACATATAACAATTCAGCTTAAAACAGCTGCATCAAATTTTTATTTTGAGTTATGAGAGCAAAAATCGGTGCTCCAAAATGACTCGGTAAATTTCGATATAAAAACGCAATCAGTGAAGAAACGAATAGTATGGCACTTTGAATAAGTAAAAATATTATTCGGGAATCACAAAAACATTTTAATGCAAATTTTCAATTCAACAATGCGATGCAGTAATTTCATACATATAAACACTACTGAATTGTAAAACAATTCAAAAACGAAATTGACGATTTTACTAATCAGTAAACATGCATGAGCCATATTAACTTTAATAATTTTTGTGATGTCACTGAAAGGATTAAAGCCAGCTGTTCAGTGGAAACAGGAGAGTTACTAACTATTGCGATACGTAAGAAAAATGGTACATAATCGGATAATTGGTACCCTTTATTAAGTTTACGCGCATCTGATTTTTTCACCTTCGCAAATCTGGCATCAATGCACTCTGTAATTGTAAAAATCGTTCGTTAAAACCAAATATCTTGCGCTAAACGCATCGAACTAGCTTAAGGCCATGTCACATAAAACTTTTGCTTCGCGTTGCGTTACAGCTTCGCTTTGACATTTAAGTTGAAATGTACATACTTATACGAAACATGTCACATAAAACACTTTTAACACAGCGTGACGCAAAAAGTTCGGCAACTCTCAACTTTTTGCGTGCTTTGACAATCAAAGTTATGTATGTATGTATGTATGTAAGTATGTTGGAATATGATATGAAAATGTGATGTGATATGAAAAATACTTATTTTTTTGTTTTTAAAATTTATTTCCTGTTAAAGAATAGGAGCTTGTTTTTTTAAAACTAATTTATAAAATAGTACCTATTTGCATGCTATATGTAAGTATATAGCATAAGATTATTTTATTGTAAAAAATCAGTGGCAGCGTATTATTAATAATATCTTAACTTTTTATATGAATACATACATATGTACTTATGTATTTGAAAATCCAAAAAACAAATGAATTGATGACAATAAAAAGCTTTATATGCTATAGTGGTGTATTTTCAATAAACTACAATAGGTGATAACAAAATAAACACACAAAAGCAAATAATATTTTGACTTTAATTTTTATAATAAAGAATAATTAGCAAAATTCATAACAACATAACAATTTTTGCTTGAATTGGTTTAATTTTAATTATCGTCCCGAACGAATTGAACTGTGCTGCCAGATATATAAATTTTTTATGCAAAATTGAAATGAGCTGCCACATCATATTATATGTACATATGTATGTATTATAATATACAAATTTAATTGTATGTTTTTTATATTATTTAACTCAATAGCTATTAGAGCATGCACTCGACTTAAATTCATTTATATATTTTTTATTTTATAAAAATTTGCTTAATTTAGAACACAGCAAATTGCAATCATCTGCCACTGTGCTGCCTGCTTGTAAAAGTAACACACAGCATTTACAGAGTTGTTGCATATGGTAGCTTTGTTTCTACAGAATATTTGTTCGACGCGGGTGAATCTTCTGTGAGCAAACTCTCAGTAAACTAAAATTGTCTCTCAACGAAAATTTCCTGCAGAACGAACCGGTGAATTCACCTTAAGTATGTACATACATACATACATATGTATGTATGAAATAGCAAAGTTAATAAATATTTACAAAGTTTATGCTCAGGACTTATTCGCAAATAAAAATATTGCAAATAGAAAAAATTGCCGCGTTTGATTCGCGAATAGCGTTTTAGTGTTTTCCTTCATGTGGCACACCTATGTATTACACTTAGTATTGAATTATCACCTATTACCATATTGCATTGCTGGGGAGTGATTATAATTTTAAGATCCGAAATCACTTGAAAATAAAAATGTGTAGTAACTGAACTGACGTATAAACAGTGAGTTTGGTGGTTGCAAATAAATTTTATTTGCGATTAGCCTGCGTATATGCGTATTGAAAGAGATGTTAGTGAATCACGCAATCGTCAGTGCAGTTGTTGATAAATGTACTTATATACATATGTATACTTATACATATGTATGTACTTATATGTATATATTGTCCAATCTTTAAACGTTAGTGAGTCCCACTACAGAGCTTTTTTAATGTCGATTTTTTTATCACCGAGAGGTGGCCCCATTTTACCCAATATGTGAGAGGATCGAGATCATAGCCATTTTTCTGTAGTATATATAATAGCGATACTGATCATTTTGGTTTGATCAAGGAATTTTCAAGAACTATTTTGCCTGACCAAAAAACACATTATTTTCATAGGAAAATTACAAAACGAAAATTTATTTTTCGCGACCTTTTGCGACCGCAAAACGAGTTTATTATAAAAACTGTTTATGTTTCTATTTAAGTACGAGTATAATGCACTTATTTTATTTATACTTCTGATGCAGTATTATTTTATTGGTATTTGTCTGTGAAACAAAGAACTGTGCAGATAATATGCATATAAAAGTATTACCTGAGCATTTACGACGACCTGTTTAAATATACCATGAGTGGGTTTTATGCAGCAATATACATACATACATATGTATGTAAGTTAACAATATCGTTCATGACATAACGTTTATGCTCTTATTTCTTGTCATATCAGACTAGGCGCTAGATAAGGCTACATTTGAGGTTTTAATTTAAGTTACTCTGTAATAAATGCTAGTCTCTACCTCTCCTAGTGCTGTTCTACAACTGCTGTCAAATAAATATGGCGTCAAATCGTAAATTTTTTGAGAAAAAAAAAATCGTCAAACTGTCAAAATTATAAATCGGAAATTTAAAAAAATCGAAAATTATTGATTTTAAAAATAAAATATTTATTTTTATTTAAGTAAAAAATAACAAAAGTATTTAATTTACAGTATTTTTGTATGTTAATAAAGAATTTTAATAACTAAAGGACTAAAGGACTGGTCAAAACTTGGACCAGATGCATTTGCAGTCTTCAGTAATTCTAAATTGAGAAAACAAGAAAAAATAGACTAAAACTTTGACAAGCTTTTACTTAAAATATATGCTCGCTTAAGTTTTCTTTCGACGTCGAAGGATAAGCTGTTAATTTATAGCTTTCAGCCATCTTGCAACCGGCTCCAGAGATCTCCGTGGCTAACGCTTACGCTACGTACTTACATATGTATTTATATATTAATATTTTAGAGCCTGTTTTTAAGTCTGTAATTTTTTTTTGCTAAAAGGTTTTACTTTCAAACTTTAGTCTATTTTTGATGTTTTGGGAGGATTCCCATTATTATAGTTAGCAAGATATGTAAAATGTAATGATAAACTCAGATAATAACAGGAGATGTCACTGCGATTACCACTACCCAGCCGGGTTTTCCTGAGATTGCGTGCATAGGCTGTAAAGTAACCACCACCGATTTCGAACACTTACATTATTACAGTCAGCCAGATATACGATAATTAGGTATTAATTTGTATGGGAGTTAGCACTCTCCTCGCTCCTATCCAGACAGTTTCTCATGAGACAATGTGAACTGGACGCAGAGCAACCCACATACATACATACATATGTACATACATTTTAAATAGTCTCACTATTATATTACGCATAAGAATATAGTAGTATAAGAATTTTAAATATTACTTTGTTTGGATGTAGCGACCTCTGGAGCATACACTTTTATGTACTTATGTATATAAGAGAACAATTTTTCAAAATCGGTCCACAACTGCCGAAAAATTGGTGTACTCGTACATACAAAGAAATATATTGACGAATATAAGCACATAAGTACATATGCATACATATACATACATATGTACATACAAATGTATGTACAAATGTATGTACATACAGTACAACTTCGACAGTTCGGACATGCGCCAGTCCGGTCACTCCAATAATTCGGACGCTTCTACATTTCGGACAATTTACAATTTTTACCTCTACAATACGGACATTTTTTTTATGCAAGAATAAATATTAAAAATCGGGGTTTTTTCGTTTTTTACTCGCATGTTTTGTTATTCATACTTAGATTTACATTTTGCACTATAATTACTTCAGTTCTTTCTTTCGCAAGCGTGTTTGTCTAATTCCATTCCAAGTGTCATGTTTTTAAATAATAAACGCAAACATAAAACACTAACCTTAAAAGAAAAGTGTGATATTTTGCAGTCTTGATGAGGGAAAAACTATAACGCAGGTTGACGAAAAATTCCACTGTACTTACATGTGTATGCACATACTTATGTATGTATGTATAACCTCCATCTTTTTTTAAATCGGTTAAAAATAAGAAATAACGGTTCAATACAAAATAAAAACCTCTTCACACGAGCTCTTTCCTCTCCCAATTCAAAGCAGAAATAAGTCTCATTGGTTTGTTTTCATTTTTTAACTCACATAAGTATGTACATATGTACATATGTACATGAGTAATACCTGTGTGTGCATGAATTAGTAGGAATTTAAATACTTATGGCTGCCGAAATACTGAACCAATTTTTATAAAATAGTCGTATAGTTTGTGCACATCTGCAGTGAAAAATATGTACATACATAGTATGTACATACCTTTAAAATGGTGTGAGCCTAAAAGGGAGGAAAATCGTAAAATCGTCTAGCATCTTAATTATATATGTAAGTTACGTTTTCTTCTTATTAAAGATTAAAAAGAAAAAAAACAAATTTTTTTTATGACCGTTCTTTATTACTTAAAAATTAGAACTGACTTTAAGTTTACAATTTTCCTTTATTTTATTTCTTAAATTTAACCTAATTAAAAAGGTGGCGTGATTTTAATGTTCAACAAAGTTTAACAATAATTTTATTTTTTGACATTTCGCATTAATTTTATTTTTTAGCAGTTTAGCATTTCACAATAATTTCATTTTTTTGCAACAATTGCACTATTACAATTATTGGCAAAAATTACATTGCATTTCTTTGACATTATTAATAAAATATATTTTTTTGCACAGTTTGCAGTAATTACATTGTATTTCTTTTGTTTTAAAAAAATGGTAATCGAGGGTCATTGTACCCTTCTTATTGTTCTTTATTTTATTTTATTTATTAATTATGGTGTTAACTCTTCCCCTCTTAAAAATGTTTGTCCTCAAACATGAGAAATGGATAATCTTGGGGGTTTTGGTGGACTTGTTATCAAAATAAAGGATTCATTAAGATTTTTGTTAGTTGAAACATTTTCTACAGTGTCATCTTGATCTAGTGTGATTTTCATATCCGAAGTAATTTTACTGTTTAGAGTATTTTGAAAAATAATTTTTTCTTTCGTTTTGCATATACATAAGTTTGAATGAGGATAAGGTTAAGATGAAAATAATAATGATCACACTAAACAAGGACTTACTGACAACTGCTTCAGTTTCTAGGCGTTCAATTTTATTACTGTTATTTATATGGAGTTGACTTAACTTTTCAAGTGAGAGAATTTTTATGTATTCGCCTTCTAAAGGTGTTTGCTGTAGTATTTGTGCTGAAGTACGTAATGTTAGAGCTTCTAGATTTCTGTAAACTTTATTATTGATGTTTACGGACTCGTTGTGAAAAGTTACTAAGTATGTACCGTTTACTGATTGGTTATTTATCAATCCGTGGAAATCATTTAGTAGAATTACGCCTGATTCTAATTCTTCTACCTCTGGGGTATGAAAAGCGTCGGAAATGTTACAAAGTGGCTGAGAACCATTTAAGAGAAATGGAATACAGGTAGAGTTAACAATATTTATTAAATTATTTCTTTTACAAATTGTAATAGTGTTAATAATGTTACAATCTTCCTTAATAGCTAATATATTTTCTTCATTTTTAAGAATTTTATTGAAGTTTATATCAATGATTTTGTTATTTTTCTTAATAGGTTTTAGCAATATTTTATTATAAATTTCTTCTGATGTAAGAGGAATTTGAATAATGTATAATAAAGTAGAGTTTTTGTATAACACTTTTACGTTAGCAAATTCAAGTGCTTCTTCGATTGTTTCAAAAGGAAAGTTTTCTTTTTTTAATGTTTTCGTAACAATTTTTATTTCTTCTTTGTTTAGTAAAATAGAGTTTATAACATTGTTTTTCGCCCATTGGATGGCATATTTAATATTTTGTAGTTCTTCCTTAACTAATCTTAGCCTAGTTTGCATGCTTATTATTGCTACATTACCAATTGAGTCGTGGCTTCTTATTATTTTATTTATTGTATTTGTAAATTCTGTTAGTTTGTTGATTCTTTTAGTTAACCCTTCATTTATTATCACTTGCTTATTGTTGTTTTCATTTAGTTCATTAATGTTATTTTTTAGAAGTTCGAAATCATCATGGTCTGGAGAACCAGCGATGTATTTCCATGCCGTACCCATTATATTAATTGATCTTTTTATTCTTGAATCTTCTTTCACGTGTAACGATTCTAACATTTCAGTGACTTGCATTAGTTCATGTTTTAATGAAGGTATAAACATATTTTCCGAATTTAAGTTAGTATTCACGAATACTTCAATATTTTTCATAAAATTTTCGTATTCTTCTAGTTTAATTATATGAATGATTTTGAACGTTCCGTCCTGAATTTTTGCTATTCCCTTCGTTAGTGTCACGAGGTGAGATAGTGTATAATTAAGGATTCGGAGTTCGGCATTGGATGGGGATAGGATAGTCGTGAGGAGGAGAAGGAAGCTGAAAATAAATTTTAATATAGTTTAACTTCTAATATTGTTTTTGTGAATAGTTCTATTAGATTCAATAGTAACACATGTTCCTTTATCTTCTTTAACAATTTCTTTTTTATATCTAGGAGTTAATTTGGTTCCTAGTCTTGTGTTTATTTTGGCAAAAATTGTTTCACCTGGTTCGTATGTCTTTGTTTCACATCTATATTTATTGTGGTAATCTAAATCAATTTCTTGCTTTTGTTTTAGTTTTCCTATGTTTACTAATCTGTCGTTCTCGAGTTGGGAGGGATCTGTAGTGACTCTTCTACCGAAAAATACCTCAATTGGTTTTTTCCTAGTTGTGCTATGTATTGAGCAATTATATTTGTATACTGAAATTTCTAGTAGTTCTTTAAAGATATTATGAATTTTTTCTACTTTTGTGCATCGCATGATTTCAGAGAGTGTTGAATGAAATCTCTCTATTTGTCCATTGACTTTACTTGAATAGGGTGGAACCGTAAATATTTCTATATTTAGCTGATTTTTTATCATGAAAGTAATTGTGGAGGAGTTAAAAGATTTTTCGTTGTCCATAACTATAGTCTTGGGTACTCCGAATGCAAATATTATTTCGCGAAGTGGTTGTCTGATGTCTTCTGTGGCTTTGGATTTAATCCCTTTTGCTTGTGCATATTTAGAGAATTTATCAATCGCCGTTAGTACTAAATTACCTTCTGTTTTATAGATATCTATATGAATAATTTCTCCGGGATATTTTGGAATAGGTGTTTCCTTCAACATCGGTTTTATTGGATGTCTATCATATTTATTTTCTTTACATATGACGCATTGCTTAATTATTTTCTTTATTTTATTCGACATAGCTGGAAAATAGTATTCCTCAAGAATTTGTTGTCTATTTTCCTTGCTGTTACGGTGTACTCTGTTGTGTGTGTCTATAATTATTTTATTTTGTTCTTCCTCATTTCTAATGTCTTTTACCTGGTGTCTAGTAAAACGAATACGGTATTTATTAAAATGTTGTGGGTAGATTTCTTGTATTTTTCCCATGGTTTGTTCTGAAGTTTTGATTGCATTGATAATTGAGGGATATAGGAATTTTTTCAAAATGTTTATAAGTTTGCTTTGAGTAAATTCTGGTTCGTATATATAGTGTCGGTGATAATGAGGAAAGATGATTTCAAATCTATACTGGGACGTAGGATGTGTATACAGAATTATTTGATTTTTAAAGCAATTAATTGGTGTATCGACAGATAATATTAGATTTTGTCCAGAGCTATCGTCACTATGCGTTGCTATTGAAAGATAATTTATTTGAGTTACAGCTGGAATTCTTGATAAAGCGTCTGCTACTACATTCATTCTCCCTGGTTTGTACAGAAGCTCGTAATTATATTCTTCAAGGATGGCCTTCCAGCGTTTCATTTTATTGTTATTGTTTTTGCTGCTGAGTGCATTGGTGAGGGGTTGGTGGTCGGTAAATATTTTGACTTTTGCAGAGCCGTATAGATAGTTCCGAAGTGCGTTTAGGGACCATATTATTGCGAGCATATCTTTTTCATTTGCTGCGTAGTGCTCTTCTGTTTTAGTTAGAGTTCGAGATATGAATGCAATTGGTTTGTTATTTTGGGACAAGACTGCACCTAAGGCGAAATCTGAAGCGTCCGTAGTTAGTTCTAGTTCTTTGGAATAATCTGGATAAGCGAGTACAATATCTTGTGAGACTAAGGTATTCTTCAATTTCTCAAAAGCTTCGACGGCGTCATCATTAAGTGTTATTAGTTTCGAAGCTGATTTGTTCTTAGAAATTCGGCCTTCTTCCCCTCTTAAGAGCTTTGTTAGGGGTTTTGCTAGTTTCGCGTAGTCTTTTACAAATCTACGGTAATAACCGGACAGTCCAAGAAAGGATCGCAGTTCTTTAATGGTTTTGGGTAATGGGAAGTCGAGGATAGCTTGAATTTTTTCCTTATTAGTTTTTATACCGTCTGCCGAGATTACGAATCCTAGAAATTCTACCTCATTTTTCATAAAGCTGCATTTATCTAGCTGCACTTTTAGATTCGCTGCTTGTAGTGTTGCAAAGATTTCGCGAATATGCTCATAATGTTCCTCTTCTGTTTTACTGAATATGACAATATCGTCGATATACACATAACATGTTTTCCCAATGTAATCATGTAAAATATCGTCTAAAGCTCGTTGGAAAATAGCCGGATCGTTTTTTAAGCCGAATGGAAGGCGATTGAATTCATATTTTCCGTTTGCAACAGAAAATGCTGTTTTCTCGCAATCAGATTTTTTTAAGGGAATTTGATGGAATCCACTCTTAAGATCCAAAACAGTAAAATATTTGCTATCTCCCAATTGTGAAAGGACATCGTTTATTTCCGGTATAGGATATCTATCTGAGATTGTAAGTGAATTTAGTTTCCTATAGTCAATTACCAGTCTGTATTGTTTATTGCCTAATGAATCGGGTTTTTTTCCGACAACCCAAACTGGTGAGTTGTAAGGCGAACGCGATGGTTTAATAATACCGTCGTCTAGCAAATTTTTTATTTGTTTTTCTACTTCAGATTTTAGTGCGGCAGGGTAAGGATATTGTTTCGAATATACTGGTGTATCAGTTGACGTGCGTATCTCACCAACAACTCTGGTTGTAAATGTTAATTTTTGATTAGGTTCTATAAAGAGTTGGGGATATTCTTGGATTATTTCCTTCATTTTTCCTCTTTGTTGTAATGACAAGTGGTCGTCTCTAATTGCTATGGTATTTACTGATTGTGATAAGTGTTGCTTAAGTCTTATTTTTGTACCGTTTTCTATTTGCATGAAGCTATCGCGAGTATAGATTATGGCATTGAGCTCTTTTAATGAGTCGTTGCCGAGGATACCATCGAATGACGTCAATGTTGGAAGAATGTAAAATTTAATTTCTTTTTTCAAGTTAAAAAGTCTAACAAAGGTGTGTTCTTTTATCTCTATATTGCCTGCTATAGATTTTGCGAAAAATATTTCTTTGTTTGGTATAGTTTTTTTTGCGATGTCTGGCCGAATATAATTTTTGCTTGAGCCAGTGTCAATTAGAAATTTTAAAATACTTCCGCTCTTTGCTCTACATTCAAAGTATGGGAGCGAAGAGCTCGTCATTCTAAAAAATGAATGTCGTTGAGTTCGTTAACATCATTTTGGTTGCAGGGTATTTCGCAGAGTTGGTTATCATTTGAAGGATATTCAAACTCCTGTTCAACGACATTATTATAAATCTCTAGATCATTATCGAGATGAAAATTCCTATGCATTTTAGGTTTAAAATTAGAATTTGAAATTGATGGTGGCGGTCTCTTGTTAGCGTGTAATTGCTGTGGTCTATTCATATAATTAATTCTTTTTGTGTGCAGTGTACTATCTATGTCCATAGGTTCAGGTAAAGGTTGAGGTTTAGGAGGTAAGTTTCTTGGGGGGTAATGGTTATTTGGGTTATTTTGAGGAGGTATTGAGTAATTGTTAGATGGTGTTTGGAATTTATAAGTGTTTTGTTGTGCATGGGGTATATGTGCCAGTTGTGGGTAAAAGTTATTTTGATTAGAGCGGGGTGTTGAATTTATCGGCCGTTGTTGATAGCCGTAAGAGTAGTTGCGCGGTGGCAATGGAGGAGAATTTTTCTTATGGTTAATGTTTTGGGCGTAGTTTGACCGAAAGCTTTGGTTCTCCAACTTTAAGCAAAGGCGGAGTGCCTGTGGTAGGTCCACTGGCTCTCTCATGCCTAGAAGTTTCGGAAGGTCGCCATTTAAGCCCCTAATGAATGTATCTAGGGCTTTGTTGCGATATGATTCCGTCAATAAGGATAAAGCTTCGTTGGAAGTTTCCAAGCTGCCAAGTTTACTAAGTATAATAGAAAGGTGTTTGTAAACCATTTGATAGAAATTTTGGATGGATAGTTTCCCTTGTACCAATGAAGTCATTTGGTACTCTAAGGTTGCTAAATCTCTTTTGTCGGAGTAGTGTAGGAAAAGGCATTTAATAATGGCATTCCAGTCTAGGGGAGTGTTATAGGACTCGAGCGCAATGTCGGCATTGCCTACGATCTTATTTCTAATAACGCTGAGGATACCATAGTATCGAGGGGTGCCTTTACAAGAATCGTATATTTTTAATACGCGTTCGACACTTTTGCGCCATGAATTAAACTCGGTTTGATTACCATTAAATTCACGTAAGCTTTTGACAATATCGGGTATTTTCTCGAGATCCGTAAGATTTCCTCGATATTGTTCATCGATAACCTGGTCGACAACAACGACAGGATTTGGATTTATTACATTCTGAATTAAGTTTGGCAACTGTTGTTGCAGAATAGTTTCTGCGATTATGTTATTTAAATCGTTCATATTTATTGACCTTTGGGCTTGTTCGGGATTTAGGATTGGTGGACGTACAAGGTTTGATGGGTTTGACATTTTGCAATTGTTAGGATAACTAAAAGAATGTATTTTTTGTTTTAAATATCTTTTATTATAATAGTTTTTATTTTTTTAATTTGCCACTATTAAAGATAGTTGAAAAATCAAAGATTTTTATCAATTAAATATAATATTATTTAAGCTTATAAAATAATTGGTATTTTTATTTAGAATCAATGTTTCAATACTTTTTAATTAGTATTAATTGTTAAAAAAAGGATGTTTATTTGGCCTTTTAGCCTTTATTGAATATTTTTATCTCTGTTATATTTTATTCTTAAATATACTTAAATTATAAAATATTCACTGACTTACAGTAACATTTTCTGCTTTCTGGTGTTTAGGTGATAATAGGTTGACAATATCGTACTTCTTGCTGCTGCACTGTTTATTTTGTTGTAGTAAGATTTTATGCTTCGATGATAGTAGGCTGACACTTAATGTCGTCCTTTTTGCTACTGGTACTAAGGGGCCTTCTTCTATCATTTAATTGTCCTTTTGCGTTTGATATTCTTGTTAATTTTAATGTTCTAAGAGATTTTTTATTTTTTATTTTAGAAGTTTTATTATTTTAGATTACACTTTCTTTTTCTGTTTTTAAAACTGTTTTTTTAATTAGTCTGTTATGCAAAAGTTTTATCAAATTGTTTGTTCTGGTGCTTTTGTTCTTCTTTTTTTTGTAAAATATTTTAAAATTATAAAAATGTATATTTTTAAGTTCCACCGTAGAAGCTTATAATTTATTTTTTTAATTTTATTTAATTTGGTTTTTTCGAGTTTTGCCTGATAATTCCTTTTGCTGCGCTTCTTGAGGGCTTTTTTTGCAAAAAGGATTTTTGTGTTTATCACTGAATTATGGTGAGGACAATTTTTACACTTGTTTACTGCGCTACTTGAGGGCTTTTGTAAACAGGACACTCACTACCGATACCTTAAAGTTTTTATTACATATTTTGTTCGATGAGGACAATTTTTACACCTGTTTACTGCGCTACTTGAGGGCTTTTGTAAACAGGACACTCACTACCGATACCGATATGTTAAAGTTTTTATTACATATTTTGCTCGGTGAGGACAATTTTTACACCTGTTTACTGCGCTACTTGAGGGCTTTTGTAAACAGGACACTCACTACCGATACCGATATGTTAAAGTTTTTATTACATATTTTGCTCGGGCGCCAGTTACGTTTTCTTCTTATTAAAGTTTAAAAAGAAAAAAAACAAAATTTTTTTTTATGACCGTTCTTTATTACTTAAAAATTAGAACTGACTTTAAGTTTACAATTTTCCTTTATTTTATTTCTTAAATTTAACCTAATTAAAAAGGTGGCGTGATTTTAATGTTCAACAAAGTTTAACAATAATTTTATTTTTTGACATTTCGCATTAATTTTATTTTTTAGCAGTTTAGCATTTCACAATAATTTCATTTTTTTGCAACAACTGCACTATTACAATTATTGGCAAAAATTACATTGCATTTCTTTGACATTATTAATAAAATATATTTTTTTGCACAGTTTGCAGTAATTACATTGTATTTCTTTTGTTTTAAAAAAAATGGTAATCGAGGGTCATTGTTCTTTATTTTATTTTATTTATTAATTATGGTGTTAACTTGTATGTACATACATAAGTATGTATGTATGTTTTTAAGTAGATACATAGATTAAAATAGTTAAAATACATTGTGCTGGAGTAATATAGGTATGTACATACACACATACATATGTACATATATAAGTACCCTGAAGGAAACATGGGGACAAGTGTACCCAAGTCACCAGTTTTGTCGACTATTTTGGTGACTCATATGTAGACATCGTCAACGGAGTTGTCAACGTGTTTTTGTTTGATGAGCAGAAAAATTTCTGAGAGCACGCTTATGCCTCTTCATTTTTTAATTGCGTTTATTTGTTCTATGGTGAACCTTTAATCATTTATTTTAACTAAAACTGTAGGGATATATGTACATATATCAAAAATTGTTTACATGGACCCATTAGAACGACCTCTTCAATAGTGGGTTTTCAATGATAAGTCCATCTTAAATTTCAATAGAAAGAAGTATTGTGTAGAGTATGTCAATAATACTGGTGACAATGTCTACAGAGAAGTACTAGTTCTACGGTCGTCATATGGTCCCATTGGAACTAGTTCGTCACTAGTTCCAACGTCACTAGTGGATTTTCAATGACAAGTGCATGTTAAATGTCAACAGAAAAAAGCATTGGCTGGGGTATAAGTTGTCACTAGTACTGGTGACTTTGTCAATAGTGAATCACTAGTGAATCACTAGTGACATTTCCTTCAGGGTACATACTCATAAGTATGTAAATTAAGAGTGGCATACATACATATGTAAGTATGTTCATATGTATGTACATACATACATAAGTGTTTTTGTACGTGTATAGCGTATTTAAAAGAAGCATGAACCTTAAACTAAAGAAAAATGGTTAATAATTAGTTCAATTATCAAATATAATAATAAAAAAATAATAATATATCTCCCGTAACATTTAAACATTGTTAAGATGATTTGGAAGTAAAAATGGCAATCCAGGCATTATTGATCTCTGAGATCGTTTCATCTCTCGACCTCTTGAAAGCCTTGGATTTATTTCCCTCATTCATTCCAGAGTCTCTGTTAAAATTGGTGCAATTTAAAAATTCCCAAACCATATCTGATCGATGCTATTCGTTTCGGTTGCCTATCTTTGCTAGTATAAGGTCTAATTTAGTGATTGGCATTATGATAATTATTATTTGGCTTTTTGGCCTGTAATGCTATTTATTTTATAATATTTTGCCCATTCTTTTTCAAACACTCGTTTTGTTTAATTTTTTAAGCTGATTTAGACAATGGTTGCAGAGAAGGAGAATAAGTGCATATATACAATATACCTTATACATACATATGTATATGTATGTACATACTTATGTACTACTTATGTACATACACATGAGAATATAACTTATGACAGAAGTTATAATCTTTTGTTTGCGAATCATTATATCAAGTAGGATATTTTTACCCTTTGGGCAATATTTTATGTATGACGCCAAAATGTCATTTTGACGTTTTAAAAATGTTTGTTCTTCAGTTAATGCCTTAGTTTTTATAAAATCCTTGTACACAAACAAACAAACGAGCAGACAGACATGTACATACTTATGTACATAAGTAGGTACAATAAACGGCTCTGCAACTAAAAAAAACAGATGTATACACACATACGCATACTCCTGTTAAATAATAAAAATCTCAAAACTAATAATGACATAACGCTATTACAACATACAATATAAAGTAAAATCACATCAAAGTGTGTCATACACGGTTATTATCTTTTTGAAATATTTAACATGATACTGAGTGTGAGAGCGTTTTGTTTGTGTAAGCGTGTGTCTATGTGTATGTGTGTGTTTATGTAAGGAAAACTAAAAACGACAACAATCGTATAATTTATGATCACTTTAGTGTGAACAATCTAATAACATGGCACTTTTGTCCTTTTTGTCTGTTTTGTTTTGTATTGTTGCTGTTTTTCATGTTGTTCTCAATTTGTTTTCTTGTTCATACATACTTTTGCGAGTAGTAAGTGAATGAAGAATGTTGAAAAAAAAAACAAATAGTAATAACAGAATCATTATGGGGATGAGGGAGAGTTAATACTACCCGGCAGTGCCAATATTTTTTTATCAGACGTGAACATTTTATATCTTTTTTTAAATTTTTTTAAAGCAAATTTCCCGAAATGTATAAAATGGTGCACTTTTGACATCATTAACTTAGCCCCAAAATGGGGTAAGTTTTATATTCAAAACTAGAGTAGAACTACAGAAACAAGCAGTAAACAAGAGTAGAACTATGTTTAGACATGCACCTTAATTGCGATTAATTATTTTTGGCTTTAATTGAACTCAGTTTAGCATACAAGAAGTCAATAAATCGAGTAGTTTGTAAATTGAGTCAAATTCCCCTTGCAACCGTTGTGAAGTATGTTCAGTGGTGTTTTATTATTGCCCATCGGTAGATTTAACAGGACAGCGGACACGAAGCTGACTTGTAAAAAGTTGTTTAGAAGCACCAATTCGCCTCATTTTGTTCCTAGCGTTGGTCAGCGTTGCCGTTTTGGTTATATTTAACCAAAACTAATTTTTTTCAGCAATATGCACATACATATGTATGTTTATTATAATTTTCAAAATTTTTTTCTGGCTATAAGAAATATCAAAATAATTTATCGCACATTTGCTTGATATCTTGAGAAGAATTGTAAATAAGGAACTTTTTTAACTTTTACAAATCGAAATTTCTAGAGCTATTAAAAAATCTCAAATTTCAGAAAAATTACTTAAAGTAGCAAAAATTTTGTAGAAGAAAAAAAATATCCAATGATAAATGTTAAATCATAGATATGCTTAATGTTTTAGGATGAATTGCAAATAATTATATATTTGTTTAAGTACATAAATTAATACATCTAGAACGATTAATATATCAAAAACTAGAAAAATGAGCTAATATAGCGAATAATAAAAGAGGGGAAAAACTCAAATATTTAATGTAAAATCGGATATACGAGAACGATAAAACAGTACAATTGAAGAGAAATTTTCAAAATATGCAATATCTTAAGAATAAGAAAATTGAAGTAGGAGTTAAACTCCAAATATAGCAAACGAGTATACTGTAAAAATAAGCGAAATTACAGAAAAATTAAAATTTATATTTTTTATTAAATTTTTCTAAAATGCTAAAATACAAAAAGAATCGTTCGATCAAGGGGAAAAAGTCAATGAAATCATAAAAATTTATTGATTGAAAAATTTTAGCAAACCCAATTTTTGGGCGTAACAACACTCTGTAAGTACACATATTCGCTACGATCAGCTACATTTGACAGTAAGCTCAAGGCGTATAAACTCTACCAAGTGGTGTTGATAGAAGAGTTCGCCTTTTACACCGCCTCGTATTAATGCGCCTTTAGTTGCAGCACGACTGCTACAACTACAACAACACAAGAACTACACGCATTTTATTTTTGACTAGTGCATGGTAAAGTATGATGACATGAATGTAGAGAATTTTTAATTTTCAGTGCACCAGTCACCTGGCTTCGTGTTGCAAACTAGTAAGTCATTTCGCCTGGTTCTATACAATGATAAATTTAAAAGTCAAAAATATTTAAAATATAGCTGTGATTTTGTGTAAGGAATTTTCTAAATATATTTTTTATATCCAATATAAACGCATGAATGCTTTTATTAAAAATTTATTAAGACAAGATTTTTAATTAAATCATTTTCAGCTGTCAAATGCCAATTGTAGTAGCTAAATTGGACACCAAAGTCAATAGCTAAATTTAATATTTAATTGAATCGATTGTGGTGCATGTCTGAACATAGTCAAAAAAGAAGAAGTTTATAATTCGATAAAATGTGTGTTATTTACTTTACCAGACAATAATTCGAGTTGTCAAAAATTGCTTTAGACGTTTAGCGGAATAGTTACTTATTTTCTGGTACGACGTTCCTGTACTTTTTCTGAATCATTATCCGACTAATGACAAATAAGTCTGCACATTATCGAAAGAAAATTTAGTTTTCTTTAAGACATTTAATAGAATAGTCTGCACATTTTCTTACCTTAATCATGCATTATTTTACGACTTTTGTCGGACAAGTACGCACATAATCTAATTATAATTTCCATAACTTTCACATATTTCTTAAATGTTTTTACATAAAAGTTTAAAATCTTAAACTCATAACAAATGATTAATTGTTTTCCAATAAGTTGCCGTAAGCATTAGGAAATGCATGGTACAAAGAAATTTTCTTGATTCTATGTATATGCGAATCTTATGCCACATTTCTAATAAATTTCTAATTATGGGTTAAACTTTCTGATGTCTTCTTAGAGATTCTTCCGACATTAGTCAGCAAGACGAAATTTCCTTCAGATTTTTCCCAGACAATTTCATTAGAATTCATTACAGAATTCTTACGGACAGTTTTCAAAATTTCCTCAAACAAAAAAGTCCGCTTTCTTGTCGACTACTCGTTTGCTTTTCTGTACGCTTTCTGACCGAAAAAACTTATTGTAAATCTGGCTGACTCTAACAGTGAGAGAGGTCGCACACTCTGTGCGATCACTGCGTGAAAGCATGGGAAAATGCACCTCTTATACCTACTTCAAAAAAAGTTTAAAATCAAAACTTTTTTAATTTTAATCTTATTTATTTTTATTAAAAATAAAGCCATAAGCGGTTTCCTCAATACTACGATATCGGTTCCTCTAATAAGGATTTTTCACCTGTACAGTTGATAGCGACCATATTATTGAAGTTTTGGCTGCCGAATTGGCTGTCATTTATTCACCTTGTTTTGCAAAACCACCAGGGATGGATAAATCGTTCAACAACCCCCGTAAATGATAAAAAAAGAAATATAATGAAAACAATATTGATGAATTTGGCAAGAGGCGATTATAGTTTTTATAGTGTTAGATTCCACATCGAAACGTTTTTATAATGTGCAATGGAATAATAAAACATCAATATTATATAAATTAATAAAATGTATACCTTTGCATGTAAAAAAGACCTTGTATTTCAAAGCTCGTATGTATGTGTATACTGGGTGGTCCAAATACAAGTATCATTGAAAAAATTAAATTAAATTAAAGGTAATTTCTTTTGGAATATTACGAAATAACAAATTTTTCTATTATTACCCTTTCGAGTTTCATCTCACGATATTAGCACTAAGGGTGTGGATCGTTTCTTGTTTATTTGTACAGTATCGGAGATTATCGGCACCTCACAAGAAAAAGTCTAAAAGGACCAAATAGCAGCTACAGGGCGGCCAATTCCCATCTCTCAGACGATGACCACTGCCAAGATATTGAGTGTTTGATGAGCTGTGATGGCATGGTGTGCAATACTGCTGAAACCAAAGATTAAACAGGTTCATATTTTCCATTTCAGGCCATAAAGCAGTTATATTCAGGGCTCTGTACGGTCGCTATTGACTGTCACTCTCCGCGGGTCTTTCGTTCCCTAGATTCGAGTTTTCCGCTCTCTAAATGCGGCAACTTCGTTTGTTGCTACAGCCGTCCAGATTAAAATACGCTTGGTCGAAAAAAAGATGATTTTTTAACCCAATTCGATGCCCGATATTTTTTTTTTTGCTAAATTTTTGTTGAAACGTGTAGCGACTCATTTTGTTCCGCAGAAGTATGATACTGACTGATAGTCAATATTTTGGACAGGAAAAGTCTATCAGTATCAAAGTAATATGAACGATACTTGTATTTGGTGCACCCGGTACATATAATATACCGAATGGCGAAACAATAAGCATTGTGGAGGCACAAAGTCGCAACAAGAAAATGTAGGAATAGTTCGGAATCCTCAATTACCTATTTCTATATCATTTAGATATTAAGAAACGTGTAACTTAAAAGTCGTATAACTCTCCGTTACCACTTGCAAGTAAATTCTTACAAGTCAAGAATTCATATTATCATTAATATGAATAAGAAAATAATAAAAAAACTTGTTATTTTGCGTGACTACGCAGCACAGTGCAAGTTCATTTTTAAAATGTCTTCGACGACAAAGTTTAAAATAAATTGTTGTTTTAAATGAATGAATGGTGCGATAATTTTTTAAATTCAAGACAATCTGGCAAGGCCAATCCTTTGGTAAAGTTTTAAAACGCTAGGCTATACACGCTGCTTTGACATTATGCCAAAGCAAACACTAACGGATATAAAAGGGAGCTAGTAGACAAGATCAGGAAAGACATCAGGGCAGGAAAGGGACGGAAACAGGGTTATATAACTTGGACTACTTTAACGTACTTATATGAGCAAAACAACATACAAACTACCAAAAAAATTAGGACAGTATTAACAGAGCGTTAGAAACATGAAATAACTTGGTTAGAATACTACACCTCTGTGGAAAAATTAGTGGGGGGATGGACGGACGAGACAAAAACAAGATTTCAGGAGCACATAAAGGACTACAATAGGAATCTAAGGAAACTAGTTAAACTGTTACAATATGAGGACTGAATGTATTAGAAAACATGGAAATATACGAACAGAAAACGTTTGACGGAGGAATAATACTCGTAAATGATAAACACTGCCCAAATAAAAAGCCTCCAAAGCAATAACACATGACCAAGGCAAAAGGGAGGAAGCCAAAAACGAATAATCACAGATTACTACGCGTATAGGGAAAGAACATCAGGCAACTACGCGCCTGCGCAATGCAATAGGGAATAAGAACACAGGAATGAAGAGAGAGTTACCGAGAGACAAAAGTACTAACGAAAGAGGACGAGACTGAGAGATTGACAGAAGGTAGATCGGCAGGCATAAACAAGCACACGAGCAGGCAAACACAACCGCAGGAACTGTATAAGAAAAATGAACAAAACGATGACACGTATTCGAAACCCACCTGTTACAAACCGAACTAGACGTGGGACGGAAAATCATCCCAAATTATATTCTTGAAAATCAAATGCCAGGGCACTGGTAGCCTCTAAAAGCTCGATGCCTAGAAAGTTGGCAAACTAAATGCAACCATTTATGCAGCGGCTTCAAAGATCTCAATGTATAATGCATCAATTATATTTATTTGAAACTTCTTAAGGGCTATATGCCTATAAAGTCTGTTTTATTATTTGTTTATTATTGATATTTAGATTTTCAAAACATTTCCATTTTTCGGAGAATATTTAATTTCAATAAATTAAAACCAATAAAGTTATAAGAAATATCAGTGTTTTGATAAAAAAAACGTTGAAATGAAATTGATTACACGAACTGCCGGGTAGTGGATGTGCTACCACTTCTCAACCAACTACTTAGTAGTGCTTGCCATAATTGTGTCGTGTCTAATGTGCAAATGAATATATCCAACTAGGATTTGTTCTGTGTTAAACTGTTTTATTGCTAAAATACCTATTATGGATATGGAATGGATGGCTGAATGGGCGAATGAATGAATGGAATGGGATGGGATGGATGGATGGAAAGTATTGTTGAATCAATGGCCGTTATATGTTTTATTAACCGTGCTATCATTCTCATTGTTTAAATGTGTTGTGTCACTGCATTTGCGTTAAACTACAAACGGATGGTAAAATATGTATGAGTGTTTGTATGTGTGTATGCATAAAAATTTACTTACAGATGCCGACGAACTTGCACACATTACTTAAGCAGAATTTTTGACTTTTGACTAATTAAATAATATACTTATATATATATATATATATATATATATATATATATATATATATATATATATATATATATATATATATATATATATGTATATATATATATATATATATATATATATATATATATTCCCCCTTCGACAGTTTGTACTAGATTAAAGATACCGAGCAACATTTTTCTTTAATCTAGTACAAACTGTCGAATTTGCAGTCGAAAATCGCCAAACACGATAAGGGGTAATATATATATATATATATATATATATAATATAATATATAATATATATATATATATATATATATATATATATATATATATATATATATATATATATATATATATTATTTAGTTAATGTAAACAAAAATAGCTCCCAAAAAATTCATGAAAATGTAGAGATAATGATTTCGGAAGTAGAGTTAATTCGGACCGTTTTCTACCTTTAGCATAAGCTTGTCATTACAGGATGTTCTCTTTTTAGCCGAGTTCAATTGGTCTGCATTTTGTTGTGGTTGTTGTAATGTTTGTACAAACATACATAACTCTATCATTAATGAACCTATTTTCAGTTGGTTTTCATGAAAATATTTCCATATACGGGACTATTAAATAGTTTTTTTTTTATTTGTTTGAAAGTGTATGTTGGTAGTTTGGTCCCTAAAGGCCGTGTCAGATAAAACTTTGTAGCGTTGCGTGACGTTTTTAACTTTGACAGAAAAGCGTAATGCAAAAGGTGTATGACACAATAAAAACTTTGACAGAACGCGCGCATTGCGTGTTTACCAAAAATGTGGATATGAATTTTGCTAATTATGTTTTATTATAAAAATGAAAGTCAAAATATTATTTGCTTTTGAGTGTTTATTTTGTTATCACCTATTGTAGTTTATTGAAACTACACCACTATACAGTATAAATGTTTTTGTTTTTTGGATTTTCAAATACATACATACATATTCATATAAAAAAGTAAAATCTTATTAATAATAGGCTGCCACTGATTTTTTACAATAAAATAATCTTATGCTATATACTTACATATAGCATGCAAATAGGAATTTTTTTAAATTAGTTAAAAAAAACAAGCTCATATTCTTCAAGAGGAAATAAATTTTAAAAATAAAAAATAAGTATTTTTCATATCACATTACATTTTCAAATCATATTCTAACATATGTACATAACTTTGATTGTCAAAGCACGCAAAAAGTTGAGAGTTGCCGAACTTTTTGCGTCACACTGCGTTAAAAGTGTTTTATGTGGCATGTTTCGTATAAGTATATTAATGAACTTAAATGTAAAAGCGAAGCTGTAACGCAACGCGAAGCAAAAGTTGTATGTGACATGGCCTAAAGAGATTTGAGGGGAATTTGCATGGATGAAGTGACCGCAAGAAATATTTATTGCTGTATGATTACGCAATTTAGGGAGAGGTTTCATAACTGCATCCCTTTTATAATCTGTCCCTTTTTTAATCTGCTCTTTGTTCTTTTTTTAATTCTTATATTATTATTTATTGATTTAATGTTGGGTAAGCTAACTATATTATGCCTGCATTTCATTGGCTGTAACCAAATCATCAGTACCCTTTAACCAAATCATGTTTGAAAATTATTCAGACTCATATACTTACACCAAAATATGCGGCCCTATGCTCCCCCAGAGGAGTAAGGGGAACGTATATATTCCTATTTGCTGAGTTGTATTTGTACAAAAGCGCTCTAAAGCTATTATACTTGTATGTTTTGAAAATTACAAATAGAAAATATGATTGAGCTCTGCTTGGATTCTCATATAGTATTTGTAGTCTGTGGCATAAATATAAGAGCTTGGATGCTTTTCAATCATGATTTGGATAAAGCGTACTGATGATTTGATTAGAGCCAATGAAATGCAGGCATGTATTTAGCTAAGTCAACAACAAATTATAAAGTGTTAAATAGTTATTTTGGAGAATATGTCGAATAACAAATTTAAGAAATAAAATTACGTTTTACGTCAATCCTGCAAACGGAATCATGGTGGTTCAGGACTAGGTGGCAGCACTGGAGCTACAGGAACAACAATGCAAAAAAGCTTTTGTAAAATACATGGCGCAGTGAAAAAACAACAAGAAATTCAGCTGCTCAATTTAATGGCCATCTTCACTGACCGTCAATATATTCTTCTCCTAAAGACTTTCGCCAGTCTGCTGTTTGGAAAAACTTATTATGTGAAAGTTTTTTGTTCACCTGATATTTCTGGTCAGCGTGGCAAAGTTATCCCATAGTCGATAGGCCGTAGCATTTCCTTGCACACAATTATGGCGTGAATTTTTGAACCGTTCCTAAAAATCATACGTTCAGTCATGCGATAACGTATGTCATAATCCCAATTATTGTGAAATGCAATACGTTCATGAATGACGAGTTGTACGTTCACGGATATAAAAATTTGCCCCAGGTCAACCCTTGAACTGGAGCAACGGAAAAATGTTTTTAATGCAAGTGTGGAGGCCAGTTTCTTCAAATTGATTCTAATTTTCAAGATACAATTATCGTTATGTCGAATAGAACACATGTGCATAAGCAATATTAAATTTGTATTGCTCTTAGCTGCTTAGTTGTAGAGGTAATAATATAGTTGTCACAATCATGCAAGCAACATAATTATGTACCTCTTTTGGGTTCAACAAAAGTCTTCTTAAGGGGGAGATTTCGAAATGGACATCGTCCAGGATTGCACAACATTGGAATGACATCAATGGGTTAGCTCACTCCAAGAAATTCCTACGCTTTGACGCTGGGAGGGCGGATCTGGTTCTGAGACTGGACAGGAAAAGCCTACAGACGCTGGTAGGGGCGCTCACAGGCCATTACACCTGCAAAGCCCACCTATACAGAATGGGGTTATCTGCCACGGATATCTGCAGATTTTGCGGTGAGGAGGAGGAGTCGATGGAACACTTGATAGCAAATTGTGGGGCATTGGGCCACAGAAGAGACAGGACTCTACATGCATATACGCTGAGTGAAGAGGATCTGCTAACGCTCCCATTGAAGGAGCTGATCCTATTTGCGAACGTATTGGACGGCTAGGGACAGGGGAAGCACAATAGATCAACAATGGTGTTACATTACATTACATTACCTTTTTTGATCAACACATTAAGAATTTTTTCTTATTTTGCATATTTCACGTACATACATACATATATACATATGTATGTGTATATTGTTTGCCAACAAGTCGTCATTGTCCAAGCAAATGAGAACAATTTTCAGCACATTGTTGGAAACAAAGTAGATATTGTAATTACATAATTAATATATCGTAATTGAGACCATGTGTTTGTACTTATTTATTTCATATGGGATTAAAAAGTGGAACACCTTTTTAATTTTTTTCTATTGTACACTCGCATGCATATAGTATGTATGTATGTATGAATAAGTACATATGTAAGTATGTATGTATTTTTTGTAAATTAATTAAAGAGAAGCAAAAACAAATCACACATTCTGAACAAAAGACAAAAAAAATTGTTGCTACACGATTTTCCCAATTTCACCCAGAAGTTTGGAATTGAAATGAAAAAATCAAATTTACCACAAAATCCCCTAGTTATATTTAATAGTTTATTGTTGTCTAAATAAGCGACCATAAATAAATTATAAATCTCTCTCCCATGCTGTGAATCTAAGTACTGTTACTTAAGATCCTTTTGTAACAAAAGACAAACAAAAAATACAAATAATTTTCCACCTTTTATTTCACTGACAGGACAGGAGGGGACGAATGTGAATGTACATACTTACATAAATACTCGTACGTACGTACATATGTATGTTTCATTGTTTTATTAGAAACAATAAGAATAGTCGTGCTCATCATCGCCACTCTCACTCACACATTTACACACAAGGATACTCACCCATGTGAGCATGTGTTAAAGGAAATGATGAATGATTGTACAAATTTGCTTTAGATGTTTAAAGTTAAAAACATCACACAAATAACAAACGAACCTTTCAACTATTGTTATTTACGTATGTATGTATGTACATACATGTGTACATACTTACATACATATGTACGCATATATGTATGTACATATGTATTATTTTTTTAATCATCCAGGAAAGTAGCCGCTACATCTATTGAATAAAACAATCATTTGCCATTTACAACAAAATTTATTACCCCCTACTCCTAATAGATATTGTTATTATTATTAAATGTTATATGTGCTGTAATACCCCTAAATCTATGTACACTTACATACACATGCGCATACATACCTACATAAATATGTACATATGGATGCCTGTATAAAGGTATTCACTCGCGCATTTACACGCGTTTTATACCATGCAAAAATACCTCGCCGTTAAAACCTGACCGTTTCCGTTTGTTTTTTGCCCTCGCACAGTGTTTCATAGACAAAAAAAAAATATTAAACACATAAGTTATATGATTAATATTAAAACATCTAATATAAAAGCAAAATTAAAAGAACAAATCCGTGTTTGTAATTTCATTCAAGACTTTACCATCAATCATTGTAAAAAAATGAATGACTGACAGTAACAATTTTCCCATTCCTTATTTTAAAAACAGAAGGGATAAGTTTATCAATTTGATCTTTAATATTGCTCAGTGTAGACTTGATTACTTCCGAGGACTCCTTTGAATATTGGAATAGTATTGGACGGCAAAAATGAACTGATGATGGACGAGGATTTTTCCAGTACTCTGAGGTTTCACTTCTAAGTCTTAAAGGAACTACAGAATCCATAAACATATTTGCATCTGTAGTTGTCACGTCACTTGTATTTATTAATTGCTTGTAGGCGCTTTGAACGGATGATCCATCACAACCCCATTTTTGGAGTAATGTGAGTTTATACGGAAGTAGTTTTGCTAACAGGATCGGCAAACTGCAAGCTACACAAAGAACACAACTTCCACACTAGATTTATAAACCTAACTGAAATGGCAGTCAATGATGAAGAAGCTCAGTTACTGAAAAAGGGGCTAAAGCACAATATCCGAGAAAATAATAAAAGGAGGGAAATAGAGCAAACCATTGTGGACACAGAGGTGGCAATATCGATGCTACCAAACGAGGAGCAGGATCAAGCCAGATATACCTGCAAACGCATAATAGAGAAGGAGATCAAATCTAAAAGGAGTCAAAACAGGGAATGCGAAGCTGTTAGAAATTTAAGACAAAAACTTAAATCTAATAATGTCGTAACAACAAAAGCAGATAAAGGAAACACAACGGTATTAATCAGCAAAAATGATTACATTACCAAAACGGAGCAGTTGATAGAAGACACTAAATGTCGGAAAATTAGGAAAGATCCTACAGACGAATACCAGGCGAAAGTCAGGGAAATAATCAAAAAGGCAACCAAAATAATAACACCAAACATATCGTACTCGTTAACACTCATGAACCCATGCGCTCCATCCATGATTGCTCTACCGAAAATACATAAGCCGAATACACCAATGAGACCCATAATTAATTTCAAATCGGCCCCGAGCTACAAACTATCGAAATACCTAAAAACAATACTGAAAGACAACTTGGACCTAGAAAACAAACACACAATAGCCAACACCACGGAATTAGTTAATAGGCTACAGAGCGTGGATATAACAGAAAACACTAGGCTAGTCTCATTTGATATAAAAGACTTGTATCCATCAATTCCAACAACAGAGACAATAAACATTGTACATAAAACACTGCTCAACAAAACAAAAGACGTAGAGTTTTCAATGCAACTCGCAAATACGCTAAAAGCCACATTGGAGCAAAATTATTTCAAATTCAACAATAACATATATAGACAAACCAATGGACTAGGAATGGGTAATCCAACATCAGCAATCCTAATGGAAATATTTATGCAAAATTTAGAAGAGAAATATGTCGAGAACCTAAAAACCAATTTCGGGGTTACATTCTATGCGAGATACGTAGATGATATTATATGTATACTGGAAGGAAATAAAGAGGAGCAAATTCTGGATCTACTGAACAAACAACACAAAAACATAAAATTCACAATGGAAGTGGAAGAAGGCAATAGCATAAATTATCTAGACTTAACAATTCGGGCAAACAAGAGCTTAAATAAGATCGAATACGAAATATATAGGAAACCAACTGCTACAGACACAATAATACACAATTCATCAAACCATCCTCAACAACACAAAAACGCGGCAATTAGACAATTAGTAACGAGACTTGAACGAATACCACTAACGCGGGAGGCATATAGAAAGGAGTTGAAAATAATTTATAGCATAGCGGAAAACAACGGGTATAGGAAAAAATTGGTAGACAAAATCAGAAGAGATATCAAAACAAGTGGGGAACGAAACAAAGAACAGGAGCAGGAAAAGAAAGCTTGGGCTACTTTAACATATATGGGCACATCAACATACAAACTTGCTAAATTTTTTAGAAAGCACAACATTAACACAGCATTCCGAACAAATAACAATTTGGGTAGAATACTCCAAGACAGCACAAACGAGACAGACTGCCTGGATAAACAAGGAGTATACAAATTAACTTGCACATGCCAACACAGTTACATCGGACAAACGGGACGAAAGATAAAAACCAGATTTCGGGAACATATGAGAGACTACAACAAAAAAATGAGAGAACCAGGAACAACACCAGAATCGAATTTTGCGAACCACATATTCAACAAAAAATGTACACCAGCGCATATTAGAAAAACGGTTAAACTGTTACACATACAGCATAAAGGACGGCGGTTGAACGTATTAGAAAACATGGAAATATACAAACAGAAAACTTTTGACGGGAGAATAATAAATGAACAAATAAACACTGCCTCGGACATAATATTTGAACCATTAAAATATTTTTACACAAAAGAGAACAATAATTTAACGGAACCGAACAATATAACAACAGATGTACAAGACAAAAGGCCAATCCAAAAACGCACAATCATAGATTACTACCTGCATACAGATAATACACCTATTAAATAATCGCCGCGCTATAAAGACAGGGAGCACAGACATGGTATATAGAAAAATGAGAGGAACAGGTAACAGGTAGAGAGAGGGGGAGAATGAGAGACACATAGACATACAAGGACGAGAGAGAGAAACACAAAGGGGCAAAGAAAGAAAAAACGAACCATACAAAAGACAACGTACAGCGAGAAAAACGATTTAGTATTCGAGAACACTGAAGATGGCACAAAGCCGAAACCGGTCTGTTCATAAACCAAATTTGACGTGGGATGACGGAAAATCGTTCCAAATTATAACAAACCCCGTCGGAAGAATATCACAAAAATAGTTTTGCTTGTCCTTAAGGTAAACTTTGAATTAGACGTTTTGCAGCATGATCCATTAAAGATTGAAGTTTTACCTCTGCTGATATTTCAGTTATCTGTAAGCCAATCGGAATTGCTTCTTTTTTTGCAATAGTAATTTTACTGCATGAAGGAAGTACTTTAACATTATGATGCTTTAAAGACTTTCGTAAAATAGAATATTTTCCTTTGATAATCCCAAGTCCAAAAATAATGCTAAAGCTTCTTCTAAAGTATACTTTGTAGGGGAAGTATTTGGTGGCGTACGTATGCTCTCTTTATTCTTATTTAGACGTTGTGAACTTGCGATCGAGACCACCTTTGTGATGTCTGAATTTGTCTTTTCCTGGTCTTTTACGTATTCTATAGATAACGCTTCCGATAAATGATGCGTAGTTATTGAGGCGGTACCATCCTGAATTTTCCGTTTTCTAATATATGGTGCACAGTCTTCAAGAGATTTTCTCGGTCTCCCTCTTGTTTGGCCAGTAGAAGTATGAGGATATTCAACTTCTATAATAGTTGTTAATTCATCTAACCAAGCAAAATTTTTTCTCATAAAGTTTTCTTTTGTGGGATTAGATGCCTGCCATTTTTTCTTCAACAAATTATATAATGAATGAAGTCTAGCTTTCAGATCGTCGTTTTGTTCCGCCTCTGTGAAAATGTTTAACCCTTGTTTAACAGCTAGTTAAACAAGGGAATCGTTGAGATTAAACCAATATAACAGTGTGTATTTATAATGCCCATCTGTGTCCTTAATTTGGCTTAATGGATTATGGGGAGACTACCTGATAATAATTTTGCCACATCTACATACATACATACATATATACATGTTCATAAGTAAGTATGTGCATGTGTGCTCATAATGTGTCTTTGCTCACCAAGTTGTCAAAAACACTAGTTTTTCATATTTTGAAATCTTAAGGAATTAGTTGTTGCTAGTTTTTAAAATCAATTGCTTAGAATTATTTAATATTGTTTACTACCTACGCCCTTTACGGGGGTGGCAATCTGTGCGAGAATTTGTTATAGTGTTGGAAGTTTTTTATTAAATGCTTTTTGAATCTTGGCGAAATATTTATTTAGATAAAAGTTATATCACTTTTAATTGAAAAAGTCATATATATCCATTACACCACGTATTTTCGCCTTATTAACGAGGTTGTGAAAGTTTTTTCTTTCTTGCAAGTGAACGGGCAGGATCGGGCAGCCAAATTTTTTAATATAGTTAGTGTATAAGAAAGAGAAAGTGTTCATAACAATACTTCCCGAAACTTCGTGTAACTATATTAGTTCTACTCTATTTAATTCCCAAAAACTACCCAAATATAGGGCTTTTGAGAAACTCCGCCTACTAACGTAAAAAAAACCTAACAAATTTTTTTTGTCGAATTTAAATAAAAAACAAACGAAATTTTTTTACAAAATCAAAAAACTAGTAATCAGTTGCAAACTTTGTGTAAAAAATAAATTTGAAACCTGAAGTTTTTGTCCCAAATTTACTTTTTTTCACAGTCCCAAAAATTACGAACTTTGAGCGGCCATAACACCTACAATTTTCATTTTTTTTAAGAACGGCTTATTGAATTTTGACCAGTAAAATATAACCTACAATATAGTTTAGCTTAGTTCTCAAAATTTTGTAGTCGAATTTTTGATTTTTGCCACGGGTTTCAGAAAAATGAGCCACTCTGCGACGGTAGTATGATACTCACTGATAATCAACATGTCGGACAGTAAAAACATATCAGTATCAAACTAATCCAGTGCAAAAAAAGGTGCCACTTGCTCTCAAGGAATGACATTTTCATTACTCCTTAAGGATCCGTTAGTGAATGTCTTCGACTTTCTAGGATGCAATTGGCAAAATTTCAATTCAAAATAAGAACTTCTTTCGCAAATTTAGGGAAATCGATTTAAAAATATTTCCTTTGTCTTAAATTACATGCCCATTTCCTTAAATCTTCAAGAAAATGTTATTATTCCTTAACTAATAATTACAAAATTACTTTCACATGAGACAAAAGAAATCGTGACTGCTAGCGAATTTGTACCCTTTACAAACAATAAATTTATTCCCAGTGCAAAACAACCATTTGTAATTTAATGTAAACTTCGCTTCCACGCAAAAAAATCATTTAATATTTATTTTGTTTTTTGTGGCATCAGCTGTTCATATGTTGGCATTTCATTGGTCGCCAAACCAAATCGTCACTGAACTTTAAGCAGTTTGAAAACATTCAACCTCGTATACTTATGCTAAACAAACAATACAATATGAGAATTCTCCATCGTATATGATTTTTACACAATACATAATCATACGGGCAGCAGGATAAATTAGAAGGCTGTTATGCCAACATCACAACAAACTATATAACGCCTTTGGGTGTTAATGATTAGCAAAACGCAAAACTAAAACTTTATTTTAGAATATTCCAAAATCATAAATTTCAATATTAAATATAAAAAGTTTACTTTTCTCAAAATACTAACGATGGCTTCCGAATCGGTGAATAGAAATTGAAAAGGACAACATCCTGCAATGGCAAGCTTATGTTGGAATCATTCCAACTGGCTGAAGTTTGGTTTACTTCAGCGACCTAATCTCAAAACTTTCATGGCATCTTTGGAAGGTCTTTTTATACTAGGAACAAGATACTTGTATTTGGGCCACCCGTTATGTATACAAACATGTACGCAATAGCACGATAATCTGTCTATATCTATTGGCTGTTCACAGCAATTTTTCTCGAGACAAACATATTTTGAAATAATTTTGATTTGGGTAACACAAAGAGGTCGTCTATTCAACTAGTCATAAAAATGTACTCTCATTTTGATACATACATACATACACCCACACATACATTTGTAGATCTGTGAAAAGGGTCATTTGATATATTTTATAAAAGCAAATACTATCGATTTGATTACCATTTCAAATTTCCACTTGATTGATAATTATTTTATGCATGTATGTAAATTCAATACAAATACTTATATGCATATATATATATATATATATATATATATATATATATATATATATATATATATATATATATATATATATACATATATATATATATATATATATATATATATATATATATATATATATATATATATATATACACTTTTATGTATGTCGTATATACATACGTATATGTACATAAATGTAAAGTGGGTGATTATTTATTCGTGATTAAGGTACACAGAAAGAATTATTGCAAAATCAAATTTGAATAAACGCTTGTTTCAAATAAAATTGTATTTTCAGTAAATGTTGTTACTGTCTCAGTTAACTTTTTGCTTGAGTTTTGATTAGAACACAACCTTTAGTGACAGTTCGAAAATTCATACATTTCTCTTTTATTTAATTCATAAATTTTTCCTTATCCTTTGATTTTCTTCTCAAATTTACGTAAAAAATTTATTGAATGGAAAAATGTTTTTAAGGTTAATCTTGGAATTTATTTTCAAACTGATTATTACAAGTTGTTTTATTGAAAGTGACTAATTTCTTTGTAGGAGCTAAATTAAGTAAACAATATTTGATTCACATACAAAATTTTGTGGCTGCAAGGAATTCTAACGATTTGTTTAAAAATTATTAAATATTTGGTGTCGGATATTTAAAATATAAAAATTTTGTTTTCTAAAAATGATTTGAAACCCAAAGAATAAACAGACCAATAGAACCTTATGAACACCAATGACATGTGTTCTTAACAGGACGGCAATACTTGCCACACAGCTCATGCCACATTTCACTATTGCCGTCCTGCTAAGAACACATGTCATTGGTGTTCATAAGGTTCCGATTCAGGACAAAATGGATTATTCTCAAATAAATATGGGCCGGTAATGCCACCAACCTGAAAATTAAGCCCAGGACGCTCTTGTATCTCATGTGGGTTGGTATCGTCCCAAACTCGACAACTGTGTGTTTGTTGACCTATCCATTCATTCAGAATAAGCCTCATCGCTTGAGATGATTTTTAATAAGAATTAGGGTCAGTTTCCAAGGCCCAATAGGGAACATACGTCGTTGTGTGCAAGCGATTATTCGTTTAGTTGGTTCATTGTGTACTGAACCGCAGGGCTCAAATTTATCCGCCACATTGCGAATAGTGCTCTGGATAGAAACGCTTATGACGGCAGTAAAATGGGCGAAGCGTACGGAACGTTATCCGCATAGGGCACTTATTTTGATAAAACATTGTTATCATTTGCACTATATCCGTCCCCGTTGATTTGTCAAAACAGGTAGACAATTTCAATGCTTCCAAAAATCCAGTAGTGCATTTTTTCAACTTCCTAGAAAGTCAAGTTGAAGAAACTTTGTTTGAAAATATGAACCACTTCCACAAATCTCTGAAACTCGAATTGAAAATACTTTCATTTTTATAAAAAAAATATATGTATGTATTTACTTGCCTTGAACTTTGTTTTTAAATAAACCCAAATTACATCAACATTTTCGTAGGCTTATTTTATTAAATGTATTTTGTGTGACGAGTTCTATAAAAATACGTCAAAACGTTATAAGCAAAATAACGTACCAAAAACCACAAATACGTACACTTACGATCTATGGTATATGTACCCCTTACGCACATGACTTAAGGTAGAATTAACCAAACGTAAATGTAGAAACGTAAATGTTGTTGCATCAGCTAATCGTTTCTGTCATATGAGAATGTATATATGACAGAAACGATTAGCTGATTCAACAACATTTACGTTTCTACATTTACGTTTGGTTAATTCTACCTTTAAGCTTTTTGTTTACATTTTGTTGCCACCATAGAGGTGCATTGCTTATGGTGCAATATGCATTACGCTATGACGTAAAACTGTTAGTTTTTAGTGTATTCTTTGGCCTCACAGCAAGAACAAACTACACATCAAGACGAATTTTATTAGCCTATGACGATAGCGCGTTAACTTGCATACCTCCAACCTTTTTCGAAACATACCTATCTTTTTCGTGTTTAGGCTTTAACTTATTACCAAAAAAGGAATCAAAACGAAATAAATTTACCCATCCACACATCCCCATAAAAATAACCAAAACGGCAACGTTGATAGTGGCTTTAAAATGCATGTAAAAATTTCAACAACAACATATAAAATAAAGACCAACTGCCTCTATAAAAAATATTAAAAGCCATACACAGTTGGGTCCAAACGGATCATAGCGACATCATACATACTCGTAGACGTCGTATCGACGTTACTTTGAACGGGTGTGCGCTTGTGTTTGTGTATGTGTGTTGGCACATACAAACAAGTACGTTAAGCGGGAATCGTCGTCGTACACTTCTTGCTTCGCTGGCAAAATTAATATTTTCCTGTTGCTAGGATTTTCTGTTTAATTTTGTTTTTGGGTGATTATAACAACAGAAATTCCACAAAAACAAATGTTGTTTGCGATAATCTATGCTGACAGTTTGAGAAGACTGTCGTAGCATATTACATGCTTGATTGGTTGCTATTTTAGCATGACTAAATGGGTTGAGACAATTCTTGCATGCCCGTACACAATAGTGTAGTGTACAAACACACGTAACCCACATACATACATATGTCCATACATACATTTATGTATGTACTTATATGCACTATGTAAGTATGTACGCAAGCTTGCTCTTTACCACAAAAGCCCGTAAAGCACAACAAACAAGACTTCAAAATGAGCTGTTGAGGCTTTTTATACCACGAAAACATTCGGTCAAGAATTTTGCTGACAATATGAATATCAAATAGATTTAAGGGCCGACCCGTTAATATACTCACAACCAAATGTACAAGTAGGTATGTACAAACTTTCATACATAAATACATACAATGTACATACAATGTACATAAGTGCTTCCTTTTTTTCTTAAAGCGAACGTTGAAAAATGGGTCGACTTTTTCCAAAGAGCGTCGTTTCAAAATTTTTGAGAAATTGAGATAAAATCCTATTATCGCAATGAGAAATCATTCATGGAATACATATTGGAAGTTCGAAAGGTGTAATTAAAAGCCAATGAAATTTTTTTTTTTTTTTTTTTTTTTTTGGAAAATGTACTCAAAGTGAGTTGTCGCGGTATACGAAAAAAATTTTATAAAAACATCTATTATAAGCATACATTTCCAAATATAGTGGTTGCAGTCTACTGATGACTTTGCACCTAGTTCAAGCAACAGATGTAGACACAGAGGCAGATTATAGCCCACAACCATAAAAATTTGTTTGAAAAAATTTTTGTAGCAATTTTAAGGCATTTTCATTGCACTATAAGAACTTTGTTAAAATTTTTTTGATTAAAAAACAATGGTTTTTTAATATTCGAAATTTTTGTGCCGCATTTTTTTTATTATTTTATTTTTTAAAATATTCAATTAAAATATTTTTTATTTTCCCAATTTTTAAAAAGTTTTCAAGTTTTTAAAGCTTTTTTAATGAATTTTTGTAATATTTCAAAACTTTTAAAAATAATCTTTAAATTAAGAAAGTTATGCAACAATTTTTTGAAATTTTTTCCCACTTTTTAAAAAAAATTAAGTTCCGTTTGGCAATTTGTATAATATATGTGACGCGTAAAATAGAAAGGGACCTAAGGGTAAAAACCGGTTTTGTTCAGGAGTGTACCATCACTTTCATAAAACGCGCATATCTCTAAGAGGGAACACTTTTGGGGCATGGGATCGGTCTCATTCGATACTCAGATGTTGTCCACATTAAAAACAAAGTGAAAATTGATTTTTTTATCCTTAGGTCCCTTTATCTATGCGCTGTCACGTATATAAATTTTTGAAAAAAATTTGAATTGAAAAAAATATTCAACAACATTTGAACTAAGTTTTAAGTTAAATTTTTGAAACTCGCATTTTTTAAGATTTCAATTTTTTTAATGATTTTCGAAATTATATTGATTTTACTACTTTAATAATTTTTAATAATAAAAAAAAATAAATCTGAAAAAGTTAAGCAGTTTTTTAAATACTTAAATTTTTTAAAAAAGAATTTTTAATTGAAAACTATTTCTAAAATATTTGAACTATGTTTTGATTTAAATTTTTAATATGTTCATATTTTTTAAGTTTTTCCATTTCATAATATATTTTTTTTTAATTTTAATAATTTTCAAAAACAATTTTAAGTTTTAAAAATTTTCTTTTAGCAATTTTTACGTATTTACATTTTTGAATTAAAAAAGCAACACTCAAGAACTCAATTTTCAGTTTTTTTAATTATAAAAATTTTTATCAAATTTTAAAATACTATCCTATTAAAAGTTTTTAAAATAAACAAAAAATTCCTTTTAGAGAACCTCCCAATTTTCTATCAAATTTTGAAGTTCTAGATTTTTTTTAAATTTAAAAAATTTTTCACAACTTTTAAAAGAATTTGTTAATTTTGTAAAAAATTAAGTTTTTAATTTTCTTAGCAATTTTAAAAATATTTCAATTTATGAAAAGATTTTTGAATTGATAAAGAATTTCAACAAGACTTGATTCAGTTGAATTATTCTCAGTTTTCAATTATTTTTATAAATTTTTGGAAATATTCCTAATTTTCTTTAAAAAAATAAGTTTTCAAAAAAAATTATTTACAATATTTGCAAGATTTCACATTTGAATTTAAGAGAAATTTTAAAAGCATTTGAGTTTAGTTTTATTTTCATGTTTTTAAACTTTACACACCTTTGCATATATTAAATTAATAAACAATATTTTTTTATGATAAATTGGGATAATTCTGGAATTTTTTCCTTTATTTATTCCTCAAGTGAACCTGGGGCTTCAACAAGATATTTTCAACTTAATTTTTTGTTAGCAATTTTTTTCCTCATACCATGATTTATTGATGTCAGCCAGTTCTTTCCTTACCGACCTACGCCAGGTATTTTTGCGTTTCCCTCTTTGTCTACTTCCATGTGGGCTCCATTCCAGCGTCATCCTGTTTACATTATGTACTGGCTTTCTTAAGGTGTGTCCTATATGTGTGTGTATGGGCTCTGCTTTGTCCAAGCTCCAGAGGTTTTTGTTTGTTATTGTGTTCGGCCAGTATATGCCGCGTATAATGCGAAGGCTTTTGTTTATAAAAACTTGCAGCCATTGCCTAATCGATTCAATGGTCAGCCAAATTTGCGTTGAAGATACGGATCCTTAGTATTCTCGTGATTTGTGGTGAACGCCATATATTTTTTAGTCAGCCAAATACACTTCTTGCTTTATTAAGCCTGTTCGTAATGTCCTCATTAATGCCACCGCTTGGCGGAATTTTCCTCCCTAAGTAGCAGAAGCAGTCAACGTATTCCATTCGGTGATTGTCGATGGTGATATGAGCGTTTCTGCTGTTGTGCAGGCGCATGGCATACGTCTTTTTTATATTTATTTCTAAGCCAACTCTTCTGGTTGAATTCACAAGATCGTTTGTTTTATCTTGCATGTCCGAAAGTTTATGTGAAAGAAGGCAAATATCATCTGTATGTTCTAAATCCTCCTCTTTTCTTCTTGCGCAATTCCTCCACAAAACAGTCCATTACCACTGCAAAGAGTAGTGGCCATAGAGGGCATCACTGTCGGACGCCCATATTGGTCGTGAACATATCACTAATAGTCCTGCAGTTCCCGTTGGTGTACATGGCTTTGACGATTTGTATTATTTTGTTTGCCACTCCTTTATTATTTCGAACTAACCATATAGCATTTCTGTTGACTGCATTGAACGCTTTTTTAAAGTCAACGATAAGCAGGTACAGTGGAGACCTTCATTCGATCGACTGTTCAATAATTATTACCTGATCGACACAGCTACGAGATGGGCAAAACCCAGACAGCTCGTCTCTAAGTCCAGCCTTTTAAGTATTATTGCGTCTAATACCTTGTACGAGCAACGTAATATTCCTCCAGTTGCCACAATCTCCGAGGTCATCTTTCTTGGGTAATTTTACTACATTACCTCTAGTCCACGAACAGTATATGGTTTCTGTTCTCCAGGCTTGTGCAATATGCGGTTGTATCATGTTAGCAGTAATATCAGTGTCTATTAAGAAGAGTTCTGGTGGAATACCGTCTGCACCGCAAGCTTTGTTGCGTTTAAGTTTGCTTATTGCGGTTGCTGTGTCTGTGGTAGTAGGTGGCTCACATGCGATTGATCTGTTTTGCTCTTGTAGGCTACAAGATAGTCCGAGTTCAGTTTCACTGCTGTTACTTAAATCTCTGAAGTATTACATACACCTTTTGGTTTGTTCCTCAGTGGTTCTAAGTAGAATTCCGTTGCGATCACGTACTGGATGGTTTAATTTTTGTTTGTTGTTTGTGAGCTGGTTGATTATCTTTTTTTTTTTTTTTTTTTTTTGCAATTGGACCAGTACTCAGGGGATGACCCCTATTTATGCAGTGCATTGTGCTGGAACTAGGAAAATAGGATAGGGTGAGGAGGATAGCGGGAGTAGTGCTTATGGATATTCGACTTGAATCTCTCCACGCTGGGTATGGCAGGAAAGACATCTGCAGGGAGCTCGTTCCACATACGAGCTGTTCGATCAAAGAACGAATTATTTCTGAAATGCGTAGTGCGATTCGCTGTTATATCGACCACAAATGGATGTGCTCTTAATGAGGAACGTGTTGCTCGTAAGTAGGAGCGGATCTCGGGAATATGTTCCCTTACCTCATCAGAGCACAGTCCATTGAAGTAACGATAAAACAGCGTAACACAACCCACGTTGCGACGATGCTCCAGTGAGTCAATAGAGTTGGCTACACTATTGTCACCTATGAGTCTTTTCGCCCTCTCCTGAACTCGGTCCAGTAGCTTCAAAATAGACTTTGAAGCACCGGCCCATACATGAGAGTTGTATTCCATTTTCGGCCGGATGTAGGTGGTATAAATAGTGAGGATATCAGAAGGGGTGAAGTATCTCTTACACCGTCTTAAAAAACCGAGGCACTTGAATGCTTCTTTGGCGATATGAAAAATGTGCTCAGACCATCGAACATCGCACTGAATTTTCATGCCCAGAACATCAAGAGCTTTTGATTCCTCAATATTTATATCACCCATAATTACAGATGGAGCAGCATTTACGGTCATACGTTTACGCGTAAGCATACAGCACTGAGTCTTCCGGGCATTGAAATCGACCCGATTCGCATGACCCCATTCGGAGATTGTTGTAAGATCTTGATTTAATGATTCGACCATATTTTGCCTCATAGCCCTAATCTCCAACGGACTTGGCCTATGGTCAAATGAGTAAGAATGGCTAATGCTGCTGTCATCTGCAAATGAGTAGATAGGGTTGGAAGTTTTGCAAAGTAAGTCATTAAGAAAAATGAGAAACAGGGTAGGAGATAGAACAGAGCCTTGTGGTACCCCTGAATTTATCTTGAACTCGTCTGATGTGATCCCATCTATAACAACTCGTATAGTGCGATCACTGAGGAAGCTCGATATAAACCGAGTGAGGCCATTACCAACACCAAAAGCAATTAGTTTTGCCAGAAGTGCCCCATGCCAGACTCTGTCAAACGCCTTGGAGATATCCAGAGCCACCACCTTACTTTCGCCAAAATGGTGAATGGAATGACACCATTTCTCCGAGAGGAGTGCTAGTAGGTCACCAGTAGAGCGTCCCCTACGAAAACCATACTGTCGGTCATTTAGTAAATTGTTGGACTCTAAATACCTCACAAGATGAAAGTTAATCATACTTTCCATCACTTTGGAAAGTGCGGAACATATCGCTATTGGGCGGTAATTTTCAGGGTTACTAGCCTCTCCTTTTTTGGGGATTGGCGTTACATTAGCAACCTTCCAGCACAATGGAAATTCTCCAGCATGGTACAATGTACTGAAAAGGTTTGCTAACGGACGAGCTAGCGTCGAACAGCACTGCTTCAAGACCAGTGCTGGGATTCCATCCGGTCCAGCAGATTTATTTACATTGAGCTCAGCCAATACCTTTTTAACTGCACGTGCTCGAAAGAATATTTTTGGCATAGTTACAGATACTCTTTCGAGGTCGGGCAGTTCTCTGGTGTTGTTTGAACCTGCTGGCTTTTCGGCTTCATCTGCCAAGGATTTGTCTTTTAGCTTGGCAAGGTTAAAGTTTTCTCTACGGCCTTTGTTGTTTGTCTTATGGGACCTGAGTTTTAGCTTCACATATGCGACCACGAGTTCATGTTCTGAATCAATGTGTGATGTCCCTGTATATTTGTGTAAAACGTTGTGTGAGTATATAGTCCCATCAATAACCCGTTGGAATCTTTGACACAGTTCCACGAGTTTTCTCCGTTGTTGTTTCGGACTCCAACTCCGTTGCGTCCCATGATTTGTTCTACTCCACCATTTTCAATGCCTATTTTTCGCATTAAAGTCGCTCGTTAAAATGATCAAGTCGCGTTTGGCAAATTTATCAAGTGTTGCATCCAGTTGTTCGTAAAATATATACCTCTTCGCGTTTTCTGTTTCTTCAGTGGGCGCACAGCACTGTACTAGGGTGACAACATGCTTCATTTTACTATAGAAACGCGCTGTTATAATGCGATCGCAGAATAGGATCTGTCTGTAAGGTGTTTCTCATTCTTTTCAAGATTAATATACCCACACCACTTTCCTTCTTGTCGATCTTTTCACTATGTAGTATCATTTTACCAATTCCTATGATCGTTTGCATCCATCTCATCTCATTTCACTTGTGCGTAGTATGTCCACTTTTATTTTCAACAGTTGTTTTTCAACTTGGACAGTTCTAGTGGCGCCATTTAAAGTTCGGACAGTCCATTGTCCAATGCATATCCTGTTTCATGTGCCAAAGTTCGTTGTCCGTATTCGTTCATTATTATGATTTTCTCTTGTTGCAGTTTCGTTAATCAGTGTAATATTCAGATATGCAGATGATTGGTCTGTCGTACCCTATTCTGGTGCTGGGGTTGCACGCTTTCTGCAACCAGACTTACATGTGTGTTCTTAAGGCCGCTTCTAACATAAGGTCGCCTATTTTGAGGCAGTCACCACATAAATTTTCAGTATGGGTGTCTGCTTTGGTCCGCGGATGATATTTGATTTCTCAACTACCTTGCATATCTGCAGACGTTCTTCCTATATACCGCCTGGAGATGCGTTCGGTGGGAGACAGACAACTCCACATGGAAATTCTGGAATTATTTTTAATAAATATATTTTATATATTTGCAAAATTTATAAAATTGTTCACACTCATGGCTTTAATGCTTCCTTAAATATTACGAAAAAAGAGAAAGTTTATAACAGAAGACTATGAGAGAAAATACGTGAGAGTACGCCACTCTCTTAGACAAATTTGGAGTGTTGGCATTTTTCGAACGGCAGCCTTGTGAACAATTTTGTCGCTTACTGTATTTCAAATTGCTGTGTGATCTTTAGTTGAAATTTTCTACGTTTAAACTATATTTTTATTTATATTTGCAGGTCATAGCGGTGTGAATCAGTTGGGCGGTGTGTTTGTGGGTGGGCGTCCTCTGCCCGACTCAACGAGACAGAAAATAGTAGAATTAGCCCACTCGGGAGCAAGGCCATGCGATATCTCACGCATATTGCAAGTTTCGAATGGATGCGTTAGCAAGATTCTAGGCAGGTTAGTATTTAATAGAAATCATATAAGTTTAACAAATTCAAAGAGTGTACGTAGCGAAAATACGTGATTGTGGTAACCACAAAAAAGTTGCTTCTATTGGGTTGCCTGATTGTGGCGTTTTTAAATCATGCAACAGCATTTTTCATAGAAGATTTTTTTATTTATATCCCAGTAAAAGGGCGCTTCCAAAGATATCATGAAGACCTCTCATTGCAGGATGTTCTCTTCTTCGATTCTTATTTGCCGAAGTGGAAGTTGTCTTCATTATGAGAAGAGCAAGCTTTTTATGATTTGTTTGCATTGAAGCTAATTTTATAATAAATTTAAATGGTTTATTTCATCCAAATCTTTGAAGCGCACAGATTTGCCAGTAGTTGCGATATCTTTTACCTCGTATGAAAAGTACTTTGTCCATTATTTATTGCAGAATAATAATGTTTTCGTGTAGATTTAAGAAAAAAATCATAAGAGGAAATTACCATAAAGTAGATTTGCTCAAATTTGTAAAAGTAATTTTTAATATTAAATTAAAATTTTACCTATTGGATCCTTGGAAGGCGCAAAATGCAATAAAAATGTCATGGAAGCGTTGAAAATGTCATTCCTTAGGAATAACTTTCACTTTTTTTCGCATTTTACGTACAAAATGTCCAATAATTTTAAAAAACAACTATGATGCACAAGGCTTCTGACTGTACTTTTAATTAATTAAAGAATTTGACATGTATAGAAACTATGGGATTCTTAGAATAGTAATCTGTACAAACGTTTCCCCCCTTCTGAAAAGATTATTTATTTTCAAATTGTAATGATATTTTTGGGAAAAAAGTCTAATTACTGAATTTACATAAAATTTTAAAAAATTTTCAAAGCCGTGTATATAGAAGAAACAACTAATATATTAAAAAAAATAATATATACCACTTTTGCTATTTAAAAACTAAATTCCTAAAAGGGGAAAAATATGTTTCAAAAAAGTACATATTTCATGAACATGCCCATCCTGTCATTATTTACCGTGTAGTATCAAATAACTTTAGAATACTTATTGTCTTATTTCAATCATTGCCTTGCGCTCTTCGGAATTTGTAAGTAAATTATAAGTTTAATTTCCAAATCGGTCAAGTTTGGCAGTCATTACCTCTTCTAATCCGATATGTCTTTTACATGCATTTTTGATACCTGTGCTTTCAAATACTGCTCAAACCTTTGTAGTGTTTCGAGTACATTAAGAACTTATAAGAGAAGGAAGCTGTATACTACATTCTACTTCAAAATTCCAGGTTTTGAGCTCATTGGAACCAACCGAAATCCCTCACAAAGCCTGATGAATTAATTATTGGCAATCTTCTGACATAGGTCAGGTCCAGAAAGAAACAGTTTTCTCTATAGTTTACATGTATTCATCGTAGTCTCAGTACCCACGCCTTAGACACGTCAATCAAGGAAATACCTAAATCCCTTTGAGAGTTAGCCAGATCCAAATCCGATCCTGTTTTCGCATACTTGTCACTCCTATTCCGGAGTTGTTCTAGCGGGGCTAGAGATTGAACGCAAGCCAGCACACACATGAATTTAACCATCTTCAAATGAAGGACCTGACAGCAGCCAGACTATCCACAACAACATCGATCAAGGTGGCCTCTTACCCGAGACCTCTAATTCTTTTCGCAGCCTCTATTACGGCATATATTTGCGCCTCGAATACAGTGCAGGTATCGGGTAACCTGAGTGAGATAGTGGTTTTTTACATGTTCCATGTTCAGATCAGAGAGTGCTACTTCAACTGTAGTTCTATGATAAAATAAAGAGGAAGAAACTAATATTCAGAATATTGCAACTCTACCTATCGCCTCCATGTTGTTCGTTGTGGTCACACATTTCGTCTCCCTTGGAGATTCTGCTGTAAGCTTGCCTTTGCTATGTTGGAGATGTCTTTACGCAGCGTGTGACGAATTCACGTCCATTTTCGGCAGTGGATTTCGTCATGGGCGATAGTGCTTTGGTTGCTAATTGACAACAGTTTGGTGTCTGGGATACGATTATGCCAGAACGTTTTGTTTATTTTTCGTCAGACATTTATTTACGAACACTTGTAGTTTTAATGTTTTTGACTCAATGACTTTCCACGATTCACATCCGCAAAGAAGGACCGACTTGAAGATAATGACTTTATGGCGCTTAGAAATTTGGAAAGAGTACCAGACTTAATTCAGGGTGGCATATCCACTATGGGAGCGGTTTATTCTGCTTGTCACGTCTTCATCTGTAGCGCCACCTTTGTTTATATCGCTGCCAAGATACCATAAGTTAACTTGTTAATATCTTCTATCTCGATACCATTTAAAAGTAGTGGGCCTGGTTTTGGCGATGTTGATTTTAAGCCCCATCCGCATACTAAGCTCATACAGCCTCTCGAATTTCGCATGCATAGTCAACGTCATGCAGCTGTTGGTTTCCACACTGGTGTTTATACCAAAGGCGTTGCCTTCTTGGCGTTTAATGCGTATTTTACATGGAGCGCCTCTTTTATGAGGTAGGTCTGGAACTCCGATAGTTTTCAGTGTGGAGTCCTTCATGGCCTCCAATTTATAATTAGATAGAAATGCTGATATCTATATCTTTATATGTGCGTTCGTATAAATGTATGTATGTGTCTTTCTTTTTCATTGTGGTTGTATGAATTTAACAAATATTAAAAAAAGAAGCAAATGAAGTATATTTAAAGTGCACCAATTCCAACTCTCCTTCTCACTTTGTTCTCATTATTTTTCTTCAGATATTATGAAACTGGCAGCATAAGACCCCGTGCTATAGGTGGCTCGAAACCTCGAGTAGCCACTGCTGAAGTCGTTGCAAAAATATCTCATTACAAGAGGGAATGTCCGAGTATATTTGCATGGGAAATACGTGATAAGTTGCTGCAAGATGGCGTTTGTACAAACGATAATATACCAAGCGTAAGTATATATATTTTTTTATTTTCCTAGAAGAAAAAAATCACTTATTTCAATTTGTTGGTTTGAAGTAATAATCGTTTGTGTGGTTTTTCTATTTATGTATATGTATGCGCGTATGTATATCTATTCCGATAGTTCTCCCTAACGTTGTTCTTCGTTCTTATTTTGCCTTCTTTCTTTTTTTTTGCCTTTCCTGCTGCTGCTGCTGCTTTTTTATTTATTTGTAAATTTTTTTTGTCAATGACAGACCACCCCCAAAACGACCTTTAACAATAATTTCTTTACACTTCAACAAACACTTCATGAGACCTTGAGACTTGTCACATTTACTTACTATACGGTAGCAATAATGAATGTTGCTTTTTTTCTTTTATCAAAATTGTGTGATTCCATGAAGGGAGAAAATGTAATGCATATTAAACGCATTAAAACATTCGGAAGGAATAAAAATTAACAAAAATGTGTCCAATAGTACAATTCGACTTATGTACACTTTACCTCTCACCACTCAATGAACATTTTTCTTTATAAATAAGCAACAACATGAACATTTTCCTTTTACTTTATTAATAAACGGAATATGCACAGAAATACATGCACACAAACATACTGATATCATAAAAAAATTGTCAGCATGTCTTTCCAGGTGTAATCAATAACTCCCATTTTTCGTTAGCGGGAAATAAAAAAATTCTTGATATGGCCCACCATCGTGGGTTATTTTTCGAAATCATTGTTTGCCATGCTTTTTTGAAAATTTAAAAATAATATGGCAGTAACTGACGGAGCAAAACCCCTCTACCTAAGAAGTTACCCAAACCAAGACGCTCTTTTTGTTAATTACCAGTGAGGAACACCATTAACACAGTCACACACACAGCCAAAGAAAAATGTCCTTGCTATGCCTCCAGGCCCTTAAGATGATAACTGTGTAAGCCCGCAAAAGATATTGGATAAAATGTATTTGAAAATTCTTAAAAGGCTTTTTAGCTGTCCCTTTAAACAATTTCATATTGTTGTTATTGTTGCTATTTTTGTTTTTCTTATATTTTCGTTAATGTATGAAGAGTGTTTGTTTCACTGCACATTGGGATTTGTGGCAAATTTGGTGGAAAATCTTTACAAAATAATTCTGGCAAAAAAACCGACTTCAGCACAAAGAGCCAATCAAACTGTCGGCAAAACCAGAGCAACTATGGGTCAGTTCAAAACCCGATATAATCAATTTCTAGTATATATTTTACTCCCAGAAAGGAATAAAATATATTATTAACAAAATTTGGAAAATAGATCCATAAATGGGATAGTTATCAATAATTCATGCAAGCGAATTGCCCGTCCTATTTTCGAAAAAAAAAAAATGGCACAACCTTCGAGCAAAGCTTTTCCAGCAAAAAAAATTTTAAAATCGGTTCATAAATAATACGTTTTTGCGTGTACAAACATAAGAAAAGTATAAAAAAATACACAGGAATTAATAACCTCATTCTTTTGTGAATTCGGTTAAAAACACATTCACATTCATTGTGTATATATATATATATATATATATATATATATATATATATATATATATATATATATATATATATACATATATATATATATATATATATATATATATACATATATATATATATATATATATATATATATATATATATATATATATATATATATATATATATATATATGCTCTATATTTATTATATTGTATGAAAGTCTTTTCCTCGCCTGATATTTCTGATCAGTGTCGGAAAATCATCCCACAGCCGTTTGGCGGTAGATTTTCCTTGCACACAATTATATAGTAATTGCCATTACTTTCTTTTATTAAGAATTAAGTTTGTTGTAATTAGTCGTGAATACGTGTGCAATAATCAGCCATTTTCCAAGTGTCTTTGTCGTGCTTCGATTCCGAATTTTTTTTACTAAATATATGAAATAAGATATTGTTTGATCTAATATTAGATTAATGATTTTTTTTATCTAGTAGAAAATGTTCGGAATCGAAATATGATAATGAACCTGGAATAAGGAAATGTTAGGTTGAAAGTGATTTTAATGTATTGCAAAATTTTCGTAATCGAAATAAAAGCACTAAAATTTTTTCGGAAAAACCAAAAACTCGAACAAAATTTTTTTAACGGATTACAGACAATTCGTAAAAAATCACACATACAGACTTACGATACGAATGTTGTAATCCCCATTATTGTTAATTGTAGTACTTTCACATATGTAATAATTTCAAAAATATATTTCTACTTGACGAGTTGTGCGTTGACGGATGTTATGATCTGGCTCCAGTTCGTTTCATAATAAAATATCATCAGTTCTTACAAATTTAAAATATATTCGACATTCGAAATGTAATGATGTGATAAAACATTTTGGCAAGACCGATTTTATAGACTCGAAATTTCTCCTAAACTTATAAAACTCATTCAAGTGTCACACATTTAAACGAAATTGGTTTATTCGTTTAAGGGATATTTTTGTTAAGAATTTAGGAAAAAAAATTTACTTCAATTAGTCCGAAAACTTTTTTTAGATAATTTTGATATCAGAGGAGTGTGCTTTTTCAAGGTCTTAGATATGGAAAACTACACTGTGTGTAATTTTTTAAATCGTGGCAAAATAACCATATACGGACACCACTACGTGATAAAAGACTAAAAAAAGACCCGTGTCTCCCAATTTTTCCCAAAGTCATGCACTTTTTTTATGGGCTGCCAAAGATTTGGGGCCTCGGTATCATTTTCGCAAAAAATTGATCATTTTCTCGGGCTCATATCTTGCAAACCGTTCCGAATTTCGATTTACTCTCTGAGGCAAACTTGTAGCTCTTGTCATAAAGAACAAAAATTGCGAAAAACTTCACCTTCCAGTAAAAATCGCAAAAAACTTAAAAAAATCGATTTTTTTAGCTTTTTCTCTTGTTCAGGTCCATAGGTAGCAAACCGTTCGAAATTCAAGGAAACAATCAACTACAAAAATTTACCTAAGATCTCAATAAACAAATTTCTACAACATATAAACTTTTGTGTACGAATTATGTCGTAGCACTTTATATAACTTTCACCGCGTCACTTTTTTCACTTTTGCGGCTACCTAAGCGCTACCTAAACGGCGTTCAGAATTATTCCCAGGAAGTTTTTGTTCTTTATGACAAGAGCTACAAGTTTGCCTCAGAGAGTAAATCGAAATTCCGAACGGTTTGCAAGATATGAGCCCGAGAAAATGATCAGTTTTTTGCGAAAATAATACCGAGGCCCCAAATCTTTGGCGGCCCATAAAAAAAGTGCATGACTTTGGGAAAAATTGGGAGACACGGGTCTTTTTTTTTAGTCTTTTATCACGTAGTGGTGTCCGTATATGGTTATTTTTTTTTCGTGTTGCACTGTGCTACCAAAGCTGTTCCCATCAAATTAATAGCTACAATAATGATCTTTGGACATGATTTTTTTCGCCGAATGATGATTTAATTTTTTTGATTTCTGGCAAGGCTGCATGTCATTGTGTATGGGTGGGTGGTTACGTTTGTATATTATTTTCGCTAATAGAGAAGGTGTTTATCAAATATCTGTATGTACGAGTATGTAAATGCACATTCATTTTTATTTTAATTTTTTTTTTCAAATTTCACATTAACGGACATTTGAATTAGTTCATGCGTAAGATTTTTTACAAAGATTTTATTCTTATAAAAGGAAAGCGAAGAAAGGAAAGGTTGTGTATTAAATAAAAAAGAGGAAAAAATTATGAAGATAATAATGATGATGATGATGGCGTTGTATTAGGGGATGTTATTTGGACTGATTTTGTCATTTTAATAGTAGACACCTTTTGCATGTTATTTTACTGCTTTAATATATTGGTCGGCTATTTATATGCATACATTATTTTTATTTAAAATTAAGCTTAACAAAAATGTTCGTCAAATTGTATTTAATATAGAGTGTCAAGACTTTTCCATATTTAACACATTTTATCTTATGAAAATAAAAGAAAAAGATGTTACAAGCTGATAGCGAACCATATTATTCACGATACTAATACAAACAGACATCCATACACACACATATGCAATACAAAAAAGTAAGTTAACATACTTACATACAAACTAAACTGTCATCCAAAAACTTCCGCCAACCAACCATCCAACCCCTTGTGTTGATTTTCAAAAACAGAAGAAATAAATGTGGTAAAAGAAAAAAATAAATCAACTGGAAGAAAGGGAGGGGATTAAAAAGGGCTATAAAAAATGGTGATAACCGAAAAAACGTTGTTAATAGTTTTTAAATGTTAAAGTACTCTTTAAAAATTATTTCTTTTCCAATATACGAGTAAAAATGTGCAGACATACGAGGTGTGTTAGAAAAGTTGTGTAAACATTTATATTTTTCAAAAACATATTTATGCTCTTCTTCAATATTCATGTTCTCCCCTTCGAGGAAGGCCCCATAAAAAGTTGTATGCACTACTCAAAGGTCCTTTGCAATTTTCTTTACGGGCTTCAGACCCTCTTGCAGCGATGTCGTCAATCGTTACTAAAGTGTAGTTTCGCGGGCCGGAAAGAATCCAATGAATATGCTGGTAGAAGCAAGATTGTGGTGCCAAATAATCATTCACGTTTTTCTCATTAACAGTTTCCGCTACACGTACCATGCGATTCCATGATTTTAAAGCATCATTCCTTTACTTCTTTGTTTTCTTCAATTCTTGACCTACTGCACAGTGCTCTAACAGAGAACAACTATTGACAAAAATAGAAGGAGAAGATTTAGGTAATCTCTGTGATCCCTCGCATCGTCAAGTTATGGGTTTATGAACTTTGAGCTTTGGATAAAGTCCCTCTAATTTCTGGCTCAAGCTAAACTGAGCAGAAAAGAACAACAACAATTTCTTGGAAGTGGCAAAATATAGATCATAGTTAGTGTAAAAAATGTTTTTGAAACCACAACAAGCTCCTTGGTACCCCTAATATTGAGAAATTATGATTTAAGCTCAACTAAACAAAAAAGGCATCGAAAGACGAAAATATAGATATTTTTTTATAGTTGCAGCGAGGATCAGAAAATTTAGGATTAAAGATAATATAAGCAACAAATAACAACAAGATCTTCTTAAAGGTAACAAAATATAGATTCTAATTTGGAAAAAACAATTTTTTTGGAAACCACAAGAAGCATATGGTTGTCAGCTTATATATCCTTTTAAATATGATTTAAGCTAAATTAGCCACAAAAGGTATCGAAAGTCGCAAAAATATAGGAAATAATTTATAAACATTATTTCTTAGAAAGTTGCGGCAAGGATATGGGTACGTTCCATACATCCTTTTCAGAAAATTTAAGGTTTGAGCTAAATTAAGCAGCAAAGAATAAAAAGCATTTTTTAAAGGTTGCAAAATATAGATTCTAATTTGAATATTTTTTTTTTTTGGAAAACACAGCAAGGATATGATAACCACTCATATATCCACTTTGAGAAATTATGACTTAACCCAAATTAACCATAAAAAAGTTATCCAAAATCGCAAAGCTACAGCCAGTGATTTATGAAAACTATTTTCCACAGTCGCGGCAAGGATGTCTGTACGTCCCATATATCTTTTTTTTAAATTTAGTTTCAATTTAAACTACGAAAACTTAACAAATATTGCACATTAAACATGAACAACATTGTGTTATTTTCCTTTCTATACAAATTGACATTGAAACAATAAATTTTTCATATTCCTTTTTTGAAAAGGACAGATATTCTCTAAAACATTTTGGAATTTTTATTTTCAAAATTAAAAATTGAAAACTGGCATTTTATGAAAGTGATTTCAAATCACATAAGAGGTGGTGGCTAGAGCAAAAGTTACATTATGAATTATTCAATGAATGACTTTTTTCTTTCTTATTTTATTTGACGTTGGCATTAACAAACATTTAGATAAAAGTTCCCATTATGTTTTGAAGATAATATCTTTCAAATGGGGCGAATATATACTTCACCTTACGTGCTCTTTCTAGAGCAGATCCCAGCGCCCTCAGTTCTTCTCGGATATGGGCTTTTAGCTGTTGGGCAGTTCTTGTCATATTGGCAGACACTTTACCTTTTAGGTAGTCCCAGAGGGAAAAAAGCTGGAGCCAAAAAAATTTCTCAGGAGAGGCATAGTTGGCCGAGCTTCGTGAGTTGTGGCTCCAATTTTGTTTCAACCTCAATTCGGAATTGTTCTCTATCTCTGGATTTAAAACGTTTTCAATCATCGCCCGGTATTGAATACCATTTATATTGATTGCAACTTGTTCCTCGTTTTCGAGAAAATATGGTCCAATGGTTCTTTCTGAAGTTATTCCACACCATACTGTGTATCTGAGGGAGTGATTTCTGTGATTCTTGGGTGCCTCATATTCGGAAATTTTGTTTATTGACGTGACCATTGTGGTAAAAATGGGCATCATAGCTCATTAATTAGTTTGTGATCAAGAACTCGTTGTTTTCGGAGCAAAATTCTTGAAAACTGCGAATATATTGAATGTGTATTTGTGTATCGTTTATTTCAAGCTCCTAAATCGAATGAATTTTATATTGGAAAAGGTGAAAGTTTTTTAAAATACTTTGCAAGGATCGACTAGATCACCAATTACTGAGAACTTTGCCTAGGGGAAGTTTCGTGGTTTTATTCAATACATAATCCTTTGCACCCAAGTGGGACGAGGTCTTCGAGCACGCGTAAGGTCACAGCAAGCTCTTTGATGTCGAAAACGCTGAACTAATTGGTAAATTGTTGGAGCGCTTGTTGCTTTTCGCACATGAAGGAAATTGCAAGATGATCTTTGTATCTGAATTATCAAATGCTGATACTCAAAATGAAATTTTAAAAAATTCGGTTCTTTGTTGTATCTCACAAAAATGTAGAACACATTCACTGTCATGGTCAGCCAAATTTTCAATAATCAAGAAATAGTTCCTATGGGAACTATAAGTATCTCTTCCCGTGCTCCTTCCCGCTCAGATTTTTTTGGGCTCCGTATATGGCATACAAAATAGCCCACATTCATGTTTAACACTTTGACTTCATAGTCAGTCCGATTTACAATAACTAAGTGTACCTTTTTATGGAGGGTACACTTACCCCTAGTGCTATCCAGTCAGTTTTTCCTGAGACTATTACTATTATACACGTAATCAACAATATATACGATAATTTGTTATTGCTTTATATGAAAAGTACCCTTTCCCCTGGCCCTTTCATCCATTGGATTAAATGAGACCAAAGTGTAGGTACGTGCTTTCAAAACAAAAACATTTTAACTCCTTTTTTAAAGTCGTTCAATAAAAAGCACCAAATAAAAATTGATACAAGCATTTGCAGGAACTCTGAGTCCGGACACCATTAATCGATTTTTCTCCTTAGATGTTGATGTTGAATATATGTAGGTATGTATGTTATGAATTGTATGTACATACGTATGTATGTGTGTATATTCGGTTAGAAACTATCCCTCTTCGATCAATCATTTTATGAAATTTTTTACGCTCTTTAGGGGTTCAATTATCTTCAAGTAGCCGTAGTTAACTCCAGTCGATGAACACAATGTGTTTTCAAGTAAAAAGGGTTGTCTCTCATTGTGAATGCTGTTGCCAAAAACGGTTGGTTATTGGTAAATTGACATAAAAACATTTGTTTTGTTAAAAATTTCACTTTGCAACAACTTAGTCAAAGATCCTTAAACAGGCATTTAATAGTTCATTTACTGCTTTAAAGCCGTTAAGATTATTTTTCGACAACTTAGTCTATCTAAATACAAATGTATGTGTGCATGCAGCGTGATGACAATGAATCAGAATATAGAACTTGTTTACCTCATTAGTGGGGAAATGGTTTTAACCCCAGATCGATTAAAACCAAAAAGGGATTTACCAATTTCTCACTACAATTTCATTAAAGCTGTGGTTAAACAGCTTTTTAATAACATTTTACTCGTAGTTACTGCAAACTTTCGGAGTAGATTTTCGGAATCGATCATATAATTTGCTTTTACGTTGTAGGCTTTGTAAGAATGTTTATTATTATTATTATAATTTTTATTTTTTATTTGCTTGTTGTAAATAGTGTAAAGCTTATTTGAGAGGCAGTGTTGCCATTTCAGTAATCTATCAGCCGTCCTTAGCCACTTTCCCACTTATGATATTCTAAGCATATTTTTTCGATTTAACTTGCAAACTACAAGAACAGTGCAGTATACCCGCTTCAGTCGTAAGACAGGCTCTGCAAACCGAAACAAGCTTTTTTAAGGCGAAATTATCGTGCCTTAACCACCAGCAAATCTTAAGGAGCAAACACAACATTTTCCAGGATAAATGTTTTTATTAACTCCCTTCGCACTTGTGTGTAGTACTATTGCAAATTTGATTTTGCTGTAAATTTGTGAAGCCACTTCTAACAATTATCAAACGTTAAGATTTCATTTTAGTGATCGATAAAACGAAAACCGAAACGATGTTTTTACCAAATTACTTATGCATTGGTTTCCTATAGTATATATATATATATATATATATATATATATATATATATATATATATATATATAGTCGAATCCGCTTTAGCGCAACACGCTTTACTAAAAAAATCGGATTACTGAAAGCGATGCAAATCCCCGCACTGATTTTAAACGCAGTTAGTCTTATTCACTTCGCGTTAGCGAAACATCGCTTTACTGAAAATATCGTATTACTGAAAACCAAAAGCAAGCCCACAACTACGTTTTGTATGAAACTTACTTCGCTTTAGTGAAAAAATAAACAATGACAAATTTATTTATTAGAAATCGACTGCATACAAATTTGAAAAAAATTACTCAAAGTCAAATTCAAAGTTATTTTAAAAGCAATGCATGATTTTGATTATTAACTGTTATGTTAAGTACATATTTAATGCATTGCATTCTGAGACTGAATTCTTATTAATTTCTGTTTTTTTTAATAGCATGCATACAAATGTAAATACTCAATGCATTGTGAAACTGAATTATTTTAATTTATATTTTAAACTTTTATTTTTTGTTTTAAAAATAATTAAAAAATATAAATATGTTTTTATGAATAATTTTTTTTAATAAAATTTTTATGACGTAAAAAGTATACAGATTTGATATAAAAAATATTGTTTTACAGATTTTAAGCAGTACGCTTAACTATAACAAATTTCAGTAATCCGAACTACGTTTTAGGGAAAAAATCGGATAACTGAAAAGAAAATTGGGTTTTGGCTGTTTTCAGTAAAGCGGAGTCGACTGTATATATATATATATATATATATATATATATATATATATATATATATATATATATATATATATATATATATATATATATATATATATATATATATATATATATATATATATATATATATATATATATATATATATATATATATATATATTATATTATATATTATATATTATAATTATATTATAATTAAGCAGAAATTATTTCGACTGAACTCAAAACTTCACATTTCTACACACATTTCTTTAAATTTATGATTTTTAAAACCGTATAAGATAGAAAACGTGTAAAGCTGGGGGATTGGTAAAACTTAATTTATCCCATTAAAAAGAGCTTCCAAGAAAGTCAAAGTTCGGAAGTGGTGTAAATTTGGATGATTTCCAATTATTTAAACATAAGCATGTCACAGCGGGATGTTCTCTTTTTCGGTTCATACTCACCTATTTGTAGCTCTCTCTCAGTAATATTCCGAAAAAAGTAAACTTTTTGTGAATTCTTTTGCATAGAAAGTAATTTTATATTAAATTGTGATTAATTATTTGCCGCCTGCAACAAGTTTCACATCTGTAAAGCGTACAAAGTCACCAGTAGTAACGATTTCTTTTTTTATATGAAAGCAATTTTGTCATTGTAGTTTAAAAAAAATTATGTTTTCATGTAGATTTAAAGAAATAAATACAGCTTTTTTGGAGAAAAATTTTCAAATTTTTATTTATATTTAAAAATTTTCACATGTCATTCCTATTTTAAATTTTTTATCAATTAGATCCTAGGAGTCGAAAATGCTTGAATGGATTTAGAAGCAATGAAAATGTTGTTCTTTAAAAGCAACGTCATTGTTTCCACTGGATGAGAATGAAAACTGCACAGTAGTGATGTTTGCGAATTCTAAGTCAAATACAATTTATTACTTTGAGACGTTAATTGTGAAGGATTCACACTTTTAGAAAATTTCATACCATAAGCTTCGTAGGCCCCACTGTTTAGGGAACAATTTTCGGGCCCTAGTAACCCTTGCAATTAATTACCGACTCGAAACGCTTCTACATTTTTCGATTTCGCTAAAGCGGTTTCGGAAAAAAACGTGCTCGCTGCTTCATAGTTTTATAATAAATTTAGAGACAAACCTAAACAAGAGCGGCAAGGGTTTTTAGCTGTCACCGATTCTCACGCCCTTACAATTTGTATGAAGCAAATCGAAATAACTAGCGCTTCAAGTCCAAGCGATTAAAAGTCCGATTTTGGTAGGGCGTTGAGAAGTAAAGATAGCAGCAGCAAAGGAAAAAATGGAATAATTTAAAATGGTGTAGCAGATGGGAAGGGCGTAGGTAGGTGAAAGAGATTTGAAATCACAAAAAAGGTGTTCTGCGCACAAATCTTATTGAACTCTTGTGACTTGAAACCAGTCAGCTATTTATGTGGCTGCCGATCTACAATCACTTTCTTAATTTTGGACGGCTTTTTATATTCAACTCAATAAAAACTCATTAATTGAACACATTTATTTGTAAAACTGATGATTTTGTACCAAAAAATTGGCTAAGATATAAAAAAAATTGCAAATACTTTCTATTGTTGTTTGCTTTTGTAATTCGACATTTTCTTTTTGTGATTTGCATTTACTTTTTAGTTGTCAGCTGTTTTTGTTCTTCGAAAACACACCGATGCTTGCTAGAGCAGATAAATATTTCTTTCGACGAGAAATATATAAAATTTTTTTTACTTAACGAGCTATTTGCAATAAAACTTAATTATTTTTGTTAAGTTTTATTGAGAAGATTTATTAACTATCAATAAATAAAGTATTAGCAAATGGCAACAATAATTAACTATTACGAACAGTGGCATCTTCGGTACGAATTCCTGCAACTTCTTTATTTTGCTAAATTAATAAATTTGTTTTCAAATCTATTACTGACAACAATAAAGCTCCAGGCATTGAACTTGTTTTTAATTTTTGTTAAAAATAATTTTAGTTTACTTTCGCTTGTTATTTTGACTAAACCATTATTCATTTTCAATATATATCAGTCGTTTTCTTGTGTTTTCGAAAAGGTAAAATCACACGGAAAAGTTAAAATTTTTGTGATTTTCAGAACATCACCAAATCTCATTTGTGATTTTAAAATCACAAGTGATTTGAAATCTTGTGATTTGCAGAACATGCCTTCTAATTTTTATTTACGTAATTCTTTATTATGCTATTTGTCAACAACTTATCCAAATATAGCATTTAAGCATTTTTTCGAAAAAAAAAACGATTTCTATATATAAATTTAAATAGAAAAGTCCGTGTTTAAGTCTCATTGAATTTTTTTTTTATTAATTTGAGAAGCCCGTCAATGCCACTACGTACGAAATAAACATTGTGTAAATGTCCGCGCAGGTTCGCTGGGTGGAGCACATCTGGGATGTGCAATTTTTCATGACTCTGGTGCATAAACCCAGGATGAATTTGACAGATGACATGGTTTATATTGACTTTGAGAGCCTTATTCGCATAATACTGCAACTTAAGAGAACCTACGAAGAAAAAGTCTAAGGAAATCAAATCGCTCGATCTCGGTCGCCTACACATGAGATGTCGCTTACCTTCAAATCAATTTTGTACGGATGTACATAGGTCCGAGTTCTGGTGAGTAACGCTAAATCGACTGCGTTGGATACTCCTGCACACTCTCACGGACAACGGCGATTTTTTTATATCAGATCTTGCGATTCGTAGTCACACGTGTGTTGGTTCATTATTTACTAACCCAGTGATCTCAAATTTATCCAGAAAACTGCGAATTGTCCTCTCGGTGGTTCGATCATGGTTGCCGTAACAGCGCTAAAAGGCGGATCGTTATGCGAGGAGAATATCCTTGATGACAAAACAATTTTACCATTTGCATGTGTTGTTGAATCCGTCCATGGTGACTTAGCAAAACAGACTAAATAAATGACATTCGATTTGACAAATATAGCTTCAGCCATATAGCCGCTATCAAGAGTCCAAATTTGGAAGTTCCTATTGCTAGACCCAGTACAATATCATCTTATATAAGTGGATGTATAGTGTTCTTGCAAATCGCAAGATGTTTAGCTTTATTAGCATTTAAATGATGTCGATTTGCAGATGCCAATATGTATCAAGATTGAAGCCTGGCATGTTGTCCGTGGCTACTGCGCCATAATTGTACATTATCTGAATATATGTGACGAACATTGTAGTGAGATAAATTACGACTACTTGGTAAATTGTTGGCGTAAATCGAGAATAGCACTGGTCCTAAAATTTACCTTTGGATTGGACACTGTGTTGATACTATATATACCGACCTGCAGTATAAGAACAATTAATGATAGATCTAAGTCTGGTATTTAATACTTCATGTTTAACTGTAAGAAGTGCTTTCGAATGATCCAGAAGGACTAAGAAATTAACTTTTCCATCATGCAGATCGCACCTGATATTTATATTTTCCGAAACAGCCACTAACGCCGTTACACAAATGTTTGTTTATTAGACTATAATCGATTATTGTGAATGTAAGGGCTCGAACTTATTTGCAACAATTTTCTCTAACACTTTCGAAAGGAAACTTATTATAAATAGCTATTGGTCAATAGTCATTGCCTGATTTGAGGATTGGAACTGTTATTCATAGGAGAGCAGTTTGTCGTAATGACATTGTGTTAAAGATGATCTCGCTTTTATGGTAAAATGCAGAGGTAGACCAAAAACCCTGGGTCAAATTAATCCTTTTAAATCTAAAATAAGCAAAAGTTAATTCGATTTTACCTACAGGGTGGCGCTAAAGTAATGCTACAACTTGAGAGTGTTGCAGATGGTGCGAAAGTCACTGTTATTTGACATTTAAGATGTAGATTTATAGAGAACTAGTTTTCAACCAGCCCTGTAGCGATATGTATGTGCTTAGTTGACAAATTTTAAGTCTGTGGTTTTAAATCAGCGTGAATTTCGTATTCGTTTTCATCATCGTCGTCTTTTATTTGCTCGAATATTTAAGCGTTTGGCTGAGCGCTTCGCGCGAACTGAGAATGCACACGAAGTGCATTAAAAGCCATTTGCATGAAGTAGCATTTAAAGACAATAGGTGATTGGCCCTTACTTTTTGCAGATGATGATGACACCACCGTAATCATATATAGCGAACGTTGCATGCAGGTGCTAAACATTTTTCTGCAACAATTCGCTTCATTGGGTCTCGAGCAGACCTCTTTCTTTGGGGCTTTTTTTAAGTCGCGCTTACCACAACAAACCACGAATCTTGCAAGTCTTGAAAGCCAACATTGAGAAAGAAATCGACACTTTGGAGCTAAATGCTTTGCCAGTAACAATTCAAAATGCTGTAAAACGGGCGCTATTATGCATCAACTCGGTTGGTCATCCATTAGAGCGATATAATTTTTTTTTAATTTATCCAGCCAGTCAAAATTGTGACAATACTGTGAGTATTACGCTACCCTGTATAAGGTGAAAACTGCTTGTAATTTATAATACTGCAATATATTATAATATGATTGTAAGCTTGGATTAAAATGGATCTGTAGTTGTTGCTACGGCTATAAAATTCCACAAAATTCCTTAAATCTTCTAGTTCTGATGATGATCTGATTTTTTTTAGTTTCAATTTTTTTGCCATGTATCTACCTCTATTTACTTTTTTTTGGAGTGGCTAAGCCAAATGACTTGTATTTTGTTTACTTAAAACAGCTTTCTAATTTGTATCAAAAACAAAATATGTATATATTTCTGTTGAATGCTCATGGCTTTTGCATTCAATGTCGTTCAGCCATTTTGAGAAACTTTTTTCTCCTCATGTAGCAGCTGTCTCTTCTCTTACTCCTCTCAAGACGGTTTTTATCAAGCTACGCCCATAGCCTGCAGCTTTAATGACTATCACTATTATTTCCAGCCAGATATATGCAACCGATAAGTAATGATTTTTATTTGACGGAAGGGGATTACAACTCCCCTGCTCCTATACAGCAGTTAGCCTTTTTGTTAGATTGCTTTCATTGGCTGCAAAGTAGCCCCCACACCACTTCACTGTTACAGCGGTTGGAAGTTACTTTTTATAAGAAGGCTCCTCATCCAAATTACTTACTGATGAAAATGGGGCCTCCTCTGGGGCTTGCCCGGTCTGAAAATTACAGAACAACTGTTAGTTATACAAAGGAAAATATACCGGTGAATATGTGTATGGCCTCCTTCTTTTCTGAAGTCGGCTAAAAGTGCACACAGACATTATAAAGATGTGTCTAATATGTATGCATGTTTAAAGGGTGTACACATGTATGTGTGCGATGTGTTAATATGTGTATCAAACACATATGTATACGCCTAGTAGTGCGCCCACACAAACGGTTGGATGTACTTGTGTTTGTATGCGTTTGCGGGTATATGTAACTGCATTCGGTCAAATTAAAAAGCACTCTTATTCGCTAGAGAAATTGATTGCAGCAGCCGTGTGGTGCAAAAAAGGAACACAATTTTTTACATGCTTTTCGTAACTTTTCTACTTACTACGCATGTACTGAACCAAGTAGGGAGGGTAATTTATGCAAACGTAACAGCTCATTGGATACGACTATTAAAATTGGAGAGCCATTTGAAAAATGTGTGCGGGCGGTTGGCTCACAAACGATAAGTAGAGATTAATATTTTCATTAACGCCTAGTGGTATGCAAAGCTGTGCATGTCAAATCCATACGCACATACATATGTACATGTATACATCTTACACACACACACACACACACACACACAAACACACATGTACATATCAGCACCCTGAAAACATATGGAAGTTTAAATTTTAACAAACTTAAGCAAAAACTGAATTCCTTGACACTTCTAAATGTTTTTTTGCGAATTTTACAAAAATAAATATTTAGATTGATATTGAATTTTGTACTACATTTAACAAATTTAAATATCAATGAAAACTTTGAACAAGTCAGTAACTAGTCAACTTCAAGAAATTTTAATATGAAAAGTCAAAAGAGCGATTTAAGCTTTAAACTTAAATAGAACTAAGTACGTACGAAATGTCATTGAAATTTTGATTCATTTGAAGCCCTGTCGATGCCATTATGTGTGGTATATAAGATCGTGCAAGTGTTCGCTACTGGGTGGAGCACACCCGAAATGGCCAATTTCCATGATTCTGGCGCATTAATCAGGCTAAAGTTAACCGATGGCATGGGTTTTCTTGGTTTTGAGGGCCGCTGTGGATTGTGCCTCATTCGCATATACATGCGACTGAAGGAAACCACACAAGCAAAAGTCTAACGGGCTTAAATCGCACGATCTCGGTGGCGCCATATATGTATATGATATAGTGTTATCGACACAATGAAACAATTTCATTGGTACAGCGAGACTGCATCATTGATGCAATGAAGTAATTTCATTGATAGAACGAAATAATTTCTTTGATACAATGAAATATGTAAATCAATAAAATAAAGAAAATATTTCATGACTTTAATAAAATAATTTTATAATGTCAATGAAACTATTGTAAAATTTCAGTAAAATAGCCTGTCTAATCTATTTAAAATATTTTATTATATTAAATTAAATGATTTCTGAGTCTGGATTATTCTTATTATGAGTTCACCCGTGTATTTTTAAATCTTTTTATAACGGGTTTTCCAATAGGGGTTTTCGAACTTTGATAGTTGATAGCGCACATATTGTTAAAGGTACATATGTCGAATAGGCTGTCATTTATTCAGTCCTTTTTGTCATATAAGCATGGTAGGATATGGCGTACACCAGCACGTAAAAATGATAAAATTGTTTTTATCCAAATGAGTTTTTTATTCGCGCAACCTCCGCGCCGCTTTGACTATTTTACTCTCGATATAATCGTTCTACCGAGAGAAATATTCGCAGCGTACAATTACAAGACGCACCCGTTCGGCTAAAAAACCCATAATATGACTAATGCATCGGTAGTCTCATGGAGTGTGCAGGTGCATCCGAGACACTTGATTTAGAGCCACTCACCAGAACTCGGCCTTTGGAAGACCACAATTTGGCAAGTTTTGCATCGTGACTTGGGCCTACATTCGTTCAACTGACCCAGGAGCTGCAGTTAAACGACCATAGACAGCGACGTGTGTTCGCTGAATAGACCCTGGATCAGTTGGACACTGAACCTAATATTCATCTAAAAATCATTAATCGACATGAGATCCAAGCTCATCCATTGAATCCCGAAAAAGTTACTGTTTGGTTTAAATTTCGGGCTGGCGACGACATTGGTCCTTAGTTTCTTTGGGAACGACGTTGGCCCGTAAATCACCGTCAACATATGAACACATTGTTTAAACAGGAAATCGTGCCACATTGGAAATTCCACACAAGCAATTTGAGGGCATATCCGTCTCACGTGGAGGTGACTTAAACTGGCAACCGAAATCATGCATTTCGATCTCGTTAGACTTTTTTGTCGGCTTATCTTAAGCCGCAGCTCTATGCCAATAAGGCATAAACTACAGACCACAGCGGCTTAAAAAGCCAACACAAACCATGGCATCGGTCGTGGAAAATTTGCCTTTGCACGATGTTATATTCCATGTTGTTTGCTTTATTCAAATTCAGAAATAGATGGTCGATGAAATACCTGTTACATATAAATATATATACATATAAATACATACTTATATGTTTGTGTGTATGTGTTATTTGCCGAGATTATTTAATTGAAGTGGATTTACGTATGCGCGTGTGTAAAAATAGTTTTATTACTTGAGATTTTTTTTGTTTTAATATTTTGAACAATTATTAAAACAAGAAAGTAGCAGCAACAAAAGTTATATAAATTAATTAATAAATCAAATGTGTACAAATTACAGGTATCATCTATTAATCGAGTTTTACGCAATTTAGCAGCACAAAAAGAGCAACAGCAACAGCACACAATTACCGCGTCCGTAGCATCTCCGGTAGACAACAACACTACGAACTCAACCACTTCTCCCAGTGATTTGCAGACAGCAACACCATTAAATTCCAGCGAAGGCCCATCTGGCACAGTCAATCCCGTGGTGATATCGACAGACATTGCCCTGGATATCACTTGCTCAACAACAGATTCCATAGTTTATGAAAAGCTACGGCTCTTAAACGGTCATTCCGTGCATCATCATCATCATCACCACCAACATTTACCAAGCCATCACCAAACTGGCCCATCCCACCACCACCATCATCACGCTTGGCCACCGCGCCACTACTCATCGCCATCGTCGTCGTGGTACACGCCACCCTTAAATCCCAACAGCAGCTTAACAGCAACTAATGCAACCAACAACACATCATCTGCAGCGGCACTAACGTTCCACAGTCAACATCTAAGCCCAAGTGCATCGTCTTTACATAATAATAACTGTTCCACCGGTGCGGAGGATATTACTTTAAAGAAAGGTAAGTTATAGACATAGACACACACACACACATACCGAGCAGCGTCTGCTTATAGGATCGTCAAGTTTAAAATAATACGATTATTATAATTGTAGCTATCAAACCAAGGAAGAGCGGGCAAGTCAATCTATTATCGGCTTTAATAATTTTTTGTTATTTTTAGTTCATGTTCCTTAAAAAAGTTGCAACATATTCGTAAATGCAGTACTGTGCTGCAACAAAAAAGCAAACTTTCTCCTCTATACCGATAGAAATCAAGTGGCGCTCCTTTATTATTCAACAATTATGTGTCCGCGATACTTATTGAATAGTTTTATGGACACCACCTGCTCCACTGTTGCTGTTAGGAATATTTTAATTTGGTGTTGCATTTATGAACGTATTTATGAACATTTATGCATTTATGAACGCACCCTTGGTCCATAGAACGGGCCACAGAAGTGTGGAAACAATTGTTATTGCTTATTTTTGTCTTCTTCTCTCGCTCTCTTTATTTGTCAACAAATTGCGATTTCTAAGAGTTCGTTTAGCGACTAAATTTTCTGTTTGCCAACGTAAAGACTTTCCAAAGAAGTTGGCGAAATATTTGGTAAATTTTTATTCTTATTAAATGAAAATAAATATTTTTCGTTAATATGAAAAATATAAGAATAATCAAACCCTTAACCATCAATTATGTAACGTAAGAAATCGCAAAATGCATCAATTAAGCCTAAATTCGAGTTACAGGCTTAATTAATAATCACATAATTATTTTTTATATAAATATTTTTACCTTCATATTTGAATGGTATTGAAATACTTATACATAGACAACTGGTTGTTCACGTTAAGCTCAGCTTTATATAAATGACCCTTTTACATGTTTGAGAGCAGTGGTTTATGGGACCGAGATTGAACTTGAACAAAGAAATGTAGGTCTAACGTCAGATTATATAGTTTTGAAAAAAGAAACTAAAACGAAATGTTGAATCGTTCACCAGAAATAAAGAAGCTTTTTCTTAATGTATAGAGAATTGTCAATAAGAAAAATAACAAGACACGCAGAAATGGTCCACGTGCACAAAAGTCTCGGTGGTCAATTTTGTGTTACGTTAATTGGCCTTAAGAACGAAACTCAACAAAAAATATTACTAGATTTTTTCCCTTGCGTCTATAACTGCAGCGTTAAAGCGGGTACCTCATTTAAAAAAATCGCTTTTGCCTTCCTTATATCGACTATTCCAAGTGGCAACGCTTACTTAAAAGGGATATTTAAATTATGAGCTGTAACAAAATTCGTTCGCGGCTCAAAATACAGTACCATATGAACATTAGGATGCCTTTATTAGAATAATTATTTTCTTTTATTTAATAAACAAACTGCGATGCTCCTCGGCGGTGCCCCTGTAACATCCACAGTCTTCAGCAGGAATCGAACCTGTGACCTTCGGACTACTAGTCTAGTACCAGTCATTCCTAATTAATTTTTGAATGTAAATAAGATTCGCTGCAACACGTTTTAGAAGAAAACGTGCCAAGAAAATTAAGTTCCAATACGATGTAAACGTACGATACTGAAAACAATAAAAATTAAATGGGCGCGGCTAAGGCTTATGCCCTTTTAGACGTTAATTTATATTACAATTGTTTAAAATAACTACAAATATGAATATTTTTTGTATATAACACACACTAACATACTGGAATATGTGTGAGTAAGGACACATTTTAGTTTTCATTTATTTTTTTAAGATATTTATGTTGCTTTTCATTAAATGAATTTTGCAAGAAATTTTTGCATGCAATTTTTGCCGATATATTTCTCTTGGAACAGCCTGAAAAACATAGTTTTTGGCGACTTTTTACAAATTTCGATTGCCGTTTTGGCGATGAAGTCAAGGAAAAAATCTAACAACTCTGCATCGACCACAAATGGATATGCTCGATTTCACTAGAGCAAATTCCAATTTAGTAACTATAAAACACTAAAAAACACCTCTAGAGGTCAAAGGGACTGAAAAATCGCTTACACCGTCGTAAGAAACCAATTGGTCTATTCCCAAAATATATGAATGAGAAATGATGTTGTCTTCTGCAAAGAGTCCATAGTGTTGGAAGTCTGGTAGAGAAGGTCATTCAGAAAAACAAGAAATGGGTGTAGGAAAAAGAATTGAGCTTTAAAATCGTCTGATAAGATCTCGTCTATGCAAACTCGTATAGTATTAATATAGCACTGGCATCTTCCATACTGTGGGGCAGCAGTGATCATGTGGAGACACAACCATTTTTGATGGGAAAAAACATTTTTTAATCCACTTTCTTCGCAATATATTAAGTTCCTTCAACAACTGCATACATATAATAAAATTGCATGGGTTTGTTGAAAAAGTAAAATTTTCTATCAAGATTTCATCTATTTAACTTCCCATGAAGTCAAACAAAATTCTCTATAAGTTACAAAAAAAAAACAGCTGATCAGGCTCGTTGGATTTTAAAACACAAAGTCTCCGCACTTCGAACAAATTATTTTTCAAGAGACACTTTCAAAGTGTTAACAATTCGATGAAAAAAATATTTAATTATTGATTTTCGTTTCGTTAAAAAAGGAAAGTCCGTACGTGGGGCGAACTTATTAGTAAATACCATGCAAAAAAATCTATTCTTTTTATAAATTGATCGAAAAAATGGTGCACTTTTTCAGAAACGAAAACGACTTATGCATTAGTTTTACACCATCACTATAAATCAAATGATATACATATTTAGCACCCAGAGGGGTAATAACTATGATTCTAGAAGAAATCATTTGGTTTTTATTTTTACTGTTGGCGTTTTCTTTTCTAGAAAAAAGTGTAACATTTTTTGCTCTTTAAAGTGAAATATGGGAACCAAGTGTTCTTTAGGAATTGGCGTCCAATCGATTAAGGGAGGTAAATTGTTTAAATAAGAGAGATAAGAACTTGATTGCAAAGATATTTCACTTTTCCAGAAAAGAAAATGGCTTTTTTTATTTCACATAATAACCATGAATTTTTGTTACTGCTGGGTTCCCTTCAAATGATACATGTAGCATTTGAAAACCATTATCTTTTCTAATTTCGAAAGAACGACATCAGCATTATTTGTGATCTCAGACTACGAAAATATTCCTTTTTTATAACAAATAGGACATGAGAAAGAACAGAGCTCTGGAATAAACCTGAATTGATTATTTGGGGCCAAGAGCATTTTAAATTTTTTTTGTTGTTTAATTCCTTTTTTGCAAATATAATGAAGTCCTGTTGCATGGTAAAATTAAATTTTTAAAAATCAGAATAAATGCATATGGTCGATAGATACTTATGTATGTATGTCCTCGAAGCAAACTGCACTGTAATACTGAACAATTTTCATCTGTAATTGGCCAATTTGAAATTTTAAAATTAAGGATAAAAATAAGGAAATAAATATATTTGCAAGGTTCAGGTTCTTTTTCCATATGGAAAAAAACTAATATCAATAATAAAACAGGACCTGAAGCTTGAAGAAATATTTGTTTCATCAAAAATGTTTAAACAGACGTCGAAGAAGATTACAAATTAGAAATGGATATTAACGATAAATGGGACATGCGTTGCATGTACTTGCAATATATTTGCACTAACTACAAATTAGTCTTAATAAGTGATATCAGTTACCAGCATACCGAATTATTAAATTTTTCCGATTCCCTATATGAGCCCAAAGCCGTGCAAGACGTTAGTAAATCCGGCTTCTAATTCCTTAAAGACCTTAATAACGAGCCCAGTTTATTAGTGGTTATTAATTACATGCATGTGCGTATTGTTGGATACATCTTTCGACATGCGGTTGTGTATGGCAGTTTGTGTCTACGGTACGAGTAGTGTGTGTTTGTGTGTGTGTGTGCTTATCTGTCACTAAAACACATTTGCGTTTAAATTGTTGCCTCCAGGAAAAAAACGACGTCGGCAACAGTATAAAAGCAACAAGAACATAAAAGAAAAGGAAACCGACAGACGGTGGATGGATGAACCAATAGAGAGAATCAAATTAAATAGCGGCTTACCACAATTAGGTTATGAAGTTGCTCGTGTTCAAAAATATTCTTCCGCGGCTCAAATACCCAGCGAACATTTGTGCAGTTACCAAGTTCCTTTTACTAAAACAGAAAAAAATATTTTACAAGCATTAAATGTACATGTACAGAAAGTTGTAAATTATACTCTTTGGACTTATAAAATAAGATACCTTTTGAAAAGGTACCCACTTTTTTTGTAAGGAGTTTTTAAAAAGAATTTATTTTAAAAGCTACTGTTTTCGCAGATACATTTTGATAATGTGGCTTATCAAAAGACAATTTTTCTAAAAGCTCTTATGCATTTTAATCTAATTTTTATAATGGTGCTTTTGTTGGAGGTTCTTTTTTTAAGTTATTCTTTCGAAGGTTTAAAAAACGGTACCTTTTTAAATGGTACATTTCTAAGAGGAACTTTCCTCTTATTTTTTTAAAGGTACTTATTTAGAAATTAGTTTTTTAAGAAAATTTTTCTAAACGGTACTTTTTTGAATGTATTTTTGAAAGGTTTTTTTTGTAAAAATTGCTTCGTGCAAGAGGTACTTTTTTAAAAGGTTTTTTTCCGTTTTAAATGGTACCTTTTTTAAGAAGTACCGTTTTTAAGTGGTAGTTTTTCTAATGTACTTTAATTATGTGGAACGATTTTTCAAAAATATTGTACTTTCTTCAAAAGGTATTTTTTAAGTATACTTTTTTATAAGGTACTTTTTTGAAATGTTGGTTTTTCAAAAGATACTATTAAAAAAAAAAAACAAAAAAAAAAAAAAACAAACAATAATTATTATTTCAGAATTTATTTTTCCAAAGGTACTATTTTAAAAGGTACATTTTCAAAAGGTGTTTTTCAATCTTTAATAAGGTACTGATTATAAAGTTCTGTTTTCAAAGGTAATTTTTTAAATATTGCTCTCTTAAATGTACTCTTTCCAGAGAATATATTTTAAAAAGTTCTTCTTTTAAAAGGATCTTTTATATGTACTTTTTAAAAGATGGTTATTTAAATGTATTTTTAAGATACTTTTTTAAAAGTTGTTTTAAAGGTACTGTTTTGAATGTATTTGTTTATAAGGTATGTTTTTTAAATGTACTTTTTTAAATATATTTTTTATAAAGGTACTTTATTTTAAATGGTACTTAATTTTAAAAGGCGCTCTTTTTAAGGCATACTTTTTCAAAAATATATTTTTTAAATTGGAATGTACTTCATTGAAAAGTAATTTTTTCAATGGTACTTCTTTTAAATGTGATTTGTTTAAAACGTTTTCTCGTTAAAAGATACATATTCAAAACTTTCTTTACTCAAAAAAGTGCTTTTTTAAAAGTACCTTTTGAAGATGGCCTTTATGAAAATGGTACTTTTCGAGGTACATGATTTGATATGTAATTTTTAGGAAGTACTTCCTGGACAGCATATTTTTAAAAGAATTTGCATAGCATGTACTAATTATTTTAAAAGATTTTTCTCTAAAAAGTACTTTTTTTAAAAGGTACTTTCTTAGAGGTGCTTTTTTTACATGTATTTTTTTTCTAAATGTAGCTTTTTGAAATATAGCTTTTTAAAAGGCACCTATTTTGAAGGTATTTTTTAAAGGTAGCTCTTCTAAGCGGTACCTTTTTAAAGTTGTTTTTCAAAAATGTACACATCACAACAGGAATACAAAAAGTAATTGAACTTCAAAGTTACAAAGGATCAACATGAGAGGATTGGAATTCTTCGAAGGAATTTAAAACAAAATTATACCTTCTCTTACAATCAAATACTGAAATAAAGAAATATAAATTGACTTGAAATGTTCGCTGTGTGTATTAGAGTGATATATGTATGTATATGTGAATACACACACATGTATATGTGTAATAAATGCGTGTAGATGTGTATGTTCGCTATGTAAACATGCGTATCTTAAGTAAATTGTGTTCATTTTTAAAAGAGGAATTATACGGATTAAAATTTTCAATAGAACTAGTTCTGCCATAAACTGTTGAAATTTGTTACTGAATATTTTTTATATCTTCCGGCGTCTGTTGGTGTGACGAGTTGGTAGGATTAATAAACATATACACACATACATTTCTTTAATACACCCAAGCACATTAACATGCATAAAATGCTTACTGCTTCGTTAGATAATTCAACTTTCAAAAACAACAAACCGAAATCGTTCATGACTGTTTACAAAATAAACTTTAACACTTTAACAAAATGTACGAGTATGTATGTATTAAACTTACAAAATACAATCGAAATACCTACACAATCCCGAGATAAAGGAGGTTGTATCATGTGGAACTCACTAACCTGAACATTGGTTTCTGTTCAGATCTAATGCTAGATTGCACAGTGTTTTGTTCCTGACTAAAATTGTGTAAAAATAAGAGGAGAAAATCTAAGTTGAGAACAATTTCTTTCAACAACTTTTGAAAACAATCCTCATATCTGGAATTTTTCCTCATATTTGGAAAAATTAATATTCAAGCCGAACCAAGTTACCAAGGGCAACAAAAATATACCAATAGCCGCAATATATGTATGTACAGGCGCATATGCTGGCCCTATGTATCCTTTTTATAAACATGGGCATTACAGCCATTAAAAAATATTGGATCAATTCCGATGTCACATAAGCTTTCAGAAATTATTTTATCGCAGTTTTTCCATATTCAGATTATAAAAAAAATTTACCAAATTTTAAGGTTAAACTAATACAGAGTGTATCAGTAAGAATTCACTTTTTAAATTTAGTTTTATTTTTCTTATTATTTTTTTTTTGCAAGGGACTTATGTGCTTATTCCGATTATTAAAAATGGAGCGCTTTACGAAAGAACAACGCGTTACAAAAATTTTGAAAGTTATGCTGAGTCCGCTTGCAAGCTTCAAAGAATTTTCACTCCAGAAATTGCACCTAATGTGTCAGCCATTCGAAGAGTGGTCGAAAAATTTGAAGGAACTGGGTCTGTTATGTAATTCCATATTTATATTCATTAGTAATACAGAGAGGAGGTACTATGTTAATAGATTGGTATCAAAAGCCTACATCTTACGGCGGGACTATCAATTGTTATTAATACTCCGAAGAATAAAGAAAAAATTTGGAATACATTACTTGATAATAGTTTCCTAGTCCATCTTATTAGTAAATTGATTTGTAAATCATTTTTTTTTTCAATTCATATATGTTTAAAAATATGTATGTGTGTAAAGCAATTTTAAAGTTTCTTCAATTATTTTTGTCAAATAAAAAAAGAAATTCTTGAAGAAGACGCAAAGAGGCGACGAAATATCGAAATTAATTGTTTCCAACGATTAGTTGGGGAGAATATCCCAAATAATAAATTTCAATATTAAGTATTTGAAATTAATTATTTTTATTAAAAATAGACGTGCTTTTTTTACTTAATGTATTTCTTAGTTCATTTTGTTTTGCTTTATTTTAACTTTTAATATTTTTAAGTTTCATTTTATTGCAATTTATCTAATTTGATTTGATTTTTATTTACTATTTTGCTATTATTTACTATTTTTACTATTTTGCGATCATGTTATTTAATTCTGTTTAATTTTCTTTAGTCTTTTACTTCTTTATATTTTTTATTTTATATATTTTATCTTACATTTTTCAATTGTATTTCTTGGTGTTTTATTTCATTTCGTTTTACTAAGTTCATATTTATTACATTTTATTATATTATATATTATTTTTATATTTTATTTTATTCCAATCTATTTTATTTAATTTCACAAGACCGGATTTGTACGATGACCTTTTAAATAAAATTCCTTGTAGTTTTGCCAAAAAGGATGATCATCGGGTGGTACTTTTTAGGGCATTTGAGTTTCGTTACCTCTTGTCAGCAAAGATTTTTATATGTACATATAATATTAATTAAGATAATATAATAATTTATGTATCCTTCCAATTGCAGATCATTTAATGTTTTATAAATTTGTTAAGCTTGAAGTAGAGATTAATTTCATAAACACTAAATGCCCATGTTCAGTCTGAAAAAAAAAAAAAAAAAAAAAAATATATATATATATATATATATATATATATATATATATATATATATATATATATATATATATATATATACATATATATATATATATATATATATATATATATATATATATACATATATATATATATATATATATATATATATATATATATATATATAAACCAAAAATAAAAAATTAATTTACAAATTAATAAAGAGGCCATTGTGTGAATGTTTTTGTTTTGTAAATGTCTTCGCTGTCAATATTTCATGTGCACAGATTCCTGACCGGTTCAGATGTAATCTATGTATCGATGTACATATATACATATGTAAGTATGTACCTAAAGTATTATCAAATATTTATATCTTTCATTGTCAACGCATCGCAATCCTGTAGTTCGTGACAGGAAGTTTTTTCTCTCCTTAACCAACATCACAAACAAACCTACACTTAATTATACATGTCAACATCCATCCCAGAAGTGTTTACTCAAGCAAAAGGAATTGTGTGTGTGTGGACGCATGTATGCATTTATAGTTACCCAGCAAGCGCATTTGATTTGAAACTCCAAATGCCTGAAAGCATTTTAAAAATGTGCGGCGGAGGTGTAAGTACATCATAATCGTATATGCCGGTATGGAACAAGTATTTTGTAACAACAATTTTAACAAAACATTCCACAACAATATGCATATCACTGTTGGTACTTGTGGTACAAGTATACGAATTTTGGTACAATTGCAAGTTGTGTTGCACAGTGGTTGGTACACTTAGCACTTTTTTTATTTTTTTTTTTAATTTTTCACTAAAAGCTTTCATATTAATCTTCTTTATTTATTTATTATTTGAAAAATAATTTATTTTAATGTGATCAAAATGAAACATGCGATGTTAGGAATTTGCCTCAATAGATGGCCTTCTCGTCAAGGTGGGATCGGTAGAAAACTTCAACAATGGAAATACCTTGGTGGCTTTTTTAAACTTCCAAATTTCTTAACATTTAATATTCTATAGTTTTTTATTCCGAAATTTAATTGAATGAACACTAATAAAAAAGTCAAAAAGTTTCCGTAACAAGCAATAAATCCAAAGAAAACATTCGCTGAATCAAAAAAAAAAAAAAAAATTAAATATTTGTAATATTGTTTTTTTAATCAGTAAAAGAATTCATAAATTTAAATAAATAATTTTTACTGAATCCGGACGCATGAAAGAATTTTGTAAAACAAATCATTTTACTGTATTAAACAAATATTTATAAAACTCAAAAATTAATTTCAAATAAATATTTCTCTGAAAAAAATTAAGAAGCGTCCTTTCAAAAAATTATTGCGGGAAACGTATTTCAAATAAATTTCAATATATGAGAAGAAAAATATGCATACTTTCAATATTACTTCCTTAATTAATTTTATAATTCGTGTTGGAACATATGTTGTATTGCGAATAATATAGAGTATTGAAATTGTTTCAGAAAGAGTCTGCGAACGTCAAGTATAACTTTTGGTGCATAAATCACACTGAATTTGGCCGATGACATGGCTTTATTGGCTTTGAGGGCGGCTGTGACTTTAGAAAACCCTAAAAGAAAAAGTCTAACGGAGTCAAATCATATCTCGGTGCCCAATTCACATCACAGCCACATGAGATGATCATGTCGTCAAATTGCTGTCGTCTATTTCAATCCTCATGTCCACATGTTGGTTTCCATGGCAGAGTTGCAAAAGATTCACGTCAGTACCTGCCCGAAGCCCTAACCTGACGGTGCACTCCTGCACAAGGGTGAATAAAGCCGTTCACCACTGTCCCCGTTGTCCCCATTAAAGGGCACATACAGGGGGCGGTCCTAAATGGGCCCCCAATAGGGACAACATTGGTAGCAATTCTGTACAGGCTGCAGAACCTTGTACAGACACCTTGCTAAAGTGCTGGAGCTATCTAACCTCTAAGCCACCCCATCGGCCCGCAACCGTTAGAGCAGCACTGTCGAATAGCAACAGCACCTAGAGATATATGGCCTGAAGAGAGCATTTACAAAAGCCTCCACAACAATTGCAGACACACTCACCTGACCCATACCTCTTCCCGCGTATTTTTGGGTTTTAACCATAGCCACCACGTGATCCCCGAAGGGGCCTCACCAACAACCAGACTAGGACAAGTCCTAGGGGCTACTGGTTCCCGTGGCACCAGATAGGACTCTGGTCAGCCGCGTGTTAAAAACACCTCCGATTTCAGGTCTCATGTAAACCTGAGGTATCGGTAGCACCTCTACCCAGACAAGCATAGGCAGAGCTACTTCCTTTTATTTCTTATATGCACGCCCGTTGCCCTGTTATTTCAGGGATTGGGTAGTAACATATTAAGTTTTAGGGGTAATTGGCCAAAGGACAAGGTCTGGAAAGACCATATTACCCATCCGGACGAGTGAGCGAAGCCACTTTTACCTTTAATTTACTTGCATGCGCGCCCGTTGCCCTGTTAATTCAGGGATTGGGTAGCAACATACAAGTTTTTAGGGGTTATCAGCAAAAAGGCCTAGGTCCGGAAACCTGATAACCCTATACCCCAGGAAGCACAACACCAAGCCACCAAGACAAGATATATTGACCGTGCCCCCGGGGGTTCCCATGGCAGCCAATTGAGACCAAAATAAGTTGGTAATAATCGATCTATAGCGCTTTACGTCGATGGTGATGACCTGGCCAACGTCGTTCTCTTGCCAGCCGAAAATAGAACCACACAATGACACTTTCGGATTAGTACTGTTCCAAATTCGACAACTTAGCTTAGCTCGTTGATGTGCTCATGATCTCGAAATTGGACTCATTGCTGAAGATTGTTTTTTGTTCAGCGAACAGACATCGTTGTCTATGGTCGTTTACCTTCAGCTCATGGGTCACTTGGATTTTGTACGGATGCAGGCTCAAATCACGAAAAATTCATTAAGTTTCGGTCGGCGAAAGGCCTAGTTCTTGTGAGTGATGATAATTCGACTGAATGGCAGTTAATTTGACAGATGTGGCTTCAGCAATGTGGCCGCTATCAACTGTCAAAGTTCGGAAGAAGAAGATTGTAGAAAATTTTTAATTGTACGCTTTTGGGTTGAAGAAATTCGAAATTTCACAAAAATTACTGAAACATTATTTGAGTTTATGAAATTTTAGAATTTGTTGGATTTTTTGAATTTTAAATCTTTTTTGTATAAAAAACTTTATTTGCCCAAGTTTCGCGTATGTCCTTTTTCTTGCATTAGCTATTTAATCTATATGGCAATAGATTTTATCAAAGAAATGAAAATCAACATGCGATAACGATTTGTTCTTTGTTGTTGTAGATTATTACCTCCTCAATGCGTAAAAGAGCGAGCACCCTATTGCTCATTGTACATTATAAAAAGTTAAACATGAGGCTTTGAAGTTATCGTACTCTATTCGTATTACATTTGCTCCTTTTATGTCAAAATGATGTGTCTGTCACAAAGACAACAGCCCAAAAACACACTAGTTGACAGATAATGAACGAGAAAGTGACAAGTTGTGTCTACATTTAATAAAGAATATATTTTATGATTTTCCGATAAATATCTTGAAAATAACCGATTAAGAGTTATCAAATGGATATTGCATTGTGTGTTCCTCTGTGTGTGTGTGTGTGACTGACTGCGCTTATCAACGATTGTGTTGGCTGCTTTGTGTCTGTATATCTGGCAAAAGGGTCGCACGCTCGCTGGCTCGCTCGTTCGTTCGTTTGTTTATTCGTGCGTTCGAGCCAGTTTTGAAGTGGTGGTTCACAGCAGTCGCAGAGAACCAAAATCAAGATAAAAACTTTACTAGATTAATTGTGTGTGTGTGCGTTATGGTGAGGAAACTGTCTCGTGTTCTGCCATCATTTGATTTAAACTTCTTACGTTTGAACATTTTTATTAAATGTACATTCGAGCTGAATATTTCAAACAATCGAAGGGTTTTCAACTCAGTTTTTTGTAACAACGAAAAAGCATTCTGTAAATGGAGAGATATTAAGTCGCCAGTTTAAAAAAAAATAATGAAATAAAAATGAAAGAAAAATATGAAATAGAGAACAATTAATTTAAATAAAAATTAGCTGCTGGTAGAATTTGTGTTAAAAAAGAAAAATTAAATTCCTTTAAGTCAAACACAAAATTATCGGAAACAAATATGTATTTTTTTTTTTAATTTAATTTACACAAAAAAAATAAATGTTGTTTTCAATGAGAAAATTTTTTGAATCAGTAATTTTTTTGTGTGAATGCGGGCGGGTAGAATTTTGTAACTTTAAAAAATATTAGCACTTTTCAATTTCGTTTGTTATGCCTTCAGCTGCTCAAATGTCGACATTTTATTGACCAATGAAATGTCGAAATTTAAATTAATAATTATAGTTCACACATATTGAAATTTTATGTAAATTATTACTACGTTTATACGCACGTCTTATTTGCAAATAAAAAAGAAGAATGTTGCCGTATAACTTTTTTATTGTAACTTATTAACTCACTTAAACAAGTCGTGAATAACGACACTATTTGCAAATAAAAAGTAAGACGTTGCCACTTCATGAACGTTTTTTGTGTTTTACTTACCAAACAATCATATTTTCGTCACATGGCATCACTAATAATAACATAAGTTCTGTATGCAATTTCCCGTATAAACAGTGAATTAGTTATTTGCAAATAGTTCTATTTGCAAATAAGACGTGCGTATAAACGTGGTATACGTCTATTATACAAAATAATAGACTAGTCTCATAAAATTCAGCGTTTTGTAGAATGTTTTAGTAATGGTTATGAATGAATACGGATGAAATTAACCCTTAAGGGCATTTTAAGTTTTGATAATATTTCTGGTGTTCAAGTTGAACTTAGAACCAATATCAAATGTGTAACGAAATATGATTTTTATTTATAGTACAATGTAAAATAAACTAAATGATATATAACATATAAAGTACTTCCAAAAAGTTGTATTTTCACAATATTCTTGACTTCAAATGCAGTTAAATGGATGCAAAGAAGAGAACATCTTTGCAATGACAAGCCTATCATAAAAAAATATTCAAATTTTTACCAATTCCGGATCACAAATTGTAGATTTTATAGAATTCTTCGGAAGTTCTTTTTTACTGGGAATTAATAACAAATACCACAATCATTTATAAAAAATTTTTACACGACGAACGATAATATTAAAGACAATAAACCAAAGAGTTAAACATATTTTAGTATATAAATCACCAAATCCAGAAGCGTTTCCGTACCCACAGGATATATGACTTTTTGCTAAAGGCACGTCTCTGCTGATGCTTCGGAATCGGGTAATTGTATTGAGGCGGAATAGAACTTGCAACTCAATACTAGAAGTTTTATCCTCCACGTTCTTAAAACTTTCTTTGAATTTTTCCAAATTATTCTATATTTTAGTGTTGATTAAAGGAGCAAATGCTTGACAGAAAAAGACGTTTCAAAAATTCTTTCAAGGGTTGTTTCATAGTATGGGCATAAATATTTCCGCAGCAAAAGAAACAAACTTTTTTGAGTACTTCTTATCAAGTTCATCAACGTATTTCCGTGGCACAGAATTGTCATCTTTGGTTGTAGCACTGGCGATATAAGTCGTTGGATGTGTATACAGAGATCATGTGAAGCAAAGTTTTTGCACGAGTGGCTTTCAACTGCATAATCCGCCTGACTGAAATTTTTGTTGCACGTACCACAATTTGAAAGCAGGCATTATTCTGAATTAAAAAAATATGTGGCAGGTTATAAGTAAAACAGCGAACCAAAGCATGTACGAGTAACAGTGGTTAATGTACATATTAAGAATGAAACTTTATTCATTTTTATCCTGTATATGAATGCTTTACCTGCCAAATCGACTGACTTCACCTTGAGATCATTTCCAAAAGCTATTTGGCCTATGATTACCAGCTTGTTATGGTCTGAATTAGATTATATGGACATCAATATGTGGAGATATGGTTTTAACAGTGCATGGAGGTGATGTCAACTGGCCACCGAGATCGTGCGGATTAAACCCGTTGGACTTTTAGTTGTGGGGGTTTTTCCAAGTCGCATGATTATGCGAATCAGCCACAGTCCACAACGGCCCCCAAAGTTAACATGACCCATGATATCGATCGAATTTAAAGTGATTTGTGCGTCAGAGTCATGGAAAATTGGATATTTCGGATGCCCACCACAGAGAGACTTCATACATAATAGCATCGAAACTCCTTTCAAATTAATAAGAAATTTCAGTGTCACCTTAAACACGCCTTGTTTTATTTTAACCTAAATGTACAATAAGCTTAATGAAAGACTCTTTAGGAAAAAATCAATATTTTGTGAAATTTTAATGTTATTTGGGAGCTAACAAAATATTAGTTTATTATACCAGGTGGTCAAAATACAAGTACCTTTTCAAAAATTAAATGAAATGAACTCAATTGAATTTCTCTTGGCCTATTATGGCTTCATTAGAAACAACAAATATTTCTAAAATTTATACATTACGGTTTCGCTCATGTGACTGTCGCGGTTGACTTCGAGTCAGTAGCTTATCCTTATAGTCGAAGCTTCCCAGAATTTCTTGAAGGTTTCTAGTTCTATCTCACGTATGGGTCGGTCAATATTATCCTTAAGGGTGTGGTCCATCTCTGGATTATTCACAAGTCATCAGTATTTAACGGCATCCTACAACAAGAAAAAGTCTAAGAGGTCAAATTACAGATCCGAGATGGCCAAGTAACATCGCCAAGATAGCTGATAACAGTTAGAGGGCAAAGGATCGTTTGTTTGAAGAGCTGTTATGACATGAAACCAAAAATAATCCACATTTACATCATCCATTTCAAGCATAAAAAAATCCGTAATCATGGCTCTGTAGCAGTTGCCGTTGACTGAAATGACATTTTCAGTACCATTAAAAAAAATTTGCCAATGATGCCAGCTTTCTAAAACCCCCACCAAACTGTAATTTGCTATGGTTACATTTATTGGAGGTTTTCCGTTCCCTAACTGTGGGGTTTCCGTTCTCTAGATAAGAAAACTTCGTTGTTTGACACAGACGCCGAGATGAAATGCGCCTCGTCGGGAATACATAATTTTTCAGCCGAATTCGATGTCCGATGGTGGCTTCTTTATGGTCCAAAATGAGAACCTGTAATGAAGTGAATAGTCGTTTGCCTTCAATAGCTGATTAAGCGAATATTCCGAGCTCTTTGCACAAAATTCTCATCATACTGGTGCGAGAAATGCCGAGTTGTTGAGATCGAGGGGAGTCGACGTTTTTGGATTGCGTTGCATAATTTCGGTTAAAGCAGCCACTTTCCTGTCTGCATGCATTGTGCGATGACGCGGACCATGACTGTTATTATCGCGCTCGAGGTGGGCAACACTTTGGAAATAGGTTCGCAACATTTACTGACATTGTTAAAGACAAGCGATATGTGATACTGACTGACTGTGATACTGTGATGGTCAATGTTTCGGACAGAAAAAAATCTATCAGTGAGAAAAATAACACGCGATTTGAAAAAAAACTGTATTGGGGCTTAGAATGTTTTGTGTCCCAGTTATTTTTTCGCCTGCTGTAAATGGTTTTATTGCTGCTGCAATCAGAAAAATGATATTTTCCTCACGTGCCACTCTGTGATGCCAAACAAATATTTTTGTAGCATTTTTTACATAAATTTTTTGAAACAAAAACTTTTAATAAAATACAATAAATAATGTTTGTTCCACAATTTGTATTTGTTTTGTGTTGTTTTTTTTCATAAAATAAGGGAAATATTTTTTGATACATGAATAACTTCATCGTCATAATGTATTATTGCGAATACAAAATAAACATAGAAATCCAATTGCAACAACACACCGAAATACTTGAGCAAATCATGCGCACTTAATTTGCAACAATATTCAAATTTATTAGGAATGCTTATGCGTCTCGCATACATAAATCCGAGAGACGAAACGCTTCAATTAAAGTGTATAACCATTTAAATTTTATATTCTGACATGCTACTCGTTCGTGTGTGTGTGTATCTTTCCCTGTTTCGATTGCGATTAAGGTTTAGGTAAGGTCAGGGTGGCGGTAAGAGTTTCAACGTTACACTTTAGCAGGTAATAGTCAGGTCACTGTGAAGCCACTGATAATGAGATCAGACAGCGGATGCCATTGGATCTCGCACGCCAAAGGAGTATGTTGGAAAAGTTGAAAATCTTGCATTAAGAGACAAGTGAAAATTAAGCTCATCCATAGACATTTTAAAAAGCTTTCAAACGCAGAATAAAGCGAACATTTTGTACTGATTCTAGAAGTGTGGCACTCAGGTCTATGATGGATATCTTTAGACTCAAAGAAGGGATGGGTCACATCCCATGTTGACTTCAAATATAACATTTTCACTAAAGGATTAGGAAATGTTATACATTCACAAGGGATTAAGTTTTTTTTTAATTTTCAAGCTCTGTGGCAAATTTCCTTTTAATTCGGACATTGATTAATTTCTTAATTGTATTAAAACTCAGAAGTGAATCTAGGATGGAATTACATTTATGTATGTATTTATACCATGGGATAATCGTATATATATATATATAAATAATATATATATATATATATATATATATATATATATATATATATATATATATATATATGTATATATATATATATATATATATATATATATATATATATATATATATATATATATATATATATATATACGATTTGACAGACCACTCAATCGAGGGTTAGGGGAAACCAATAATGTAAAACAAACAGGACAAGGGGCTGCGAAGACTAGATATCGCTAGGAGGGAATAATTTTTATTGTACCTAATCCAGCACAGGATGAGAAATAATTTAGAAAGACATAAATATTTTATTCTAATATCTTCTACCTAATCTTTATTTAATTATGGTTGGTAATTTCAATGGAATCCTTTGATCTATGCCTGACCTTATGGGAGGTCGAAGGTGGATCGTGTTAACTAGGACAACTATTGATTACAATTGGGCGCAATCGATCCAAGGATTCGTTACTATACTTACTCGTTAGCATAAGAAGTTTCAAGGTAACAAATTCATTGAAATAGTTCCTAATGGTACCATACAGAGCTGGGAAAATGACGCTATCAGTTCTAATAGTAATTAAATATAAAAATATATACTTATTTAATGTAAAGAATGCCCCTGCTAAAAATAAAATTTGTGGAGATCATCAATATGGTGATGATAGTGACTCAAATCTCTTTCCGCTGAGCCATTTATTCAGGTTTGTAAACAAGAAATAATCATTCAGTGCTAAGTCTGGAGAATATTGTGGATGAGGGAGCAATTCGTAGAATAATTAATGGAATTTTGCCTTGGAAAAAATTTATGGACCCAAAAGTTGGCAAAATATTCACCATCGATTGTTTTTCTCTTTCAAAGGTACTCAATATAGATTATACCGCTCAATATGGATGAAACTCGTCCATATTGCTATTAAACGAAGCTACACACTCCTCCGAAGTTGTCATACGATTGCGTTTGTGGTCCATTGTAAACAAACTCGGCCCCCATCTTATGGAAAGCTTTCTCATACTCAAGTATTCATTATAAATTGAAGCAACTGATATAAGTGATATGCCTATAGTTTCCACAATTTTAGGCACTTTAAATCTCCGGTTGGGTGCAGAGGCATTAACTGGGTGTGCAGAAAGTTTGGCACCTTCCGTGCTTGTACGGCCACATAGTATTTATCAAGTTTTTTTCCGACAATTAATAAGCACACGAAGTTCACCTTTTTTAGTTTTTTCCCCCAAATGACGAGTTGGTCTCTTATCAATGGCTGTCAAACACTAACTAAATGACGCAGTGTATTCTAATTTTGTCACTAGTCACCTACAGATGTCTGTTGACAAGAGCAGTATTGCTCTGTCAGTTAAGAGGCGGGAAAGTCAAAAAGCACTGTTTTATTGACTTGCCCTCGTATATAGCATATGTGTACATGTACATAAAAGAATCTCTTACAGAATATAGATTCATTAACACATAAGTTTGAGCCTCTTTGTAGTTCAAATATTGTGAACTCTAGGGGAAACTTTCATACTCGTACGTTTAAGTATATCAAAATAAACTTTCTCCAAATGTATCATGCATAGCTAAGATTTCCTTACTGGATTTACACATATTATCGGCAAGAAAAATCTTAAGTTGGAGTGAACTCGAGACATACTTAGCCCTTAAAATATATTTCCAATCTATAGATATCCACATAAAATATGAAGCGGCCCTCATGGCGATGGGTGAATGGAGCGAATGCATGTAGTCGCAGTCAGGCTATCAGAGCATATTGGAAAGTATGAAAAGTTATATCTGAATGAATACTTGAAAAGAAAGTTGAAACCGAACTGTGAGACACTGATGCTGGGAAAACGCTTCTGGATAAAGCGGATTCTAGAGGCAGGTATCTGTGGGGATATGTTACTACACGGATGGTTCTTACCAGGATCAACATTTTCATGGACAGCCAATTCACATTTAGGGCAATTGGGTCTGAGAGGTTTAATTCTAAGACCAATTTGGATTGCAAAAATACGGTTAACGATTACGCGGTACGCCACCATCTCTTTTGGGTACTGGCCCACCATGGCTTAGCCAATTAAATTAAATAAATTAAAATAAATAAATTAATAGCCTGGAAATCGATGTCAGAGATTTGCAGACAGAGACCCTGGCCAATGGGAAACTAATTAGGGCTGAGAGGACCGAGTTGCAAAGTTGGGGCGAAATTTGCCCAAATGTTACCAAGGTAATATTACCAAGATCCTATACGGCCATCCAGAAAAATATAAAACGCTGTGAAGAAAAACAAATGCAGCACGTAGTTCCTATAGAGGTATAGGCTTTCGTTTCCCATGTGGGAGCGCACAACAAGTCTTTTTACTGGCTCATGTGTAGGGTTTTTTCTTTAATACGATATAAATATTATCCTCTCTTCAACATAACCTAACCCTCCAAATATTTTCAGCTGCTGAAACATTCAGTCTATTAATCCTTATAATTTTCTGTTCTACTACAACGAGATAACTTAGCTGTGATTAACAAGAAAAAATTTTTGAAATTGATGCGTTTTATATTCAAAAATTTTTAGTTGTAGGATCTTGCAACATCTAGTAATCGATTCATTTAGGGTTGAATGTAAAATCGATTGGAAATCCTTTAAACAAAAATGTTTGAATCCAAATTTCTTCTTAAAGGAATTTTACTCCCAAACTTCCCCCGTAAAGAAAAAAATCATCCCAAAACTTAGGAAACCGCCTCTGTTGGCATCACTGATGTGGAGTGTAATGTTTGTATGAAGTTTTCTATTTGTGTAACTCTGTTATGAAAATATAGTTATGTTTTTGTAATTCTCATATTGTATTTCTAGTTCTCTACGTAGGCCTGTGAGGTTGAATGTGTTTCCAATATGATGTTTGAGGTCTACTGATAAGTTGGCGTTAGCACCAACTAAATACAGACTTATATTCCAGCTAAGGCAACAACACATTTTTTAAATATTTGAACATATATTTTGTGCCTCAAGGAATACAAAATCTTGTTAATGTAATTGTAACAAAAACCAGGATATTTAGAGTCAAACTTCAACCAAAAAATTTTAATTTAAATTTTAAATATTTCATTTGTATTTGTTTGTTGTTCTTAATAATATTATTTTTTTTGTCTTTTTTCTTTTAGAAATAGATGGTCACAATTCAGATGAAACTGCTTCTGGCGAGGGTGAAAACTCAAATGGCGGCGTATCAAATTTAGGTGCTAACGAAGATGATCAGGCTCGATTGATCCTAAAACGCAAATTGCAAAGAAACCGTACATCATTTTCAAATGAACAGATCGATAGTTTGGAAAATGGTAAATACACAAATACATGCGCATTTGCATTTTGTTTGTTAGAATTTAATACTTTTACATTTACAGTGAGGGACAAAACTGTTCAAGAGACTCTCTATGTTGAAAAAAACATGAGCATATCTTCTTGTCTTGCCTATTTTCTTTTCTGCTTTTAAACCTGTCCTTAATACCTTAAAGTCAAAATTCGCAACCATGCGCCTTTATGTATTTTTTCAGAGACACCATTTAAACCCACAAAGTGATAATAATTATGACCCTAGAAAAAAATTTTAATTCTATATTTTCGTTTCTGAGAAAAAATTGACCATTTTTAGCGCTATTCAAATCGACAAAAGGGAAGTAAGTGCTCTTTCTTAGGGGCAAACTTATTAGTAAGTGTCATGCAATCCTCTAAGACGTATGTATATTCTTTATTTTTACACCATGACCATGAACTTTTATTGTTGTTTTAGTGCCCTTCAGATGATTTATGTGTCATTTAAAGTGTTAAAAGTAAAAAGAACATAAAATTTTTCATATCTGAAAAAATTTCAACAAGTTCGAATCAGTTCCACTGTCATTGCAGTGTTTTCCCATTTTCGATTCCTATTCACCGATTTGGATGCTGTCTTCCTTGTGCAGAGAAAAGTAAATTTTTATGATTTTTTTCACATTGAAACTAATTTTACATTAAATAAAGATCATTTATTTCTCCCTTACCTACAATTTCGCCAGTAGTCGCGATTCCTATTTTAGATAAAAATTTTGTCAATTGGATCCTAATGGATCCTTTATCTTTCCTTAAGAACAATCTCCATTTTTCTTACAGGCCATCAACGGTCTCGTTTTTTTTTTTGGGTTAAAGAAATTTTATCACTTATTGGTTGAAAAAAAAATTATTATAAATTTAAAGAAAGAGGTATTAATTTTTTGTTAAATATAAAGTGTTTTCAACTCGAGTTTCACAGATTTAAAGAAGTTGTTCATATTTTTAGCTAAAATTTTTCCTACTTGACTTCTTAGGAAGTTGGAAAATGCTGCATTGGTTTCTTGGAAGCAATGAAAATGTCATTCCCCCCCAATGATCTCCATTTTTACCTGGAATTGTATATATGCCTCAAATAATTTCAATGTTTTTATTTTTTTTTTTTAATTTCATTATTCTAAATAAAACGCTTGGTGCTGCAATTAAATTTTCCTAATACGCATGTGATCTATAGAACACTTATAAATAGAAGTTTGTAAAATATTTCGTAAATTTGTAGATTATTTGAAGAAGTATTTATCAATTTTTGAAAATCGAAATAAATATGTTTTATGAGAATGTAAATTACTCTTAGAAATAGAGGGCGACAGTACTCGACCAATGTTCCGAACAATATCTCATTGCAAACGAAAACTTTGTGACTAGAACACAACATATTTGAGGCTAAATATTTAAGGAGTCTAGAGATCACGGACCACATTATTACCGCTTTCCTTATCTGAAATGCTAATTTTGTTGTTTTCTATTTCCAATTTTCGTTTACTTGCTGTTCAATAAAAAGAATTCGAACGCACCCATTATCCTGATGTTTTTGCCCGCGAGCGTCTGGCGGGCAAAATTGGTTTACCGGAGGCGCGAATACAAGTTTGGTTTTCCAATCGACGGGCGAAATGGCGACGGGAGGAAAAACTACGTAATCAACGTCGCACTCCGAATTCTACAGGGCCAGTTTCCTCATCTACTACGTCTGCAGCTTCCCTAGCTGATAGTCCCAATAGCAGCAGTATTGGGGCCAATTCCGCCGTTCCCCCACCTGTTTTGCCCGTTTCAACAAGCAGTAAGTATTATATATACATACACTTATATCATTTTATTCACTTGATATTGAGCATAAGGGTCTAATTAATTAAAAAAAAGCTCGTATGTTTTTTGATTATTTCGGATATACCACGACGCACTCGGCCGACTCTATTGCAGACTTAACGTCACCTTCTTCAGTTGCAGCTGCCAACGGCTCTACGCCGTCTCTTACACCTAGTGCTGGGCACATAGACACAGTTCCAACTGAACACTTGGATGGATCAGCAAATCCCACTGTTCATAACAACAACAACAGCAACAATAATAGTAATAATAGAAATACTACTACAACTAACAACAGCGACATTAGCCATGTACAAAATACTAGCAACAATGAACGCAGTAGTAGTAGTAGCAACAATAACAACAGCAACAATAACATTTCCTGCGCTACATCAAACACCAACAGCGGGTTCATACATTCCTTACACCACACTCCCGCGGTTCCTCACGCGCATGGTGTTATGCATTCAGAGTCTCATCTGGGCAGCAGCATTATGCCGACTCTCTCGCCCCAACGTATTAATTTAAACAGTGGCTTTTATCCGCCAATGCACCATACTGCAATGCCGATGACTGATACTTATAGGTCAGTAAATTTTCTCTTAAATTGTGATTATTTGTAGGAAGCTCCGATCGAATAGTCGGATCATCATCATCACGAGGTACTACTAAATGGCTCATGAAGACACTGAGTGTTTCTTTCACAGTCAAAATAAAACCATTCACGACTACTTTCTTTTTCGATTCCTATTCGCCGATTTAAAAGCTGTCTTCCTTATTTGGAGAAAAGTAAAGTTTTATAATTTTTTTCGCATTGAAAGTAATTTTAGATTAAATAAAGATAATTTATTGACCATTAACATCTGTTAGGCCTACAAATTCGCCAGTAATCGATACTTCCCTTTCCTTATGTACTTTCATATTTTATAATTTTGTTTGAAGAAAACTAAAGTTTTTATGTAGATTTAATGAACTATTTTTTTAGTTATTTTCAAATCGATTTTCCCAAGTTTGTACCAGTGATTCCCATTTTATATTAAAATTTTATTAATTGGATTCTAAGAAGTCGAAAATATTCACTAACGGATCCTTTGGAGACAATGGAAATCTCGTTCCTTAAGAACAAATTATATTTTTTAATTGAGGATTGTCTACTATACATACATATTGCTCATTTGCTGAAATAACGTCGTAAGTCAAGAAAACATACAATGCAGGATTAATCGTCATATCTTCCTTTATCCTGTGTAAAAAAATATATGTAAATATTTTGTCAACTCTTTTTGTTTGTTTTCTTTAAAACTGATTTTTTGAGTTATGACATTATTTGTGCAAATAAGCGATGTGTATGTGAATAAATGGCATACAAGATACGTCTTAGTCGGAAGCTGTCCTTTTACTTAATAATTACTACTTCACAAATACTTTATTTATTGTTAATTAATGTTAATCTCAAGAAACTAAAATATTTTTTCTTTAACAAATAGAAAACATAAATATGTCTCTTTCCTCTTTTCTCAGTTTGTTAAATTTTTGGAAAATTTTTGTTACAAGCGAGTTTTGGTTGTGGCAAAACTAATCACTGGCTATTACAAAGAAACTTCTTTCATTAGGCTTTAGGAATAGTCTCCCTGTAGAAGAGTTTGTCTTGTCACTTTCAATGTGAAAAAATTCAAATCGAGCGGACACTAGTCCCTATCCTTATCTCCGTAACGTATTTTCCTAATTCCAGCACATTGCGTTCAGTGCATGTGCTGGTCCAGTTAATTAGTTCCTTTTAAATTGAAAGTGTACGAACGCTCGCCTAATAAGCAAATTAATTTCTAACAAATGTTTGTTTTTGTTTTGCTACAGCTCTATGGCGCCAATGACAAGCTTCGCCCACACTCATCCGCCTATAACATCAATACAAGGCTCAACGATTTCGCAACAAAGAGATTTGGCGTCACCTTCCTTGTATCAGTGCCATGTCTCTTTAAGACCTCCAGTTCCACCAAATCATCATCACCATCATCATCATCATGTTATACCAAACGGCAGCTTTGGCTCAGCACCCGGCAGCAGTAGTTGTAACACCTCAAGCCAACTACAGCGCATTAGCAGCGGTTCAACAAACGCTACACCAACAATTACCCCAGGTCAAAGCAGTTACGATGGCATAGGCGTGTATTCCCATGCCGTTGGCTTGCCTCCGCCATCGTCAGCCATGGCAACACACCAAAGCCTAAACAATTGTACAGCTGATCGTCAGACTTCTTGCAGCCCCCACGCCAACAACAATGTCGGCTTAAGCGCACATACCGTTTCAGTGCCCACTTCAACACCCACTTCATATTCACAAGTGGGCTATAACGGTTACACAGCAGTTGCGGCGGCCGCAACTTGCAACAACGCGAACAACAGTCCTTCGCCAATACCACATCCGGCAACGGGTAAACAACAACAATTCTTTGCCTCTTGTTTCTATTCGCCCTGGGTATAAAGCAACACCTTCGCTATAAAAAGGCACATCTTATACCACAATTTGTATTTATATTGTCGTATATAGAAACAAAAGATTTTTTTAAATGGTTTCTTAGCAAAAAAATTAATTAATAAAAAAACAACAACAACAAAACAACAGCACATCACAATATTTTTATGTAATTGAAATAGTAGAAATGAAAACAAACACACAAAATATAAGTAATTTAATTAAAAAAAATTTAATAAAAAGTACATACACAAAGTCCCATACATACACATATTTTAATGTCGTAATGATCATTTAAAATAACAACAACACATACATATCTTTAATGGTTAATGATTTTTATATGTATATATAGATTCATATAGGATTTTTCAATTGGAATGACCGACGGACCGAACGACCCCATTTGCCCAAACAACAATTTTTTCTTTTAATTAAGCCCGCCCGTTGGCTCAATATCAATAATATACCGTTGCCCTTCACCGCCTAACAATGAAAGCATTGCTTCGGGAATTTATTGACAAGAAGAACTCTCGAACAAACGATTTTGAGTAAAAATATTCGAAACTATAATATCGATTTGTTTTTGAAAGCTCTTGCCAACGATATCTCTAGAAGGAATTAGTCGATTTTAAATGATATATACGACAAGACAATCAATTTTCCGATTTTCAATTCGAATCTATAATATCGACATGCCAAGAGCTTTCGTATTCGTCTTCATGTCACTATTTTCGAAAGCTTTCGGCAACGATATCTCTAGAATGAATCGGTTGATTTTAATGACATATGTACTCGTATACGGCAATACAATCAATTTTCTAATAATGGAAAAATTATCGAATCTATAAGAACTATTTGTAAGATTTTTCGAAATTATAAAAAAAACAGCCGCGTTCGGGAAATCACTTTTTGTATGAGTGAACCCAAATCACATAAATGATATTCTGCACACACTATTGGAATACTCATATTGTGTCATCAAACCAATCAGCTGATTCTCAATCGATTTAAAATCACTGAAATGTCATAACAAAACGCATAAATAAACAATTTGCTTTTTATCGGTTTTTGTAGCAAAACTTGAAGTAAAAAAATTAGACACTTTTCATTTGCTTTATTTCACATTTAGTTTTTGGTAGTCAGCTGATCTAGATCTATTTAAGTAGGTTTCTTGCGAGAATAGCAAAAAAAAAAATTGAGAGAGAAATAATTTCAATTTTTCCAACAAATAATTGCTAATAAAAAATTTTTTGCCTAAATTTAGAAATAAAATCAGAAATCGCTACATTTTTACGCACGTCGCTTATTTGACATGTTGACGTAAAAACAATGAAACTATTTGCTAATAATACAAAAAAAGCTGCCACTCTTTTAACGATTTTAATATTTTCATCGATTAGATAGACCTGTAAACACGTGATATTCAGAGTACATATATTGTGCCGTGGGACAAGAAATTGTGCGGTAGGGCAAAGAAATTGACATGATGTTCTATAAACATAATATCTTGTTTCCGCGGAAAAAACTTAAGTAGCTCTAACATATAAATGAGAAGGCAGTTAATGAAATCACTTCTCTTTACATATAAAAACATATGTTTTTTCAACAGTGTTACCAGATGTTACAAAAGGCCCGCCCTGATAAGTTTACTTGCAGACGAAACTGCAAACAAATGCAAACTTCTACTAAAAAAATTATTTCCGTTTATGTGCAATTGACATTCTGACTGGAAAATTTAATTTATTTTGAAATCTCAATAAAAATATTATCAAACTAACAAAAGATCTGCCGTTCCCTTGTTTTTCCAAAATATAAAAAAATCACATGCAAAAGATTTGATCACGTGATATACAGACGATCAATAAATCCTGTGCGGGACTTTAATATTGAAAAGAACAAACTAGACTTGTCGTTACTGTATATAAAAGGCCATTTTAGAAAGGTAATAAATTAATGAATAATATAGCGAAACTTCCAAATTTTGGACAATACCAAACCACATGAGCTTCCAAATAAGTTACGTTCTTGTGACCTGAATTGAAAGATATGGACATCAACATGTGGACATGCAGTTTCAATAGGACGGCGCGATGTGGCGCACATCTCATGCCACGGGCGATTTGCCATTCTCATCTAACGTGGAGCTGATGTGAACTGTTCACAAATATTGTGCGATTTCACCACGTTTGACTCTTTCCGGTGGAGCTCTGTTAAGTCGCATGTCTATGCCAATAATCCGTAACAGCCTGATTTATTCGCCAAAATCATGAAAAATTGGAAATTTTGGATGCGCTCTAAGCAGCAAAACCACATCGGATATATTTACGATGATATATTCATACATAATACTTAGCATCGATAGTTTTTCCGAAAACAAAAGAATTTGTTTTGTATTAAAAATAGGAAGCGCTTAATGAAAGAGCCTTTACATCATAAGCTACATGTCGGTTTGTACATGTGTTGACCTTAAGTGAACTTTAAAGATAAAGTAAAATATTTTTTGCATATGGCCCTTAACACGAACCAATGGCTTTTTCTTCATTTCATAAACAAAACTGTAGGGGAAATATTTAACGTGTAGAGGAAAAAAGATATTTTCCAGTATGAGTAGGTAATATATAAAAAATCTGCTGGCAACACTGATCTCCAAACTGGTTATTTTTGAGGGCACGTGCCCGCAACCCTCACAAGAACAGCAGAAATTTTTCTTACTCGAAAATTTTGAAATACCGCCTAAGCTATACCGTTATCTATGCTCCCCAATTGTTTTTGATTTTCCATCTATGGCCGCCACCGTCGTATATCTATCCATCTTCCTTCATCATCACGTCATTAACAAACTGAAATACAATTTTTTTTATAAAAATACCGAAAAAGAGACAACAAAAAACCCACGCTCGTTTGAATTGCTTTCGATGTCCTTGAAAGAATTCCAAGAAAATTCTATCTACCCGTAATATGTAAAAAAAGTACAACTGGAAAATGTATATTTTACAATTTGCATAAGTTTAATAAAAAAAAACAAAAAACAAAAAAAGTAAATATATCATCTCTATTCACACTATTCACACATTTGAATGCAAATTATTTGTTTTTTCATTAAATTTTTATTTATGTTTATATTTTTTCCGCTAATATTAATGTAATAAGAAAATACGAGTACTAATTGTAATTAATTAAGAAATAATTGTTTCTATAAAATAAAAAAATTTAATCATCACATTAGCTTTTTATTTATGTTTTAAATATTAAATTAAAAACATTAATTTTAGATATTGAAAAATTGTGAATGAAAAAAATTTTCCAACAATTTAGAGAAATAGTTTTCTTTTTCTTAAAACCAAACGCAAGCACCTGGGTAAGATAATAAATATTTTTCAAAGAAAAGTCACGTACCACTATCTCTTAGTGTTAAATAAAATCGGGCATGTATATTTAAACATATTGTTTAGCCTTAATAGTTTTTAAGGCAACGAATCAAAACTCAAATAAATTATGAGTTTTGTTATTAAAAATTTGGGTACTGGATTTAAAATAATAACACTTTTATTTCGATCTCCGTATATTCACAAACTTTATTGTTTACATTCTTGTTTTTATATTATTACATTCCAATGTTTATTTCTTATTTATTCCAGGTGTTTATGACTCAGAGAGACTTAATGAGAGGACAGTTAGTTATTTATTTACTTGTTTACTTATACTTAACCAAAGGTCATTAACTATCTATATACTAGGTGCATATTTATATAATAGGTACATATGTACCTATAATATATAGGTACATATGTTTGCACTTAAATAGCAGTATTTTGAGGAATTTTACTTAATAATTAAGTTTGATTATTTTTAATAAGAAATATAATAACAGTTCAGATTTATGGAATGTATAAACTATAGTAAGTATAATAAGAAATATAATAACAGTTCAGATTTATGGAATGTATAAACTAAATTCTAAATGTATAAACTAAAAACTAAATTCTATTTAATTACAAGTTGATTTCTATTTAATTACAAGTTGATTTCTATTTAATATTACGCTCCAACATTCCGGCCCCATTGAAGGACTGGAAGTCTTCAAACATCTGGAAGCGGTGCTAATTTGTGTATTGGACGTTTAAATATGCCATTTCGGGTTTTGACCTCCGCCACACGGACCTTGCCGTCGTCGCCTGCGATGACCTTTACGACTATCCCGGTCACCCATTGTTGTGGCGGGCAATTGTCTTCGTGGATTATTACCACTTGACCGACCTGGAGACTGGGCATTTCTTTCGACCACTTCGCTTTGCCCTGAAGTCCCAGAATGTAGTCTCTTGACCAGGCTTGCCAGAATGTCTGCTTGAGAACGCAGAGCAGTCGCCATCGCTTCGATAAGTTGGCCTCTTTGCCTCTCACGCCTTCTCCTGATTCTAGTGGCAGCGAACGCAGACCCGTTCCTATTAGTAGGTGAGCCGGAGTTAACGCTTCTCCGTCGTTGGGGTCTGGAGACAGCGGTGCTATGGGACGACTGTTGAGTACCGCCTCTACCTCTGCGAGCATTGTACACATTTCTTCTTGCGTGAGCGACGCATTGCCTACTGCTCGTAGAGTAGGAACTTCGCCTGCTTCACGGCTGCTTCCCATAGTCCTCCGAAGTACGGCGCTCGAGGTGGTATGAAGTTGAATTTCACCCCTAACGACGCTGCGTATAATTCGACGGCCTGCCGATTTTGATTGAAGGCGTTCTGTAGCTCGTTGAGGACTCTGCTTGCTCCCACGAAATTCGTTGCGTTGTCGCAAAATACTTCTTTGGGAAGACCTCTCCTTGCAGTGAACCTTTTAAAAGAGAGAAGAAATGAATCAGTAGATAGATCCGATACTAATTCTAAATGTACAGCTTTAGAAGTGAAACACACGAAAACCGCTATATACATTTTAACCGGTGGTATACCACGAATACGTAGTGAGACGTTGATAGGACCACAAAAGTCTACGCCGACTATTAAGAATGGTCGCGCAGCTATCACTCTATTAGTGGGTAAATTGCCCATTATTTGGGACATAAGCTTAGGCTTATAGCGGAAGCAATGTACACATTTACGAACTATTCTATTGCATTCTTCTTTCGCATTTATCAGCCAAATATTCTCTCGTGACAGAGCTATGAGGGCTTTTGTGCCAGCGTGACAATTTTCGAAATGCAAGTTCCGCAAATAAAGTGTAACAAAGCTATTTCTTTTCGGTAGTAACAGTGGGAATTTGGTATTGTATTCCAAATCTGCATTTAGCAGTCTCCCACCTACCCTTAAAAGTGAAAATGTTCTTTTCTCTTCGGTAAACGTGTGGATGAATGGTGTCAATCTCTGAATATTTGACGGCAAACTCAGAGAGTTTTGTATCCGCAATATCTCTGCGGGAAAATGAGATTTTTGGATTATCTCTACAAGACGAAAGAATGACCACTTTAATTCGATTGTTGTAGGTATAGTATCTTTATCTACTTTTCTGCCTTTGATGCTGTCAATGAATCGGTAAACATATGCAGCAACTCGCAGCAACTTATTATAAGAAGAGTATTTTTCTATCAGATCCAGCATACAATTTTCTGAGTCCTTTACCGCAAGCAATACGTTTGTTTTCTTCATTTCGGTAAACTTTTGGTTCTCTGTTAACTCAAAATGTTCGTTAACAGGCCACTGATGACTATCGTTTAGCAAAAACGAAGGTCCTTTAAACCAAATCGAATTTTTCAATTCTTCGACATCACATCCCCTGGAAACGATATCAGCTGGATTTTGTTTAGTTGGCACATGCCGCCAAAAAACTTGATCTGAACATTCCTGAATCTCAGCTACACGATTTGAAACAAACGTGGACAGTGAGGATGGATGCGTCTTTATCCAATATAAAACTATTTCGGAGTCTGTCCAAAAATTAACAGACTCAATTTCGAAGTTTATCATTAGCTTAATTCTATTCCACAACTTAGCCAGTAGATGTGCAGCGCATAATTCAAGTCTCGGAAGAGATTTTGTCTTAAGTGGAGCAACTTTAGACTTAGCCGTAAGTAGTCTCGAATCAAATTTGGTTGATTCGGAGCTTCGAATGTAAATGCAACACCCATATGCTCGAATGGAAGCATCAGCAAATCCATGAATTTGAATTCTTGCTGCTGAAGTTGTGTTTACGAATCTTGGGATTGTGATTGAATCGAGTTTCAGTAAATTCAACTTGAAATTTTCCCATAAAGTATTTAGGCTCATGGGAATTGATTCATCCCAGTCAAGCTTTTGAATCCATAGTTCCTGCAATAACATTTTAGCTTTAGTTACCAATGGACACAAAAGTCCGAGGGGATCAAATAATCGGGAAGAAATTGACAATATGTTCCTTTTCGTAGCTTTCAATTCTTGAAAATTATCTTCCAAATGAAACTTAAATGTATCATTTTTCGGAACCCAATGTATACCTAGAGCTTTAGTAGCATCTGCATCGCTATGCAACAATTTTTCCTCGTGTAAAGTACTAATGAAATCTGGATGATTTGAAACCCACTTAGTCAGGTTAAAACCAGCTGAACTTAGAATTTCAGTAGCCTGATTACGAATTTCGATTAGATCTTGGTAACTTTCAGCTCCAGTGAGCAAATCATCGACATAGAAATCACTGCGGATAACCTTCGAACCAATAGGTAAGGTCTCTTTGTATAAATCGCTCAAATGGATCAAACATCTTATGGCCAAAAATGGAGCAGAAGCTGTACCATAAGTCACCGTGTTCAAGCGAAAAATCTTTAAGGTATCAGATTGATTTTCCCTCCAGAGGATTAATTGATAGTTTCTGTCTCGATCATCAATCAAGACCTGACGATACATTTTTTCAATATCTGCAGTGATTGCGTATTTATGGAGTCGAAAACGAATCAATGTAGAATATAATTCTTCTTGAACTGTGGGACCGACCATTAACAGATCGTTGAGTGATGCAAGCGAAGAAGTTCTACACGAAGCATCGAACACTACTCGAAGTTTAGTAGTTGTACTCTGAGGTCGCAAAACACACTGATGTGGAATGAAATAATGAGGAAAATCTGGCATTTTGTCCTGGAGTGACATATGGCCCAAGTTGAAATACTCCTTCATAAAATCATGATACATTTGTCTCATTACATTGTCTTTGGAAAGCCTTCGCTCCAAAGATAGGAATCGTCTTTTGGCAATTTCGAAAGATGAACCCAATAATTTTGTATCAGATTTGAACGGTAGCGAGACTTCGAATCGGCCTGACTCCAAACGTCGTACTGAATTTTTAAATTTGGCCTCACATTGTTGTTGTTCCTCAGTATACAATTTCGATGATTCATTTGGAAGCTCTTCTAGCTCCCAGAATTTTCTGACAATTGAATCAATATTGCTCTCGTTTTCTATTGAAGTACTTAAGTGAAAAACTTTGCCATTATTCAAGCTCTTTGATTGATTGTACTTTCCAGTAACAATCCAGCCAAGTGAAGTTTTTTGAAGAATAGGAAGGCATGGGCCAGATTTGATTTGGCCAACACACATTAAATCAAAGAACACTTCTGCCCCAATTAACAAATCAATTTTCTGGGGCTTATGGAAGAGTGGGTCAGCTAATTCTATATTTCTGGGAATATTTAAGCTCGTTGTGACCAATCTACGATCAGGTTGCAAATTTGTAATTGAGCTCAATACCCAAAATTTGGAAGTGAATTGGGTAGAGTTAACCCTCGACGAGACAGTCAAATTAATACATGATTTTGAAACCGAATTTGTTTCACTGATGCCATTCAAATTCAATCTACCTCCTTCTCTCTTTAATCTGAGTAGCTGCGCAAGTTCCTCAGTAATCAAGTTTGGTTGCGAACCGGAATCTAACAGTGCTCTAGCTGGAATAAATTGGCCAGAACTATTTCGTACTCTTACTATAGCTGTCGCGAGAATGATTCTTTCATCCGAAGATGAATAATTTACAGAAGCGTGAGAGATAGACGGCTGATCAGAAGAGTTATTTACGTCATTAGAACCATTATTGAATCGATGAAGTAGCGAGCTGTGAGAACCGTTACATATTCGGCACTTGGAAGACAAACATCGTGCTACTGTATGTCCCTTTTTTAGACAATTAATACATGCTGGCACAGATTTTATAAAGTGAAATCTTTTCGCTACAGTCTCAGAAGTGAAAGAAGGGCAATTATTGATTATATGTTGAGTAGATTTGCAAAACAGACATTTGTCAACGGGTTGCTTTGATTTTGTACAATTTAATGATGTCCTTGTATTTCTATTATTTGCATTCTCAGTTTTATTTTTATTAAACCTCAGCCTTGAACCAGAAGATTCATCAGCTGAAATATGCTGGTAACGTTTGTTTAAAGCGGCTTCGCAATCAGACCATAGAGGAAGTTTTTCAAAATCAAGCTGTTCTTCCCACTTGGACTTACTGACTGGATCTACTTTTGACATCACTAAATGTATCAAAATAGCATTTGTAATTTTCTTGTCATCGCCTATTGATAACAAGGAATCATAAATGGCAGACACAGTATCAATCATGCTTCGCAAAGCAGAAGCCGAAGGTTTTGTAATTTCTGGTAAATCAAAAAGTTTCGATATATTGTCGAAAAATATAAGACATTCATTGTCATAAACCTTTTTTAAGCTAGCTAGTGCTTTGGGATAATTTTCTTCAGAAATCTGAAAAGCTTTCACTGTACCTAAAGCTGATTCGGACAAGCATGATATTAAATGATTGAACTTTTCTATATCTGTCAACGTCGGATCATTATGAACTAAATTTTCAAATAAGCTCATAAAATTCTTATATTCGCTGTATTTCCCAGTAAATTTGGGAAGCTTCATATTCGGAAGTCGAGACTGATGTGACTGTACGCTGAATGAAGTTTCAGGCACACTTGACTGTTTGTTTTTTGTTAGAAGGCTTAACAACAGTGATTTTGTAGTCACACAAATATCCTCAAGCTCAGCTCTATCATCGTTGTCGGGATCCAAATTATCCACCTCCGACTGAAGCTTCATTGCTTGGTCAATATAAGTTTTCAAAATATCCAATCGACATTCTAGTTCAATAGGATTGAACGAAATAGTCCTATCTTTAATGGACTGTCGAATTCGGATTATATTTCTTACGACTCTTTCCTTTTTTAAGATTATTTTCTCCAAAGTTTCCGGTTTGGAAGGAGAATCTTGGCGTTTTTTGCCAGTCATATCAATTATATTTGATCAAATTAATTCCTTAAATACTCGGATTCAGAAATTGCCAAATTAAATTATTGGCAAAATATAATTGAATATCGAAGTTGATTTAGATAAAAAGATTTATAAAAATCTCTCGCCGGATATACGATATTCGTAACTTTTGTTTTTTATATATACTATTTTTGAGTTTAGCAGTATTAAAATTTGTTCCAAATTAACTACCTTATTGAATTTGCAAAAATACCATCAACAGCCTTTGGTAAATAGTTCGAGTTCCTTTACCAAGTGAAATCTCTTTCAGTTAATTTTTTCAAGTACGAAAACATAAGCCGTGCGAGTACACACATCAAGCAATTAATTTTTTTTTTCTTTTTTAATTATATGAAACAAGTTTTCGATGCTAGTGTGAATACACGAACGACTTTATAATTTCACTTTGTATGAAAATTAACTTTCCGAAGCTAGTGTGAACGCACTATTCTGTTACAGCTGCTGTATGCAAATTATTACAATTGGTATAGGAACGCACGGAATGGAATACTGATCTTAAGAAATTAAAGATAACCCAGAATGTATAAAATAAATTGGAAAAAATATTTATTTATTTATTTACAATAAATAAAATTAATAAATAGCGAAATTTTTAATTTTTTAACGCACTTAAAAATTTTCACGCGATTGAAGTACCGGCGGTAAACGAAAGTTGTTATAATTTCTCTCAATAATAAAGAGACCGAATTGTTTGTGTACGAATGTGTTAATAATAAAAATATAAACACTTAAGGGTGGAATTTGTTTAATATAAATATTAAATAAATAAACTGTTTCACAAAATTCAAGTGTAAAAATGTATTTGTGTTTGACTTGCAATGCAGAATAATTTTTGATTAACTTACAAAAATCTCTTAAATTTGATTAAATTACAAATTTAAGGGTAGAAAAACACAAATATTTTGGACACTTGTTACCTCTTGATTCGAATCGAAATTACTCCCCTTCTTAGGTTCAGCTCTACACAGGCAACGGCAACGGGGCATCTGGACACGATTATGAAGATTTCCCAAATGTGAAATTGATGGAGATATGTTGGATTGTTGATGAAGATCTGTTGTTGTTGATGGAGATCTGTTGGATTGTTGATGGAGATCAAACTTTCAAATTCAATTGCACATAAATATGTCTTTTTATGATGATTAATAAAATATGCTTCACTTTTTACACGCAACAAAAACAATTTTGTTTTTAACAAATTTTAATTATTTTATAAATTTATTTAAACTGAAGTATCTTATCAGTTTATTTTATTTGTTTAACTGAAATAATTTATCAGTTTTTCTCAAATTTGTTTAACTGAAGTAACTTATCAGTTTTTCAGTTTTTTATTAATTTTTAAATTAAGTTTTTTAATTATTGTATAAACTGAAGTAATTTATCAGTTTATGTTATTTTTATAATTATTATTATTATTTAAATCAAGTCCCTGCTCGGGCGCCAAAATGTTTAGCCTTAATAGTTTTTAAGGCAACGAATCAAAACTCAAATAAATTATGAGTTTTGTTATTAAAAATTTGGGTACTGGATTTAAAATAATAACACTTTTATTTCGATCTCCGTATATTCACAAACTGTCTTACTTTATTGTTTACATTCTTGTTTTTATATTATTACATTCCAATGTTTATTTCTTATTTATTCCAGGTGTTTATGACTCAGAGAGACTTAATGAGAGGACAGTTAGTTATTTATTTACTTGTTTACTTATACTTAACCAAAGGTCATTAACTATCTATATACTAGGTGCATATTTATATAATAGGTACATATGTACCTATAATATATAGGTACATATGTTTGCACTTAAATAGCAGTATTTTGAGGAATTTTACTTAATAATTAAGTTTGATTATTTTTAATAAGAAATATAATAACAGTTCAGATTTATGGAATGTATAAACTAAATTCTAAATGTATAAACTAAAAACTAAATTCTATTTAATTACAAGTTGATTTCTATTTAATTACAGGTTGATTTCTATTTAATATTACGCTCCAACACATATTGTTATGAAAAATTTAAACTTTGGAAAAATCCTCCCAAATGAAACAGAGATATCCTTCATATATCAACTTTTAAGGAATTGCGACTTTTGCCTCCCAGGAACAATAGCATTTGACAGATCGCAGTACTGATATGTGTATGTACTTCTTATATATGCTTTTTTGAAAATATTATATCCAAGCCACCAATGGAAAGAAAAATAATTGGCAAAATTTGTAAAATAGAGCTCCCAATATACCCTTACTTCACACATCCTTGTCATCCAGAACTGAAAATTAAATTTGTGATTAGGAAATAGTAAATATTAAGTAAATATTAACAATAGTAAATATTAACAAGAACAAAATACTAGACACATTTATTATAGCATTTGACATAGCGCGTTGTGCAGTGCTTTAACGGCGAGAGAGTACCTCTTACATATCCTTTTTTTTAAATAGTTTGCGATGAACAGAGCACTAAGAAATAACAAAATTTTGCCAAAAATCCCAAAATATAACATACTCATATGATTTTCTAACGAAATATTTCTGAAATTGCAGCAAGGATATGGATAGCTTCCATAACCATGAGCAGCCAGGAGTAAAAAAAATATCAGGAGTAGCAAAATATTGCTTGTAATTTTATAATCGCAGCAAGGATATGGGTATCTCTCATGTATACCATATATCCTTTTTTGAAAAGTTTTGAATCTGGTTGTATTTCATTTAAAATAATTTTCATAAAATGAAATAATATCCCAAAGAAAATGAAACTGTTCTCAAAAATAAATTCCTAAATGTATGGAAATTGTTTGGGAATTATTTAATTTTTATTTCTGGGCGTTACTTCACACGGCCACAAATTAAATATTATGAACATCATTTGTTTGTGAAATGACTGCCTTCCATCATTTTTCTTTTGAGCCCCCTACATTTTGCGCTATAATTGTAAATTTAAAATTGCAATGCCAATATTAAATCAGTCAAAACTTTTTTCAAAGTTGGTCTTTGTCGTAACAAAAAATATGTGGAAATGGCTATGCAGCTAAACTATCAAAAGAACATTGATTCACGAATATTTCTCGGGACTTAATAAGCTCAGGCAAAATTATTTTCTATCTTCGAGCACCAGACAAAAACCACAAAAATCAAAAACGCCGGAAAATAGAAGATGCAGGATAATCTTTGATATTTCGTCCGATTTTACCGAGAAAACTTCAAGGATTGCCAATAATTTAATTTTGAAAACATTAAATGAGTCACAACAAAAGCTTAAAAGTACTGTACAGCAAACTTTAAAACACCGAATATAAAAAGTCGACCGCACAGTGCTTTGACGCCGAACAAAATGGGACGAAAACGGGGAAGGCTTGGAAGCTGCAAATGGCAAAATGGCAAACAAATTTAAAAAGTCGCGAAATTGTGGGGAGGGGACGGGTATACTCCACATATCCGTCTTACAACGATAAGCTAGAAATAATGGCAATAAATTGAAAAGATTTGCAAAGTGCAGCCAATAATATGTACGAGTATATGATATGTCTGAAATCTCAGCAAGCATATGGCTATCTTTACCATATCCTTTTTTGAAAAAAAAACAAAAGTCGCAAACATATATTCTTATATAACCTATATACCGCAACAATAAAACCTGAGAATTTGCTTTCGTTGCGACAAGTACGATTATATGAACATATATATATTCTCTGTTGAAAAGAAAATTACTTTACAATTCCTTCTTTGACCTCTCTAGATATTCTTTGAAATAACAATAAATAATTTTGTAATATATTTATTACAGTTTATTTAAAAATATATGTACTAAATTAAAAATCTTAAAAAACTATGAAGAACAGTGGTCCTTAAGTTCGAAAAACATAAAACCAAATATTATTCGATATATTCTCCAAAATAGCTATTTAATATTTTATTGTTTGTTGTTGGCTTAGCTAGGAATATGCCTGCATTTCATTGGCGCTGACAAAATCATCAGTACGCTTTTAGTCAAATCATGATTGAAAAGCATTCAGCCTCGTATATTTATGCCACACACTACAAATACTTTATGAGAATTCAAACAGAACTCAATCATATTTTTCTATTCAACAAAAAACACAAAATTATAATAGCTTTAGAAAGCTTTTGTACAAACACAACACAACAAACAATTATAATATTTAGGAAATTGAAAAATACAATATATTTAATCAAACTCTGCTAAAACTGGTGTCCTTACAAAAAAATGTGATAACTCAAAAGCCTCTATCTAAATAAATGTATTCAGATAGCCCTAATATTTTCTTATTAATTAATAATCTATATATAATTATGCAATTGAAAAAAGTTCGATTCCTATTCACCGATTTGGCAGCTGTCTTCATTATGTTGGAAAAAGTAAACTTTTTATGATTTGTTTGCATAGAACTGATTTTGTATTAAATTGAGATTGTATATTTACTACTGGCAATAAAATCTTTATATCTAAAAGGCGTACAAATTGTCTAGTTTTCAAGATATTTTTTTCTTACGTAGATGTCATTTTATCGTTAATATTTGAGGATTTAAAGAAATAAATATTTTTTATAAAAAAGGAAAGAGTTTCAAATCGATTTTAAAAAATTTGTAAGAGTAATTCCTGTTTTAAATAAAAAAATTTTCAATTGAATCCCAGGAAGTCGAAAAATATTCCAACGGATCCTTTAGAACGTTGAAGATGTCATTCTTTAAGAGCAACTTTCATTTTTTGATTAAAAACTAAAATTAATTTGCTTTTAAGTGGACTTGAAGAAATACATAAATATTTTTTGTTTAATAAAAATTTAAATTTTTTCTTACAAACAATTAATATTACGAATTAAATGTACTCGGGATAGGATGAAATTTTCGTCCATCGATTTTTATTTATGATTAAAATCCCCCTGCCGGCGTATATTAGGAAAATATTTCTTATAGATTTTCTCGTCAAGAATAATGTTTCTCCAGTAAAATTTGTATTACTAAGCCTAGTGGATTTCTTTTAAGGGCATTCGCTGTTCTAGAATTTAAAATTAAAGAGGATTTTTCGTTTGTATTAAACGGTGTCACAATCTATAAAACATCCACATCATTGTTTTATTTCCATCAAAATCAAAACAAATAGAAATTAATAAGCGTGGGGTGGTGATGGTACCAAATTAATAATCTAATGTTAAACAGTTGAAAGGAGGAAAACAATTTCATTGAGATTTTATACAAACGGTACGTATTGCTATATAATCATAAACATTTATGGAAGGGGGCCGGCCGGTCTGTCTATTTTATGTTAAATTTACCAAGGGGTACTTAAGTACACTTCTCAAGTGCGTATACAATTGCTTATAAGGGCTCTCAAGGACTCCACTTGACGTACTAACAACAATAAAAACACACTAACATACACATAAGCATTTAGTATTTATATATCGAAATTTCTCAATACTTACTTACTCACACACACACGCACATGCAAATAAATGAAACACAAATTCAATATACAACGCAGTAGTATTTCTTTCGTTCACAATTTATTTATTTACTTCAATAAAATAAAAAAGTGCATTAATTTGTTGAAGAGGGCTTAAAAAATTATTATTAAGCTTTATTACAAGTCGCACAGTGTGCCTGAAAACAGAAATAATAATTCTTATAATAAATGTTTTTTTATTATACCACGAGTTGTATTATGTAAGTAACTTTGTTATCGCTAGAGTCGCAGATAACAGCTTCAAATGTGTATTTTAGATTTTTTATAGCGTAAAAAATATATAGAGGTACTTCCTTCCTTTTTAGAAAAATTATGAACTAAATTGAAATATTTATCAAACGATTAAAATTATATATTGATTTATAATTTACTAGTATATAAGCCTGTCCATGACAGTCATCAATATATGTATGTTTTTTAATATAAAAGCAAGTTAAAAATAAAGGCTTGTTTTAAAAACAAATTTTGGAAGTTTAGTGCGGCTTTTTAAAATAATTTACATATAGGACTTCGTAGTATATATATATATATATATATACATATATATATATATATATATATATATATATATATATATATATATATATACATACATACATATATACATATATACATATATATATATATATATATATATATATATATATATATATATATATATATATATATATATACATACATATATATATATATATATATATATATATATATATATATATATATATATATATATATATATATATATATATATGGCAGGCATAATCAGGCCTAAAAAATTTTGTATTTAAATAAATGCTTTTTATCATGCACTCCATCCCCAGACCAATTACAACAAACCCAGCTACATCTTCGTTGGGTTGTTTGTCGCGGGTAGTACTATAAATATGCAAATTTTCAGCTTTATACACTGACTTATGGCTAGAGAAAGCTCTGGAATGACAAACAAATGAGGAATAAGGAAGGTGTAAAAACTGTATAATCTCCAAAATGGTTTTACCGACTGGTGGCTTTAGAAAGTTCTGGAAAGATAAAAAATTTACGGAAATTATATACTTATGTATGTAGATTTTATTTATTTTATTTTAATTATTTATTTTAACTTGGTCTTAACCAACATAGTAACAAGGATCTTCACTTGTTTGTAGTGAAACACACCAGAGTTTTAAGTGGGAATCGGACGCATACCCACTGTACGGATAAGCTAGTCTACTACCCCACTAGCCTACCGAGTTAAATATGTCAAAGATTTACGTCAGTGCCTGCCATAAGATCTAACCTGACGGTGCTCTTCGCATTGGGCGAATACAGCAACTCACCACCGTCAGCGTCGTACCTTCTAGAGGCACACGTATGCTGTGGATCTACATGTGCCCCATGTGATAGCCAGGCTGCAGAACCATGTAGAGACACCTTGCTGGAGTGCTGGAGCTATCGAACCTCCTACCACCCCAACGGCCCATCAGTGAGAAGTCTCCCTATAAGAATGTATGTATATTCTTGAACCACTCACCAACGGCAACCGCCAGGCAGCCCTGTCGAGTATCAACAGCACATAGAAATATATGGCCTGAAGAGGGCATCTATAACACAATCACTAGCATCATATTGCAGACACACTCATCCGAATAACTCTTCCCGTTTTTGGGTTTTATCCACCTCACCAATAACCAGTCTAGGACTAGTCCTAGTGGCTACTGGCTCCTGTGTTGCTTGACACAATCTCTGGTCGACCTTGTGCTAAAAACACCTCCGATTTTCGGTCTCGCGCAAACCTGAGGCATCGGTAGCACGTCAGTTACCCTGTTATTTCAGGGATTGGGTAGCAAGATACCAGTTCTTAAGGGTTATCAACAAAAAGGCCTTGGTCCGGAAACCTAATAACCTTATATCCCAGGAAGCCCAACACCAATCCACCAAGACAGAATGTATAAGTCGTGTCCCCACCGGGGGAAGCCTACCGAGACAATCAGCATAAAATTATAGCCCATAAAATGTGTGCAAGAATTTTTAGAGAGCACAGCAAATATTACCAAAAGATACCTTCCATTCTGTTGAAGCCGTAAGGTAGCTTTAAAAATTAGAAAGATAATTTTCACTGCTATTGTTGGCAATTCCACAACCATTTTGTTACTATATTTATCAACAGCTGGTGCTTTCTTCAAGTTTAGGCCAACAATACTTTTTTCGATCTCCAGAATATCAAATCTTAATGGAATAGTGGCCTCATAAGCATTTGGTGGCAATATATTTCTCAACTGGTTAATGAAAAGAATTCCCCATTCGGTGTCAGTCCTTGCCCAATGCAAAGGAGCTTATTTATTGGAGGTTCAGTGTGCATTCGATTCTTTTTAATTCTAGAAGTTTTCTTAGCTGTTCAGTGCTCGTTTTTAGTTGAGATGATCTACATCGTTGTGACTCTCTCCGCGGTCTTCTTTTACAAGTAAGCAACCATCTCATGTCTGAGTAAACTCGGTTATACCTCACCTGTCGATGGATGGAAGAAGCATGCTGAGCAGCCTGTTTAAGATTTCCCTCAAACAATAGAGTCATCTATACCCGCCGGCATTCTTAACTGCATGTTATCCAAGCAATGTGCATTAAATTTCTTCTGCATTTTAAGCATTTAATATACGCCGTTGTCATTGCTAAACCGACCGCTAATGATGCACGGCTACAATAGTGGGTGAGTGGTCTGAAGATAAATCTAAAGAAGCCTCAACTTGAATCGATTCTCTGGGCATGACCTTCACTACCCCAAAATTAATAACATCAAGGAAATTACAAAAAAGAGATTGTATCAAGCACAATTCATAATCACAGTAGGCTTAGAATACTTTTATACAACCAACACAACAAACAGTCATACTCAACATGAGTCTATTTTTAAAATATTTATAATAAAAATATAAAGTATTGAATCAAATTATATCAATTTAATTTTGCATAAAATTGAAATTTCTTATTGCAACAAAATATATGTATGTATATAAAAAAAAAATTATTGAATTTAGTAATTGTTGTCAAAAAATTTATCTAAATTTTAAAATTTGTTGCTGTTTCAAACGTATTTATGCGAGCGATCGATGTCGAATGACATCGTGGGACAGGCAGTAACAAATTTAGACATTCATGAAATAACAATAATATAATTGTTTTGATTTTTTTTGCACATACTCGTAAATAAATAACTCAATGATTAATAATAAATAAATAAAAATAATTAGAAGATTAATTGCATAATCCGCTTCTTAGTCCACATTTACTGTTGACATTTACATATTTTTATTATGATTTGTTGGATGTGCGCGAGGAACTTGCTCGCGAAGAAATCACAAGTGTGTGGCCGGCCGGCTTGAGCTAAGCTATTAAGAACAGAAAAAGCAGCCAAAATAAATTTTTCATATTTATTTGATTAATTTCGATTTAAAATATACATATATATTTCCCTTTATTTATATAAATTAACTGATACTGTATATCGCTTAAGTATATAAAAGTTCATGTTGAACATAGGGCGTCCGTAAATTCTCTCCATTTGGAACGATCATTGGCTAGAGCTTTGACTTGGATCCACGACTTGTTGCAGCTTTCGACTTCCCTTCTCACCATGCTTACCCAAGTGTTACGTGGGCGACCAGGCCGGCGGTGACTATGCGGGTTCCAATCGACCGCCTCTCCGCCGATTTCATTATGTGGCCTACGTGGAATATGGCCAATACAAGACCACTTTCGGCGTTTAATTTCCATCTCAATTGGTACACATTTGGCCACGTATAAAAGTTGTTCATTTGTCACCTACTGTGGCCAGAATATGCGAAGGATTTGTCTAAGGCAGCGATTCACAAATATTTGCAGCTTTCTGAGTGTGCTTTGCGTTGTGCTCCATGTAGTGCAGCTGTAGAGTAGGACAAATTTTACACTGCAGTTAAATATTTTAATTTTTGTCAGTATAGAGATATTGTTCGCTCGCCAGACTTCATTTAGCGAGTGAAATGCGACTCTGGCCTTGTTGATGCGGTCCGTTATGTCCATTTCAGAACCGCCATCCTTCGAAACGCGACTACCCAAATAGCAGAAAGAGTCAACATCCTCGATAATAGCTCCATGTAGTGAGAGAGGAGTTGAGTTGGTGGTACCAATCCGCATGGGTTTTGTTTTATTTACGTTTATCTTAAGACCAACTTTCCTTGAGTTCTTATCTAGGCATATAAGGTTTTGTTGTATATCATCTAGTCGGTGGGCGAACAAGCATATGTCATCCGCATAGTCTATATAGTTTAGACGTTCGCTTAGATTCCAGCGTATACCATGAGGAGCATCAATATTTGTCTGATTCATTACCCCATCTAGGAGGATAAGGAATAATGTGGGAGGTAAAACGCAACCTTGTCTAACACCTGTGCTGTGTTCGAATGAGCTGCTCTCGTTTCCATCGAACCTCACTTTGGATTTGGCCCCATTATATAGCTCGCGGATTAGATCAACAATCTTGTCTGGTATACCTTGACTCCTAAGGGCCGCCCATATGGCAGGTCTGTATACAGTGTCAAAGGCACGTTCAAAACTCGACAAACAGCATATACAGGTGACTATTGTACTCTTTAGACTGCTCGATTATGATGCGGATGGTGTTAATGTGATCTACACATGATCTTCCGGGCCTAAAGCCGGCTTGCTCCCGGCGTAATAGCGTCTCTATAATTGGTTTGATCCTTTGTAACAGGAGTAGAGCAACTACTTATTGTTGACATTAAGTAAAGTTATTCCGCGCCAATTTTTGCAATAGCTGAGATCGCCTTTCTTAGGGATAGTTACAATCACTCCGGGTTTCCAGCTCTCTGGAATTTGATTGTTAAGCCATGCAGATTGTATAAGAGGTATAAGCGCTCCGGCAACAGGTACAGCCCCATATTTTAGCAGTTCAGCTTGTACAGCGTCGGGACCAGGGGCTTTAGAATCTTTTAGTTTCAGCAGTATGGCCAGTATCTCGTGGTATGTTGGGGGAGATGTTGATATATCTCTCCACGGATTACGGCGACGAGAAAGCCAAGGGTAATCATTAATATTAAAAGCAGTGCCATTTGGGATTGGAGCAGAGCCGAAAAATTCCCGCCAGCGTTATAATTTTTCTTTGGGTGATTTGAGATCGGTGTTATTCTCGTCCTTAATCATAGTGGTGTTTTTTATACCCTTGCCATCAAGATGCTTTATTGCAGTGTAAACGCCGCGCATATTGCCAATATTTGCTGCTTGTTCCGCTTTCTCAGCGATAATATTATAGTGTCGCTCACGGTCAGCACATATTAGTGTTTTTACGGTTTTTGCTGATTCACGATAGTTTCTTTTGGCCACAACTTTAGCATCCGCTGTTTTCATTCGAGTTACGATGTTGTTAAGGCGCTTGCGGTTTGCGATTTCGGCCCAAGACTCTTCGCTAATCCATGGTTTAAGATTTTTCTTTCTAATTCCCAGGATCGCTTTAGCAGTCTGACAACAGTTTTTTGTAATCGAAGGCCACGAGAACCTTTCACTACTTCATGAACGGAGTGCACCACTGACGGCAGAACAGTAACGTGCGGCCACTTCTGGATTACGAAGACGAGACGTATTGTATTTAATGGGTGCGTTATTCAGATTTACTGATGCTGGGCGTAGTTTGAAAGTGCCTACCAATAGTTTGTGGTCGCTGTCAATATCTGCACCTCGCATAGTTCTCACATTCAATAGGCACCCCAGGAAAAGTTTGCTGATCGCTATATGGTCAATTTGGTTTAACGTGAATCCATTAGGGGACTCCCAGGTGTATTTGTGAATATTTTTGTGGATGAATTTCGTACCGCCTATAAACAGACGATGTCTAGCGCATAAGTCCGCTAATCTTTCACCATTATTATTTCAGATATCGCCCAGTCCTTGGGTACCCATAACAGACCGAAGATTTTTGTTGTCACGACCTACTTTAGCATTAAAGTCACCGAGCAAGATTTTAATGCCGCCACTTGGGATCGCGTGTATAACAGCTTCAAGTTGACTATAAAAGACATCTTTAGTATCACCATCGCCTACTTCTGTTGGCGCGTAGCACTGTATCACAGAGATTTTACGAAACTTTGAGTTGAAACGTGCAGAAATGATACGGTCACATACTGATGAGTAGTGTATGATTGCTTTGTTCGCCATTGCGGAGAGTATTAGGCCAACACCGTTTATGCGTTTTTCACTGTTGCCAGAAAATATCAATGTATTGCCATTTTGTGTGCGCGTGGAACCGCTGTTCAACCATCTAACTTCACTTATTCCGAGAATATCGATTTTATAGTTGTTCATTTCTCTGCAAACTTGTTCAAGCCTTGATGGGTCAGTAAGAGTTTTAATGTTCCGTTCCGTTCCGTTGTTTAAAGCCAAATTTCGTCATCGTGGTGGGGGATCGTGTTGAATTCATTGTAGACGTTTCAGTAATAAGTGTTTTTTTCCGGGAGCGGGATATTAACCCGCAGCCCAACCTGCTTGAAGGCGAGGGACCTGGAATAAAAATTCCTTGGCAGTGGTTATTGAATGGCGCCAATATTTCGCCATGACGATTGGAGCCTCTACGGCACTCAGAATTTAGAGGTACACGTTGCCATGCGTGTCCATTTGAGACCCTCTTCTCCAAACCGCTGAGTTGTCCGCCACTGCTTATTTAATTCGCAGTTATCCTCCATGCAGCATGGTAGGGTTCTCCGCTATCCGCAACCTGCGGAGGCGTCCCGTAGCACCTCAGCTATGCTTCCCGAAAAGGTTCTTTTACATTTATATCTGCGTGGGATGAAGTCCCGACGAAGAAAAAAATATAAAAAATCCCCGGGGGGAATTTTTAAAATACTCTATAAAAATGTCATATTCAAACAAAAATTTGTTATATATTGATTTTTTTCTTTCTTTTTTATTTGTAGTGTAGTTGCAGCATTTACATCATTTGCTGGCAATTGGTGCCACTGTCCGTTAAGAACTTACGCACAAATTCATTTATTTCATTATATTATTTAAGTTCTTAACATCTTGTTAAGTCATCATTATTATTTATATTACACAAAATAATTTAAATAATCCTTCAGTTATTGTTTGTGTCAAATATGAAAATCAGATTTTAAACAAACATCCTCGTGCACTGAAAAGGAAGGGGGAATGAGTGGAGGAGTGCAACTAAACTGTTATAACTTCTAAGGGTGTTGTGAAGCAGATTAAATTTTTCTGTTACATCGTGGAACGTGGATATTTTTATACAATCATATGCATGTGTGTATGTACAAACACATATATACACATACACACATACATATATGCCCATCGTTTGCCTAAACGTCTACGAGTATGTGCCTAAATGCATATGTACATACTCGTCATACACAATTGGGAGTGTCTACATCGCATTCTTAATCGTTCTGGAAAATACCACTCAAAAGGTTTTATACCAGAACTTAAAATGAAATTGTTTCAAGTTGGACTTTGAAAGGTCTTAGGAAAACACATATTTTTTTCTTTTTGTAATAAAATCACCACTCAGGATAATCGAGCGTTATTCGAGCGATGGACGTCGCTTGAAATTAAAAAAACATGTTGTTGCTATTGTGAAGAGGGAATGCATTGTCCTTGTCCCCAATAAAAGAAAAACTTAAAGTTTGAGTTATAAATTGCACCAGGACATGCGTAACTCCTGGCTCACCGGCTGCCTGTCTCAACAACCCCATACTGCCTTCATTTTAAACGTTTCATTCCAGCTGAAATTATAAACAAAAGTAAGCTGACATTTGCAACTGTTTCCAAAATCTTGTTATTGACCTCTATGCATCCTTTCACCCATATAAATATCCTTTTATTCAAGCAACAAGTTTTTGCTATATTTACCCTCGGATTGCAGCAACAATTTTTTAAGAAATTCTCTCATTTTAATTTGAGGTATGAGGGAAATTGCGTTTCAATTATTTTGAGGATATGTCTACCTCCCATATATCCTTAATAGCGAATGGTAAGTTTCCACCACTTTGCTTGCTATATATGTATTTTTAACTTCAAATATAAAATTTTTGCCACTTTTATGATCAGAATTCGGTTCCCGCCGCTCGTATATCCTTAATTTAAGGAATTAAATTTTAGCAACGTTTGGTAAGCGTAAGCAAATCTATGAGACATTTATGACTAAAACACAGGAAAAGGGTATTTTTATATTATAAAATTTCTTACAAGGACTTTAATTTTTCTCATATGTCCTTTTCTGTTAAAGTTTGCACAAAAAAAAAAATAAAAAAAATTCTATTCTTATATCGAGTTTCCTCAGTGATCGCACCATACGACTTGTTATAAATTGGATGACATCAGACGAGTTTGAAACTAATTCAGGGGTACCGCAAGAGTCCGTTCTTTGGACTTGACGTCTTGAGAGTTATTAGTGGCACACTACTCAGCTGTTTGTCGTTTAGAATAAATGAGAGTGGACGTATTACTATTAGCTATTTGAGAAACCACTTGAAAGCAGTTTGACCAAAATTATTACCAAAAGTAATCCTAAGCATATCCCAGATCAACGACTTGGTTTCAGCAAGAAAGATGGCACCATTGAACGTACACACATACTTATGAATGTAATTAGAAGTGCTTTCCAAACAAGCAAAGATATTATTCTGCTCTATTCACTGACGTTTCTCAGGCTCTTGTTAAAATATTGCATGAATAATTAATCCAGGATCCAAATATGTTCCTTCAAATACTCATAAGCTCTTTAGCTGGACGCAAATTCATCATTAAAGAAAATAGTGTTCTGATTACTCCACACCAGCTTGAAGCCGAAGTTCCTTTGGCCAACATCTTAGATCGTGCATTGTATTTGATATACGCCTCCGATATGCCAACAAGTAAAAATCAACAAGAAACATCCTGCGAACTACAGGAACACATGTATTCTGTAGTTGGAACAACGGTTGAAACTATAGAGAATAAAGGTCAACGCAATACTACGAGGTTAAATTTCTTGCGAAGCACATTGATACCGTCTAACATGGAAGGCGGACGGAAGCGAACCAATATCTCTACGACGAATAAACGCAGGATATGCCGAAAATATTCCTGCTGTTCGTGAGGGTTTGCAGGAGAATCCGAGAACTCCACCTTTCGCAGCACACATCTTGGTGAATTTCTCATCGTGACTTGGGCCTGCATCCGTACAAAATTCAACTGACCCATAAGCTGAAGGTAAACGACCATAGCCATTTGAGAACTTAACAAAGAATTATCTCATCAGCGATGAGGCCCGTTTCAGTATGAATGAGTATGTCAACAAACGAAATTGTAGAATTTGGTACAATAGCAATCCACATGAGATCCATTTGACCTGAATTGGATATGTGTACCAACATGTGGTTTCAATAGCACAGCGTTACGCGATACAGTGCTCATGCCACGTTGGACATTCCGAGGAATTTAATTGCATGGTCATGGCGTTAGTGCGAATGTCCCTTACCAGGATAAGATGTAACCTTAATGTTAATCCAGGCTATAAACTACTCTCAAATGTGTACTAAATTTCATTCGAGTCTATCCAGCCGTTTTTGCCTAATTGAATAATAACATCAAAACTTTCGTAAGATAAAAACTTTAATGGCTCTATTTTAGATCTTTGAATTTTGTTGCAAGCTTTTCGCTCAGAAATAAATATTTAGATGAAAATTGGACAGAACGGAATTCTTTTTTATAAAAAAGTTGTGAGCCTGTGCAAATAGAATCTTTGCAGTTTTAAGGTAAATCACATACTTGTGAATATACGAATGAAAGAATACTGTTTATGAATACGACGCACAGTGGCTGAAAATCGTTTTTCATTGGACAAAAGTCGAATTTCTTTGTCACCGATTTTTTAAATTTTTACGCCATTTTGGAGCTAATATATCCATATTAAGGTAGCCAAAAAATTAGGTTAAACTATTGATAATTGTGGGCGTGGCATGCTGTCAAACTCAACTGTTTTTGTTATTTCAGAAAAAGGTGTTTTTTATCAGCTTTTTGTCAAAAATAAATGGTTACTACTCGCAAGCTATCATCGATAATGGCCTGCGGTCTTTTTTATAATGTTGGTAGGATTATAGTCTTTAGTTGTTGTAAGTGGTTACCGCTCTAGCGTTTAATATTAGAGGTATTATGAAATATTTATTAAACTACTATATTTTTCTGAAATTTAAATTTTAGTGGAATAGAACTTCTAGGGGACAAAAGGGAACAAGAAACGTATACCACCCGAAGAAAGGCGAAGGTGTCTTCTTTAACCCTATATATACTTTTGCACCCGCCACGACCCGCCGCTAGAACACTTTTTTAATTTTAATGAAATTACTCTAAAAAAATTCAAATTACGACAATTTAAACAGCCCTATAATTACTCGTATACAATGGTGTATTAAATTTTCCCTTTTTTAGCCAAAGGTTTATGTTTTTTACTTTAGACTACGTAAAACTAAAATAATTAAATATAATACCTGCGAAAGAGTTTTATGGCTTTGTTTTGATCAGCAAGAAAAAACAGTCATAAAAATATCACAATAGGTTCTACAGTAAACATATGATCTCTTTCTAATATAACTGTTAGGGTCAGCCAAAGTCATAAACAATTTTATAATAATAATCGCGTCATTAAACCACTAAAGATAAAAAGAACCCCATATTGACAAGATACTAATAGTTTTACCTGATATTAAGGTCTGGATAACAAGTGCAGTTTTGTTCAATTTAAGTACCACCTGCTATGAAATTGAAGATCAATGTGTGAATAACATATATCTAGAAATGTATACAACTATGGATACAATAAGGGATTACTCAATAATAAGTTAATCCTTTACGTATATGTACGTATATTTGCAAGTGATAAATCATAACAGACTCAAATAAAAATATGGAGAGCTTCGGTTATAAAGAACTCGCCGAAGAGTATTTTAGAAACAAAAACCAGGAAGATGTTCTTAGTTACGTTAAAATAAAATTAAACTTAAATTCGCGTAGCACCGAAATACAAGAGCAATTATCTAATTTTGTAAAAGAAGTTAGCTACAGTAAACAAAAGTTTTATATAAAAAGGGAAAAGTGGTTAGAAGGCCAACTTACTGTCGCTGCAGAAACAGCAAAGCAAGATAAGGTTGGAAGACCACGCAAATCATTGGACAACTGCAGCGCTAGATCTAAGAGGCGGAAACTTAAAGATGTTAACGATGCAATTGGTCGTACAACTATAAAAGAATCTTCGTTAAAGAAATATGGAAACACAAAGCTAATTCTTTTTTGCAAATGGGGATGTGATGGTTCTTCGGGACAAAACCAATACAAACAAGTTGTATGTGAAAACATTTTGGACTCGGATATGTTCATGGTATCAATTGTGCCATTGCGATTGAAAAAGATTTTGGAAGATTCAGAGCCTTCGACTAGTACAATGCAAACAATGGATATTTGGAAAAAATGAGACACCATCTTCTACGAAATACTGCAGGCCAATCAAATTTGAATTCAAAAAAAGAAACTCGTGATGCCATTAACAAGGAATTAGTGATATCAAGGCCCAAATTGCAACACTACAGCCATTACAATTACAATGATAGATGGAAAAGTAGGTCAGGTTTTGACTAACACGAAGGCTGCATCCAGCTGCATTATATGGCAAGCAGCATCAACCCAATTAAGCCAAGTTCCGACAAAATCATTAGATAATACCGATGCATATGAATTTGGATTATCACCACTACATGCAAGAATACGACTTATGGAACATATACTAAAAATCAGTTATGATTTGGATTTCGGGTCTTCAGGATCCATAAGAAACAATGAAACCAACAAAGAGTTAAGAAGTTCAAAAAAGAAACATGTTCAAGATGAATATCGCAAAATTTCATTGATTATAGATCAGCCAAAACAAGGGTCAGGCAATACAAATGATGGCAATACCGCACGAAGATTTTTTTCAGATCCAGAAACAGCATCTGAAATAACAGGAGTGGATTTAAACCTTATTTTCAGATTTAAAATAATCCTAGAAGTACTTGCGTGCAATGAAGAAATTGACTAAACAATTTGGAGATTATGCTAAGGAAACTGTAAAAATATATACAACCAAGTACCCATGGAGAAATGTCTGCAACAGTTCACAAAGTCCTTTATCATGGGGAAGATATCATTAAATATCATTTGGTGCCACTTGGAGATCTATCAGGGGAGGCTCAGGAAAAAGGAACAAGGATTACAGATTTTATAGAGAGCACAATACTAGAAAAATTTCACGAAATTCCACAAATGAAGATCTATTCAATATATTATTGGCAACGTCAGATCCGTTCATCTCCAATATTCGAAATAAATGGAAAGTGGAACATCGGGATTTAGATGAAGAAGCCAAAAAACTACTAAAGAACAGAAATAGCACAGAGCAAAATATAGAATATTTGCAATCAATATTTGTGGCAAATGAATAATAATTATAATTGCCTTTCATTGCTATTTAAGTACGAAAAACATAGTATTAGTAAAAAATAATAATAAATAGACAGCAAAAAATAAAAAAAATTTCTGTGGTAACAGCAAAATCTCCAGTTAATTTTAATATTTTTTTTTTGAGTGTAAACATTTTTTTGGGTGTAAAATTTTTTTTTGAGTGTAACATTAAAAAAATTCCATTATCACAAAAAATAATTACAATTATTATTAAGTTCCAAATATAAAATTTTTTAATATGCAAATAAAAAAATAAACCCATATTTCATTCCAAAAGTTAAAAAAAATTCAAAAGTTCAACTTTGACCTAAAAGTCCTTAAGAAGTACTCAATCAATTTTAATGTAATTAAATCTGAGTCAAGCTGAACTAAATATCTATTCAATTAAAAATAAATTACTTCAATATTTTGATCGGTTCAAAAGTTACAGAATTTTGGCCAATGAAAAACGATTTTCATGCACTGTGCGACGGTGTATATAAAAAGTTACACGCAGCGTGTTGCAACGCAATGATTAGCGTTTAATAATATTTCTCTCTGATGAGAAAGGGAAAACTGAATTTTATTCTTAAAGTAAAATCGAACACAACGTGTGGTATTTCTTATTTGTGTTTCTTTCTTCTTTTTGTTATCGTTGCTGTTGTTGTTGTTGTTGTAATTGTTTTGTACCGTGTGAAAACATACAATTAAAATTTTTGTGTGAAAAAACAACTTAATATTTTGTAAATTGTGTTTTCTGATCTTTTTACTACAAACACAAATTTTTACGCGAACAATTGCACAAATAAAGTACGCGGATCCAAAGGGAGAGGGAAACAATGATATTCCCCTCTCACCGCAGCAAAAGCACACTTTTACTATATTTTAAATGTAATGTAACTAGCAATTAGTAGTATGAATATAAACTAAAAATTATAAACTGAGACCCGACCACACTGGCCTAGCCAGCGCTGCAAGGATATGAAAACATACAGCTGTGTTGCTGGAATCTTTCAATTTGAGATGATCTTTCCGAGCAACTAACTAATCTATTAACCGACTTAGATAACTTCCCCACACTTGAAGCAATTTCGCGAGGCCAAATGATTGAAAAAATATTTTCTACAATAACATCACTTAGATAAAATTAAAGGCTTATTTCCACAAGTTTAAAAAGTGATTGAATTTAGAAAAATGATTTGACACTATTTTTCGCGATTATTACAACAACAAACAATAATAATTTCGAAAATTTCTAATAACGATAACTTGAAATTTGCACTGCGATATTTATTTTTGTTTTTGTTGTTGTTTTTTTTTTTTGTTATCAGAAATATTGGTGGTATGGAATCATTATAGATAGTAGTGGCCCGAACCCTTGAATGACTAAGTCATACACCCAAATACAAATACAAATACCTTCTAGCGGTGGTAATATCCCAATAAACCAAAACTATATAGAAATAGCTTTTAACAAGTTTATAACTATAAGCCTTAAGCTCAGAAATTTATTGTGAAAAGTATTGTAAAAGGCTTGTTAATAATTATTTAATTAAGAAAACTGATCCCCTGCGATAATATTACTACTCAGTGCTTACAAAAAGCTTAGAAGTCTAAGTATATAACAAGCTTACAGAAAAACAGTTTCCTAATCATACTTACAATAAGCTTACATTGGTAATTGTTGTGATATTCACTCTCAGAATTAAAATGTTATAACAATCTGGCTATTTTGTTTTTTGACTTTTGTTACATTTCCTTCGAGTTTTCTTCCTTCTTTTTCTGGTAGTTGTTCTGCAATCATTCTTTTGTAAATCATTTATAATTTAATAAATAATTATCTTTAAATCAAGCTGTTTTCATTTCTAAATAAACTCCTTTTTGGTTGCTACACCTTATGTACATAAACAGGGTTTGTGTATTGAGTTGATCCTTGGTTTTTGCAACACATATCCTCAACAGTAATATTTTTGTAAGCTTATGAATATAACCAAATAATAAGTTAGTCATAAGCAGTATTACATGTTTGATGCAAATAGTTGCAAGGTTCGAGTTGGGAAGGAATTTGCACCAAAGATGACACGCTGCTAGTGCTTTTGCCTTCATCCGATTTTTTTTTATTAAATTATTTTTATAAAAACTTTTTGTCGAAAATATATTTATTAAATTATATATGTACATATGTATGTACATATATTACTAATTCATTAATTGAAATATTTGGAGCATCGCGTGGTGTTTGTTTCAAAGACCTTGAGTCTTTTGGCAAAAGGAAAATATTTTCCGTCATCCCACGCCATCTTCAGTGTTCTCGAACACTGAAGATGGCACAAAGCCGAAACCGGTCTGTTCATAAACCAAATTTGACGTGGGATGACGGAAAATCGTTCCAAATTCAAACAAACCCCGTCGGAAGAATATCACAAAAATCGAAAATATTTTCGTAAAATATATAAGAAATCATTTGTTGTCCTATTTGTAATGGTATATTCAACAGCCCATAAAGCAATTTCCCTTCTTATGTCCATATCATCATGATTTACATCCATAAACTCACTTTCTTCCGAACTTAAAAACTTTTTTTCACTTTACTCTATATTTTCATCACTGAAGGAGTCATCTTGAATATAAGTAAGAAGTTTCAACTTAACTTTAATCAAGTAGAGCTTCACAAGAATCTTCATTCTTTCTTTTCTTTATATTTAGAAGCAAATCAACAATTTCTTTGGATTCGCTTCGAACACTTTGTTTAAATTTATATGGCATTGTTTTTTAATTTAATTTTTACTTTTTCTAATTCACTTTTTTCTTTTAAAAACTTTACACTTGAAAGAAATAAACTTAACTGAGGCATTTTGCAAACAATGCAAAGTTTACGATGCCATGGGACATTGTTAAAAAAAAAAACACTTATGAAACTATAGCGGGCATAAGTCTCTTACAAGCGTGCTTGGAAAACTGTTAGTAAGACAAGTGTATAGTAAACATATTTAGGAAAACAGTTGTCATTTTTAACATATACAAGCAAATAATAAGTACGTTTATAAAAGGTTATTAAAAATGTCTTACGATAAGCTTATTCTCTAATGCAGTTATATTTTGCTTAAAAAATTGGAAGTGTTACTTCATTATACATTTTTCTTTCGAATATTTTCAAAAAAATTTGATTTTAATTTTTGAAAAGAGTGAAAATTTTAGTTATAAATTTTTTAAATTAAACTATATATGTATGTTCACACAAGGCGCCCTAAACACGAACTGTCAATAATTCCCTTTTTATTTCTCCACTAATGCTTATGACATCGCTGTAATAGCCAATAAATGACAAAAACTACGTGTACTCTTCCTTTTTTAACTGCATGGCAGGAAGTCGAAAATTGTTTGAAAAACTTAGAGGCCTGAATTTCCAGTTCTTATGCGAACTTGAAAGCAGGACAAATTAGTTGACACACTTGAAAAAGGGGTACTATCTAACCGTGAAATGAAGTTGTGTGCAACAAGTGTAACGTATTTACATATTTTGTGTTCATTTAGAAATGAACTTTTTTCCCTTATTGCACTTTTTTTAGAAAAGAATACAAGCCTGCAGGGAGTGCAATATATATATATATATATATAACATTTTTCCCAGAAGATAAAATGACCTCTCCTCCTTTGTCTGGCGATGGTTGCCTTTGGCTTAAGAGCACAAAGTCAATATTTTCTGCTCTTATTCTCCCAAACCCCACTTTCATTTTCGTTTATACAAGCGCATATAAAATAAATGTCCAAAAGTTTTGACATTTTTAAAAAATTTTTCACCAATTTTTTATTTATTCTTCAAAATTATTTAAGTTTTTCGACTCTTGGGGTGGCTTATCAATGCCAATATGATGTACTTTAAAATTTTAACTTAATATTCATTGCATTCATTATTCGAGCTATTCTTCTAAAATTCGAAAAAAATCAATTCAGGCATATACACAGTTGAGCCCTTCAACTTTTAAAAATATTTTATTTTAATTTATGCTTGACAACAATATTCCTTTTATCACAATATAAAAAAGAAGTCATCAAAATAGTATTAAGGACTTTCTAATCTAATTTTAAATACTTTGAAATATTTATTTCATAGATAAAGTAAATTTAGAGATTCTCCTTTTATAGTCTTAAAGAGCAATAATAATCGGAGAACTATATCCAATTAATTTTTAATAATTATTTCTTTCTAAACTACTTTGTTATGAAATATTTTCCTTTTAATTATTTAGCATGACCAATTGCCGACCTTTACCTACATTAAGTTGTATATCTAAACGATTTCCTTTTTATCCTTAAGGGATCTAGGATATGATACCCTATATTTAACTTTTTTCTTGCTTTATTTTCTAAAGTGTATTTCACAATACTTTTCAAAAGGACTTGAGTATTTACCTAATTGCAATTTATGTCAGTTATTTTATTTTTAATTAACACATATTTTTTAAATAAAAAAAGGGAAAATATGGCGCTTCTCTGTTTCACAGATGGTAGAAATGATGTACATGCAAAAACACTTTTAAAATATTAATATAAATATTGTCAGAAATGTGTTATTAAACCTCAGGATATATGCTCTCAATTATATACATATATATACATATATGAACATATATATTTTTATCCTTTTTACAACGCTTTGAAAAGAATATTAATAATAGAATAAAAGTTTTTTTTTGTCAGCAATTAATGAAAAACGTAAATAAGTTGAAAACCACTGTCTAAAGTGTTCGTTTAAATGTTTGAAAATGTGGAAATAGTGAATATGAAATGAAAGTCCAAAGATTTAGGCCTTAATTATATCGCATGCATTAATACCACGATTTATTCGAACGAAATAAGGTCCCAACGGAAAGAAATAACAAACTTAACAAAAATTAAATAACACTTCATTATTACGGGGTTTTCTTAAAGTACATAAGTCTTCTAAGATTAGGACTCAAATTAAAGTCTGCTCAAACTAATTGGCTTATGGCCAAGATTGCAAACTTCTTCTGTACAATTCGACCCTAAAACCAACACGGTGCTATGGAATTCAGTTGTAAGGCATCGCCCCAGCATCCAATAATAGAAAAAAATTCAGCATTTTTACTTCAATTAAAAAATGAAATAAGGTTCTAAAAATATTGCAGGATACTATAGATCTATAAGCTTTTAGGGCAATAAGCATCAAAATTATATAAGGTGTTATTTCATGCGAAATTGATGTCCATGATTAAACCTAAAAAATTATACAAACTCACGAAAATCATTATATTTTTTAAACTTTATAAGAGTATATTGGATGTGTATTTGTGCATCATTTAATTTCAAGTTGTAAACCAATTGATTCTAATATAGTTTGTAAAATTTTATAAAATTCTTTGATTATATCGCCAAGACATCACCAACTGCCGAGAACGTCGCTTGGTGGAGGTTTCGGGGCGTTCCTCAATACTTCCTTCCATTCATGTTTTTACATATAATCTTAAGTGTGATTGACACACAAAAATCATAACAAAAAAACAATCGCACTTCTGTTTAGCCGCCACCACCAAAAATTTTTACTCTTCAGCCGCCGCCGAAATTATTTTGTGGCCTTTCTTCTGTGAATTTAGTGCCTAGTAAAAAAAGTACTCGTATTTTCCAAAAATTTTATGAAAATGCTGTTATTAGGATCCAACAGTAGTGCAAATTCGGATAATTTCCAATGATTTTCATATAGAGTTTAATAGATTCATGGATGTAAGCCACATTTTAAAATCAAAATTTTATCAACTTGACTTTCTAGGAAGTTGAAAAAATGCTCTATTGGATTTTCTGATTTTCGTTCGGATTTTCGTTCCTTGACCATCCATTTTTCCATTTCCATTTTTTTCACTGGGTTATTTTCAGTGAAACTCAATTTAAGTAAATATAGGAAATAAATGAATTGATGATAGAAATAAACAAAGAACAAATACAAATTTATCAGGTATGTGATGAAAATTTAATGATTTAAAAAGCAAGTCATTCGACAAGGGTGTGATGGATTGCGATCGATTTCTTATTCCACATTTATTTCGTTGCAACAACAATTTTTATAAGGGCAACTCCGATAAAATTTCAAATAAAAATCTGATGATGACTGCGAGTGCTTAGTTACACGGCTACAAATTCCGATGGCTACAATCGTCGCCCTGTAGTCAGCACTTAATTATAATGAATCTGGCTTATTTATCGACTAATTACTTCTTCCCTGTTAGATACATACTCGTATGTATATAAAATGTATTATATGGGTCCTGCTGTTGCTACCGCTTCTAATCTCTTTTGTGTCCACGCCTTGCAATCCAGATATGAATACCTTCGTTAGAATAAGGAATGCATTTTTTTTAATAATTTTCCAACCGATTGGTCCAAATTTATTCAATTTATAATTCATTTACGTCCGTTTTATTGGCCTTGTTAAGTTCTAGCTTTATCTTGATGGCTCTCCAAAAAAAATTAATTAGCTTATCTTTGTGTTCAGGATATTTATGCTTTCCACTGTAAAATCAAATATATATACATATATATATATATATATATATATATATATATATATATATATATATATATATATATATATATATATATATATATATATATATATATATGGCACCCTGTCATTACCTTTTTGTTTCGTTAACTTCTTTTAGATAATCGTTACCCATTAGGTAACTTAGAAAAAAAAAAATCACTTAATCGTGACACGCGATCTCGGCTCTCGCTTAATATCTTTTTCATAGCTTCCTATTTTTTTATAACATAATATTAGTAAGATCTTTAAGTAAATAAAACATGTTGAATTAAAATACCACTGGATTCTTTTATTGGTAATTATTATAGTATATATATATATATATATATATATATATATATATATATATATATATATATATATACTATAATAATTACTTAATTAATAATATATATATATATATATATATATATATATATATATATATATATATATATATATATATATATATATATATATATATATATATATACTTATACGCGACTTAAAACAAAAATTTATATATTTTTAAGTTCCAAAAAATTGTAATTTTTAAAACTACAAGGAAAATTTATATTTTTAATTGATTAAATTTTAGTTAAGTAATATACATAATTAAAAAAGTAATATTTTTAAGTTAATCAATTTTTCTTTAGAATATTAAAAAGTTTATTTAATAAAATTAAAAGTTATGTATTAAAGTTGATAATTTTTTTTTGTAAATATTATACAAAAATTAATTTTAAATATCTTTTTTTTCCACTGCTATTTATTTATTGTATCTTCAAATAGAACTAACAATAAGTGTTCAAATCTTAAGTATAAATATAATAATTAGGCCCAACCAGTGTCGGACATAAACTTAGTGATAGTAATTAATAATACAGAAATGTGTTAAGCACAAAAATATTCAAAAAATTCCATCTGAAGTGTGGCGTATTAAGGCCGTAGTATCCCTCTTTTTTAAGCGGATGTGTCCAGTAAAGTTCAAGATGTTACGAGCAAGGGGATTAGGATGGGACTCGAGTTTTGTTAAATATTTTCCAGCATATTTTGCAATTTCAGCGGTCACAAGTGGCATATTTAAATCACGATGTAAAATAGAATTTTTCATGTACCAAGGAGCCGATGTTATTAACCTTAAAATTTTGTTTTGCATTCGTTGGATTCCCTCTACATTGGAAGCTGAAGCAGTGCCCCATAGCTGAATTCCGTAACACCATATGGGTTTCAAAAGCGACTTGTATATTAAAAGTTTACAATCTAGACTGAGGGTAGAATTTCTACCAATCAGCCAATGTATCTGAGTCAATTTGAGTTTTATTTGTGTCAGCTTAGAGTCAATGTGGTTTTTCCATGTGAGGCGTCGGTCGAGGTGTATACCAAGGTATTTCACGTGTGAATGTTGAGGAACAACTTGATTGTTGATACGAATGGGGGAACAAGTGTCTCTTCGTAGGGTAAATGTGACATGAACACACTTTTGCTCATTGACTTTAATTCTCCATAAGTTCAACCACAGTTCCAACAGGTTAACATGTTCCTGGAGATAATGGGATGCCTCGTGAGGGTTTTCATGCATACTAAGGCAGGCTGTATCATCGGCAAATGTAGAAGTGAGGATATTACTGCTCAAAGGCATATCACAGGTATAAATCAAATACAAAACTGGCCCCAGTATACTCCCCTGTGGCACACCGGATGAGATAGTTTCGGGCACACTCATGAAAACTCCTTCCACAACAGTGAACTTCCGGGCAAGACTATAACTTTCCAAAAGATTTACAATGTTTATTGGCAGATATGTCTTCCATTTTAAAATTAGGCCTTCTTGCCACACTTTATCAAATGCCTGAGAGAAATCAATAAAGAGGGAAGAACAATACTTTTCTTCTTCAAATGTTCTTCTTATGAAATGAACCAATCTATGACATTGTTCAACGGTACTATGCTGACTTCTAAAACCAAATTGATGGTTCGGTATGCACCCATTATCAGTTAGAATTGGGGACAATTTTGTCATGAGCAGCTTTTCGAAGAGCTTTGAAATTGTTGACAGTAAACTTATTGGCCTATAAGACTCAGCCTTGGTAAGATCTTTGCCCGCCTTTGGAATCATTTTGACCATGGCAAGTTTCCAGCTGTGTGGATAATACTCCAGTCGTAAAATGCCATTAAAAATAAATAATAGGATTCTAATAGCAATACGAGGCAACTTCATCAGCATCTTGTTACTAATTCCATCAATACCCGGGGCCTTTTTTGGGTTGGTTTCAGCAATTAGTTTTTGTACATCACGCATCTTAAATTTCATGGGTCGAGGGGGTAGAGCAACTACACTCGGTAAATCAACAGCACCAGTACATGTGTTTGGGGTAAATACGTACTTTAAATGCCCAGCAAATATGTTACCTTTTTCAGTATTACTTCTTGCCCAACCTCCGGTAGAAGTGCGCAGGGGTGATTTAGATTCAACGGGTGTTTTAAGTTTTTTAGCAGCGCGCCACAAGGAGTAATTAGATGCTGCTGTGACATCGAGACCTTCAAGGTAGTTCTTAAGAGAAGCAGATTTTTCAGCTGAAAGCAACTCTTGGAGTCGTTTAGTGCATTCTCTAAGTCTGATTTTATGTTGGGGCGATCTGTGCTGTTGCCATTCCCTTCTAGCTCTTCTTTTTTCACATACGAGACGTTCAATATCCGCAGAATAAATTCTATTAAACCCAGTCTGCGGATGGGAGGTAGTGGCATGTTTAGCAGCCTGTTTAATATTTTCAGAAAGATTGGCAATGTTAAATTCAATATCATCGGGAGTTCTTAGCTTGATGTTCTCCGTACAATGACTACTGAGATATTTTTTGAACCCCAGCCAATTAACATTATTTATCATCTTCGCATACGGGTGAGATAAGTCACTTCTTAGTAGGCTACAAATTGTAACGATCGTGGGGGAATGATCAGAGGAGAGATCATGAGAAGCTTCAACATGAATTAGATCCCTAGATATATTTTTCATGACGCCAAAGTCTATAACATCCGGAATTTTATGTATGTCAGTAGGCCAGTAAGTGGGCTCCCCGCTCGAAATGACATCCAAACCCATTTTTGAAATTGTGTTGAACAATGCTCTACCTCTAGGTGTAATAAGACGCGATCCCCAGAACGTATGTTTTGCATTGTAGTCCCCAGCTGCTACGAAACAAGGTCCAAGAGTTTAGTAAAAACCCTCGTATTGATCCTCAGTGATTGAAAATCTGGGAGGGGAGTAAATCGATGATATCACGAGATTTGAACTAAATTTTTCGATGCAAATATTTGTTGCTTGTAGATGGTCTTCACAAGTGTTCTCAAGAATATAGTGCTTGAGTCTTGACTTTATTAGAATTGCTGATCCTCCGCATGCTCTTCCTCTCGGGTCCTTTGTATCATATAAGGTGTAGCCACTCATTTTAAATAGGCTTCTCGAAGTCAAATGAGTCTCAGATACCAACATTATATCAATATTCTTCACCGTGAGGAAGTGCTCAAGTTCGTTTCTATGTTGGCGAATGCCGTTTGCGTTCCAGAAACATACTTTTAACGTGTTCACGGCTTGTTAACTAATGCTTGAAGCAGTGTGTTCTGCATTCGCAGCATTTCTTGCATCATGCTAGTCATATTTGTTGTGAAGTTGTTTATAGTTTGCACCAGGTTATCAATAGTAGTTTCAAGGCGACTGAAATTAAAGCTTGGGTTTGCATTTGTTGTATTATTTGGTGGTGACACTTTTTGAACGGGGATAGAGTTGATCTTTACAGCGTCAGCATACGATACATGTGAAGTGATTGGTTGGGCCATTAGGGGATGAGAACCGGAGTACGTATTTCTTGCTTGAGCTGGAGTTACTTTAGGCTTTTGGTTCATAGCTTGTTTAACAAAAGAGAATACAGGACATCCTCTGTAGTTAGCAGTGTGATTACCTCCACAATTACTGCACTTTTTTTCCTTTTGATCCTTTGGCTTATTGCAAATAGCAGTGTTGTGTAATTCACCACACACAACACAAACAGTAGGTAATTTACAATACGTTTTTGTATGGCCATATTCTTGACAATTATGGCACTGTACGGGTCCTGAACGCTTGTGAGGTTCTTCAACTGTGATTTTTCGGTATAAGAGATATTTTAAATTATAAATGGGATGGGTCTCATTTTTCTTCAATATTATATCGTTAGGCTCCAGTTCAACACGAAATAAAGGTTGGGGGATCTTCTCCCTGTTTATAATGTTAGAGACATTTTTTACCTTAAATCCTTGGAGGGTAAGAGCATCTTTTATTTCCTCAGAAACAACATAAGAATCTATGCCCTTCAATACGATCTGTAGGCCTTTAGCACTCTTAAGCTGGAAAGTGTAGAAACTTGTTTTATTTTTCTCAAATTCTGCAACCATTTTGCGGAAGTCTTTTTCATCATATATTTGAACTTTTGTTTCATCAATGTTACCACGTTTTATTGGAACAATGTGAAAAGACTTTTCACCAATGGCCGAGATTAGTTTTTTAATAAGTGTGTTCGAGTTTTTTTGTCTCAGATATATTGGTGGTGGTTTTGAAGTTTTTTTCGAAGATTCTTCGGGTTTGTCGCTGTCATCTTGCAATATTTTAAACCGGTTTTGACGATTAGCTGAGGCGGCGTCGTTGTCTCTGGATATTTTCATGTCATCCAATTTTTTGTTTTTATTGTTTGCATTAAGAGCTTCAGAACTCACAGTTAAATAGGTATTTCTGCCGTTAGAACTCACTTCACAATTTTTTGTTTTTGAGGTACTCATGCAGAGTATTCCTCAGTCACTTTTTTTGTGTTTTTTTTTTTTGTTTTCGTTGTTTCAGATTACATGAAAAATATTATTAGTGCAAATAAAGCAATTTTCACAAAAAACCGTACTTATTACGAATCAGAACTTATTACGAATATTTTTTTTGTATTGTTGTTTGTTTAGTATGTAAAAAAAAACTCCGCTAATACGTCTGTTCACTACGAAGGTTCAACAAAGATTTTAAATATGTATCTAAAAAAAATTTGTGTAATATTGAGTTGATGGATTTTTTTATAAAATATTTTGAAAGAAAATTTGTTGTAAATTTTTAATATTAAAACAAAATTTTATATTTTAAGTTGATAAATTTTTCTTGAAAATATTAAAAAATAGTTTTTAGTTTTTAATTGATGCAATTGATGTTGATTTGGTACAATTTTACCACTGAGATGGTACAATATAAACATTTCCATATAACAACGGTGGCGTGTACTCGCTTATATGTAAGTACGTAAGTACATATGTATTTATGTAAGTATGTATGTATGTGTGTATCTCATAAATATTTATGTATAAGATTTAAAAAACATTTCCGCTCAAATGGCCATAGATATTTGATTGTGTATTCTTTGTCACAGTGTTATTGTGATTTTTGTTGTATTAACAGCAGTTTCAGACCTCCTCTGGCGCACTTACCGCTGTCGGAATTTCATCAAATCCTACATTGACTCTTATTATTGTTATTATTTGAACAAACGATTTCGCGGAGCAGAGCACAACAAACAAGTATAAATATCTCATTATTACATGCATACATACATACATAGGAGTGCATACCCATGCACATGCATATGCGTGTGTATGAATGTATGGATGTGTGCATGTGTGTGTATGTGGAACAAGAATAACGAATGCCTTCATACGAGTACAATGAATGAAATAAAATATTATGAGTTTTATTAGTGAGTATTGGTGGCTTCGAATGAATGAGAATATAAAAGGGCGAGGTTTCGCTAAGTGACTTTCAAATGTCCAATAGAATGCTCTTAACTTGCAGTAATCATCCTGCTGTGTTGTTATTCTTATTGTTGTATTTTTTTTATTCTCTTCTATATGCGGATATTTTCCCAAGATGCATTGTTTTAAATATTGTTCTTTTCTATTGAAGTTTTGTACTAAAGAATTGATTTTACAACCCTAAAACGTGCACGATACGATAAAACAAAAAACACAAAAAACAAATAAAAATTTTTCAAAGGAACAAATAATAATAATAAAAATTTAATATGCCACGCAAGTTTACGAATTGAATTTACTTTTTCGCCAAGAGAACTTTTGTGTTAAAATTTTTTTCTTGTTACACTTCACTTTTTACATTGATCGTAATCGGAATTTTTCATCAAAATATCACAAATAATTGGATTCAAGCTGTGAGTAACAGCGTTTAGGACTTTTTTCATTTGATTCCAATTTTTTATTTTTTTTTTTTGACAAACGTCAGATTCTCTCAAACTCTCAGTTAAGAAAGAGTAACTGCCGTATTAAGACGTACAAAAATAATTCAAGTTAAAGATGGCCGAAAAATGATTATTAAACAGGGCTTTAAGCGTCGTCCAATGGCCAAAAGTCTAAGCCGAGTGATATACACATCAATATTTAGCTTCAAATTTTGCGTTCGTGTCCTTTTATTTATGCAAAATGTTTACAATTTCAAAATTGTCTCACTGTGATTGTCATTCCATTCACCATTTTGGTGCAAGTAAGATGGTGGCTCTAGATATTTCCTAGACATTTGACAGGACCTTCCATGGAGCACTTCTTGTAAAAATTATTGCTTTTGGTGTCGTTGATAACTTCTCGCGTTTTATAGCGTTTTTTTTTCAGTGATCGCACTGTATGAGTTTTTATACGTTTAGATGGGATCTCATCAGACGAGTTCAAAACTAATTCAGGGGTACCGCACAGCTCCATTTTTTCTCCTATCACATTTCTTATCTTTCTTAATGACCTTCTATGGCGAACTTTCAAGTATATCTACTATTTTTCGGAAGACAGTAACATGTGCCATTCATATTCGTTTGGCAATCAGCCAAGATTCACGGTGATTAGGGCCATGAGGCAGCAAACGAATGATGATACACATAATTTTGATCTTGTAACAGTCACCGATTGGGGTGATACGAGTCGGGTCGACTTTAATGCTCGTAAGACTCGTAAGATGTGTCCTTACTCATAAACGTGTGACCGAACATGCTGTTCCCTTTGCAAATAGGGGTGATATAAGTATTGAGGAATCAAATGCTCTTGGTGTTCTTGTCATGAAAATCCAGTCTGAGCACATTTTCCAAATCTCTAAAGAAGTGTATTTCGAAGTGTATTTCGAAGTTATTACATCGCGTACAGGAGAGGGCGAAGAAGTTCATCGGTGACAGTACTGTCGCCAACTCTATGGACTCAACGTGGGATGTCTTTTGTTATTTTATCGTTACTTCAATGGACTTGGATTTAATGAGATTAGGGAGCTTCTTTTTACGAACTACACGTTCTTCATTGAAAACGCATCTCTTCGTGGTCGAGAGTTTGTTCTTTAGGCTAACAATTCGCATGTGGAATAACCTGCCTGCAGAGGTCTTTCCTGTCTCTTTCAACGTGCAAAGGCTGAAAGCGAATGTCCACAGGCATTAAGTCCTCTATGCCCCTTCCCCTAATCTATTTCCAATTACAGCACAATGCATTGCACGAGTAGGCGCCATTCCCTGATTGTTGTTCTACAAATCACTTTTATATTTTGCTGCCTTTGACAATTTTTTATTCTTTCTTGATTAGATAATTTTTTGTAAAAATTTAAAAATGATACATGGCTGCAATATGATTTTTTTGACTCCTTTTGTATTTAGAAATTAAAGGGAGCTTTAATCATAGCTTCATTTCTTCAAACATGTCCCATTAGGAGTTTTGCTCCTGCTTCAGTTTATGATGTTATCAAGACAATGTAAGATACCCATTAGCATTTCGCCATTTTCTCCTGCATTATGCTTATTTTCTTCGATTCCTTTAATCAAGTTCTCTCCTATTTTGTTATTATTAATTAAAGTTTTCCTCCTTTTAATTTAAGCTGTTTCCCACTCATCCTATTATGAATATGGGACGTGAATCCCATAATGATGAGATGCCAACACCCTTTACTGAGGAAGAGATAAAAGCAGCGGCAAGGAGCTTGAAAAAGGGTAAAGCTCCCGGTCCAGATGGAGTACCAGCCGAAGTCTTAATACTCCTGGCAGAAAACCGACCAGATGTGATGCTCTAAATGTATAATGCTTGTATAACCCAAGAATTATTTGTATAGTGGTAGAACTCACAATATATTTAATTAGTACTATTTCACCTTTTTTTTATATAAATATTTATTTATTTTTCTTTTTAAAATATATTTTTTATATTTGTTGATTTGGAGGCTTTCCTTTTTAACTCGTGGTATCCTTTAAAGAAAAGTCACCAAGTCCAATTCAAATACAAAGTTAGGTTTTATTAGCTGTTGGTCAACTTCTTGCTGTTGTTTCTTTTACAACGGTTAAAAAGATACAAAAAATTGAAACTTAAATTCATTATGTTGAAGGTTAGTAGAAATAATAAAAAAAGAGAACTCCAGTTTTAGTACAAATAAAATGTTAGGTAAATTCAAAGAGAGAGAATAAAACCATAAAAAAAGAAAAAGCATACATATTTCCAATACAAAATAAATCTTAATAACTATCAATTGTTGAAGTCGCTTTAACATACTCCCGGGCCGACTTGAGGTGGGTTGGTACTTCTAGGAGAAGGATCCTAGTTGGTTGAAGGTTTACGCAAAACCACAGGGAAAAAATGGGAAATTCCGGTTAATCGCATTTCCTCTTCAGTAGCGAGAAGACGTTGGTTGCTGTCGATAAGCATCGGTCCATCATCGCTATCATCGGTGGTGGTTGAGTTAGACAATTGCTTGCTAGGGCTCAGGAGGCCGATCTCGCTTGGCTCGTCATCACTTTGGTCCGAAGTGTCCGGAACTGCTTCATATTCGTCTTCGAAGCTAGAAGACAAGGGGTCTCGCTCTTCTCGGTGGAGAATTGTATGGTGCCTGGCATTGCACAACTTGTTGGGCCCATACTCATACTGACACCGATTGCGGGAGGGGCACCAATGACGTGTGTGATCAAACGCCAAGCAATTCAGGCAATACCCTTTATTGAGGATCGCCAATCGCCTTAGGGGTAAACTCCAGCTCTTAAACTGCTGGCAATATTTAAGCGGATGATTGCGGCAGCAAAGATGGCATTTGGGTTTTCCTGTCGTCTATATGAAAAAAAGAAAAGAAAAGGAAAAGAAATACATACAGTAATAGAGAACCTCCAGTGCAATTGAATTTGATAGGTTTTTTAGTGTACGGAATTTATGTGGTTTATTTAGTGGCTTTAGATGGAACTTGAGGTTGTGTGTGGGTATTTGTTGGCAACAAACATAATTTGACAACGGGACGCAATATAGTGCCGTTTTTGGTTCTTATTTCAGCCACGCGTATTTTGCTGTCACGCCCATATATGACTTTAGTGATACGACCGAGGAGCCATTCCGTAGGTGGTAACATGTCTTCCTTGACTATAACAATGTCATTTACTTTCAAGTTATCTCGTTCTTTTTTCCATTTAAAACGGCGTTGAAGTTCGCTTATGTATTCTGATTTCCATCTTCGTGCGAATATGTGTTGGAGTGCTTTAAGTCTTTCCCAGCGTTTCAAATATGACACATTTTCTATAGAAGGATCGGCTGGAGCTTCAGGCCGAGCAATGATCGGGGCGCCACGTAAAAAATGGCCTGGGGTAAGCGGTAAAATCTCATTCGGATTTTCATTTATCGATGACAGTGGTCTTGAATTCAATACTGTTTCGATCCGCACAAGCAGTGTAGAGAATTCCTCATAGGTAAAAGATAAGTTAGTAGCAATTTTTTTTAGATGAGACTTCATACTTTTCACTGCAGCCTCCCAGAGGCCTCCCATATGAGGTGCGTAAGGTGGGATGAATGACCAAGTGAATCCAAGAGTGGTATATTTTTCGACCAAAGTTCTTTCAGCAGACTTAATGAATTTTTCATGGGATTTTAGGAGCGCATAGCTAGCGCCGAGGAAATTTCGACCGTTGTCGGAAAACATCGTCTTAGGAAGACCTCGTCTCCCTATGAATCTATCAAAACAAGCTAAGAAGGCATCGGTAGAAAGCTCTGAACAGCTTTCTAGATGTACAGCACGAGTAGAAAAACAAACAAACACAGCTGCATAACCTTTTAGGATTTTAGCGTTTCTGAGATGAGAGGATTTGATACTGAAGGGACCAGCAAAATCTACTCCTGTGTAAGTGAATGGAAGTGAAAATGTCACTCGTTCTGGGGGGAGTGCGGCCATGATTTGCTGATGGAACTTGTGTTTATAGATTGTACATGCCTTACATTCTCGAATACATTTTCGCACTAAGTTCTTTAATCTTGGAATATAAAATCCTTGTCTGATTGCCCGTAACATGATGTGATGCTCTGAGTGCAATAAAATACGATGTGTAAAATTTACCAAGAGTTTTGCGAGTTGAGATTTTTCGGGAATGATGATTGGGTGACGCTCTGCATAACTCAGTCCCGAGTTGTTAAGTCTGCCACCAACTCGTAGGAGATCATCCTTGTCGATGAAGGGATTAAGGGTTAAAAGTCTGCTTTTTCGACTCAGAGGCTTTTTATCTTTCAGGCACAAGTATTCTCGCTCAAAATATATTTTTTGCACAATAGAAATTAGTCGAATTTTCATACAATTTATTTCATCTGATGTGATAAACTTTTCGGTTGAAAAAGGTCTCTTAAGAACACGGTTTATAAATCGAAGTCGATAACAAAGGACTCGTAACGCTCGTTCCAAGGAGGAAAATTCTTTAAGAATATCAGTACATCGCACCTCTAAATAACAATTCGTAATCTTTTTTGTTTCCAAGTCGGTTGGGTCAAAAGTTCGTGGGGAGGGCCAGAGAGCCTGTGGAAGTTTTAGCCAGGTGGGCCCATGCCACCATAATTTGTTACCTGCTAGTTCTTGTGGGAAGCTACCACGCGTCCCCACATCTGCCGGGTTTTCTTCAGTTTTTATATATTTCCAGTGATGAGTACTGACGACGTCGATGATTTGTGATACACGATTTGCAACAAACGTTTTCAAGGTATGTGGGGGTTTCTGTAACCAGCCCAGCACTATTGACGAATCCGTCCATAAAAATAATTCGTACGCGGTCTGCCAGTTCGCTACTAGGTTTTTGACAAGCTTGGAAAGTAATAATGAGTTTGGGAACCGTAGTCCGCTTGATGGGGGCTACTTTAGCTTTGGCAATGAGAAGATGGCTGTAAATATTGCCTTCGGTGTCTTCTGTTCTGATATATATGGCGCCACAATATGCCCTTTCTGAAGCATCGCAAAACCCATGTATCTGAACATGATGCTTTGGGGAAAAGTCTACCCACCTCGGTATTCTTATCTGAGCGATAGGTGGCAAATTGCCTACGAACGAATTCCACTTCGTCAGAATGAGTGGGGTCACGCCTTCATCCCAATCAGATTTTTCTCCCCACAATTCTTGCATTAGCAATTTTGCTATAATTATAGTTGGTCCTAGCCAACCTAGTGGGTCAAACAGCCTTGCTATGACCGACAAAATTTTTCTTTTGGTAGTCGATGAGCTAGTTTCGATTGGTTCGACAGTATAACAAAATGAGTCTGAGAGCGCATTCCAGCGGATTCCTAAAGTTTTTGTTGTACTGGAGTAATCAAACTTTAAGAAATCTTCATCTAGAAGATCCTCCCGGGCGAAACTTTCTAGTAAAGAAGCGTCGTTTGCTGTCATCTTCTTTAAAGGAAACCCAGCAGATTTTAACACCCTTGTAAGTTCACTGTGTTTGAGTCTGACCTCTCCAAGAGTATGCCCACCGGATAGGATATCATCTACATAGATTTCATTCTTCAAAATAGCTGATGCCATAGGGTGAAATTTTTCACAATCCTTACTCAGCTCACGGAGGGTTCGTATCGCCAAAAAGGGGGCGCAGTTGACACCAAACGTTACAGTTTTTAGTTGAAAGGAGTTGACATACCCTTCAGTTTCGTTGCGAAACAAAATTCGTTGGTATGGACGATCAGCTTCATGGATTAAAATTTGACGGTACATCTTTTCTATATCGCCGGTAAACACGTATTTATAAAATCGCCAGCGCAAGATAATTTGCAACAAATCCGCTTGGAGGGTGGGGCCTTGGTATAAAACATCGTTAAGGGAGAAACCACTCCCCGTCTTTTTTGAAGCATTAAACACAACGCGTATCTTAGTCGAGTTACTCTCGGGCTTAATGACTGCGTGGTGCGGGAGAAAAAATGAAGAATATTTTTTACCTTTGGGCTCGTAATGTTCAACCGGTTCCATGTGTCCCAGATTTAAATATTCCTGGAGAACTTTATTGTACTCAGTCTTTAACTCTGGGTTTTTGGCTAATGTTTTTTCCATTCTATGGTATTGTCCGAGGGCTATATGTCGGGATGGACCCAAATATATTTCGTCTGGAAAATTTTCTTTAAATGGAAGTCGTACTACATAACGACAATCTTGTTGCCGGCTGACAGTTTGTCGAAAAAAGGTCTCACACAAAAGATCGGTCTCAGACTCTAATACGCTCTTTTCTGCCTCTTCTAGTTCCCAAAATTTTCGCAGGTCTTCATGAAGAAGCGAATTCTCGGACATCGAAACAGTCGTGTGGAACGATTTATACTCGTTATTTGGCTCTGGCCCTAATAAATACCACCCAAAGTGAGACTCTCTTACTTCTAGACAGTTTGCAATATTGGACCTTACTCCTGCTAAGTTTATGAATGGCAAATAATCGCTACCAATAATCATGTCTACCGCAGCTGGCTTGTAAAAATAGGGGTCAGCTAGACTTAAGTCTTTGATCTGGGTAATATTATGAATTCGAATTGGTCTAGAGGGCAAAAAGTGTGTCAACTTCGGTACCACAATCGCTTTGATTTGAATGGTAAAATCGGATTTTTGTGATTTAACGGAGACTATACATCTGCCTTTGGAAAGGCTAACAACTGTGCCACCGAGTCCTGATACTTGGGAGCTATGGGCCTCTAAGGGCAAAGCGAGATTTTGTTGAATCCGTTTTGATATAAAGCTCTATTCTGACCCCGCGTCTAGCAATGCTCGGATGGTGAACTTTTCGCCTAAATGTTCCACATGAACTAATGCTGTGGGTAAGATAGTTGCCCCCTGATGTTGGGAAAAATGCGTTTGAATAGGCACAAATTCGTCATCATGGGCGCTATTGATTCGATTGGATTGTAAATTGGATTTGTTTTGACTTCCTGACGAAGATGGTTTCTCGTCGCTCTGCCGAGATTCGTAAGGAGGTGACTTCACATCAAGACTCCTGTTCGCCTTACCATCACTATCAATATGAAGCATGGTATGATGCCTTTGATTGCATCGAGAGCAGTTGTTCATACTTGGGCATTTCGTTTTGTAGTGAGTCGTGGAGAAACAGTTAGCACAATATTTGTTTGCGTATACAAATTTTAATCGATCGTGGACTGACAGCGACTTGAAATATTTGCAATATTTTAAGGGATGGTTCTGCTTGCACTTCTTGCAGTTAAATTTGATTTTGTCGATTTCATTCTGAGCATGAAACGATTGCGATTTTGAAATATTATTATTATCCCTGCCTAACGGTTTTCTTAAATTGTTAAACGTTTCCAAAGTTTCAATTCTTTTAGACAAAAAGTTGCTTAATTGTTGCCAAGTAGGCAGCTCCTTGTGATCTGTCAAGGATTCCTCCCATGCGCGCGATGTTTCTTCAGGCAGCTTTGAAGTACAAATATGCATAAGGAAGGGGTCATTTTCCCCTACATTTATTTGAAACGACTGTATGATGGACAACCCATCACTAACTGTATTCTTAAGCAATTTCAAGAATTTCAAATTTTCACTTGGGGGCGACTGGATGTTATAAATCTTCTTGATTTGATTGTTTATTAAAATTCGTTTATTTTCGTAGCGGTTTTTTAAAGCTTGCCATGCGAGCTCAAAATTAGCATCTAATAACTCATAATCTTTTATGAGTTGGTAGGCCTCCCCCCTTGTTTTGCTGTGCAGGTAATATAATTTGTGAGCTGGAGCTACTGATTGCTCATTACCTACGACTGCCATAAACATATCCCGAAATGCTGGCCATTTATCAAATCCCCCTTCAAAGATTTGAATTTCTACTGCTGGTAATTTAAGTGAGGTTTGACGTGTGACCGGTGTATTTCTACTTGGAGGTTCAGCCTTGATTATGTCTAAAATCCTTGCTTTTACTACTTGATACTGCTCGCTAGCGTCTTCATATCTTGGAGAAACATCATCCTTAGAGTTTTCTTCTTCCTTCAACTTTTCGTCACTTATCATAAATTCTTCGTAGGTCGCTACCATTTTTGACCATCTTCTCTCCAACTCGGCTTGCTTTACTTCTAACAAGGAAATCGTTAAAGAATTTGCTGGGATATTGTCAAAATTTTTGCAAAATGCCACAAGTTGCTGGATATCGTATTTGCACCGTCTTTTGGATGTCATTTTGAATTCTAATTTTTTAAAATAAGATCTTAGAAAATTCAAGTAGAATAATCACTCCCCTTATTAAATTTTTATTTATTTTTTTTCTTGTTTGCTATGAGCCTCCCTAATGTTTTGTCAATTTCCATGCAACTCTTTATGCTAAAAAAAACTATTACACCACTTTTTTTCTGTCGTATTATTTTTTTGTTTTCTTTTGAATAAATTACTAAATTTGTTTATGCCTTCACTAAATATCCTCGTAATGTTCAAATACTTTTACCAATTTTTTTCACTCACCGTTTTCTTTTCGCTGAAATCGTATTTTAAATTTTTTCTTACGCCGGCCATGTTTATTTCGTTTTTCAAGGAGAATTTTCTTCTTGTTGTTATAATGTAATTATGTTATCTGTTATAATGATTTTTGTTATTTTCCCAATGTTTGTTATATATTGTTTTTTAATTTTTGGTTTCACAATTAAACTCCAACTCAACACAATTAAACTTTTTAACTCTGCACATATAGAAGCACATACACTTACTTTTGTAATATGTTGATCTACAATGATATTGTTTCTTGTCTGCTTCTTTTTGGTATACTAATGTTGTCTTTGTCTTTCATATGTAATTGTAAGTGCGATTAAAATTAAACAGAAGTAGTTGTCGCTAAATGAATCATTATCTGCTGAAGAGTGTGACAGGCTATCTTTTGTGAATAGTTGAGTATTTGTGTGTTTCACACAACATCAGTGATGGTACTCAGGGGCAAAATTATTTGATGATGATACCAAGTGGAATCTTTTCAAAATGTGAGGTTATGTATGAAGGGTTTATTCTTTGGAGGACTTAATGCTAGTTTTTCGTTATATAAACTAATTTCTTCCTTTTTTTCCACTCAATTGCACCAAAAGCAATCTAAATACTGTACATACCTGATCACCTTGCTTTTCTTTTGTGCTGATTAATCTCGCCACTATTTGCCAAGGAGCAACTTTCCTGCTGGTTTTATTAATTTTTATGTACTATTGCACTCAGTAGATTCTTCAGTAGAGGGGGATGCTAACTGAAGACTTTCGGTCTGTCTTGCACAGACTTTTTTTGTTTTAATGTTGTTGCGGGAGAACAACCCTTAATTAATGGACAAATTCCACTAATTCTATCCAGCCCTAGTTCCTCTAGGACTTTTCGAAGGACCATATGTTGATTTGGAGGCTTTCCTTTTTAACTCGTGGTATCCTTTAAAGAAAAGTCACCAAGTCCAATTCAAATACAAAGTTAGGTTTTATTACCTGTTGGTCATCTTCTTGCTGTTGTTTCTTTTACAACGGTTAAAAAGATACAAAAAATTTAAACTTAAATTCATTATGTTGAAGGTTAGTAGAAATAATAAAAAAAGAGAACTCCAGTTTTAGTACAAATAAAATGTTAGGTAAATTCAAAGAGAGAGAATAAAACCATAAAAAAAGAAAAAGCATACATATTTCCAATACAAAAAAAATCTTAATAACTATCAATTGTTGAAGTCGCTTCAACAATATTTTTTTACAATTTTTTGATGTTACTAATTTCAATGTTTTATATCAATTGAAAAATTCTGACTGACAAAAATAATTATGTTTTCTTAAAATTTTCAATAAATACTTATATATGTATATGTAAAGTAGATTTATCAAATAATATAATAAAATGTACATATTTATGTATGTATATATGCTAATATATATAACTCCCCCAACCTTTGACAAGACATTACTCCTGGAATGTAGCATATATAAATACATAAAAAATAATTCATTACAAAAATATTAACAAAGTAACAAAGTTTTAAGTATACATTATATTTGAACATTTTTTAATTTTATAAATATATTAATATAAATGTTTTTTTTTTTAGTTTTAACATATTATTTTTTTTGTATTTATTATTATATATATATATATATATATATATATATATATATATATATATATATATATATATATATATATATATATATATATATATATATATAAGTAGATAAATGGTAATAATATCAATGAACATATTTTATTTAAAAAAAAAATTTTTAATCAAATTTATTTATTTCTTGGAATAGTTTCTTCCAGTTATTTTTCTATCAAAATGAATATTTGGTATTTCATTTTGATATTTAAAAGTTCTTTTGACAATCTGTCTATCTCTTTTACAGCCATTTTCATCTAAAAAATGTGTATTATTTTTATTTTTTACTTGTTTTATTATATATTTTGGTTTTTGTTTTAAATTATTAAATCCAAGATTTTTAACAAATTCTCTTTCTCTATATTCGTGACAATCTTTTCTATTTTCATTCATTTTATTAATCCGTTTAACTTTTTTATCATGAACAACGTTATGTAATTTTTTCCAAATTGATTTATCAAATTTATTATGTAATAAATCATTAGGTTTTACACATGTTATACTGTGTATAGTATCATTATAAAGTTCAATGCATTTATATACTATAGCTTTATCGTTTAAGTCTTGATCTTTTTGTAGTAGTTTAAATAATCTGATGTGTTCAGTAAGTGTGAGATGGAATCGTTCAATGTCTGCATTTCCTGTGTGTGTATTTGGTGATGTGAAATGATAATCTACTTCTTCTGATCGTAAAAATTCTTTAATCAAAGCTGTATTAAATTCATTATCAGCTATAATTTTGTTTGGTTTTCCTAAAATTGCAAATCTTTCTCTAATTTTTTCAACAATACTTATTGAATTTTTATCACTTAAATAATGTATAGATACATGTTTTGTTAATTTATCTATATATGTTAGGAATGTTGTATTTTTATTTAAAAACCATATATCCATGTGAACTATTTCGTTTGATTGTAGAGGTGTTTCAGTTACACAAAATTTTGTTTTAATTGGATTTCTATCGTATTTGCACATATTACATAAAGTGCAGTTATTAATAAATTTATGAATTTCAGTTTTCAAATTTGGATAATAAATATTATTTTTTAACTCTAAGAAAGTTTCCTCAATACCTCTGTGATTTTTATCGTTATGAAATTTTTCTAAAATAGTTAAGAGATTTTCTCTATCTATTATATCTTTTAAAAATTTAGTACAGCGTACAAATTTCATATTCGGTAAGTTTGAAAAATATCGAATTAATGTTTGTTGTAAATTCTTGTAAATATCTAAATTATCGCAAAAAATTCCTATTGTTCCTTTTATTGGAAAGATTTTCTTTAAAAAATTTAATATCTTTTCTTCGAAATAATTTTTTATTGTAATTGTGTGCCTTGTATTTTTATTGAATAATATTTGTTTCTCATATTTAAAAGAATTTTTTAAAGAAATTATTATTTGATTTTTATATAAGTTGATTGGTTTTTCAGATATAAATATATGATCATTTAAATTTTCAACTCCGCTATGTATTGTAGCTAAAGTAGAACTTGGATTTTGAATATCTTGTTCTAAAATATTCACATCTAAACAACTGAGATAATCTGCTACTTTATTAGTTTTGCCTTTAATATATTCTATTTCAAAATTATATTCATTTAATTGAATTTTCCACCTTTGTAGTTTCATATTTGGTTCTTTTAAACCGTTTAACCATATTAAAGGTCGATGATCAGTTTGGATTTTAAATTTTCTGCCGTATAAATATGGTCTAAAATATTTAATTGACCAAACAATTGCCAATAGTTCCTTTTCAATTGCACTATAATTTTGTTCATGTTTGCTTAAAGTTCGAGATGTATAAGAAATAGGATGACCATTTTGTGAAAGAACTGCTCCTAAGGCTCCGTTACTAGCATCTGTTGTTAAAACAAATAGTTTATCAAAATTGGGATATGCTAATACAGGATTAGTGCATAAAATTGTTTTTAATTTATTAAAAGAATCAATATAGTTTTGATTTTCAAGATCAATTCTTGCATTCTTTTTTAAATAGGAAATCATTGGAAGAGCTATTCTACTGTAATCTTTTATGAATTTACGGTAGAAACCCGTTAAACCTAAAAATGATTTGATTTCCTTTACTGTTTTCGGTAATGGTATCTTTTTAATGATTTTAATTTTTTCTGGATTTGGTTTTATTCCATCTATTGTAATAATATGTCCTAAATATTCAGATTCACGTTTAAAAAAATTGCATTTATTAATTTGGACTTTCAGATTATATTCTGATAATCTCTTAAATATTTTCTTTAATGAATTGATATGTTCTTGAAGTGATGTGGAAAATATCAATATATCATCAAGATATACAACACAAATATTATTTATATAGTCATGTAATATTTCGTTCATCATTCCTTGGAAAGATGCAGGTGCATTCTTTAATCCGAAAGGCATACGTGTGAACTCATAATGTCCTGTTGGAGTGGAAAAGGCTGTTTTGTGCCTATCTTCCGGAGAAATTAAAATTTGGTGGAATCCTTTTGCTAAATCAAGTGTACTAAAATATTATGAGTTTCCTAATTTTGCAAATAAGTCTTCCATATTAGGAATGGGAAATTTATCTTCAATTGTTACGTTATTTAATTTTCGGTAATCTACCACAACTCTCCATTTCTGTTTACCAGAATTATCAATCTTTTTTGGAACAATCCAACTTGGAGCATTGTATGGACTACATGATTTAGTTATAATGCCTGATTTAAGCATTTCATTCATTTGTTTTTCCACTTCTTCTCTATGAATTTCTGGAAAACGATACGCTCTACTATATACTGGAATATCATTTATAGTAGGTATTTTGTGTTTATATTTACTGACAGACGATAGATTTTCATCTTCAATATAAAATACAGAATTAAATTCCTTAATCAATTTTATTAATTCAGTTATTTCTTCATTATTCAAATTATCTGTTTGTAATTTGTTTATAATGCATTCGATTCGCGGTTCATTAAAATTAATATCAATAGTTATGCTATTAAAATATGATATATCATTTTCATTATAATGCTCAACAGTTTCATTAAAAATTAGTGGTATTTTTGCATTATCAGTTATTAAAATGTTTTCTTTTAAATTAATTTTCGCACCTAATGGATTCAAAATATTACATCCTAATATACCATCAAAATCATTTAATATTTCTGTTTCTATCATTTCAAGTTTACAATTCGGTAAATTGAATTCTTTAAAGAATGGTATAGTAATTTTGGTCTTAGCAATAGTTTTAGAACAAATAGTGTTTAAAATTATAGGACGTTCTAGTTTTGTTTGAAATGACGAGTGAAATAAATCTTTTCTTATTAGAGAAGTACCTGAACCTGTATCTATAAGAAGTTTTAATGGAATTGATTGCGTTTTCACTACTATGCAGGGTAAATTTTTTCGGCTGTTAACTGAAAATTTGCTGTTTGAATATTATCAATATCCATTTGAACGGTTCTATTTGAAGAATTTTGAGTAGATCTACTATTATTATCACTAATTATATTTCTGTTTCTTATATTATTATTGTTACTATTATTGTAATTATTATTATTGTTGTTATCATAATTATTATAGTTACTACTATTATAATTATTAGTGTTGTTATAATTTTGTTCTGTGTTAAAGTGTCTATTGTTATTAAAATTTCTGTAATTATTAAAATTTCGGTTAGAAGATTCATAGCTGTAGTTTCTGTTATAATCTTCAGCATTATTAAAATTTCTTTTCGTAATATTTTGGTTTCTATAACGTCGTTCTGAAAAATTGTCCATTTCTTTAAAATTTCTATGTTCGTTTTTATTAAAATTATTTCTATTTATGTTTCTAAAGGAAGATTGTTCTGAATATTGAGAATTATTTTTGTTTAAATTATTATTAAGGAAAAACTTATTTTTGGATGAGAAGGGTTGTAAATTGTCTGGTATATTACTATAAAAATAAACAGTATCAATAAGAATCTTTTTTGCTTGTAACATTGAAAAGGGATTCCTAGATTTTAAAATTAATTTAGGTTCATTTGGAAGTTTGTTAATAAAAATCTTTAAAATCATTTGCTCATTGTTTTTACAATTATACCACTGTGTATTATCAATACTAGTTTTTAAATTTAATTTTGTTTTGAGTGACTCTATATCATTAAAAAATTTACTTATACTATTTCTACATTCAGCTGTCTTAATTTTGTTAATTAAACTCTCTACACTGTCTGGTATATTAAAGTTAATTCTTAATATTACCTTGACTTCTTCCCATTTTGTTGGATTGTTGTTGTTGATTAATGAAATGTTGGCTGCACCCACAATTTTGTTACGTATTCTAAGATCAAAAAGTTCAATAGATGTAGCATCAACATGTTGACGAAGACCTTCAATATTTTTTATAAAAATTTCTAGCTCTTCTGGTTGTCCATCAAACTTTGGAATATCTCCCAGTAATTGGAAAGGGATTATTGTAATTGTTGTAGTCATATTTTAATCAATTTTTTATTTAAATTTGTATCTTTTTATATGGTTCCTGAAATTGATAATTCGGTTCCTGTTCCGCTTTGTTTGTTGGTTGGTTCGTTGGTTTTGCTGCCCTCTTTATTTGAAAAAATTTAAAAAATTGAATATTTTCTTCCTGTTTTTCTGGATTCGTTTCTTGAATAAAAAGCAGGTTCAAAGTCCGACTGCGCCAATTATTTGTATAGTGGTGGAACTCACAAAATATTTAATTAGTACTATTTCACCTTTTTTTTATATAAATATTTATTTATTTTTCTTTTTAAAATATATTTTTTATATTTTTTTACAATTTTTTGATGTTACTAATTTCAATGTTTTATATCAATTGAAAAATTCTGACTGACAAAAATAATTATGTTTTCTTAAAATTTTCAATAAATACTTATATATGTATATGTAAAGTAGATTTATCAAATAATATAATAAAATGTACATATTTATGTATGTATATATGCTAATATATATAACTCAAGGCATTTTTCCGAAGCAGTGGAAGATACAAAAGCTCACGCTAATTAGCAAGGGTGGAGGTGACCCAACGCAACCGGCTGCGTGTCGCCCTCTCTGCATGCTGGATAGTGCCGGAAAGCTACTGGAAAAGCTATTGCAACGAAGATTAGCAGAGTCCGTCCAAATGGCTGGCGGATTATCGGAGATGAAATACGGTTTCCGACCCAGTAAATCGACTCTTGGTGCCATTGCGGACGTGGTTTTGAGTGTGCTCAGCGCGGACAATCTTATCCGAAACGTATAACTGTATTGGCTACACTTGATGTACGGAACGCTTTTAATAGCCTCAGATGGACGGACATTATGAAGGCTCTACGGGAAAGATTCTGCATCCCCGGATACCTTATGAAAATCGTCCAGAACTACTTGAAGGACCGTAAACTCCTTTACGATACACCAAAGGGCCAAAGAATCAAAACAGCCGCATCAGGGGCAGCTCAGGGATCAATATTAGGTCCTGATCTCTGGAACCTAAGTTACGACGAAATCCTAAACATAGAGATGCCAGAAGGCACACACCTTGTAGGATATGCAGATGATATGGCGGCGGTCATCCCAGCACGAGATACGGAGGACGCCAGAAGAAAGCTGAACCAAGTCATGATAAGGACTCAAATATGGCTCGACGACCATGGGTTGGAGCTCGCCAGGAATAAAACTGAGGTTATATTAATGACGCGGGGTCACATGCCGCTTGAAGTTAGTATGCAAATAGGTGACACGACCCTGGTTACAAAAAAGGCTGTGAAATATTTGGGCATCAAACTCGACTGCAGGCTCACTTATTGGGCTCAAATACGATACGCGGCTACCAAGGCAGCAAAAGTAACAGGTATGCTTAGCAGGTTAATGGCAAATATCGGCGGACCAACACAGAGTAAGAGGAGGCTAATTATGGCAACCACTAACTCGATAATGCTATATGGTAGCGAAATATGGGCAGATGCGCTGAGAGAGAAGAGTAGGCGCAAAGTGTTGGAGACGCTACAGCGGACAGCGGCACCAGCTTACCGTACGGTTTTAACTGCAGCGATCTTAGTAATAAGTGGGGAGATCCCTATTGACCTCTTATCGCGAGAAAAAAAGGAGACATGGAACTCTAGGGGGTTACATCCTACTATTAGCATAACAGAGCGAAGATCGCGGACAATCCAGCAATGGCAAAATAGGTGGTACGCAGACATAAGAGGCAGATGGACGGCGAGGCTAATCACCAATACAGAGAAGTGGATGCAAACAGAATTTGGGGAAGTGAACTACTACCTGACTCAATTTCTTTCCGGTCATGGATACTTCCAAAAATATCTATACCGCATGGGTAAGACAGGTAACCCCGGTTGCATTTATTGCAGCGAGATAAACGACGACGCTGAGCACACGTTTTTCAACTGCACCCAATGGCATACTGTGCGAAACAATTTGAGCGCACAGGTTGGAGAGTTTACCCCTACTGATGTAGTTGACAAAATGCTTGAGTGCGATAACAATTGGAATGCTGTAGCAAATTACATCGAAGTTGTTTTACAGAGAAAGAGGAAAGACCTTGATGCATCACAGCGCAATGAGATCCCACTGACAGATACCCAAGAAGATGGACTACTATCACTGGCTACGGATATGACGAACCCCGACGGGGGTACATAGAGTAAAGTCCTTTTAGGAGGATGATTCTGGGCCTTCCCGAAGTAATATATATAGCAGTCCCAGGAAGGCAGTCACACCAGAAAAGGAGGAGGGATTGTTTTAGTGGAAACACCACACGACACAGCTGACGACGGTCACTGCAAGTGCGAAGGCATTTTTAATCCTACCTCACCCGTCAAAAAAAAAATAAGCTGCCTTAACTATTTTTAGTAATATTTGAAATATTAATTTATATTATTAAACAAAAATAACTTAATTTTCAATTCATCTCAAGATTTTAGGCGTAAGAATTAAGAATTAAAAGCTTGATTATTTAAATAAATTTTTCATTGCGAAAATAAATGATTTAGTTCTAGAAATGTTGGTTATGAAACTTTAAGGAAAAAAATCTATTTGCAATTTACCATCTCAAGATAATAAGCAAATGTGAGGTTTATAAAATGAAAGTTAAAATTGTTGGATATAGTTTTTATTGCCAGAAAAAATTAAAATAAAAAAAGCTCAAACACATATGGCCGAAAACGTAACTACTTTTGGTTAAAAATAGCAAGATGGCAAAACTGACTGTTGTGATTTGAATAAAAAGAAACTCCAAATCTTACTTCACACACATATATTTTATTCTCAAAAAGGTTACAAGAAACGTGTTCTATCACTTAGCTTTACAACCAATTTTTAAGCAAAATATAACTGTATTGGAGAATAAGCTTATCATAAGACATTTTTAATAACCTTTTATAAACGTACTTATTATTTGCTTGTATATGTTAAAAATGACAACTGTTTTCCTAAATATGTTTACTATACACTTGTCTTACTAACAGTTTTCCAAGCACGCTTGTAAGAGACTTATGCCCGCTATAGTTTCATAAGTGTTTTTTTTAACAATGTCCCATGGCATCGTAAACTTTGCATTGTTTGCAAAATGCCTCAGTTAAGTTTATTTCTTTCAAGTGTAAAGTTATTAGAAGAAAAAAGTGAATTAGAAAAAGTAAAAATTAAATTAAAAAACAATGCCATATAAATTTAAACAAAGTGTTCGAAGCGAATCCAAAGAAATTGTTGATTTGCTTCTAAATATATACCACGTTTATACGCACGTCTTATTTGCAAATAAAACTATTTGCAAATAACTAATTCACTGTTTATACGGGAAATTGCATACAGAACTTATGTTATTATTAGTGATGCCATGTGACGAAAATATGATTGTTTGCTAAGTAAAACACAAAAAACGTTCATGAAGTGGCAACGTCTTACTTTTTATTTGCAAATAGTGTCGTTATTCACGACTTGTTAAGTGAGCTAATAAGTTACAATAAAAAAGTTATACGGCAACATTCTTCTTTTTTATTTGCAAATAAGACGTGCGTATAAACGTAGTAATAAAGAAAAGAAAGAATGAAGATTCTTGTGAAGCTCTACTTGATTAAAGTTAAGTTGAAACTTCTTACTTATATTCAAGATGACTCCTTCAGTGATGAAAATATAGAGTAAAGTGAAAAAAAGTTTTTAAGTTCGGAAGAAAGTGAGTTTATGGATGTAAATCATAATGATATGGACATAAGAAGGGAAATTGCTTTATGGGCTGTTGAATATACCATTACAAATAGGACAACAAATGATTTCTTATATATTTTACGAAAATATTTTCCTTTTGCCAAAAGACTCAAGGTCTTTGAAACAAACACCACGCGATGCTCCAAATATTTCAATTAATGAATTAGTAATATATGTACATACATATGTACATATATAATTTAATAAATATATTTTCGACAAAAAGTTTTTATAAAAATAATTTAATAAAAAAAAATCGGATGAAGGCAAAAGCACTAGCAGCGTGTCATCTTTGGTGCAAATTCCTTCCCAACTCGAACCTTGCAACTATTTGCATCAAACATGTAATACTGCTTATGACTAACTTATTATTTGGTTATATTCCTAAGCTTACAAAAATATTACCAATGTAAGCTTATTGTAAGTATGATTAGGAAACTGTTTTTCTGTAAGCTTGTTATATACTTAGACTTCTAAGCTTTTTGTAAGCACTGAGTAGTAATATTATCGCAGGGGATCAGTTTTCTTAATTAAATAATTATTAACAAGCCTTTTACAATACTTTTCACAATAAATTTCTAAGCTTAAACTTGTTATAAGCTACTTCTATATAGTTTTGGTTTATTCCCAATAAACCAAAACTATATGAAGATAAAAAAATAAAGTTATAAAATAAATAAAAGAAGATAAAACAATAAAGTTATAAAATAAATAAAAAAAGAATGTTGTTTTTTTTAAATAAATAAACACAACAAAAAATAATTGGCGCCTAACGTAAAAGGATAACTCCTAATGAAAACACCCCATAGGCTGTAATTAGGAGGACATCCCAACGTAAAAGGAGAGCACCCCACAGGCTGCAAATATAAAGGAGATCACCCCACAGGCTGCAAATCTAAGACTCCAAATAAAAAGCACCCCATAGGCTGCAAGCAAAGGATCACCAGCAAAATAAGGACGTTTTGCGTGAAGAATTCAGAGAAAGAAGCGAGTACCCGAGTACCAAAAGAAAAAGGATAACTACTCCTCTTCCTACTTCACAGGATGATCACCATTTTTGCGTAAGAATGTATTTAAGTTATTTAAATAAGTGAAAATTAGAAAGAAAATAATTTTGATATAAACATTAAACATAAATCAAAAAAAAAAAAGTGTTAACACAAATAAAATACAATTTTTTTTACAAATTATTAAGAAAATTTATAAACTTCAAAAAAACAGAAGATAACATAAAAATTTTAAGTGAAAACAAAATTCTCATTTTAAGTGAAATAATTAATATATTGCAAACAAGTAAAAATAATCAAAACAAGTTATATGGTGAATTAATTTAAGAGCTTATAAAATATTAATTTTAGAATCACTATTGCGATTCCTACGGGACCCTCCAATAGAGATAAATAGATATAAATTATAGAAATATTCATTTTAAAATCACTATTGCGATTCCTACGGGACCCTCCAGTAGAGATAAATAGATAAAAATCCTTTCCAAGTATAACTTTGCTAAGATAACGAATAATGTCGAATCCTAATAATTTGGTCAGGCCTCCAATCCTGAATGCGAACATCCCAAATCCCGTTGCTAATAACGAAAATAATAAAAATATGGAAGAAATGATAGCAAGAATTTGTGCTCAGCAATGTCAGCTAGCAATTAGGCAAATATTAGACCCCAACGCCAACATAGGAGGTATAGATGAGGTGATTGAAGATAGGTATAGAAATGACTTGACGGACTTGGACAAAGTTCCAGACGTTGTTAGGAATATAAGAGAATTCTCCGGAAACCCTTCAGAATTCAGCTCTTGGAAAAGGAGTATAGATAGAATCCTCGGACTGTATGACTCGATGAAAGGAACACCAAAGTATTTTGCCATACTAAATACGATTCAGAATAAAATTGTAGCTAATGTAGATGCGGCATTAGAATCTTACAACACCCCGTTGAATTGGGAGTGTATTACGAAATGTCTTGCATTGCATTATGCAGATAAACGTGATTTTACCACCCTAGAGTACTTTAGTACAAGGTAATAGCAAAATCAAAGATTTTTATCAAGAGGTTTCCTCTTATCTCTCACTCATTATGAACAAATTGTCATGTATGGACATAGGAAGGGAAGCACTCGACCTCCTTGCGCAAACATACAGAGACAAGGCGCTAGACGTTTTCATTAGAGGATTAAAGGGCAATATGTATTTGCTTCTGGGTATGAAAGAGCCCAAGGATCTCCCACAGGCACTCCATTTGTGTCTAAAAATGGAGAATCAATTCGTACGAACACAGTTCGTAAATTCAAATAGAAATAATAACAACAAACCTACACCGCAACCAATAAATAGAATACAATATCATGATAAACCACAAAAGAACTTTTACCCTCAATTAGCTTACACACCACAACCATATCAGAATTTTCAACAATTTAAGCCAGCTCCTCCAATAAGATACCACAGCAATTATAATCAAATGCCACAACCACAAAGATACCCAAACTCGAATTTTAGCCCGCCAAGACCAAATGCACCAAAGCCCCAACCACATCCCGAACCCATGGACGTGGACTCTGCGACGAAAACAAGGGCTGTAAATTACATGAATAGACCAATTCAAAACAACAAATTTTTCGGCAAACGCCCAATCGCTCAATCTGAACAATTCCGAAATCCACCCAAAATTCAAAGAAACTTCTATTTACAAACGGAAGAAATTGAACATTTAGACGATAAATATTATGAAGAACACTTAGCGAGCTACGAAGATGAAGAGAAGCTGCCAACATTAGAAGATTATATCGAAAATCAAGAAAATCCATTAGAAACTGAAAACCAAACCAAAACTCAAGAATTCGTAGGCATACATTTTTTAGACCAATAGATTCGTCCTTACCCTACTTTGAGTGCAGGACGAATACAGGACAAATATTAAATTTTTGGATAGACACAGGCTCCAATAAAAATTACATTCAACCTAGCTTAGTGCGAAATCCACTACAAAATCAAAATTGTTTTTTCGCAAACTCAGTAGGTGGTAATGACAAAATTACCCATCATACATACCTAAATTTATTCGGCAAAGATACTGATAAAATTAAATTTTTCTTACTACCAACACTAAAAACCTTTCACGGCATTTTAGGAAATGATAGCCTAAAAAATCTATCAGCCATTATCTTCTCAGCAGAGAATTACATGCTTATTAATAAAAAGCTCAAAGTTCAAATAAAGCAAAAGCCTGCATAATCCGAAATTTATATCAGAACCGACCATTTGACACAACAACAGAAAGACAAACTCCAAGAAGTCATTGCACAACACGAATCCTTATTTAGTGAGCCAAATGAAAATCTTACATACACCACAGCCGTAGTCGCTGATATTCGAACAAAAACCATTTATTCTAGATACTATCCCTACTCCGTTCATCTTAAGGATGAGGTAGAAAAACAGATACAAGATCTTTTAAAACAGGATATCATACAACCTTCCAGATCACCCTATAACTCACCCATCTGGATTGTACCTTAGAAGGCCGATGCCTCAGGACAGAAAAAGCATAGAATTGTAATCGATTATAGGAAGTTGAATGAACAAACACTACCAGACAAATATCCCATCCCAGAAATTAACGACGTTCTTCCGCAACTAGGACAAAACAAATTTTTCTCAGTGCTAGCTAGACCTTAAAAGTGGGTTCCACCAAATACCGCTAAGGGAAGCCGATAGACAGAAGACAGCATTCTCGGTCAATAATGGTAAATACGAGTTTACCAGATTCGAGAACACTGAAGATGGCACAAAGCCGAAACCGGTCTGTTCATAAACCAAATTTGACGTGGGATGACGGAAAATCGTCCCAAATTCAAACAAACCCCGTCGGAAGAATATCACAAAAATTTACCAGATTACCTTTTGGCTTAAGAAATGCACCTTCTATATTTCAGCGGACACTGGACGATTTACTACGGAAATGGATATGAAAAATTTGTTTCGTCTACATGGACGACATAATAATATTTTCCAAAAACGAAGAAGAACATTACAGAAACATAGATGTTATTTTCAGAACTCTCAGACTTTCGAACATGAAAGTTCAATTAGATAAATGTGAGTTCTTGAAAAGAGAAGTCGAATTCTTAGGATTTATTATCTCAGATGAAGGAATAAAGACCAATCCTAAAAAAGTCGAAGCAATCCTAAACTTCCCAACACCTAAGACACTGAAAGATCTAAGATCATTTCTCGGATTATCAAATTACTATAGGCGCAAAAATCGCAGAGCCCCTGTCAATGCTTTTGAGAGGGGAGGCAGGACGTTCATCTAAATACATGTCAAAAAAGATAACAATAAACCTAAATCAAGAAGCAATAGAAGCGTTCTCAAAACTAAAAACCATACTGACCTCCGAAGACGTCATGCTAGCTTATCCAAATTTTAATAAAGAATTTACTCTCACGACAGATGCATCAAATTATGCACTGGGAGCAGTGCTATCCCAAGATAATAGACCAATTGTATTTCTATCAAGAATCCTTAGCAAGACCGAAGAGCACTACGCGATAAACGAAAAGGAATTGCTCGCCATTGTATGGGCGTTGAAGTCGTTAAGAAATGATCTTTACGGATCCGCCAAGTTAAAAATTTTCACGGATCATCTTCCTCTGACCTACGCTCTAAATAACAAAAATGCTAATTTTAAACTCAAAAGATGGAAAGCATTTCTTGAGGACTTTAACTATGAATTACAATACAAACCAGGAAGCACTAATGTAGTTGCTGATGCCCTATCTAGGCCTCCGCAGGAAAATACCCTCGTAAACACTCTAACTCCTACTATACATAGTGACGATAGTTCATCTCATAATTTAATACAGTACACTGACGCTCCTATAAATGTTTTCAAAAATCAAATATTCATTTCAAACGAAGGAAGAGTTGCCACAAACCCTCAAGAAGTCGAAAAAGCCAAACAAGACATTATAAAACGACTTACGGAAAAACAGCTAGAGGACAGAACTTATCACAATAAGACGAAAACAGTACCTAAAACATACGTTCCCGGACAAATAATTTTTGTGGAAGAAAATAAGCGATTAGGGACAAAACTGAGTAAGACGTATAGACAGGAAATAGTCAGAGAAAATAAGGATTCTACTATCATAACAGAATCAGGAAAAATAGTTCATAAAAATAATATAAGGAACTAAAATAATTTGAATTTCAGATTACTTTGTACTGTCGCTTTGGACGACATCAAGATAATGGACTACAAAAAATTCACAAGTCGTGACTATGAACTCCGGACTAGCAAAACTACAAACTGGGACATTTAAATTAATACATATTATTAACATAAGTGAATATCAGGAATTAAGCAACAACCTTGAAGAAGCACTACTGAAAAATATCGATCAAATACACTTTTTGTACCCATTTTTGAACAATCAGTTGATAGAGCTTAAAGAATATGTAAATAGGCTGAAACTAAGATCCAAGAGGTCTTTAAACTTTTTGGGATCCGCATGGAAGTGGATTGCAGGAAGCCCTGACCACGACGATTTTGAAATCTTAGAAAAGAAAACAAATAAAGTGTTGAGAAACAATAATAAGCAAGTATTTATAAACAGATTATCAATCGAAAAAATTCAAGAATTGACTAGAATAACTAACGATATATTAAGAACTATAAAAAATGGTAATAATAAATCTAAAGAAGAACAAGCAATAACTGTCTTAAAGTATAAACCAGATTTAATCAAAGAAGAAATAATTAATATTCAATATGCCATCCATTGGGCCAAAATTGGTATAATCAATTCATTTATACTATTCCCTACAGAAATAAATATTGTTAAAGAAATCATAATTAAAGACTCAATACCATTTGTAAACATAGAACAAACTTTTGAATTTGCCGAAGTTAAAATAGCATCTAATAATGATTTCATTGTTTATATTATTAGTATACCTATGACACATGTAAACTCTTGTAACGAGATATTAATAAAGCCCATTAAGTATAAAAAATATGTAAACAAAATTGCCTTTGATAAAATTCTAATATGCGATAATATAATATTCGGAATTAAAAATGCTTGTAAAGAATACAACAACATTACCATATGCAATAAAAACAATTTAGAAAATTTAGATAATGACACTTGCTTAGCCAAATTAATCAAAAGTGAACCAGCAAATTGCAGTTTAATAGACAATCGAAACACACCTGGAACAATTCTTTTAAATAAATTCGATGGAACGATTCTCATCAACAAGGAACTTCGGAACCTCAATGGAACATTTCTAGTTCAATTTCACAATGAATCTATCACAATTTCGGATCAAATCTATAACTCATTTGAAACTTCACGAATTAAGCCATTACCGGCCATTTTACAACCCAGAAATCCAAAGCCAAATATAAAGGAAGAATTGTCATTGGAAATGGTAAAAGAAATGCAGCTTAACAATACAGAAGCCATTGAACTACTTGATATCAAAAACAAATGGAATTTTGGTATCAATCTTTCATTAGACTAAATGGCAATATTCTCAGCAACCTTTCTGATTACTAAAACTGGAATACTAAGGAAGAAAAAGAAGTTGTTCATCGCTCCAACAATAGTAAATATCCACCCAGAGGTTCACTCTTCTATGCCTGAACTATCAGAACCGAAGATACAGGAATCCAGAGGTGTAACAAGGATCACACATATTCCTTATTTCTAACCGAACGAGGGCGATCGGTTTTAAGCGGGGAGGTGTTAACATAAAAAACATTTAAGTGTCAATATGAAAAAAATTACTAAAGCTCAGCGACATAATTATAGTTTATTAATTTACGGTTAATGAACTTTTATTCATTTGAAATAGCTGACACCTTTTGAACGATTAAGAAATTGGAATTATTGCATACGATAACAAAAAAAAACATAAAAAAGATAATTGAAGATGTAAGCATATTTTAATATAAAATATTAGCTGTAATTAAATTTGCAAAATTTAAAATAGTTCAGTTCTGGTTTTAACCCTTTGACGACCAGGGGACATATGTGTCCCAAAAAGAAATATATGCGTTAAAAATAAACTAATACTAAAAGCATTGATATTTTTAGCTTAATGCAAAGTTAAATGATGGGTTTTTAAAATTTATAAAAAAATTTGTGTGAAAAAAATTTTTTATGTTTTTTTTAAGAGCTAAAAAGCAAGTTTTGCACATACCGTAAACGGGATATTTAAACTGCTCTAAATCATAGACGAAATTTTCTCTTTCTTTCAAATTAAAAATTTTTTTTTAATTTAACAATATTCTACAAATTGAAATTCGGTTTTGAGATATTTCGAAGAAAAAAAAATTGATTTATTAAAAAAAACGCAAAGGGACACGGGTGTCCCTGTGGTCGTCAATGGTAACTTTTCGTTTGATGAATTTGAATGTAATAGTCTTTTCACACTGACGAAGAAATAAGATTCCCAACACAAATGTTGGAACATCTTGGAACATTTGTGTTGGCAACACAAATGTTCCAAGATGTTGGGGACCCCAACTGTAATCTATCACCATTTCAGATATTTTTACTGACTACGAACTTTGATGTTTTGACAGAACTTATAGTTCATGAATCCTGTAGATATGCTGAACAAAATGGAAGAGTTTTTGATGTTACTACTGACGAAATGAAAGCATTTCTTGGCATCAATCTGGTAATGACATATCACGTTTTACCATCCATTCGTGATTATTGGTCAATAGAACCTGATATGGGTGTACCCTTCATAAGTAATGTAATGACAAGAAAAAGATTTAAAGTTATCCGTCAAAATTTGCACTTCACCAATAACGATGAAGAAGGAAACAGGAATGATCGGGCTTTTTAAGTTCCAACCTGTCATAAGTCATTTCAACAAAGCATTTCAAAATGCAATGAACAACACGTACAAACAGGCTGTCGATGAACACATGATCAAATTGAAAGGTCATAATGCTATGAAACAGTATATCAAGAACAAACCAATAAAATGGGGATTTAAGATGTGGTGTAGATGTGACTCTGCTTCCGGATATCTTTTTGAATTTGATCTATACACTGGAAGAAAAGAGTATGGAACTGAATATGGACTTGGGAAATCAGTCGTGCTTCAGTTGACAGAAAAACTCACAGGTTTGGGCTCCGAGGTCTACATTGATAACTTCTTCAACTCGCCTTTGTTACAATATGAGTTGAAAAAACGTCAAATAAAGTCCTGTGGAACAGTAAGAAGCAACCGAAAAAATATTCCAAAAAATTTGCCTCTCGATAAGAATATGAAGCGAGGAGACATTTACACATCAAGCTTTGAGGGCATATCCTTTGTGAAGTGGATGGACAACAGAGCTGTAACTCTTCTCACAAATTTTCTTTCGCCAGTGGAAGCAGACACCGTCAGACGTCGCATAGCTGGTAGTGCTGAGAAAATCAACGTAAAATGCCCGAAAGCTATTATGAATTACAAAAAAATATGGGTGGAGTAGATTTAATGGATCAGCGCAAGTCCTTTTATGAACTAGACCGCAAATCGAAAATAAAATATTACCTCCGGTTATTTTTTGACTTACTTGATATAAGCGTAAACAATGCCTACGTTATTTACAACGAATGTAAAGCAAAAAATCTTGTTGAAGGGACTCAACTTAACTCCCTTGATTTTAGACGATTGGTGGCCAGAAATTTAATCGCTGCCTATTCTTCGCGTCAGAGAGAATTTCCAATATTCCAGTCATCAAAAATCACTGTCAGCATGAGACCAGCTTCTTCGCACTCTATGCTCAAAGCCAACGTAAGAAAGAGATGTGTTCAATGCGCAAAAATTAATGTAGAAAATCGCACTAATAACTATTGTAATGAATGCAATGTGCATCTATGTTTTACTACTAACCGTAATTGTTTCGCAAAACATCATAATTAACCATAATTTATCGCAAAATTAAACATAAATTTTTATTCAAAGCGTATTATATCTTAAAAATGTAACTTTTATTGAAAGACCTATATATAATAAAAATGACATTTTGGCTCCCTTAAGGACCACAGGGACACATGTGTCCCATAACAAAACTCGTTTACGCAAAATTTTTTTCACATTTTTGAATGGTTTTACTTTAGTTGGATTCTGACAAGCTTATTTCATATATATCAAAATGACAAAGGGAAAGTCCCCAGAAGCTTATGGTCCTGAAAGGGTTAAGTTGAATAAATACAGTTTTAGTTTTAAGTTGAAGATAAAAAAATAAAGTTATAAAATAAATAAAAAAAGAATGTTGTTATTTTTAAATAAATAAACACAACAAAAAATAATTTATACAAGCAAATAATAAGTACGTTTATAAAAGGTTATTAAAAATGTCTTATGATAAGCTTATTCTCTAATGCAGTTATATTTTGCTTAAAAATTTGTTTATTGGGTTGGTAGGGATCGGCAAAAATACATATAAACATTTTGTTTGCGCTCACATACACATAAATAATCAGTGTTGCCAGATCTGAAATTTTTATGCCATACCTAAATATGAAATCTTAAATCTCCATTCCCTCATAAAAATTTTGTTCATAAGAACTAGCATTTCCTCAGGTTAATTTCATATGAATTTCTGGGGATCTCACTTTTTGCATATGGCAACGCTAATTTCTAACAACAAGCGTAAAGGCCTAACTATAATGTGCTTAATACAACTTAAGCAAATGTGCGAATACACACAATCAAATGTATACAACTATAATGTACTTAAGTAACTTTTCGTCAAGTTTCGTCAAGTGTCATTTGCTTAAGGAAAGTGCGTTCAATTTCGCTCTTGCTTAAGCAAATGACTCGTCAAGAAAACATTTTTTTTCTGTCTCTATTTATTTCCCGTACTGAGCAGGAGCGTTTTCTTTTCTTCATCGTCTCTCTTATTTCTTGAAGAACACATATTCCATCAAATGCACAATTCATTAACTTCACTGTCTTCAGAAATTTCAGTTTTCTATCCATTTTTAAAAATTTTCCAATAAATAAATAAATAATAATTTTCCAATAATAAAATAAATAATTGTTTACAATTAAAAGATGCAACCACTGTTGCTTTTTTTAGTACTTTTTTTATTTTAGTTTTCGTTTACTTTATAAATAAATAAAAGATAAACATGGATTTACTTGCTTATGGTAATATATTTATAACTTTTACAAATTTAATGAGATTTCGTCAAAAATATTACATTTTAAAGAAATAAAAACGAAAATAGTTTTCCAAAAGTTCAAATGTTTGCAACTAACTGCCTGTTTCACGATGTCGAACGACATCGTTCGTTCGCATAAATACGTTTGAAACAGCAACAAATTTTAAAATGTTGTTTTTGGTTTTAATGTATTTACGCGAACGAACGATGTCGTTCGACATCGTGAAACAGGCAGTAAGTGTAAAAAGTTTTTAAGCTCAATAAGTACAATATAGCCACCTAAAAGTCTTCAGTAATTTACTTAAGCATTTGACATGCTTTTCGTTGAATTTTGACACTAGCTTAAGTTTGGTTAAGCACATTATAGATGGGCCTTAAATCGTCAAATTTGGCAGCCGTGCATGAGCGAATCAACTTGCTTCGCCACACAAAATTTTGAGAGCGAAGCAGGTATAGCATGTTTCCACGGCACCTGCTTCGCTCTCTTTTCTTGCTTCACTCCCCAATCATGAGCGAATCAACTTGCTTCGCCATACAAAATTTTGAGAGCGAAGCAGGTAGATTCATATTGAATCTACTTGCGAATCAAGAAAAAATCCTCTCTTCTCTAATTTTTATCTGCACTAGTTGTCAAAATTAAATATTTTTGTAAACAAAGCATATTTAAAAGTGAAAAGTTAAAAAAGATAATTGTTTTTTGTGTGTGTTTCCTAGGCGTAATAATAAATTTGAATTCAGTGAAAAGTTAATTTATTTAAATTTTATAAAAGTTAAAAAAAACAATGGAAAGAAAAAAAATTATAAAATCGAAGCAGGTAGATGAGTCGTGTAAACAGCATGATTCATAAACTTGCTTCAGAAAGCGAAACAGGAGATTCAAGTTGTCGTGGAAACATGCTAGTAGATTCATATTGAATCTACATGTGAATCGAGAAAAAATTCTCTCTTCTCTAATTTTTATCGTAAGTTTATCTGCACTAGTTGTCAAAATTAAATATTTTTGTAAACAAGGCAAGGCAGAAAGAGAAACAGGAGATTCAAATTGTCGTTGAAACAAGCTATTACACTCCCACAACACTGACCATTGCTGAAATCAAAATGGCGAATCGTTGATTGTAAATAAGCGTTGTTAAATCAGCTTTGAGTCAGCTGCTCTTTTAACAACACCTTGTACAGTTAATTCGCAGTACTTTAGTACTTACCCTTCACACCGGTACCCGACAACATGCATACAGAGCACCACTAAAATCAGCTGTTTATGCTGTTATGGGAAAGATAGCAACGTAATTGATTTATTTTTGTAACCAGGGGAACATCAAAGAATTTAGGGACGTAAAAAATTATAAAACGACATATTAAAAAAAATATATCAGATGGCGCAGAAGTAATGTCATAATTTGAATTGGCTCCCATCTTCGCAGATGGCTTCAAATGTCTCTGTAATTTGACATTTACAACGTATATACATATAAGTAGTATATAGATAATTAGTTGTCAATAAGCCATGGTGCGATACACTCTTTAAAAAGGTGGAATTATTGTTACTGCTTATCTGACAATTTTTCAGTTTGTTGTTTTAACGCAGCGTAAATTTTGTCGTGTTCTATGTGGTCGAACATTTAAGCGTTGGGCTGAACGCCTCGTGCAAACTTGGTCCACTACAAACAGATATCGCAAGAAGTGGCCGGCGTCGTATTGCTCATTCCACCGAGAGCATCTTGTGTTCATGAATTGCTGCTTGCTGGTCGTCAGAGAAAGAAAACTTACTGCCGTGCTCTGTACAGTATAGGGCATATAAGTTGTTTTGTTAACAAATAAAATGTACGTTTATGGGAGACAGAGAATCCATTCAAGATGGATGAAGATCCATTGCATCCACTCAAAGCGGCTGTTTGATGAGGCATTTGCATTTATTTATTATTATTTTTTTTTTTTTTTGAAGACGCCAATTTTGCGACCAATAATTAAAAATGCCGCAAACAAATCGCAATTATGCATCAACTCGAGAGCTGGTCATTTGAGCCATGTAATTTTTCCAATTAATATCATAAATTTTACACTTTCAAATAAACTTTTTATGAAACCAGAGCTCTTTTGTTTCATTTAGAGCAAAATGGTAGTCAATTTAATAATAAAGTAATAATAAAGTATATTGTATACATAATGAATGAAATCAAGTTAAATTGTTCATACTGAATCCTTGACCGACTTGAATTTTCTAGCTTATCTCGATAGTCCATCTGACATGAATTGAAAAAATTTATTGTAATTACAGGAATAAGACAAACCCCCTTATCGTGTTTGGCGATTTTCGACTGCAAATTCGACAGTTTGTACTAGATTAAAGAAAAATGTTGCTCGGTATCTTTAGTCTATTACAAACTGTCGAATTTACAGTCGAAAATCGCCAAACACGATAAGGGGGAAAGACTGCTACTATAATAGAGGAGCGTAAAAAATTAGATTTCGCTTCTTCGTAAGTGGTGATAGCAAACTTGTTTGGAATAGACTAAAGACATGATGATAGTTTCTTAAGTACGTGATTTAGTGGCTTTAGCTCTGAACACAAATCGTTTAAACATCAAGAAAAGTCAGAAAAGTAAATATCAAAACACAAGACGAAATTGCGAAATTTTTGTGGGGATGATGCAGGAGGGAGAGGAATTTCTTACGTTTCGTGGTAAATCTGTATGCATGGTGACATCGTCCAAGTGCCAACTTTCAAATATATAAACATTTCTGTGTATATGTGGGTTATAATTTAATTTTGGTTTTTTATAAAGATTTTCAGTTTTCTCACTAAACTTTTTTTTCCCTCTTATTTAAATTTTTTTGCAACTTTACATTAATAATGAAAACAAATCCTTTGCGCTTACCACAAAGAAAAAATTACACTAGTGTTGTTGTTGATCTTTTCCTATGTATGAATATATATATATATATATATATATATATATATATATATATATATATATATATATATATATATATATATATATATATATATATATGTATATACGTAACGTATATTTATAATCAACGGGACTAAATATAAATATATAAGTTATTAAAACAAATTCCACATTACAGTTTTAAAAACGAAAAAGAATAAATAAATAAATAAGTAATAATTTTACAATTATAGAATATAATATGTATATAAGTGTACGTAACGTAACAAACAACTTGAAAGATTATGGCCTCGCAGCAGCACTTTTCATATGTATGTATATGTATAGTATGTATGTATATTTTGAATTAGTTAGTTTTGTTGTTTTATTTGCTGTATACTTAATTATTTTTTCTTTTTTTACTTAAATTATTATACGGCAGTTTCGGTGTGACTGTGTGAGGATAAGCGTTCAACGTCTATTTCCGGTATTGTTAATTCGTCTGGTATATTATCGGCATATTCTAACGAGGATGTCTCCGAAAGGCGTTTACTCAGAGAGGTCTGTTTACGTAGAACTTCGGCCAGAGAAGTGTTGGCATGATCACCGTAACGAGCATCCAATCCCTGGCGAAAGGCATTAACCACACGTATCTAAACGTTCAAATAATGAAAACGAAAGTTGAAGTTTTGAAAAAGAAAAGATATAAAATATCAACAGTGAAACAAACTTATAGGTTAGAAAAATTAGACAGTCAGACAAACAGTTACTAAAAAATAAAAACAAATATATAAATAATGACAGCGGAAAGGTTTTAGTTACACATTTCAAATGTTAAAAGATAATAACATAAGACAATAGAGTAAAAAGAAAGATAGCTGGTATATAGATAGATAGATAAATATATAGTTAGATGATTATTAAGATAGATTTAAATTTAGAAAGAGCCAGGTTCTCTAGATAGATTAGTAAAGCCATTAGAGAGTAAACAAATCAACAATTCGTAATTTCAAACGCAAACAAATATATTAAGCACACAGAAAATAAAGGCACAAACTTAATTAATACATTATTATTATATACAATTTTTACACAAAATTTCTAAGTTAAGTTTTTTTGTTTTTGTTTTTATTTTACAGCATTAGTTTCATAAAAATCCCTTTTCCATTGCAAAATAAAAAAAACTTTCTTCTTTGCATGCGTTTTTTTATATATATTTTATGAACTTCCACTAAAGAATAAGAAGTTAGAATAGTGGACAGCGTAGCGAACGCATACATTAGAAAGCCAAAAAATCAAATAGATAACCCATTTGAAATAGCCGACGCGGGAATATTGCCTTCGTTGCACTAAAGGAAGAAGAAAAAAACTTATGGAAAACAAAAACAGTTTTGCAAAAGTATAACAAAATTCAAAAATTCATACAATTGAATTTATAATAGAGGGAGAATTAAATTTATAATAGAGGCAGAAACGTTTAAAAATTCATCATTTATACTAAAAAAAAGAAATAAGTCGTCTAATGGGTTGGGTATCGGGTAAAGTCGTGTAGATATATAGTAGACTTTGTACACCATTACAACTGCAATTGAAATATTGACTTCAGAGATGTTAAAAGACGGAGACGATGCAACAGATTAGTAGTAGTTTGAAACTAAAGATATATATATATATATATATATATATATATATATATATATATATATATATATATATATATATATATATATATATATATATATATATATATATATATATATATATATATATATATATATATATATATATATATATATATATATATACATATATAGATTTAAACAGTTTTCATTTTTTATTTTCGAATCAAATTAGAATCTAACCCTGTATGTTTGGAAACTTATATACATAGAATTTATATTTTGGAATAGATATTTGGACATAGATATTTCGGGCGAACTCGATCAGGAGTTCTCGTTAGACACAAGAAACATTGATCATATATTTCATTTAAACTAGTGAACAAGTGCGACACAAATCCATGTATAGTTTAGCTGTAAGTCTAATGGGTTTTGTCTATTACTGTTTCAATATTTTTAATTGGTGAATATTATAATTTTTTTTAATTTAATTTCGCGACCGTAATTTGGCCCTAGATTTATTTCAAGTCATGTAAAAATTATCACTTTTCCCCAAAGGGGCTTTTCGTTATCAATGCTTTAAAAGTATAATTTATAAAAAGAAGAACTCCATACCATTTATATAGATGATGTTGCATGAGACAGAGTACAATATTGAATTCCCTCTTTTTTTAAGTCGAAAAGAAAGAAGGCAGGTCGTGTTAATTTCTTTTTATCAAATACGAAAAAGAGCTTAAAAAATCAATGCCTTTCCTGGGCTTATTTATCCTTATGCATAAATTTGAGCGAGTTGACAAAGCATTTCAAAATGCATACAGACGAGCAACATTCCTAAATAAAAGCACTTCTACGCATGCTGTAGGACGCAAATAAAATTTTCGCAAATGTACTCAATTAACAATTGACATCAAACATCATAGTTTGACACAGTCCTCCCTCGTCAATCTGAACGTGAAATGTTGGTTTTTAAATTGTATAATACGTTTCCATTTACGTATTTTGTGACAAAAATACATGCTTTGAGCATATCATGTGTTTTGGTACATAATTTCTCCCACACATTTTCATGTCCCAAAACGCCACAAAGCATATCGAAATTTGTCTTTGCAACATTGTTTTGTTTCTGTGATTGCGGACGAATTTATGGGTTATGAAAGTTGATTGAAAAAATCGAAAAAGTGAAATTTTTCAATGTCATATGAAGAAAAAATATCGCTGTCATTTTGTTTTTGAATTTTTTAACAATAATAATAGCAAAATTAGTATATCTACCATTTGAAATAAGTTTTTATTAAATATTTTCAGTTGTTTATTGAACACAACTTTTCTTTTCCACCATAATTAATGACATAAACGTGAAACTGAGCTCGGAAATTCGAAGACAAAGGCAAATAAAACGTAACGGAAACACTTGACATGATTTGCGAAAAAGAAAACGTGACGTGTTGTTCACAGTTCACAGACTTACACTAGTTAAGTTAGATATAAAATTGAATATACATGTCACATTTTCGACTGCAAATTCGACTGTTTGTACTAGATTAAAGAAAAATGTTGCTCTGTATCTTTAGTCTAGTACAAACTGTCGAATTTGCAGTCGAAAATAGCCAAACACGATAAGGGGGATTAACTTTGACATTTGAAGCTGCATCTGTCGAATTAGCTGTTATTCAACAACAACAAGTACAAATGATAAATGGTTGTTGTCGGGCAACGATCCGCGTTCTTCGCCTTATGTGTGCAGTAAGAGAATCCGAGGCATTCGATTTCGCAACGCTAACAAGAGCTCGCCCTTTTACAGACCACAGCTTGCAAAATTTCGACTTGGGTCTGCATCTGTACAAAATTCAACTGACCCAGGAGCTGAAGGTAAATAACACTGAATGGACCCCTTTCTGGATGAATGGGCACGACGACAAACAAAACTGTCGAATTTAGGACGATACCAATGCACCATTTTGTATTTTTAGTAACAAAAAATTTTTAAGAAAATATTTGCAAAATACATGAAATAAATGATATTTTTTTAGTTTCTTTTAATTTAAATGTATAATACAAGATTATTTTGTTCTCTCCTTGATGACCACGGTCGCCGCAGCAAAAATTTAATTAACAATTATGCGTTCTGTACCAGATTATCAGCAGCGAATTTGGAATCAAACTTTAGTTCAGGAAATTTTCTATTAAAAAATCCTTGATTTTTTTTTGAAATTTGTTAAATTTGTTAGTGCATTTCAAGAATTTCTGTTTTGAAGAGGATATGATAAGACTTCCGTTGAGGATAGATAATATTGTACACAGACGACACTAAATTTATTTGTGTACGAATAATACGAGTATCAAGCCTGATAATCTTATAACAGTTTTGAGTGCCAGTTTTTGGGTTTGACGTCAGATATTAAATTGACTTAACCCAAGTATTAAATTTTTGCGCTGCCGCTTATTTGTTATTATTTGCCAGTTTAAGCAGCAAATGTTGTTTGTTTAATATTAAATCCAAACTGTCACATACGAGGGTGGCTAAATAAGTCCATTGCTTTTGGATAAAAAATTATTTTATTCTTCTCCTTTGAGCTTTAAACACATCACCAACATTTCTCCAAATTCTTTATAAGATTTTTCGGTATTATCAAAGTAGGTATTGGTCTATGAGATGATATTATCATTGGAGGCAAATCTCTTTCCGCCGAGCCATTTCCTCAAATTCGGAAACAACAAATATTTACTCGGGGATAAGTTCAAAGTATAGGTAAATGAGGGAACAATTCGTAGCCTAATTCACGAAATTTCGCCATGTAAACTGCACATGTGTGCATCCTTGCATTGTCCAGGTAAAAAAATAACCTTTTTCTTGGCCAAATGCTGCCGTTTCTTTTTCAAATGTTGGCATAATATTCCGCATTGATTTTTTTTACTCTTTTAAAGGAAGTCAATGTGTGATCGTTATCGAGAACTATTAAATATTACTGATAGGATATTACTACTACTAAGGCTTATAAAATTACAATTGGCCATCAATATTAGTTGATTATTGCCTACAACGAGTTCAGAATTGCTGTCTTTTTTTACTGTCGACTTGATGTGACGTCGACGCGACAATCATAATAAGAGGGAATAATTGTTCTTTCTTTCTGGCCAAATGCCAACTGACAAATATCAAGTGACGGCAGCAGTGCTGCCCTTTCAGTAAAGAGGCGAACAATTTAAAAAGTACAGGGGGCAAATTACGGCATTCGATATCGATCGAAATTTCAATACAATTCAAGAAAATTTTGTTTGAAATTTCGTTCGATATCGAATGCCGTAATTTGCCCCCTGAATTATTGACCCGCCTTCGTAGAGTTGCAATTGCTTAGTGCTAAATAATCTATTGTGCTTTCAAAGACGAGTTTTGACAGGACCAAAAATTTTGTTAAATAAGATACGAGAATATCTCACTCATTTTTATTATTTATGATTCCAATATATTTGGAGGATTCACAAAGTTTGCTATCAGAGTAAAAAAAAGTTTAGAAAACAAAACAACAAAAATTTTACAACATTATGACTGATAGTATACGTTGTGAATACCCCAATTATTTATAATTTTAGTGCACAGTTGTAATTTTTATTAAGTTTAACGATGCTTTAAAAGCATTAAATAAAAATAATATGTTGTCCGCTATTAATTTTTTTATCATAAAGTGTCATATAGTGAATTTTCCTTGTTATCTTAGAATGTTAAACTTCCACAAATCTAAGCAATTCTCTTCTAGTTTTATGTCTAATTCATAAAAGCTTAATGCAGCTCTTTAATATTTTGCTAAGTAAAATTGAATTGAAAAGCAATTTTATGCGGACAAATATGCAAATATGCATGTATGTACCTGTATTAAACCTATTTAAATTTAATATATATATAATATATATGTTAATTTTAAATCCTACAAGGAGCAGAGCGCCGTAGCATATGCATATATGAAAATATTTTTTTTCTAATATAATTGTTAACGCCAAATACAGTATTTATCGCTTATATGCACGTCGGTTATAAGCATTTCCCGTTTTTATGCATGTAAGTTCGTGCAATTTTCAGGTCGCAATTTAAAATATACATGGAAATTTCTTCTATAAGCATTTCGCTTATATGCATTTCTCGCTTTTATGCAGCAAAATTTTAATATAATTTGAATAAATTGCATGAAAAAATGTCTTCTATATGCATCATTCACAAATTTGCAAAAATTGTACCAAAATTGTTCTAAAATGATAAATTCAGAAGTATCATCCCTATCTATCAATATTTATCATCACTGTTGTTAGATAAAAATGTAAATGGGTGTGTTCCTAAATAAAATTAATTTTTTTTACTTAGTTATTAAATAAATGAGTAATCGCGAGTGAATATGAGTGCTAACAAAAGAATATGTTTGTCCATAAAGCAGAAGCTTTCAAGGGTAGCACCTAACACCATTTTTAACTGCTTTAAAAAGGTAATCTGAATATCTACAAATCTAAATTCTTTCCATTTTGTAAATAGGATTCTTCGTCTCTTTTTAGTGTAAATTTGTTTCCGAATCATATGAGGTGCCATCGATTGAGGACAGAGAAGATGAGACAGTTATACCAGTAGATTCAAGTTTTGAATTTGGAGCCGATTTTGAGAATTTTGTAATTCTGGACGATAATTTACCTTGTTATGCTGCACCTAATGAGGAGGAAATCATTTCTGAGCTTCAACCAAGCGGAGACGAGAATAATGATGATGACGATAATGCTAACAAGGACGAGAACGACGATGAATATGTACCAGGTCCAACTGTAAGCAATGCCTTGGAATATCTTAATGGCTTACGATGCTTTCTAAAGCAAAAAATGGATGTATCGAAGAATTGGAAAAAATTGAGCAATATATTTTTGAGAACTGCTGATCAGTTATTTCATTTGTATATTTTTACAAACGAAATAACTAATTTTTTTAAAAGGCAGTATTTGTATTAATTATACTGCTAATATAATGAGTAGCTTTTTTAATTTATGCTTGTCATAAACACTTTGCATAGCAAAAAAATTAACAAGCAATTGATAAAATCGCTACTACCTTCACTGCTGGGACAATTCTAATAAGCAATGAATTTTTACTTTTATTGTTATTAACCTAAATACTGATTTTAGTGAAATGCTACCTGTAGTACAAAAATATTTTTATTATACTGAATTTAATCAATTTTTTCTTTTTTTTGGGAAAATATTTTTTAATAAAAACTAATATAAAAAATTTAAACATCTTTTTATCTATATGCACCCTTTATGCAAATATCAGGGTTTTTATATATGCACGGCTGATGCATTTAAACGGGTTTTTTTATAAGCACCATATGTGCATATAAACGAGTTTTTATATTTGCATTTCCCGCTTATATGCACCGAAAATCGTACTGTACATACATACATATGTATCTCTGTTACCCCTTTCGAGCCCATGGTTGCTTGTAAGCAACTTTGACTTTTAGCATCGATTTACTTAAAACAGCCAAAAATTTACGCATAAAAGCACACACCGAATTGGTTATTAAAAGTTCTTAGCAAGGCGAATTCTATCTATCAGGTGGTGTCAATAGAACAAACAGTTGACTATGTTCTTTTGCAGGTTATACCATTAGTTTATATTGCATTCTCTAGCCTCTCAGCAACAACAAAATACACATGATTCGCCTATGACACCAACTTCTTTCAATGCGCCTTGGTTCTTACAATAATAAAAAAACAAAGAGTATAATCGCTGTTCCGATCAACAGTAAATTGAAGCTAAACACCAAATTGCTACAGTTCTTCAATTAGACAAGAAAGCATATGCCGCTTACAAAATTTCAAATGGAAATAACAAATAAGTTGCTAAATGCAGCTCTGCATCGAGTTCTAACCACCGTAAAGTTATTTATGATCCTCCTAATTCTAGGAGATATGATAAAAGGTGCCACGGGTCGGAATGGGGAGCAAAAGGTAAATGTTTGCCTCGAAAAAAGCGTGAAATGTGATGTTTTGCGAGCAACAATTCAAAATGCTGCAGAAGAAGCGCTATTATGAATCAGCTACGAAGTGATATAATTTTTTCCATTTAATGCCATCAATTTTGCAATTTCAAAAAAATTTTTTTTATGTAAACAGACATTTCTAAAAAGTGATCCAGGGGCGGGTCCGAAAGGGTTAATATGGAACGTAAAGCTGCATGTTGCATGTTGCATATTCGTATAATCCAAACATATAAAATCTGTGTTCGAATTGTTACTGGCTAAATTTAGAAGTGATGCACGCTCTCGTACATAAAAAAGAGAGAGTGCAACGAAGGTTTTATAAAATTGTTACTAGTTCAATTTTTATTTGTAAGAATTATTGAAACAGCCGTTTTAACAAAAGTTTGCTACAACAACCAAAAAAATATTGTAATATTGGGGAGATCATAAGCATCCTGTTAAATTTTTAAAACAAAACTATATATTTTATAAGTAACTAAACTTCTTATCCTTAAACATGAAGGGATCGCAATGTCTAATTGGTGCCAGTGCCTTAAGGTGAATTTACCCATTCGTTCTGAACGTACCGAACGCTTTTTTTATATGTAGTTTGACGTCTCTATTTTTTTGAGTGTGAGAGAGAGTAAATTTAATGCGGAACAACAACAAAAGTTTCGTTCAGAACGAATGGGTGAATTCACCTTTAGAAACAAGCTTCGAGGGATGCAGAAAGTGGCGCAAGACTAATGTCGTAATTTGAACTAGCTGCCATTTTGTTATAAATTAAAAAAAATTCATTTTCATAAAAAGTTTATTCCTAAGGTGTGCATCATTCCATGGCTTTTTGACAACTAATTTTCTTTATACCAATATCATAAATGTCAAATGCAAAAATGGCAGGCAAATCAAGTTATGACATTACCAAAGACTATAAATACATATACATACATATATAGATGATGCACTGCCACACATTGTACTGCCAATGCTTAATTTGTCGATGGCAGTACAATTACAAAGAGAGCTTATTCTCAGAGAACTTCATACATACATACATATACGTATGTATGTGTGCATGACTGAGTACATCTACAACAGGGATAGGCAAAAATACATATAAACATTTTGTTTGCGCTCACAAACACACATAAAGAATCACTATTGCCAGATCTGACATTTTCATGTCATACCTAAATTTGAAATCTTAAATCTCCATTCCCGCAAAAAAATTTTGTTCATCAGAACTTGTATTTCCTCAGGTTAATTTCATATGAATTTCTGGGGATCTCACTTTTTGCATATGGCAACGCTAATTTCTAACAAGAAGCGTAACACGCCCACCGTGTTTGAGTGCTCGAGTGAGACCGATTTATGTTTTTTATTTCTCTGCAATACGTGTGCACATGTACACGATGTAAGAGCGTAAGCATTGGCGCCGCGCCCTTGTTTTGCCTATCGCTGATCTACAACAGGGATAGGCAAAAATACACATAAACATTTTGTTTGCGCTCACAAACACACATTAAGAATCAGAGTTGCCAGATCTGAAATTTTCGTGTCATACCTAAATTTGAAATCTTAAATCTCCATTCCCTAATAAAAATTTTGTTCATAAGAACTAGCATTTCCTCAGGTTAATTTCATATGAATTTCTGGGGATCTCACTTTTTGCATATGGCAACGCTAATTTCTAACAACAAGCGTAACACGTCCATCGTGTTTTAGTGCTCGAGTGAGACTGATTTATGTTTTTTATTTCTCTGCAATACGTGTGCACATGTACACGATAAAAGAGCGTAAGCATTGGCGCGGCGCCCTTGTTTTGCCTATCCCTGATCTACAATGTAGATTCTACAATGTAGAATCTACATATAAACATCTACAAATAAAAAAATGAAAGTCTTTTTTCATAGAAATTATGTGCAAATGAGCTGCAGAAAACCGTTGTTACCGATTTTTTAATTGTAGGGTAAGAATACGTGTTTTATTGTTGTACAATTGCGCCCATATCGATTCGCACCGAAACTAATAATTGTAAGGCAATTTTACAATTTTTTTTTAAGAAAATTTCAATATAAAACTTTAACAATTTAAATAGCAAAGAAGTAGGTTTTCAGTCAAAGTATTGCGAAAAAAATACGAAAATTTTGACTTAAATCGGAAAGAATAAAACCTAAAATTTTATTTTGACAACATTTCCACGAAACAAGTAAAAAAATTATTTTAAATATTTATACCGGGAAAGCTTAAGTACTCTTTGCATTCGACATGTTATAAAAATTAATAATCGATGCAGAAAAATTGTTTGTATGTTTAGTCCAAAAATAAACGTTTGTAATGGATTACTTCTGATTTGGATAGTATTTTGAAATTGGCAACGATCTACTCAACTAGACCTGCAAGCCTCACTAAGTCGCGTTTCACGAGAAACAATAACTTGATATTTTGTAACAGAGTATAAATATTCTATTTTTAGAAATTCTCTTACTCTTGCTGATCGTATTATATGTACATATGTTAAAGTCTGAAAAGATAAATTTTTAAAAACTTATTTCCATTGTAGAAAAGGTAAATATTTCGGAAATTTATTGAGAATATATCGTCATAACTTCCAATAGCTACCATGTTCAAACTAATAGAATGGAACAGAAATTGCGTAAATTGTACCAAAGGTTCAATTTATTCCTTTTTGTTTGAGGGAGGTTACGTATGTTATGAACACAGGATAGAGATGCTAAATTTACTAGTCCTTGTACTATTACGGAAGCATTCCTCATGGGAAACACACATATACAAATCATCAAGCACTGACGTATTAGCAGGTGGACAACAATAGAGCACGTATTCTTACCCTATAATTAAACAATCAGTAATATTGGCTTTTGCGTAGTTTATTTACACATCAAGTGTATGAAAACTATACTTGTTTTAGTTTTTTGATATTTTTCTTGAATGGGTTGTGAACGAAATGTGTGTTGCTTTACTATATTTACTATATACTCTCAATAATTCTCTCAGCATGAGTACGAAAGTATTGATTTTCCTGTCCCATACTTCCCCCTTAATCAAATTAGCGTAAATTGTTTGTCAATTTCAAATATACTACTTCTGTGCAACATTTTTATATGTTATAGACTTTAACATTAATTTTTTGCAACTCTGTAGTACTTGGGGAACATTGTATGTTCCCACAAACGAAGAAATTGTAAATACATGCGCCGTTCTGAATTTTAAAAAAACAAAAGGGAGTGGATGCAATGAAATTTTCTATATTCTAAAATTTACGAAAAGAAAGTACTAAATGAATGAAAGCATTTGTATGCTTTTGAATAAAAATTCAATTACTTTTTTCCTATTTTTTGGGAATTTGCTATAGTAGTTTTGTGCATAGCTAAATTAGTTATTGTAAAGGTTTTGAAAAAAGTACTTATGGAATGGTTGTTATTAATGGAGTAAATACACTTTATCCCTTCAGTAATCAACACTGAAATAGATTATAATTATTTCATTTTCACAAAAATCCTATATTTTGTGCCGCTTTGTCCAACAATGGTATATATGTAAGTATGTAAAAATTTGCCGATACTGTGAATGAGACACTAGAGAACGAGTTCGTAATAAGCGAAAATTCGCTATATATAAATTATATGCACGTCTTTTCCCCCAAGCAATTTTAATTGCGAAAGTTTTAACGAAGAGAGATAAGATGGGTGAAGTTCAGATTGATTAAAACTTACGCAATTAAAATTGTCTAGTGAACAAGAGGTTTAATATTCATCTGTATTTAATAAGGAAATCAAGATTAAGGATATCAAATGTCTTATAAAATATTAATAAACTAATCATCAAGAGAAATAGAAAGGAAATGTCAGTAGTTTTTTAATATTGATTGGAAAGAATATGAGTGGGAGATATGTATGTACATAAATGCTGAAAACCGTTGTGAAATTGTTTAAATGGAAAATATAATTGCTCAATTCACAAGCCAACTGCATTGCTGTATCGCGTCTTTTTCACTAGGCAATTTTAATTGCACAAGTTTTAATTCGGCCCTTTTCTTGCTTGACCTTCGAGATTTTTGCGTCTCGCTCTTGCGCGTGTTAATCGAATTTTGCTGGAACAACTGTACCGCGTTACGGTTGCTTGAAGCATTTTTCTTGATGACGCGTGCAAAATACTTTTTTGTGGGCTTACTGCATCCTATACCCTTGGTAAAGATAAATAAGTATATGCATATACATATGTATGTATATGTATGCTTCTGATATACATATGTATGTATACATAAGTATATTTTCTTCCAGAAAATTATGGCCCAATTACATATAAAAAGAAAAAAATTTAAATTAGTTTAAGTTTATCAATGCAATTTACGAGTACAACCGATACCCTAAAATTAACTGCCTGGCCCACGATGTCGAACGACATCGTTCGCTTGGATAAATACGTTTGAAACAGCAACAAAGTTTAAAATGTTGTTTTTGGTTTGAATGTATTTAAGCACGCGAACGATGTCGTTCGACATCGTGGGCCAGGCAGTAACAGTTCACAAGGTGTATTGTGAAGTTGTATTTCAATTAGCAGTACGAAGGTAGTTTGTGAATTGAGCATATAAAATGTAAAATATAACAGAGGGTGGGTCAAAAGTAATGTCAGATTGAGCTGGCTGCGATTTTAATATAAAGTATAAAAATTATAGAATTAATTGGAAAAATCATATCGTTCAAATGGCCACCTCCCGAGTTAATGCATAACTGTGCTTGTTTTACGGATTTTGAATTGTTTCTCAGAAAACAAACATCTGGCTCCAAATTGGCGATAATAGCATTACTTTTGAACCACCTTGTACAATAACGATTGTATGAAAAGTGCAACAAGTAGTAAAAAAAAACTTCTTGCAACGAACGAATCGTAAGGAAGGCTGGCAAAACTGAGGGTTCGTTAAACAGTGGGATACAAAAATAACATCTCTTCTTCAGTTTGATGGTTAATAAGAAAACCTATATAGTTCTCATATGTGGCAAGAATGTGTTAAAGGGTATAGCATCAGTAGAGAATCGCAGCATCGACATCGAATTGTGTGATTTGTTCTCCGATGAAAATTAAAACGTTAGGTTAGGTTAGGTTAGGTTGATTGGAGGGGTGTGATAGCCCATGTCATACGACATACACTTAAGCCAGTGAAGGCTTGTTGTGCGCTCCCTTTAATTATCAAACACAAACTGCCAGAGTTCTGCGGCAGGATTCGAACCTGCGACCTTCGCACTACGAGTCTAGTACACTACCTACTAGTCTACGAAGGCCAGTTAAATTAAAACGTTAGAAAGAACGATTTATGTCTGTTTGTTACAATAATTGCTTAAACCACTAAAGCTACATACACACGGTTGGCAGATCTTACAATATTGCCAGTAAAATTGTCTGAAAATGTATTACAATCGTGTGAACTGCCAATTTTTTACTTACAGCGTTGTCAGAAAAACCATTGTCAGTCCATTGTAAGACGACAATATTGTCAGGCATCTGACAACCGTGAGAACACCTATCGCAGGCATTGTCAGATAATTGGCAGACATTGTAAGGTAATTTTTTATTGGCAGATGTCGAAAATTTATGCACCTGACAATAACACCATTGTCAGAAAAATATTTCTATTGGCAACGCTGTAAAAGCATATGTTTAAAAGAAAATACAAAAAATTAAAAAAGCAAAACAAGTGAAATTTGTGAAATAATTATAGAAATAAAAATTAAAAAAGCTAAAAAAATAAAATACCAAAATAAAAATGAATATGGCTTCTGATGATAGCACAGACATGATTGTCAGCAGTTTCCAGCCAATTGAACTGCCATGTTCAGTTCAGCCACAAACGGAGTCTGATGGAGCCCAGAAAACAAGGCCGAAACAAAAATCCTATCGTAAAAAAGTTGAAACCGTTTGGTCTCATGAAGATCAGCTAAAGTTGATCTCGGAAGTTGAGGTACGGCAAAGTTTATGGGACGCCGGTTGCGCCGAATTTGAACTTCCCAAAGATGTTTTGTGGCAGGAAGTGGCAGATACCATATCTGTATAAAATAATGTATGTACTATGTGGTTTAATATTTTTTTTCCTACAGAAATCTGCAACCACAGATGAATCGATGCTTGTTGGATTAGGGTTCGATGAGGAGTTGGCATCGATTTCGCCATGTCCATCAGCACAAAAACGCAGCCGAAAAAACACCTCATCATCGTCTAATAATTTTTTAATAATTTAACTTTTTTTGTGTTATGTATACATAAATTCAGATAATATTTTCTGACATATGCTTTGAATTTTCTGACAATGCCTAACAACAGATCTGGCAATTTTTGTCATCCAATAATCTGACAATCGTGTGAACTGACAATTTTTGTTGGCACATAAATTCATTGTCAGACAATTAACTGACAATGAAATTGTAAAATTTTCTTACGATCGTCTGAACACACAATTTACTTCTGGGTGACAATTTTTCATTGTCACTACATTGTTAGTATGTTGCCAGGTCTTACAATATTATAAGATCTGACAACCGTGTGTACAAAGCTTAAGTATGTTTAAAAAGCATGATGGTGCAAAATTCTAAAATAAACAACGTGCAGCACAAAAACAGAAAAAATGCAGTAGTAGTAAGAGGACACTATTAATAATTATTTTTGCGATTATATGAACTACAACATTCGTAACTGAAAATATACATATATTAGGTAAATGATACGGTTACATAAAATGTATCGAGAGATTCAAAGAGTTTTAGCCGTTCAAATTACAAAAATCTCCCTTGTTCTTAATAGTATTTAATTATTATTATTTTTTTAATTTCTTTAATGCGCTTTAGTATAGTCTAAAAACAGCAGTTCTATTAACACCTCCTCATAGGGTTAATTCTCTGGGCTACACCATTAAATATAAGGAGAATTAACTCTACCAGGTGGTGTTAATTTCACAGCTAACTACGACTTTTTGAAAGCTATGCCATTAGTTTATAATGCATTCTTCGACCTTTCAGCAACAACAAAATGCACCTGAAGCCGAATTCAGCTCGCCTATGACACCACCATGTGCTCCTCGGAGAAACCTGTACAATGAGAAATTATTTATTGTTTCCCACTTGCAGAAATTTATTAATTTACATAATGTTTGTTATTTTCTCTCAGATATTCAAAGAATATAAGAAATTCCACTCTGCACTCCTCATATTTTCTAAAACTTTTCTTTTAAAACGATGATATGAAAATTATATCCATGCAAATAGATATAATCACAACTTCTCAGTGTGTAAAAACAATTTTAAAACATAAAAACTCTCATTATGTTTAAAGCTGGCAAGTTACTAAATGAATTTATAATTCTCATGAATTGTTCATTTTGATGTTCGTATGGAGTGAGTGGAGTGCAATCAGCCGCCGAACTTTACTGCCTCAGTAATACACAGGATTATCGGATGTGAGGATTTCTGAACAAAGCAGTTGGCGATTTTTTTCTTTGATGAGTCATAAATTTGTTGTTTTTCAAACATGGTAACCCCACATAGACGCTAAGTTGATCCAAATCAATTTAAAGGATGCTGAAACTAATCGGCTTATGGGGAGAAATTCAACACTAAGCCTATATTACAAACTTCTGCTATACAAGGCAATATTGAAACCAATACGGTGCTATCGAATTCAGTTATGGAGCACCGCCTCGTTATCCCGTATACAAAAAATTCAAAGCTTCCAAAATAAAATCCTCCGTTTGATTACAGTTTCTCCCTGGTATATTAAAAATTCGCTTATTCATCAAGATTCATGAAAATAGTGACTTTAAAACATGTGAAAACATATCGCACACCTAGTTCGAAAGTGACTCAACATTTTTATTTTTCTGGTCACAGTTGTGTTTTTTATTAAATTTTCATTTTTTATATTTCAGTTTTTTTCCATTTCTGAAGAATTCAAATTTTGAACTAGGTCTGCGATACATAAAGAAACATCATCGAAACCCACTACCCCGTAAGATTCTACATTACAGAGGCCACACTCTGCTGAGAAGGGGAGGAATGATGAGAAGGCAACACAGAAGAAACGGCAGAAACTACTACTTTTTTTTGTAGGTTTTAGAGTAAAATATTCACCCACCGGCATGTTTACTCTTTCACAGCTAACACGGAAAAGGAAGCAAAATTTAACGCGTGAAGTTAGTACCAGTTTATATATGTGACAGTTCTTTTAGCAAATACTACTGCCATCTTGCGTTTTATAGTTTGTAGAGATGTATTTCACAATTATAACAGAGTGACCTGCATATTTGTTATGTTTATGGTATATTTGTTATTGCTATATATGGCGCTTTCAATTCATTTAATTATTTGGAGAACTTTGTTTTTTTTTATAAAATTTTTGCTTTTATGATTTTTAATATATTAACCACTTATCCTCTCGGTTTTAAATTATACAAATACAAAAATTTATCAACATTTGACGTACCCTGTTGGTAATATTGTGAAATTTATTAAGACTTGCCACACTGTGGATACGAATTATGCAGTAATTAGGAAGAACGCTACTATGGGATTGAATTTCAAAATAATTGTAATTCATTTGATATGTAATATGTATACATAAAAAATATACTTTGCATTTATATATATATATATATATATATATATATATATATATATATATATATATATATATATATATGTATATATAATATATATATATATATATATATATATATATATATATATATATATATATATATATATATATATATATATATATATATATATATAGCATTTTTTTACTACTTTGTTTTTCAAAACAGCTGTTCAACATATGTAAAGAAGTATTGTTCAAAATGATTTTACTTTAGGTAGAAATTAAAAGTATGGAAATATACTTTTTAAGAGAACGAAATGTGCAGATAATACTTCCATCAATGTATATATGACTCTAATAAATGCCTAATATTGGAAGTTCAAGTTTCATTTTCATTTGTACTATTTTAAATTGCGCATATGTAATAAAATTAGAGATAAATTATTCCTTTGATATTCTAGGAGCGGGTTAAAGTAATTTTAAATTAACCATACAAATATATATACATACTATATATCTCTTTTATATAGGCTTACTCATAGAATGCCACTAAATTTTTTCTCTTTCTGGCAGCTCAAATACCATCAACAGTTCAATTAACATGTGGCACCTTTATGTACAACCAAAAATGTTAACTTAACTTATAAATGTTAAAATGGAACTGCCAGCTACAAGTATTTGTGAAAAGAATATTTGAATTAAATAAACGGCTATTCAGTCTGACAAGAAATTTTATACCTTTCGCACGGGTTGTTGCAGGAGTTGTGTTTCCATTAAATAGGTGAGATCCAATTTGAATTGAATAAATTGGTATAAAAGGAATTTTAGTTTAGTTCAAAACAGAGAAGTGAAAATTTTCATCAAAGGATTTGAGTGGCTACAAAGAACAGAATGGCTGAACGTAATACAAATGCTGCACCAGACGTTTTACAGTTGAATATGGAGATAATTTCCAAAGAGTTAAATGATTTAATTGTTACTGGTGAACAGGAGATCGGAGCGACTCAGCAGTTTTCAATGGCCGCCGTAAAAACAACGGCACATGCCCTTATGACTGCTCCGGTATTGGAAAATAACTTTCAAGCTCCAACATACATTGCGCATGCTTTCTATGGCCAGCAACGACTTTATGATGGATATGGCTTGCAAAATATGACATGTAATCTTAATTATCCAACACTTCAGTTGACAGTACCAACCAAGGGATGTATAACAACGCCAAATGTTTCATACACTAAAAACTATTTATATGCCGGCAAGTACCTTAGTTCTTCCACTGTTGAGCCAACTCATGCTGCTTATACAAATGCCACTGGCGCACCCTCTTATGAATTTCATTATCTACGATCTCGTGGAGATAATGTGAAGAAATTTACTGGCTCGATGTCTTCTCTAGGTGGCCACGGTGCTTATCGCAAAATGGCAAAATTATCACAAAAACACTTTAATAATCAAAAAACTC